>VDFB02353493.1:316928909-317119988 GCA_007258455.2 Sequoia sempervirens | reverse complement strand
CATTTAGGATAAAGGAAGTAAAGTACCCTATGCTTCTACGGTATAAGGTATCACCTAGGATGACAAATCTAGATGCTTTTTTGATGAAGGTTCGTTTTAGGCTCGATGGTAGGTCAGCGGGTAAGACTCCTATTTGAAGATATGTATATATGTCATGATACCAAGGATCACCAGGACCAATGATTTCACACACATATTCTGATTCTGGTACCTCGAATGTGGGAACGAGAATCTGCTCGATCAGAAATTCATATTTTGGTACATTATGAGGGATGTCTAATAGAGACCCAATTGTAGCCATGGTGTCAGCTGCTCTGTTGTTGGTTCTTGGAATCAGCTCAAATGTTATGTCAATGAAGGATTTTTTTAGAGTCTCTACCAATTTTTTGTATGGGGTTAGCTTGTCATCCTTTGTCTGATATTCATTATTGATCTGATTTATGATCAACTATGAGTCGCCATAGACCTTGAGAGCTATGATATTCCACTGCACTGCTATCCTGAGACCTATAGTCAAAGCCTCATATTCCACTATGTTGTTAGTGCAAGGAAATACTAGTTTGTATGATCTTGGTATGCAGTCCCCCTGTGGGGTGATGAAGAACACACTAGCTCCTGATCCATGTTGTGTATATGAACCATCGAAGTATAGTTTCCAGTTATCAACAATGTTGAGGTTAAAAATAGACTCATCTGGAAACTATGAGATAAGGGGATTCTCAAAATACATAGGTGCTTCTGCTAATTGGTCTGCAATAACTTGACCCTTGATGGATTTTCTCTCAACATACTCGATGTCATATTCTGATAATATCATGACCCATTTTGCCATTCTACCGGTTAACATTGCCTTTGATAAGAGATATTTAAGGGGTTCAATTTTGGCAATAAGCTTTATCTTGTGTGCCAAAGATATAATGTCTAAATTTTTGGGATGCAAACACTAATGGAAGTGCTTTTTCAATGAATGAGTAATTTAGCTCATGACCCACCATTGTCCCGCTAATATATGATGGCCCTTAGATTCCTGCTTTCATCATGTCAAAGAAGAGCTCCTAGGGCTGCTGCTGTTGTTGACACATATAAGATCAATGGCTTCTTTGGGATAGGTGGCATTAACACTGGAGGTGTCAGTAGATATTCCTTTATTTTGTTGAATGCCTCTTCGCACTTGGTATCCCATTTGTATACTACCCCCTTGTGGAGTAGGTGTGAATATGGATTCTGCTTGTCTGCCAATTGTGCTATGAACCTTCTAATGGATTGGAGTCTTCCTTGGAGGCCTCTCAGTTGTTTTAAGTTCCTTGGTGCTTCCATCTCAAGGATTGCTTTGACTTTTGCTGGATCCACCTCGATACCCCTCATGGAGACTATGTATCCTAGCAGTTTACCTGATTGTACGCGAAGATGCACTTTGGGATTTAGTCCGACCTTGTATTCTTCTAATCAATGTAAGATAGCACTTAGGGTTGCTATATGATCTTGTCTTTTCTTTGAATTTGCTAGGATGTCACGACATAGTCTTCAACTATTTTGTGAATCATATCATGAAATATGCTCATGGCCCTTTGATAGGTTGCTCCTCATTCTTTAGGCCAAATGGCATCATGTTCCAATAGTAGGTTCCCCCATGGGCAAGGGAAAGTCGCCTTGTGTTGATCTTCTTTTGCTATCATAACTGGGTTGTATCCTGAAAATCCATCCATTAGTGATAGCATCTCATTCCTCTATCATGTCCACTATCATATCGATATTGGGAAGTGGAAAGTCATCCTTGGGACATGCTTTGTTCAAATCTTTGAAATACAATTCTGATAGCTCCATCAGGTTTTGAAATAGGTACCAAGTTCGATACCCATTCTGGATAATCAATTGGTCGGATGAATCCAGCATCTAATAGCTTTTTGAGCTCCATTTTGACTAACAAAGCAATTTGAGGATGCATTTTGCGAAGCTTTTGTCTGACAGGTTTTGCATCTGGATACACTACTAGGTGGTGGACCACAGTATTTGGATCAAGTCCTGGCATATCAGCATAACTCCATGCAAAGTTTATTTGTCTTTCCCTTAGGAATGCTGCTAGGAGTTCTTGCTCTTCTGATAATAGTGATTCCGCATAGAATGTTATATGCGGGGTCTCCTCTATTCCTAGGTTGACTGGGTTGCATGTTTCACCAAGACTGCTGACTTCTCTTGATGAATAGCTCTTAGGGGAAGATTGAATCCTTCATCCTTAGGTGCCTCAGAGAGGTTTTCACCATTGGATACGTCCTTTATTTTTACTATTTTCTTGTCAGAGAGTGCCACAGTGTGGTTTTCACTCAAGGACTTAGATATGATTCTTAGTTTCTCACTTTTGTGACTGAAGGATTCAATCGTTTCCCCGTAGTAGGCGTGTGTGTCTAACTCCATTATGAATCCTACCTTGTGATCTCCATCTGGATTGTTATCACTCAACCCCATGAATTCTGAGAGTGCTTCATCATTTTTGAATGTATCAAGAACTGGTGGTCCTCGTTGGTCATAGTCGATCAGTTGGGGGTAAACTAAGTGGATCTCATGATTTTTACTATCTAGTTCAAAGGATATGGTACTAATCATACACAGGGTGGTATCTTCGAATAACCTAGGTAGGTTGGATAAGGTATCTTCGTCATCACTACTAATATAGGGCTTAGTGATAAAATTATGTGTGTCCCTACCTGTGACTATTGGTGAGTGTATTTGTACTATTACTAGCTGAGGAGAAACATTCAAACAATTGCAAGTGGTGGAAACATAGAAAAGACACGCAAACTGTTTGGCAATCTAGCAGCAGAGACAAAGCACATGGACTAGCAGCAGAGACAAAGCACGCAAGCTGTTCAAAAGAATGTCTGAGAAAGGGTGCGTGGAATTTGAACCTGCACAGCATGCAAGAGAGCAAAGGGATTCCTTAGATGTATGCAAGAGGCAGAGGGATTTAGGTCAAGCTCTTGGCAGACGATGCCCCTCTCAAAAGTGATAGCTCGAATCTCTCTCAAACACATGCAGTTTGTGAGTGTGGCCTCTGGGTTCTTCTTCTTGTCTTGCTTGGAAACTTTAAGGTTCAGCCCCCTCACCTTCCTTTACACTTCGGATGTTTCCTTGCTCTCTTCCTGTCACTGTGGTTTATCCTTTCCTATCCATCACCTAGTATTATGGGCACGGTTTGGTTAGCATCAATATCATGAAGAATACGCTACTTCTTCATTGAGAGCACAACACGAATGTCAATAAAGAAACCCCTTTTTGCATATTATGTGTATCACAATGCTCTATACAAACACTCAAGAATATTGAGTGTTGATAGCCATCTACTTAACAAACTTTGAAACTTTTGTTAGGCTTCTTCAACCCGTGGAGTAGTGGGATTGGCATGGCTTGTTTAAGAGGAATCCCAAAATGTACAAAGATAGTGTGTGGCACTTCAACATGTTCAGCGTGTTCAAATCTTTGTTGACGGCAAAGTGATTGTGTTGATTTGGCTCTACTATATGAGGTTAGTCAAGATTCAAGGCCTTCAGATGCTATGTACAAAACTCTTGATCAAATACATACAACATTAAGTGGGATGATATAGTCCAAATCAATGTGATGTGGTCAGGAATGACGTGACATTGCAAGCCCCCTAGTTCATGAAACTTGTAAATGTGGATAATACAAATCAGCAAATTTGAACAATACACACCAAATATGGAGGGGTCTATGCTAATATATTTGAACAATGAAAGCACGGATTTAAAGTACGTGAACAAAGTATGCTTAGAAAGAAAATTAAAAGAGGATTAAAGCAGAATTAAAATATACATCAATAGTCATATTTAAACAATACATGCTTAAAATTAGACAGCCCCTCCTTCTAGCACCATTTTGTAGACCCTAAATCTACATTTTTCTCAAAAACAAACAAGCATGAGTATTGTTAAATCAAGCAAATCAGATATAGAATCCATATGAAATATTGAATCATGCTTCATAATGCAATCCAAACAACAAAATATCAACTAAACTAAGTGAAAGCACAAAGAAGCAAGAATCCAACTCTATCTCATATTGGATTGGTGTCACATGTGCTAGTGACCCTTTCCCAATCCTTGATTGATAAGCTTAAGATGAAAATGCTATGAAGATGGTGGAGTGATGATGAACAAAATCAATTCTCCAATGGAGAGTGACTTTGCATGAGTGATTGTGGAGGATTTGCTCAAAGATGAGGTAGCTATTTAAGGATTTTCAAAATGCTAAGTGTTGAAAATGGACCAATGTGGGATCAAAAACAAGCCAATGAGTTGAGGACACTTGTCAAATGGTGATTGGTTGATGGTTGTGCAAGATTTGGGAAGAGTGCCCAAGAGGGGGAAATTTTGAATTCAAATTTGCAATAAATTTTGAGAGGGGGACAAGAAAAAAGAGCAATAAATGCCATGTTTGACTTGTCATGTTGAGGGAAAATGAGGTTTTAATAAATCAATAAAATTGATTTATTGTGCAAGTGGCTAGATCTAGATAATGCAAGTGGGATGGGATTAGCATTAGATTAGGATTAGATGATGATTATGCTGATTTAATGCTGATTAGATGATTTGACTTTCAAGACTTTGATAATTGATTTATTTAAATCAGAAAATGATGGAATATGATTTAGGATTTGATTTAAATGAATTTTTGATTTATTTAAAGGTTGATGATAATGTTTATTTGATTTTAAATAAATGATCCTAGGAGATGAAATTACCTAATGAATGGATGCAAGTGCACCTGATTAATTGATGAATGGTCCTAATGCAACATCTAGTTCAGTTGATGAATGAACCTAATCAAATGCAGAATGTTAATTTTGCATGTCTACATTAGTAATATTAATTAGTTATATAATATTTTATATATTAGTATTATATATATATACATATTTATACATTAACTAAAATATAGAAATAATATTTAAATATTATACATAATAATATAACATATTATATATTGTACATAATTTCGTAAGAGATTATCATAAATTGTATATTATATATTAAATTATAAACTATATTGTATATTCTAAACTAGATATATTAAAATAAACTATAAACTATTTATTGCATTTTTTAAATCATATATTATAAACTAAATCATATTTTTTAAAATCATAAATAAAATATATCAGATATCCTATTTTAATCAAATATCCAATATTTCTAAAAAAAACCTTACTGCCTAGGGGTTAGCCTCGGGCTTGCTTTGTAATTTGGCTAGGACATGTCAATCCTAAAAATTCAACACAAAAAATGTGTTTAACATCTTACCTTGCTTTTCTAGACTTTGCCCATGTGGTTGACGACTCTTTTTTTACCCAAAATTGATGTAATAGAAAGGGTTTCTAAAGGAGATTCTCAGCTTTCCACCAATATAAATTATGTTTTACTTTGAATTTAATAAATTATTATTATTCATTTTCTATTAGAATTATGACTAGAGTCCTAATTGATAGGTTGATTGAAAAACATCTATAGCTTTCAAATGATATCACATTTTTTGAATCCAAAACATGTGTCACATTCTATGCTTCACATACAATAGGATTAAAAACAAATGAATTTCATGAAGTTTTGACCAAGTTAAGGTGGTCAGACATACGAGTTTTTATATTTTTTAAAAGTTATAATAAAAAAAATCATAATTAATTATTTACTTGGAAAAAAATTACAAAAAAATATGCATCACATTGCAACATGAGTCCTCTACTTAGATCTAAAATCTTATAAAAAAATATTATCATTTTATTGTGGTTAGGGTGGTCAGACAGACACCTACTTCTTATTTTTCCTTGAAATTTAAGCACTACTCCATTGAAATTTCAAATTTTTAAAGAGACCTAGTAGTTTAGAAACTACATTCAATTTGCTACAAATTTTACTTTTACATATTTTTGAAATAATATAGATAACTTATTCAAATTTTTACATCAAGTTGCCTAACTTTGATTTTTCTAAATTTTCATTGCCACTTAAGGGCCTATTTTTTATATGATGATCCTGCACATACCCTTAGGCAAACCCCTATTCACTAACAATCAACAAGTTTTTCTCCTCTTGAATGTGTGTTTGTAGATTTACAGGTTGAAGATCACGCGGAGAATAGGTTTGAAGCAAAATTGTCAAAGTTGTCAAGTTGCAAAGTTATCGTTCATAGTGCAAGAATACAAAATCAAGGCTACATAATTTGTTATAGGTTTTTGGGAGCTGACAAATGAGGATCTGAGAGTGCCAAAATCAAGGAAAAGAATCTAGGTCTCAGTTTTAGGAACCCTAATAGGGACCCATTGGCCACTAAAGTCGAATGAGTCCTTTGTGACCTAAAAACAACCTTCTTGCAACAAGGTACACATCATTCTAGCCTCTCAAAACTCCTTCATAGTTTCTATAATAGTTAGGATTATTTTTTTTATTGTTATTTGGGCATTTTGACCTTTATAATTGAATGAAACATATCCTTAAAAAAACCTAATTGTTCATCATCTTGATCAACTCACCTTGATGATGAACCCTATTTTTCTAGTAAATAGTTAATTAGGCACGGAAGGGTTCATGGGAAAAACCCACATTGCAGATTGAAGGAGCATAGATAGCTATGTTGAGAGAGAATTTTATGCCAGGTCTATTGATTATGAACTCTCCCTTATCTTATTGCATATGTCAATTGATTTGGTTGCTTCATAAAACCCCTGCATTGATGAAACAATGAGTAATGATGAGAAATAGTCAATAGCAAGAGTGTGCCATCAACCAAAGTATTGACTAAGCCTTGTTGAGTATTGATTCACTCATTATATTGATTTAGACAAATTTGTCAATTTGTTTCAATATATTAATAGTTGTTTGAATCGATGCTAAACATTATGGTAATTGTGTTAACTAAGTCCATGGTTCATTATGGCATCAAATTATTCCCAATATCGACTTTAATGTTTGTACAGTTTGCAAATTCAAACTCCCTTTTAGAATGAAATCAAGAGCATAATTAAATGTGGCTTATGAAACATAGTCATAACCATCTCAAAATTCGGCCACTAAATCATCCATGATAATCAACTTCAAAGCCAAATATATAAAGCACTATAATCGGTTGATAATCATTGCTTTAGATAGTCAATCTCAAAGAAAATATTATTAATATATATACAACATATACATATATATACTAACATATATATATTTATTAACAAACATCATTATATATATATATGTATATGTATATATGTATATGTTAGTATATATTCATATTTATCATATGCAAATAAAGCATGTAAATATAATCGATATGCAAAGGAATACATCAAAATAGCAATCACATTGTTATATTGATATATCAGTTGTGTGTGTATATATATATACCTCTATGTACATGTATGCGTATGTATACATGTATCAATACATTCGTATGGGCATGTCAATTTTCCACCATACGCATTTTTGGATACATATATATATGGATATATGTATATACATTATATATATACACACTCGATTCTTACACCAAATCATACACAATTCCGATGGTATTGATAAGAGACTACAAGCGATATGTCTATATGTATACATATGCATGTCGTTGGTTCCATCAGATAGTTCCATGTGTATGAGCAACTTGTGCATGAGTGTGCATAGGTAAGTCTACCTATGTACCCGCATGTACATGTTCCTTGGTGTGTATATTCTATCATTGTCATGCACATGTGTACGCATACACATACCTTGTATGCTCCACATATCAATACAAGAATGGTAACAAGAAAGAAATCATAAGCTCAAATAGATAAACATCACCCAATAATGCACTCATTAGTAAACTAGCCTATTACTAAAGCAGACATATTGACTAGGGATGACTTAGCAATTTATCACTTAATAACCTAACTCAATTACTCTACTGTGGTGTGTGTAAGCTCAAATAGGTTGCATTACTAGTTACCCGACCAAGACCTTCTCCTAAGTAATACTTCCCCTTTGCCTGGAGGAATTGAACATGTACCTGCAAACACTAACACATGTACACGACAGTGAGATTTTCACAAAATATGTAGTATACACATTATGTCTCCTAAGTTAGAATATCAACACAATATTCATCCAATCACATAAATTCATTCCTTCATATAACATTAAATGAGATGACATTTATTCATAAAGCAGTGATAACAAAGTGCACACACAATTTATTCATTCACTGAATTCACGTTATATTCACATTTTACCTTACATAGTAATTGTAAATAGTAATTGCACAATTGGGGTGTAACATAATCCCCCCTTGTGAATCATCATCTTCGATGATTTTATGTAGCAACATAAAACAAATCAACAATCATCATATTGTTCAATCATTCTCATAAGCATTTAAACATAAGGACACTTTTGCTGAATTTCAACATAATCTTCTCAAGTGGATGAGTCTTCTTCATACTGATCCCACTAGACTTTGCATTGAGAACCTCCTTATTACACAAGTGAATCTTACGTGTTATGAGAACCTTGACAGGCTTGAGTGTTACCACTCTAAGGTCCTATACCTGTAAAGCAGCCCAATCAATCACATGATTATCACTGAGTACATACCTCTTAAGGTAAGACACATGGAAGACATTATGTATTCTAGCAAGAGCTAGTGGCAATGCTATTAAACAGGCTGCTAGATTCACTTCCTATAGAATATAAAAAGGTCCACCATAATGTGGGGCTAACTTGGAAGACTTTCCAAATTTAGTGGAGCTCTTGAGAGGTTTTACTCTCAACAACACTTTGTCACCTACAGAAAAATTTTGGGGTGTTGGGAAAATGTGTCTCAACCTTGCAATTATATAATGGTTATTGTTGATAGCATATATATATATATATATATATCCTAGTTACACTGATAGGTGTAATATACAATGGCATAAGGGGGGAGAGTGGGATGTGTGTAAACAATTTTTTTGTTAACTTTTTCAGGAAACTACTAGAATGGTCGACATACATTAGATAAATGATACATTGTAAATCTAGACCATTAATTATTAGGTTTTAGATCTAATGGTGGACATTTTATTGGCCTTTCTTTCCCTATAATGTAACCCTATTTTATGAGGGGCCTATATTACAGCTACAGTAGAGAGAAATGGTGATGTATTATGAGAATTTGGTAGCAATCATGTTGTCTCTTGATATTTGAGTGGTGATACTCCTATAAGAAGCTTGCTCTACAAGTATATTGAAATCTTTTTTTTTTATTGAATAATATATTGGGTGCTTTTGGAGTGTTGGGTTTTTCTCCTGAAAGTATTTTCCACACGTAAATCATTGTGTTATGGTATGCATAATATTTATGTTTATTTCTATTTAATTTTATGTAACTGTTAAAGATCTATAAAAAAATTGCATTATTCTCCTCTCAAGATTAGTGTAGGAAGTTGTTCCACTACCTTAACTTCCTTACAAGTGGTATTAGAGCTTGATCACATTTGGTTTTAGTTGTAGGCTGTTGGGTTTTTTGAACTAATCCATATTTGAGTGGGAGCTTGTGCAAAATATACTTTGTGATCTTGCTACAAGAATTTTCAAATGGCAAGTTCATCATAGAGAATAGAGGTGGAGAAATTTTTTGGAAATAATTTTGATCTATGTGGAAGCTGAAGATGGAGGATCTGTTGATAGATCGACATCTATGGGATGTTGTTGATGAGAATGTTTCAAGGCTTGTCGATCCTACTTGGGCTACTCAATATGATGTTATGGACCATAAATCCAAGGTTCTAATCAGATTGTATTTGGAAGACTCTTTTTAATTAATGTCTATCATGATACCTCTACACAGAAACTATGGAAGAAGCTTGGTGAGATGTATCAAGCCAAATATTTAGTGAACAAGATGTTCTTGAGGAAGAAATTGTATTCCTTGAGAATGGAAGAGAGTGGATGAATCACAAACCACCTAGAAGCATTCAATATGTTGGTGGCTCAATTGGAATCCGTTGGTTTCAAAATGGATGAGGAGGAGAAATGTCAGTTCTTGCTTTGTTATTTGCTTGACTCGTGGGATTCTCTTGTTATGGCTATTGAGAGTACTTCTGTTATTTTGAAGATTGAAGATGTGGTGGGTTCTTTGATTTCTAAAGAAATGAGGAGGAAGGTATCCATCACTACCAAGTCCAGGGGGAGATCTAAATCTCCTGGAAAGTCCAAAGTTATTCACTAGAACTACAGTAAACCTAGACATGTTCATAAGGAATGCAAAGAAGAACAAATGAAGAAAAAGAATAAATTTGATTATGATTCTAAATCTGAGAAGGAAGATGGCGACACATTCATTGTAGCTTTGGCAACTCTTTTAGGTAATGATGCATGGTTAATTGACTCAGGTGCATCTTTCCATATGAACTTTAATAGAGATTGGTTTTTTGAATAAAGAATTTGATGGAGGTAAGGTGTACTTGGGTGATGATTCTCATTTAGACATTGTTGGCAATGGTAAAGTTAAAATCAAGTTTCCTGATGGTAGAATAAAAAGGATTAATGGTGTGTTGCATATCCCTAGATTAGCATGAAATATGTTATCTGTAAGAAAACTAATAGATGCAAGTGTGTAGGTAGTATTTTTTGATGCAAGATGCAAGATGGTTAGAGATGCTATGGTGATTGCTAGAAGTGTCAAATATGGCACATTGTATAAGCTTGATGCATGCACTATTGAGTGCAATAGTACTTTTGTGAAAAGAAAGTATGTGGAAGAAGTGATGGTTTCACCTTCAGTAGATGGGCATGGATTTTGGGTACCCAATGGTGCTCTTTCTTCTGAAACAAAGTTACCTACAAAGAAAACTATGTTATGACACCAGAGACTTGGCCACATTAGAGAAAAGGGTCTAAGGACCTTGAAAAATAAAAACCTTGTTGAAGGTTTTTCTAACTATAATCTTGAATTCAATTTTTGTGAGCATTACATTTATGGAAAACAAAATCACGTTCAGTTTTACTCGATTTCTCATAAATCTTGTGATGTATTGGATCTTATTCATTCTGATGTGTTTGGTCCTATGGATGTTCCTTCAATTGGTAAATCCACATATTATGTTCCATTTATTGATGATTATACTAGATGGACATGGGTATACTTTCTAAAGAGAAAATATGAAGTTTTCAGTTGATTTAAAGAATTTAAAGCCATGGTTGAGTTGCAGACTAGAAAGAAAATAAAATGTTTGAGGACTGATAATGGTGGTGAATTTTTCTTTAATGATTTTGATATATTCTATAAATATTGTGGTATTCATATACAAAAGACAACTTTTGTATCCTCCACAATAGAATGGATTTGCAGAAAGAATGAATAGGACATTAATGGAGAAGGCTAGGAGTATGTTGAGTGGTGCTAGCCTAGTACAAAGGTTTTGGGTTGAAGTTGTTGCCACTACCTGTTACCTGATTAACAGGTTTCCTACATCATCCCTTGTTGATAATACATCTATAGAGGCATGGTCAGGTTGGAATTCTTCATTAATACATGTTAGAGTTTTTGGTTGTGAGGAATATGCACATGTTCCAAAGGAGAAGAGAACAAAGTTGGAGAACAAGGCTGTAAAATGTATCTTCATCAGATATAGTGTGTGAAAGGATACAAGCTTTGGGAACCTACTACATAAAAGGTAGTATATAGTAGAAGTGTTATTTTTAGAGAAACTAAGCCTTCTTCTATTACATTGCATCCAAAACAAAATAAATAGGAAGATGTGATTCAATTTCCTTCTACACCTGAGAAAGTTGAATTGAGGCCCAAGGGTAGACAAGAAGTTGAGGAGAGCTCATCTAGCTCTGGATCTTCAAAGAGGAGGAAGAACATCCAACTCAACTTTTTTGTAGGTATACAATAGTAAGAGAGGGGGACTTGATGGGGAAGTCCATTGATGTCACTTCTTGCATCATTTAATATTTCAATTATCGAACCAGGTGTGTCTTAGAGCTATATGTGATAAGGATGTTTCCATGAATTAGGGGGATTTTGCACTGTAAATAATGACTTTTGGTTGTGATTTAGCTCCTTTAGGAGGTTTTAGGAGCTCTCGAGAGTGAATCATAACAACTAGTTTCTAGCTAATTCTAAGGATTTAATCCTAACTTATATTTTAACTAATGACTGTTTAGACTCCAATAGCCTAGTTCAAACTTCACCTGACTTACCTGTAATTGATTCATGGAAGAATTAAGCTTAAAAACCAAATTTAATCTTAATCTAAAATTCAGGATTGAAATTACTTGAAAAGAGAATCTATTTAACATTTGTAGAAAATAAATATTAACCTACAAAATAGTAACACTAAATTCCATGAATGAATTCCAAACAAGCTTCAGTTCTATCTTCCCATAAGTCATCGTTATCTATTCCATTAAAACTACTTGCATTTAATGATAACTATGAGTCCAATTCCTATGATCCATAATTAAATCTATAGTAAATGAATGAATATTAACCTACATCAAACGAATGAACTACTTTTAAAACATAATGAACTTAATCTAAGAGTGTAAATAATTGCGGTCACTTAACAATGATTAAACAAAGATCAACATTCCTAAATTTCCAATTGACAAAAATTACACAAAAATCAACTGAATCAAAGAACATAATGTAAGGTCATCTCCTTCGATTGAGTGGGCCCTTCTCTTCCTTTGTTGGGACCTAAACACCGAGATTCAGATCAACTCCATATTTGCATTCCAATTGGCCAAAATAGGTGAGTAGAACAAAAGTGTGGATTACAAACATTACAATGCTAAAGTGAAAGATTAACTAACTCTAGACTAAATTTAAGGATGGATATTTATAATAATATCCACTTATTTGAATACAAAAAATGGCGTTGTTTTCCAAGAAACTGAGTGGCAAAACTAAAACTAAATAGAACTAAAAGTATCATAAATAAATCTGTCACATAATAATAGTTGAATAGGAAGTTCCCAAACCGACTAAAGGATTCAATTCAGAATTGATAATTTAGGATCTAGTTGGAGCGATTGGGAGAAATACATATTTCAAGTTTGTTAAGCAGAAAGTTTAACACATCCTCCTCATGAAGTCAGCATTCAATCAACCGAACAGAATCCTCAAAGATAGGATGCTATTATGATAGCAAAAGATCTCAAATTGCATAATCATTCATCATTAATTATCATTAAAAAGCAATACATTTAATGCAAAATATCATTTCTAATATATCCACAAATTAGTTAAATAAGATAAAACAAGCAAACATTTAAGTATATAATCTACCACTAGTATAGTTAATTAACAACATAATAAAGTCTTTGCAAACATAAAATGATCAAATTAAAGTGTCATTTTGAGCATTCATCATTTCTCCCCCTCCTGTTGTCAACCATGTCCTCATGGTTGAGGGTCTAGAAAATCTCTATTTCTTCCTACCAACCAGATAACCAGATCATTGCATTGTTGCACATATTCCAAGAATGTTATATGATGAGCAAACCCATTTAGGTATTCAATTCTTCTCAGCCAATCTCTCAAATTTTCTCCTACAAACTATGGAGGTGCATTCAATGCAAGTGCAAGTGCTATGAGTAAGGGTGGTTTGAATCTCATTCCAACCCAATTAGCATTATTCTCTTCTATGACCTCAATCAAAGATCTCACTCTTGTGAGACTCCAAGTAATGTTTCATGGAGAAATTGGTTCAATCCTTTTCAATGATGTTGGAATATAGCGGTATTTGTCTCTTGATGTAGCCAAAGCTCTATGTGGAAGGTGATCTTGAATATTTTTGAAAACTTGAATTCTTTCAGACAAATTTCACCTATAAACAAGTGTTACATTCTCTCCTAGTATAAAGTACCCGAATGCGGCTCTGAAAGCCATTGACCATGGAGTTTCATCCCTCATGGACATGCTCAATTTCCTTTATGCATCATTGTATTGATCCATCTAATTTTCCCACTCAACTTGATTCTATAGTAATACAACAAAAGATCTAATTTGCAATTCTCCAACAAAAACATTTAAAAATGATTGTGGAAAATGCCCAAGAAGAAAACCATCCTAGAAGTATTCACAGATTTGGTTTTGAATTGTGGGATGACTATTATAAAAATCTCTTAGAAAATCATTTTCATCATCATAATCAGTTTTCCTTTTTAGAACTAATTGGTTGATTTTCCACTGCATAAATATTTCTCTCAAAAATAATGCATATAACTTTGAAGTTTTTCTCATTGACAACATTACTAAGGACAATTCTACCACTTGCTGAAATCTCTCATTTGCTTCATCCCTTTCCCTTTCTAACTGTTGATTTTGGCTTCTCAACTAATTATTCTCATGTTTAAGCTTTAGTGTCATTATAGAAAGATATCTCCTTGGAGTAGATGAGGTGGAAGCCTCATGAGAATGTAATCTACTTGATTTTTGTTTCAGCTATTCTTTCTGTTGTAATTATTCCTTTAGTCTTCCTATTTCCACTGTGTTGAACCTTGCTATTTCTTATGCTCAGGCTACTGCTTGTAAATTAGCCTGGTGTAAGTATTTTTCTATTTGGTTCAATTTTCCTTGTAAAACTCTTTCTTTTTCTACCATTTATTTTTCCATCTGGTATGCTTTATTTGCAGATAGATGCAATTCCTCTTTCATTTTTAACTTCTCTTCAAGAAATTGAATTTTCTTTTCTCCTCTTTTAATTCTACTTGTATTCTAGACATTGTTAAGTCCTTAGCTATCTCTTCTTCTTCCTCCTCCATTTCCTCTCCTTCCTACATTTGAGGAGATTTTTCTTGTTCGATGATTGGCTCTTTACCTTTTCTCCTTTTAAAAACCAATAAATGTGGAGAAGAAGACTCAACCTCTTTATCTTCAGATTTCTCAGGAGCTTCCTCTTCCTTTGTTTGATGATCATATTTTTCAACATAGCTATCCCATATTGAAACATGAGGATATTGCACAACATGAGGTGATCTATGGGCTTCAAATATAGGGGTTATTTCAGGAATTGAAAGGGGAATTTCATGTGAACTTATGGCATGTTCAGGGGATTGAACAGGGGTTTGGAATTTTTCATGATCTCCTAAGGTGTTCTGGGGGGATTCAGTAGGTTGTCTAGGTAAAATTTTAGGAGTCGAGACATTAGTATCAGAATCAATAGGGATTTCTTCCCTAGACTCATGCTTTTTCTTTTTACTATGGGTTTCTCTAATGGCCTCCTATAGCTTCCTTTTTTTCTATTATTGCCCTTTTTTAGAAGATTCTCCCTTTTCCATTTTTATCCTTTTTTTCCATGGGCCCCTTCTTGGGTTTTTTTCCATGTTTAGTGGGAGTTGACAAAAATTTCAACCATTCCTCTTGTAGAGAAGGGGGATTCACTACTCATAATTTCTCTTCATTCAGAGAGCCTCACAGGGTGAACTGTCCTAAACTACCTCAAGGAATAGCATGAAAGTTCTAGGATCTGAAAGAGCAAGTCATGAAGATTCTCTGGACAAACTAAGAAGCTCTTGACCAAAGGACAATAGTGCATAATACAAACAACAATGTGGCACACTAGCATCCCAAAGGTGCACTGGCGTCTCATACAAACTAGAAAGTGAAAATATCTTAGAGAATGGCAAGAAGACTACTTCTATCCTAATTGCTAAGAAATCTTAGAACATGAGAAAGTAACAAAATATAACATAATTGAAGTAAAGTGAAGTAGAATAGATAAAGATAAGGAGAAGAAAGGAAGTGTTCACAACCACACAAGTGATGAAGCCTCCAACATGTGAATGTATTCAGTACCTCCATGTGTAATATCTAGAGAAACTATTGGGGCCGTATAGAGGTTTTCCTCTATCAAACCCCCATTTTGGTGTTCCCACCTCCATGAACAACCAGATATAAAGAGAGAGAGTGTAACCGAAATGGACAAAGTGTGTGGTGAAAGAAAAACCCACTTCAAGAGTAGAACCCGCATCACCAAGTATGGGTGACAAAAGCAATCCCTACTCAAGGAGGAAAACCATGTCACATAAGAGGTGATAAAATAAATCCCCACTCAAGGAGGATAACCCTTATCACAAAGAAAAAATGTAATGGAAAGGAGATATGGAATCTCAAGATGCTCGCAAGCACAAAATGAGGGAGATATCAACTACAAGGCTTAAGGAAGCCAAATGGAGAGAGCAATAGAATTGTAAGAGCTAAGGGCATTGCAAAGGGTTTTGTGAGAGCTTGAGAAGATGTAAGAATGCTGGTTTAGCAAGCTATTTGAAGTTTTGTAAACAAGAGTTAGAGAGTGGAGAGCTAGAGCCAAAGCTAGAGAGGAGTTAGAATGAAGCTAGAAGTAGAAGAGAGTTGCAAATGAAGTGAAAATATAGCATTTAAGGAAGGAAAAGAAGCTTCCTGGGTGGTTACAAGGAATCCTGAGCCATTTCCACTGACCAAAGGAGGTGACAAGTGGAAAGCATGCACAAAAATGGTCGTTTGAATGTTGAAACATCACAGGATGCTAGTACAACACACAAATATCTACATGGCATGCTAGTGTCCAAACACATCACACTATGAAACGACAAGAATAGGAAAGGCCCAAGGTTCGATGCAAAGTAGATGCATGAAGGTGTTTGTTGAAAAGGGGTGTTGGAGCATCCTGAGAAGGAAACAGGTTGATGCAAGGGCTAAAACGAGCCTACAGAAGATGCTAAGGGAGTAGAAATTAAAGCAGACGTAAGAATGTATGTGAAATTGCGAGGGGTACAATTTTACGACTATACATTTTTCCCCCACTTTAGCAGGCATATGAATCTACAGTAATATGCACAATAAAGGAAATCTATGAAACATAAATAACATCATATACAAAAAAGATACTATAGAGGAAGCAGATAATCCTTCGAACCATGGAAGCATGCCCCCAAGTTGAAGTCTTGCAAAAAAATACATTAGACAAAGAAGACCTGCACCAAACAACAATGTTAGAACACAAAAAACTAAAGGATTTGAGTCAACAAATTAGAAGAGACCTCGATGTAAAAGGTTGTCTCAGTACTATATGTTGTCTCCAAATTAATAAATAACACATAGAATAATTCTAAGATGGAGAGAGGAAGGGCATATAATCAAGATGAAGAAGATTCAAATCTTCAATCTGGTATATGCAATTAAGAAGAAAGATAATTTAAGAATGTAAGTGCCTCATAGGCCCACAGGCCTACAAGGAAGGTGTCCTCCAAGATCTTTCACATGAAGGATACCTAGAAAAGTTCCTTACAAACCCACAAACTTGCAGGGAAGGTGTCCTCCAAGATCTCTCACATGGAGGAAACCTAGAGAAAAAAGCATCTTATAGACTTGTAGAACTACAAGGAGGCATCCCCCAAGATCCCTCACATGGAGGAAACCAAGATGAAAGCAAACACTGGTATACAAACAATAATATATGACTAAATAAACTACTAAAAATTGCATATAAATGACTAATTTTAGTCGCATGACTATTAGTAGTTTATTTGTAGTCATTTATTTAGTCATGTTAGTGACTTATTTAGTCATATATTTAGTCATTACTTTAGTCATGTATTTAGTCACTAATTTAGTCATTAATTTAGTCATATATTCAGTCATTAATTTAGTCATTACTTTAGTCATTACTTTAGTTATTAATTTAGTCATATATTTAGTCATTAATTTAGTCATTACTTTAGTCATATATTTAGTCATTAATTTAGTCATTATTTTAGTCATTACTTTATTCATATATTTATTCATTAATTTAGTCATTTTTATTTACTAGTTTCCATTAATTGGTAGTAAATATAGTCATGAAATTAAACATGAACTAAAACATAAAAGAAAATAAAAATATTACATATACGAACAAGCTACAACATGCTAGAATTAAAAGATTGATTCAACATAATGATAAATAAAGGTAATCCACAATAAAAGAATTGATTCAAATATTATATATATCAAGTTACAAGATGTCAAAGTTGTTTAAGAGTATATATGTAAATATGATAAAAATATCAAAGTTGTCTAAGAGTTTCCAACTCTTTCAAATACACCATGATAATTAAGATCCTTGAACAACACATTCAAAATACTACATAAAGCAATGAGCCAAGATTTCTAACAACTAGTACATGATAAACATGTTCAACTATGTCATTTTTTCCAAATATTTTAGTGGTCACCGTGTGAAGGTTCCCTCTTTCTCTTTCAGACAAACAACTCCATCTATTTTGTCTTCATAAACAAGGGGTATGTTACTTGTGACCTTTAAAATGTTTACATTTGTATCTCATGTTCCTTTCAAGTTGACTCCATGTAAAATAGATAGGGAGTGAATCCACCCAATGCCCACAACTTCACCATCAAATGGATCCAACACCCTAACTTCATCCCCTTCTTTGAGTTTATCAATACATTTCTGTAAAAAGAAAAAAATAACACATTATATTACATAGGTAATGATTACCCTTGTTTGCATAATAAAACAACCATTACTTAAATAGTACTTGCATGTTTGTGTTAAAATAATTTCAAAAGGAAAATTTCAAAAATAATTGCAATGATCAATCTAATTTACTAAAAAACCAACACTCATAGCAGTGCTTACAATGTTATTATAATCTTTATGCTAATCAGTTACAAAGGCCACAAATATAAACACTACATTACCATGCACACATACTAGACACATAAGGTTATGAAAACACTATTACACATAAAAAAGGTAGCTAATGCACAAAAACAAAGAATGCAATATGAGATCACTACTGCTGCTGCTGCAAGGTAAAGGTGAAATACATTGGGATGTACAAAAATAGTGGCATTAAATCTCTAAAACATAACCCCATGCAGTCAACATAACCCTATCAATGATGACATATAAAAGAAGAACAAAGAACAAAATGTATCAAGGGAACATGTGACAATCATTAAGAGCAGTCATTGAGGAAGCAATGCAGCCTTTCACTGTTAGAAAATAGTGTAAGAGTATGCAAAATAATTAAGAAGCGATGTCCAATGAACAAGTAGTATTAGCAGTGAGCTTCATGGCTATAGCAATGAGTTTAGTGCAAGGGCAGCGATTTTTATGGTGGTAACAACAATTTTAATGAATCGAGCAAAAAATATCATTACTAAATAGCAAGAAGACATTAAGAGAGAGTAGAAAGAATATCAAAAGAAACTTTTTTTTAATAACAACAGCCATAATGAAGAGTTAACAGTTGATCCGTGAAGGAAAGAACAACACGTATCATCCAATGAAAGAAGTAGCACGCTAAGTTCAATATGTTGAAAAGGTCAATTACAATGCCCTAAAACACAGTCAAGCATCATAAAGTATTGAAGTGCCAACAATCCCTGTTGAAAAGTGACAAAGTAGGTACAATGATTGTTCTATGGGTTACATTCAATGTTTTAGTTGTCTATTCACTATTCTATAATCTTGTTCACTTTTTGGGATCATTATAGTCATTAATACATAAGGGTTTCAGAATCAAGGAAAAGTAGTGTTTCATAGCACTCACCTCAAGTTCAACACCAGTAGTACTATCAATATCAATCACATACTCCTCGAATTCAACATAATCACTGTCAACATTATCCTAAAGTTGTGTAGCTTTGTTGAGAGCTCTATTGATAGGGTATTTTCCTTTTTGTTCTGCTTTCATATAATTGTCCTACATGTGGTTTAATCATCATGCAAAGTTAATATAAGTCAAGTAAAGAATGCAAAAGCTATAAATTTTTGTCCACAACAACTATTATATTACCTCAACTTCAACACAACTATGATTGACATCAAGGCATTTTTTTTTCATGTTGCTTTGATAAAATTGCTTTGTATGTAGTTTAACCATCAAGTAAAAAAATATATCCAAATTAAGATACTTAATTCATTTAAAAAATAGTCAACAGAGCCTTTCCAAGCATAAAAGTCATAATATACAGTCATATTTCATGAATATCCTAAGTTATACAAGGAAAAGGGTAGCATGTTATAGGTCACTGTCATTGGGCCACAGTCATACACCCCCTTGATAGTAAGAAGAAGCTATAAAAACATACAGAGTAAGACAATTATGAAGAGCTCAACAAAGAAAAAATAACAATAAGAGTTAGACAATTAAAAGTATTTTCTGTCACACCAACAAAACTTCCTTTTGAGTTATGTGACCATTGATCTTCCCCAATGTTGCATTTTTTTCCAACTTTTACATATGAAAATTTTGACAAAATTGCAAGATATGACTATAAGATCTAGATATTGATAGATGACAAAATTTCAATTACAATATAGTTTTTACAAAGTCAACCTAAGAATTTATGCAATTACTTCACATTACATAACTAATAACTAGAAGCAACTTCCAATTGCATTTTCTTGTCATGGCATTCTATAAGACCACATTTCTTTGAGGCATTTTTTCAAACAGTTCACTGCCTTGTTTATGCTACCACATTTTTCATACATGTCTACCAAAGCATTTTATCAAACAACTCACTACCTTGTTGCTATGGCTAAAATCCTAAAACAAATGCTTTCAAACAAGCTATGGATGCTTGGAAAAATCTATCAAATCATAATAGTAAGCAATAGCATAGACAAGGTAGTGAACTATTTTTAAAAAATGCATCAAATAAATGTGGTGATGGAATGTCATGACAAGCCATAGAAAAGGCAGTGAACTATTTGAAAAAATGCCTCAAAGAAATGTGATCTCATGGTGATGGAATTTTCCATGACAATCAAATTTCTTTTGATTGTCACGACATTCCATCACCATGAGACCTCATTTATTTGAGGCATTTTTTCAAATAATCCACTACCTTGTCTATGCTACCACATTTTTCACACATATCTATCAAAGCATTTTATCAAACATTTAATTTCCTTTCTTCTATGGCTAAAATCCTAAAATAGGTACTTTTGAACAAGCTATGGATGCTTGGAAAATATCTATCAAAGCATAATAGTAAGCAATAGCATAGACAAGGCAATGAATTGTTTGAAAAAAATGCCTCAAAGAAATGTGGTCTCATGGTGATGGAATTCCATGACAAGCAAATTGCTATGGATTGTCATGGCATTCCATCACCATGAGACCATGTTTCTTGGAGGAATTTTTCCAAACAATTCACTACCTTGTCTATGCTACTGCATTTTTCATACATGTCTACCAAAGCATTTTATCAAACAGTTTTTTTCCTTGCTATTATGGCTAAAATCCTAAAACAAGTGCTTTCAAACAAGCTATGGATGCTTGGAAAAACTCTATCAAAGCATAATAAGCAATAGCATAGACAAGGTAGTGAACTTTTCAAAAAAAATCCTCAAAGAAATGTGGTCTCAATGTGCTTGTCATGGCATTTAATCACCATGAGACCACATTTCTTTGAGGCATTTTTTCAAATAGTCCATTGCCTTGTCTATGCTACCACATTTTTCATACATGTATACCAAAGTATTTTATCAAACAATTCACTTCCTTGCTGCTATGGCTAAAAGTCTAAAATAGGTGCTCTCAAACAAGCTATAGATGCTTGGAAAAAATATATCAAAGTGTAATAGTAAGCAATAGCATAGGCAAGGTAGTGAACTGTTTGAAAAATTGCCTCAAAGAAATGTGGTCTCATGGTGATAGAATTCCATGACAAGAAAATTCCCTCGATTGTCATGGTATTCCATCACTATGATACCACATTTCTTTGAGGCATTTTTTCAAACAGTTTACTACCTTGTCTATGCTACCACATTTTTCATACATGTCTACCAAAGAATTTTATCAAACAGTTCAATGGTTTTCTACTATGGCTAAGAGCCTAAAACAAGTGCTTTCGAACAAGCTATGGATGCTTGGAAAAAATCTATCAAAGCATAATAGTAAGTAATAACATAGACAGGTAGTGAACTGGTTGAAAAAATGCCTCAAAGAAATATGGTCTCATGGTGATTGAGTGCCATGAAAATCCATAGCAATTCTCTTGTTATGGAATTCATCATGGCATTCCATCACCATGAGACCACATTTATTTGAGTTATTCTTTTCAAAAGTTCACTGTCTTGTCTATGCTACCTCATTTTTCATACATGTCTACTAAAGCATTTTATCAAATAGTTCATTGCCTTGCTGCTATGGCTAAAAGCCTAAAAAAAGTGATTTTGAACAAGCTATGGATGCTTGGAAAAAATATATCAAAGCATAATAGTAATAAATAGCATAGAAAAGGTAGTGAACTAGTTGAAAAATTGCCTCAAAGAAATGTGGTCTCATGCTGTTAAAAATTTGACAATCAAGATTTTTTGTAGATTTCTACTTTTATTGGCCTAACATTACTACATTGGGGGAACTCCCCTCATCACTCCACCGATAGATTGATGAAAGCATCTCACAACAAAAATATTGATGTATCAACACTCCATCAGACAGACTTCCAAAGGACTCTCCCTGATGTACCGATGGGGTCAACAAAGGTGAACACATTGAAGTAATATAAGTGTATCAGTGGAACAAATGCTATCATTTCCCCAATAGCCTGATTAAAGCATATTGGCAGCACTAGAACATATCGATGAAAGATAACACAACATCTAGGACAAATGGGGTGATACACTATACAATAGGGAGATTAACATGTAGTTAAAACATATCAAGGGAACATAAGGCTATTGGGCCAACATAAAACCTAGTTCCCTCGATGCAATGATAAAAGGATAAAGGAATCAAAGGAAGTGACACATATCAAAGGACCATGAGCCATAAAATATATGCTAAGGAAGGATATCAGAGGAAATAAGGCACATCGGGGAGACATTATCTATACTCCTGCCAATACCCCAAAGGGATGAAGTTCATTGGTGAAAAGGATGTTTATCAGTGGAAGTGGAATCATGATCCTATCGATGCAATGATTATTATTATTTTTTATTGATGTGGCATCTCAAAGATATTGTTGGGATATTCAAATTCAATGCTCTCCTATGATGACAAGATTGAGAGAAAGTGGAGCACTTATGAACTAGAGCAAAGTGAATTATATTTTAATTCGATCATATTTGGTCATTAAGGCTTGAAAGAATTTTTTGGAAGTGGGAGCAAAGGAGAGAAGGTTGGGAATACTTCATTGTTGCATAGCTCAGATCTAGAGAAAGTGAATTTAATTAAGTGTAAAAAACCCAACTAAGAATTTTATTTTATAAATGCTTGTAAAAATTTTAATAATGGAAGAAAGCTCAAAAACACAGAAAAGTAAGAAACAAAAAATAGAGGAAAATCTTCTAAACCAGAACTTGATTGACCAATGCCTTGGGTCGCAACCAAGACCCAAAAGGAGTGCACAGTTGAATCCTTCCATGGAAAAGTTATGGGACAAGCACAAAGGTTTAGGAGACATGTGAACACCATGCCAGGGATATGAGTTGTTCATGTACCATTATAGGAAACAGTACAAGTTTCAACTTTTCTGCAACCCGTGGAGATTAAACTTGGGGAGATTAGTGGTACCCAATGTGTTTGTCAATACAGAACTAGTTAAAGCTTTAGCCACTAAATATGACCCTAGAAGAATAACTATTCAATCATATGATGGGTTTGATCTTCTCATTATTTATAAGGATCTCATATCTACAATTTTTCAATTGAAGTACTCTGTGAGTTTTCTATTTACAATCAAGGACCTTTTAATCAAATACCATCACATGGAAACAATCTATAAAAGATGGAAGCTACCACTACATAGGCCCAAGGATGAAAGGAGCCAACTCAGAAGGTTTTCTAGGTTTGAAAACCCTCCCTTTCATGAGGATTTATTTGAAGAATATTTTAAAATATACTTATCAATCAGTTGGATAAGTGTTAGGAGTAGAGGTTCCTCCCCTCATGTCAATTTTCCCAATGGTCTTGGTTGTAGACATACAAAGTAAAGACGCTAGAGAATTTAACTATGCTGGTTATTTAGCAAATGCTCTGACCCAGGGGATGGAAAGGATCAAAAGGTATAGTGATAGTATTAATTTTAAACATTGTTCCTTGTTGATGCATTTGCTTCTACATGAAGGACACGTCAAAAGGTTCTGGGGAGAAGAGTTAAGGATAAGGGATTTTGATCAAAATGGGAATTATAAACCTATATAATTTTGGACCTTGATATGGGATAGCAGATATGGTAGATCACATTATCTATACTTTGAAGAATATTTTATGAAACCATTGTTGAAATTGTTGGGACATCCATGCAATTATAACCTATCCCTTGAAATACATAAATTCCTGAGACCAAAGGAAAAGGACCCCAAGAAAAAGGTAAATCATAACTGGGGGGATTCGTATGCATTTTTTGATTGCACTATGATCAGAGTTTATTGGTTCAAAGGAGCCCCACATTTATTGCCATGGAAAGTTCTAGACAAAATAGCCTATTTAGAAATTGTTAGGTAGTTGGCTAAATCTAATGTAAAACACCTTAAGAGATACAATAAGTAATCTCTCATGCCCAACACTTTATGTTTTAGAGATTTTACAAGTCACAAATGAGGGGTATGAACAAATTGATAGCAAGTTGGCACAATACAATCTATCATTGGGTAATGAAAGAAAGAATTTTTATATAGAGAACTTTATTCATAAAGTAAAGTTGTCACAAGGGATATCAAGATATGAACATCACTTTTCTCTTGATGATGTAATAAGGAATTATGATGAATCTTCAACAAAAGATAGGATGACTGCATATAACAAAGTTGTGTTGGCTGAGACATGGAAGAGAGGGAATATCCCATCCTACTCGAGAGTGTTTGATGAAGTGCAAGATCCTATGGAAAGAATTGAGCAGCTCATCACTCATGTGGATGAAAAAAAAGATGTGCCCTCAATTATCTTTGAAGCACCTCATAAAACTCATTCAATAATGCAGGCTGAGGACATAAATCCTTTTGATTACATACCCTTGTAGCCCCCTCCTCTAGAGATTTTCTCTATAGATACAGCCATGAGTGAAGAGGATGAAGGAGGAAGTGATGAGGAAGATGATGAGATTGAACAAATAAGCACCCCTATAGTTAGACAATATCATCCACCTAAAGAACATAACATTGTCAAATTTGAAGCTTCAGATGAACTCTTTGATGTGAGGATTAAGGCTAGGAAAGAATTTATTTTTGATAATGACTTTATTAAGACTTCTTAATTTAAATCATTTTTTATGAGCATAAAGGCAGGATGCTGAGACAAAAGATGAAATATATCACTCCTAAGCAGGACACAACTGCCTCAGGAGAATTAAGGAAATAAATAGACAAAGTATTAGAATCTATCACCCCTGAAAGGGGAAGGGAATTACTTCAAGAAGTTGGGTTACTACTCCTACTAGGGTGGGATATCAATGTTGCAATAGTATTCAATAGTTTTAGGAGAAGAGGAGACAAATCAAAGCACTTAATAGAGGAAGCTAGTGATAAAATGTACTCAAGATCGAGGTACAACCCAGATGAAGCCACCCTGCTAATTTGGTCATTGTATTCTCAGGATAAGAGACTCACTATCATTGATAACCCAAACCAGGTGTTTGGACATATTTTGGTCTAGAGAGTAGGGGACACTAACCCCATTGAAACGACTGAACTGAACATAAATGTGGCAAAGTTTACTAAGGCACAAATTAAAATTTTGATAAAAGAAAATGATAAATTGAAGGAGTTAGCTAGTTACAAAGATAAAACATCCTCCTCTTCCACACCAAAATTATATTCCCCATGGTTAGAAACTAACAAGAGAATGTTGGATGCATTAGAAAATGTGGCTTATTGGAAAAAATGTCATCAAAAGTCCTAGAAGAAATGCAAGGAGTGGGAAATAGAAATAAAAACCACTAAGTATTATGTTGTGTCTGAGATAATCAAAGTAAGATTCAGCGGGATGATGGATTGTGTTGATGAGTATTGGAAGTTGTTTCAACAAACACACTCAACACTCATGGAGAATGAAATATTGCAAGAGCAGATGATCATACAATAAGCTAGTGGAATCACACAATAAGTACCACAATAGGCTCAAAGAGGATCTTTCTTATTTTTATTTGCACCCTACACCCCATGACAGCCTTTGAAATCCTAGGGAGCAAGATGATTGGAAGGCCAAGATCACCCTGTTTCTACCTAATGCATTGGAAGAAATAAATGATGAAGAGATGGTGTTACAAAATACACATAAACACCTTGAAAGGATGATGTATATGGATTTTGATATGTAGGATGCAATTGCCAGTGTAGAGACTTATGTTGAGGAGGAATACAATTGCCATATTTTTGCTATCAACTTGTTCATCAACAAACCATGAACGCATCAAATACATAAGGACAACCATTGGGACATGAAAACCAGCTTGTGTCATAGGGGAGGTGTAATTTGTAGGTGATGCATTACCATGGATTAGGAGCCTTGAACAGATCTTAGGTGGTCATGGGAACCCACTAGGAGATTAATGGATGGATGCATTCACTTGCTGAAGTGTTCTATTTTTATTTATGTTAATTGGCATTTAGTTATCAAGCATCGTACCTTTTTGTAATGGGTCTGTAGCTTGTTTCCTCCCGTATATAAAGGGAGACCAAGACCCAATTGAACATTATCAATTCATTTTTACATTTCCATTATAGTAGACATAGTAAGAAGATAGATTGCACAATTCACCTATTTACATCATATTGAGACACTTTTGTTATAATGTTTATATTTTGAAGTAATAATGGAGCACACTACTTATAAACCGTAATCCATATTCAATGTTCAATTACTTATAAACCTTTATATCCTCCTTGTCTAACATAATCACTATTGCTACCTTGCTTTGATTTTAGCTCCCAAGGCTTTATTGTAATTTGCTTATACCAATTAATTGTCATGAAAAATGTGATCAAGTACTAGCTCTCATGAGAGAAGGTAATGTTGATTTCATACCACTCCATTTTGGTGCTGACTCTAAGTAATTATTATTGAAAAATGATTACTTTGAAGTGCAACTTTCCTTGATTGATAGGCATAAATAGTGATGATGTTGGCCTTATGTAAAGATGTTAGAATCATTGGTGGTGTATGGTAATCAAGGTTTGGAATTAAATGTATAGTTGAATGAGTTCCATGCCTCAACTATAGTGCTAATGATGATGTATTCTTTATTTCCCATGGAAAAGTTGGAAAGGAATTTTTCTTCCTTATTTTCCTCTCTATATGCATGTTTGACAATTGAGATGAGGAAATAATTCCACCACTGTCTCATTTGAATATTGTTTGGCTTTTATGGAAGTTATCCTTTCACTCCTACATTCTTTCTTATTCTCATCTTCTTGATTTCACTCTTATTTCCAAAAGCGCAGCCCATTCAAACTCTTCTTGAGCATTTGTTTCAATAACTTCAATAAAAGGAAACAAAAGACTTTCTTCATCAACTAGGATGGAAGGATTCAAAGTCATGAACTAAAGAGAGTCATGAGTTAAAAGAAAAATGAAAAGACATAGTAGATCGTTCATTGATCTCATAGTTATTTTGTCATAAAACTTGTAGTCACAACATTTAGGATAGTCACAATGGATTTCAATGAAACAAAATGAAAAATTTCATAGATTCATTGTTCTATATATGATCGTAATACTTTTTGTGGAGATCATGAGAGTAATTTTATAAAGGCATGTTGTGGAAAAAACTTATGAAATTTGTAGACATCTTTAGAATACAATATAAAGATGATATAGTTGAGAATTAAAATATTGAGGGATAGCCTTTTACCTAATTTGAATCCGTGGAATTATGGTCATTCCATGTAGAAACTATAGGCTTAACAGAGGCAACCAACTACAAAACTTTCTCAGTGAGACAGTTTAAGTAACTCATTATATGTTGGTACTCTTCATTTGAGTTGACATGATTTGGAGAGGCTCTTACTAGGTGTTCAATAGATGGTTGTGAAATCTTTGTTGATGAACTAGATTTTAGCTTCATACTAGTATTAGATTCAGTACGATCTAGTGCTGCCATATAATTGACAATATCTTCTACACCTACTTCTCTATTATTTTTTTCCACCTAAAATACAATGTCAATTTGAACATACAGTCAATTCAATAAAAAATTGAAATAAATAACACAATGTAAATTGAACCAAAAATCCATACACTTACTCCACATTTTTGCATTTTGGCTTGCAACCTGCCTCAACCAAATGTATATTCAGTCTTCACATTATCTCTTTCTCTCTTGCCTCTATTACTCTTTGTCAAATATTCTTCAGAATGCATGCTTTCTTTCAATGCCTCCCACTGTTTGGGAGATAGAGTGGAGTCTAACGTCTCTTTTCCCTCCATGATTGTTTTTCTACAATTATATCTAAAATTGTTCATCAAAAGTCTCATCTTGTGCTTGTAATATTTTCTAGAAATTTTTCCACCAATAGTGTCAAAGGCATTTTCTATTTTTTGTATAACTTATTTCACATTTCGTGGATCTTGCTCTACAAAATTTGATTTTTAGATATAAAAATGGGCCCTACATCTTATGCCCAACTCAAAGGCCCACCTTGCAGCATTTTCCCAATGGGTTCACCATCTCTTGATAACTCAACCAAGAATGGATTCTTCCCTTCTAATATTCTTTATTTTTCATTCCTCTTTATAGATCTATATAAATCTTGACTCAATCTTTGTCTTTTAACGTAAGCAGGAACATCTTTTGTTTCACCACTACTAATACTTATGGCTGATCCACTAATTCCATCAACAGTTGTAGATGCGACAGGTGCACTCTCATGCACATCAGATGCAAGTGAACTCTCTTTATGACTTTCATTAACCAAAACTTCATGCTCCTTGACCACATCACGTGTGGCATGAGTAGGTAGATCAATACTGGTGTTCACAAATTTCACTTCTTCACAACTATTTTTTTCACCAACTACATTTGTTGAATCACAAAAGCGTTGGCTTCTATGAGCTGGCAACACTAGATCTTTACTTTCTTTTTGTTTTTTCTCTACATTTTCTCTACATTCTTTTTCTTTCCTATCAAAAAAATATATATATCATATCATGTCTTAGATACATAAAGCTCTTTCCTATAAAATTTCATTAAACAATATTAAACAAATAATATACTACTTAGTGGATTTACAACTTGCATGTTTGTCAAACCAAGACGCGATAAATATTCATTATTCTTGGCCACATGTTCTTCATGAAAGCACTCATAATTTGTCACTAGAATTTCAGCATTGTGATCACTATCATCTAATTTGCACCTTAAATAATTTTTCCTCATTTCCTAATGTCCAAAAAAAAAAATGTATAAATTAGAAAGTTGATATAGAGATAATTAACCGTAATAGAAATTGCATAAATACAAGTTTATGAGGTCTTAGTTTTAATGAATATTCATTGAAACGCTTAAAAATTCTAAATCACTACAAATAAGAATAGTCATTAGATGTTTTGGGTATTTCAATCAATGGATTTTAAATAATATTCATGCCCTGCAAAAGTGCCAGTTGCATAAAAAACTTAGCAATGTATTTGAATCAATCCATAAAATCTTTAGCAATAATGTTTTCATTCATAGTTCAATAAAAAAATATGTATTACCAAATTTTAACTGGACATGAACTTGAATTATGGCAACTAAACCAATGATTTTCTTAGGTGATAGCACCATTACTAAGAAATGTCTATGGTATTTGGTGATTCTTACTTTTGTTGTTCTGTTACATAATAATTTTTTCATAACATCCACATACATTCATGAAGGGGTAGATTTCATGAAAAAGAATAGATATGTTAGGGTGGAAAATGAGTTACAAGCAAGGAACACCATGATTTGAGGACTGAGTAGTCAAACAATAATGAGATTCAAGATATATGCAAAACAGTGAAGAACATTTGATCAAAGCAAAAAAAGGCAATGACCTTACAATATATAAAGATACATATGAGACAATGATTTATAGTGCATAAAGTCAAAAGCACAAATGTTGATAACAATGATATCACTATTAGAAAGAATGTGAAGACAACAAAGGATTTGAGCAACATGTAATGCCAGAATAGTGAGGATATAATGAGGAAATGCTTCTATTGCAATGGGGAATCACTATATTGATGCCTTGAGCATTGACAAAAAATAGTGATCAATCATCAAGGATTGTATATTGTTGCTATAAACAGTGAAGGAATAGAGAACAAAAGATTGTATCAATGAGGAAATGAGTGCCACAGTGGGTGAAAGATCTAAGAAATGAAGACAACAATGAGAAATACTTTCATGGCAATGAGCATTCAATGCCAAAGCAGTTCACAAGGAAATGGTATACAATAATATTATAAAATAGGGCTAAAGATAATGCCATATGTAGGGAAGACAATGCTATTTTAGTAAAATAGTTCAAAAGAAAACATAGAAACAATTTTTAACAATGCTTCAATGATGGCTTTTATAAAGGATGCTAGAACAATGACAGTGATAAAGAACATATATAAAAGCAGTAAATAGTGCCAAGAAAAAAGTGAATGTAAAAGGTAGTAATGTAAAAGAAATGACTTTGATTGTGTATACACAATGATGCAGAAATGTATGTGAAATAATGAGTTGCAATAGTCATAGTCATGATCGTGACCACAAGGATATATAACACTGTCAACATTAAAGATTTGAAATAGGTATTAATCTGAAGGTCTGTGTCCTTAAAACATAAAATAGCCTTAAAACAACATAAAAGGTCATAAAATGAGGCTCATCAATAATCATCTACATTGCCAACAAAAACATAATCTTGATCACTCGTTTCTTCATCTACTTGATTTTCTTCCTCATCCTCATTTGTGACATGCAATACATTCTCTCTCCCAATTTCTTCATTGGTAATCAAAATCTCTTCTTCAAACAGTCCCTCATTGTCTTCATCTAGCACTTTGAATGTTTCTTGTAAATTAGCATATTGCCCATCAGTCATTACATCAACAACTTCCATGAATTTTTTGTTTTGAATGAGACTCTATTTGAATGACATATGACCAACCTAGGCTTCTTACATCATCAATTATAAATGACTGGTTAATTTGAAGAGGGGAAACATACGACTCACCTGTCTCTAATAAAAATTGTCATGTATTTGCACATACAAATCCATACTCATCAAATTGTACTGCAAATGTCAGATCCACTTACATTTTAATAATATAGGAATTTTTTCACAAAAATCCACTCGAATAATTTCTTGGATGATCCAACATAAAATTTCTTCTCAACTTCATGAAGAAATTCAACACTAACAACACAATCACAATTTGTCTTTCCTTTGTCTTTTTCTTCCACTCTTAAATGACTATCATAGGTCCAAATTCCACTAAAACACATAGCCCATAAATGTGGAGGTTGTGAAAGCTCACTTTCCTCTATTGTTATATCTTGACCTTCTTCTTTTGCATCACTAATTGCATTAGCAATCCATTCTTCAAATTTTGGAAAAAAATCACCTCTAATCAAATCATGACGTCTATGCTTTTGAGGTTGATGTTGCATCCAATTTTGATTCTCTTCTTCATATTTTCTACATAGAATAATGGCCTAAAAATAGTAATATTAATAATATAAATGTGTAATTGCAATTGAGTAAATAAATTATTGTGTAATTTTTTTTACCTATGCCACTTATCGAACAAAGATGTGTTTTGAAGAATAAAGGCATGTATTACACTTTTTCTTGATATGATAGCTTGAAGTGACATCCATTGCCTTCTAATACTTCACCTGCAACTCTCTCATCTTCGTCGTCATTCCATACACGTCGATTGACATTTTTAAAATCCTTCATATATTCTGTGCAAAATCCCATGGCCTCTTGCATTGAATATCCCTCAAACATGCTTCCTTCTAGTTTTTCCCTAGTACAGACAAATTTTCTCAAAACCTTCTTATATCATTCTATACGATACATCCATCTCATTCTTACTAGGCCAAAATGCTCTAGTTCATATTCTAGATGTATCAAAAGATGCATAGAAATGTTAAATATTGTTGGTGGAAATTCTCATTCCAATAGAAAAAGGACTTCAAAAACATCCTCCCTCAAACTATCAAAGTTCAAAGGATCTAATACATGTAAACTCATTCTCTTTAATATTAGGCCCAACCTTATAATTTCCAATCTTGGCCCCTTTTCCAAACTTGATATATTTACCACAACAGGTAAAATATTCTCGATTATGACATGATAGTCATGGGTCTTGAGACCTCTTAAGCTATTAATGTTAGTTTGGCTTCTAATGCTGCTACTTACATATCCAGTGGGAAAGCGAGAGTGAGACATCAACTGTACGAATTATGCACGTTGTTCCTTTTTCCAGACATAAGGAGCACTAGGTTTTCTATATTTTTCATTATCATATTTTTCAACCTAAAGATTTTGATGAATCTGTATTTCTTGAAATTCTTCACATGATGAAATAGTATCAAAAGCACCAAAAAGAGTTTCTATAATAGCATAAGCTATATTTTTCTCAATATGCATAAATTCAACAATATGTGTAGTGGCTATATCCTTAAAGTATGGAAACTTATACAATATGCAAAATTTTTTACACTACTTTCATTACATGGATCATATCTACTGCCAGCAATCCCATCATTTTCAATAAATGACATTCTTTTTATCCATTCTCAACAATGTAATGACCTGTTATTAGCAATGGTGCTTCACGATTCTCTTCTTGACCATTGAAACATGTTTTTTGTCAACGATATGGATGGTCCATTTTAAGGTAAGCACGATTTCCATGATAAATACACTTACAAAAAAATCTTGAGTACCTCACAAAATCCTTAAAGGTGCAAGCAAGACATCCATGGTATCCATGAACAGAGAGACCAGACAATGTGCCTGCATATGCACGAAGATCATGAATCATAAACAATAAGGAAGCTCTTAAAGTGAATTTGATTGAATGACCATCCCTTAAAGATTGAATTGCTTCAATTCCTTTCCACAATTCCATTAGCTCATTATATAATGGCTCTAGATAAGCATCTATTGTATCTAAAGTCACACTTTTCTTTCCTAGTATAATCAATGATAACATTAAGAAAAATGGTTTAGTTGCTAACCATGGAGGTAAGTTATAATTTATTAGAAACACTGGCCAAGTTGATCATTTAGTACTTTGATCTAAGAATGGGTTCACCCCATCTAGATCCAAACCCAACCTTATATTACGAGGACCTTGACAAAAATCAGGCCATCTATTATCAAATTCCATCCACATCTTAGAATCAGGCACATGTCATTGTTTTCCATCAGTGCTCTTATTTGCCACTGCATAAGTTCAACAATGTCTCTACACCAATACATTCAAAGTAATCGTGGGATTATCATAAAGTGGCGAAGAACCTTTCTAGGAACCACAACTAATTTCAACCCTTGTCTATACCTCACTTCATGACATTTCAGACATTCACTCTCATTTGCAAAAATTTTGTGAAATAATACACAACCATTCACACATGTGTGGATGTTTTCATACACCAAGCCGACCTTACTAATTTTCTTTTTACATTGAATTTGTTTTGTTGGAAATGTGGAGTCAACTAGTAATAATGAACTTAATAATGCCAATAACTAATCTACACTCATTTTTCCAACCATGCACCACTTGCAAGTAAATAATTTGAAGGATTTTTGTCAAATGACTTAACTTGCAATTAGCATACATAGGCTTTAAAGCATCCTCCATTGAATTGGACCAATCATCGTTTAGACCCTCATTCAACATTCTATCAACTTCAAATCCTTCATCAAACATTTCTACCTCTTCATCTATGTTTGGTGTCACTTCATCTATGTTTGTTGCCTCTTCATCTCTCACAGTCTACCATTCTATCATATATTCATAATAATTGTAATCCCGAGGGCTTATACCACTATGCCCATATCTTATCATATGTTGATAAATCATATTTCTTTTTTTCACCTTTCTACCAAGACAATTTTTACATGGACATGGATATTTTTCAATGTCCCTCTCATCAGCTACTCTCTCATCATATGCATAATGTTGATCCATAGTCAAACTTTGATGTTGATCCATCTATAATATTGTGCTTTCCCATATTAATTTAGTTTTTGATTTAAAGAAAAAAACATAAATCTAAAAATAGAGATGCCAAAACATTATTGAAAGTAGTCACTTTTAGTACAGACCATAACAGAAAGAAGAGGATATAGTGATTCATTGATCTAAGAGATCTATCATACATTCATTTGAATTTTACCTACTGATAATGGAATATTCTTGTGTTTCCTATCAATTTACTTTCGACAATTAGGGTTTTAGATTACCTTTGAATTCACTGTAGAGGGCCTCACTGACTTCAAATTCATTGGAGCAAACTCTAAATTCCTTGCCTGCCTTTTCAAAAGTCTCTAGGTCCTATCCAAACAAGCTTTATCACCCATGCAAGTGCTTCAATACCTGTCCATGAGAATAAAAAATTTCAAAAACAATCCAATTTCACTCCCATGCCAACAATTATACATTTTACAAGTTTTCTAACTTATAAATATAGACAAGTTATGTAAACCACTAGATAAATAACATTTAAAGGTTCGTTGTATCTGACTTATAATCTTTTTTTGAGTTTAGCTAATACAACTATTTTTTTTGTTTTTTTTCATGGTTTTTACTCATGTAACTTGTAATTTCATATCCCTTTGAGTTGCTCTCTATATTTCTTTCTTCTGCATTTCTTGTGTTATGAAAGTAAAACTTGAAAGTCCCCCTACTGATAAGATTTGAGTCTTTAGTTGTTTACTTGTTTTTGTGATATTTGACTTTTGAGTCTTAAAATAAATAAAAAAATCATGTGTAAAGGTTGAGTTGCATTTGAGGAGCAGGTGTTCCCATGTGAAAGGTTTTCTCTTTGATTCTTTAGTTGTTTCAGTTATATTTGAGTCTTAAAATCAAAATAAAAAATATGAAGGTTGAGATGTGTTTCAGTATAGTTATGGAAGAAAATTTAATTAATATTTTGAGCCACTCTTTTGACACATTAGGATGATGAGTGATGGATAAGGATTGTAAACATGATCTCTTTAAATTCATGTACATTAAGAGGTGGGGAAGGTAGGTCTATTTCATCTATATTTTTTTCATTGTCAAAATACGTCTACCTTAATTGATGCAAAAATATTCATGAGATTTATGCATGATCAAAATTGCTATATATGCTCTACTAGTTTGATATGCCCATGATTTTTTGCCTACAGTACTTTACTAATGACTCTCTATGAATAACCCAAGTATAGTTTTTTTTCTTTCAAACATGAAGTGGGTGGTAAGTGTTGCTTTATGTGATAACCATACATGACTTAGTTAAGAAATGGGAATCTCACTTATAAGATTTTCTCAATGAATTGGGATCCTGTATGAATATGTATGATGTCTATCTTTTTTTTTTCCCTTTTTAGGTACAGTCTTGAAAGCTCCTAAGTGGTTGAAGAGACCAGTTGGTGTCAGATTTGGATTTGGAGGAAAGCTTGCTTCATTTCGTCCCGGTACAGTGTCACAAAGTGTTGTTGGATCTTCTAAGGTAGAGTACAATTTATTCTTTGGTACATGTCATTAAGATGATATATGGTCTTATTTTTCTACTATTTTCATAGGTATATATACACAATCTCATTACCAAGGACAGTCTGGTGCTTCATTCAACAGAGTTTGAAGCTGCAATAGTAGATGATGAAAAATCATCATTGTGAGCTTTGTGTGATAAGAAGTCTCAAGATTTTCAGTTAGTTATTTGTGGATACTTTTTGAATGGGATTAATAACAATTTACATGCATTTGTATTGTTTCACTTGCAAATTTTTGGTTTCTACATTGATTTAGTTTGGAAGAAGAGAGGGATACATGGAATTTCCTAAGAGTCATGTTTGAAGATGAAGGCAATGCTAGGACAAAGCTACTTGGGAACCTTGGATTTCAAGTGCAGTCAATAGAGAATCAAAACCTACAAAAGCTCAATCTGACAACATTAATGATATTAGCAGTGAAATAATCAACAATGTCACTCTTGATGATACAACACAATTAGATCCATCAGTTTAGTTAAAAGGTGGACAAGATGTTACATCCCCCAATGAATTGGGATCCTATATGCAAAAACATGATGTCAATCTTTTTGTTTTTCCCTTTTCAGGCGCACTCTTGAAAGCTCTGAAGTGGTTGAAGAGACCAATTGGTGTCTATTTTGGATTTGGAGGAAATCTTGCTACATTTTGGCCCAGTACAACATCACAGAGTGTTGTTGGCTCTTCTGAGGTAGAGTATAATTTATTCTATGGTACATGTCATTAAGATGATATATGGTCTTATTTTTCTGCTATTTTCATAGGTATATATACACAATCTTGTTATCAAGGACAATCTGGTGCTTCATTCAATAGAGTTTGAAGCTATAATAGCAGATGGTGAAAAAACATCATTGTGAGCTTTGTGCGATAAAAAGTCTTAGAATTCTTAGGTAGTTATTTGCGGATAATTTTTGAATGGGATTAATAACAATTTGCATTCATTTGTATTGTTTCACTTGCAAATTTTTGGTTTTTGCATTGATTTAGTTTGCAAGAAGAGAGGGAGATGTGGAATTTCCTAAGAGTCATGTTTGAAGATGAAGGAAATTCTAGGACAAAGCTACTTGAGAACTATAGATTTCAAGTGCATTCAACAAAGAATCAAGACTTACAGGAAGCTCAATCTTTCAACATTGATGATATTAGTAGTGAAATAATCAACAATGTCACTCTTGATGATACAACACAATTAGATCCATCAATTCAATCAAAAGGTGGACAAGATGTTACATCCCACAGAGACAATGGCGAGGATTTTTTTGATAATTTGCATAGTCTGAAAGAATATTCCTCACTTCCTCTCACTGAAAATGATTTTTTTGTTGGGAAGGATACCAGAGGAAATGGAGAAGAGGTGCAACATGAAGCTACTAAAGATTTGATTGAATACTCAGAATGTGATGAAGCCATTCAAAGTTCTTTGGTTGTTGGTGATTATAAGGGAGCATTCATGCAGTACCTGTTAGCAAACAAGATGGCAGATGCACTTCTCATTGTTCATGTTAGGGGGAGTTCTTTACGAGAGAAAACTCGTGATTAACATTTAAGAAAAACAAATTGTTCCTATCTTAATGTTATGCTTGTAGAATAATTACATGGCATTTGCAATGTATTAAAATATTTTAATTACTCTTGATGATACAACACAATTAGATCCATCAATTCAGTCAAAAGGTGGACAAGATGTTACATCCCACAGAGATAATGGCGAGGATTTTTTTGATAATTTGCATAGTCTGAAAGAATATTCTTCACTTCCTCTCACTGAAAATGATTTTGTTGTTGGGAAGGATACCATAGGAAATGGAGAAGAGGTGCAACATGAAGCTACTAAAGATTTGATTGAATACTCAGAATGTGATGAAGCCATTCAAAGTTCTTTGGTTGTTGGTGATTATAAGGGAGCATTCATGCAGTGCCTGTTAGCAAACAAGATGGTAGATGCACTTCTCATTGTTCATGTTAGGGGGAGTTCTTTACGAGAGAAAATTTGTGATTAACATTTAAGAAAAACAAATTGTTCCTATCTTAATGCTATGCTTCTAGACTAATTACATGGCATTTGTAATCTATTAAATTCTTTTAATTACTCTTGATGATACAACACAATTAGATCCATCAATTCAGTCAAAAGGTGGACAAGATGTAACATCCCACAGAGACAATGGCAAGGATCTTTTTGATAATTTGCATAGTCTGAAAGAATATTCCTCACTTCCTCTCACTAAAAATGATTTTGTTGTTGGGAAGGATACCATAGGAAATGGAGAAGAGGTGCAACATGAAGCTACTAAAGATTTGATTGAATACTCAGAATGTGATGAAGCCATTCAAATTTCTTTGGTTGTTGGTGATTATAAGGGAGCATTCATGCAGTGCCTATTAGCAAACAAGATGGCAGATGCACTTCTCATTGTTCATGTTAGGGGGAGTTCTTTACGAGAGAAAACTCGTGATTAACATTTAAGAAAAACAAATTGTTCCTATCTTAATGTTATGCTTCTAGACTAATTACATGGCATTTTCAATGTATTAAATTCTTTCAATGTTTTATGTTTTACCCTCCTTGTATTCAGCTATCTAGATTTTAGAAGGCTAACTGGCTCTGTTTATCTAAAATATATTTCTTTATGTGGAATATTTTCTAACTTAACACTATTAGTGCAGGTGGTTTCTGCTATGGTCAATAATGATCTCATTAGCCTTGTGAAAATCAGGCCTTTGAATTTTTTTTATAACTCATTTCTAATTTTTGTGAGTTGTAGTTTGAAGTTTTTTATATAATGAGAAAGCATACAAATTTATGCATTGTATCATACAATTGTGTATAGTATTTTCAAACATTTATCATAGTTGTATCATAGATACAAGACTTGGATGTAAAACAGTCTTGGCAAGCTAATTTTTGACTTAAGACTTGGAGGACTCAGCATAGACTTGGTAGGATGAATTTTTGAATTTGACATTGAAGGTAGGTTTTCAAACCAAATAAACCCTACCCCACAAAGTGGTGTGTGTTTTCCATTATATTTTCATTGAATACTCTTGGAAAATAAAAAAAATTAGCTATGATGGTTTTTTGTTCACTGTTTCCAATTGATTTTAAGTTTTCTTTAAGAGGCTTGGGGTTGTAAGATCAAAGGGGTCTCCTGTAGTCAATAGAGAAATAAATTTAGTCTTTAAGGAGATTGTAACAAAGATGTGATAATCACAAAGCACAAGGCTCAAAGAAATGAGATCATAATATAAAAACAAAAGAGAAAATTTATGTTTTTATCAAAACAATGATTTTAAGGATTGACTATGAAGAACAATCATCATAAGATAGAAATGAAGACAAACAATGACAATGACAATGAGTTATCAATACAGTGAATAAAGAGTTCCAATTTTCAATGCATGATAACAGTATTCCAAGGCATGCAAGGGATAGGAATGAAAGACAATATATAGAGGGAAAATAGTTGCAAATGATCACTGTTATATCAAAGCATATGAGTATCGGAGGATCATAGAAAAATTGGAGATAATAGTAGTTGCTATGAATTCCATGTGACCCAATATCATGCACAAAGAAGATGTAAAATACCATGGAATAGAGTGAAAAGGGGTCAAAGTCAATAAGGGGTCAAAGTCAATAAGATTCATTGAATGTCAAAGAGGATAATCATTATATCAATGAAAGCACAAGATTGTAACAACAATGATGCAATGGAAAGCAAGAAAAGTATATACAACATCAGGATCACTGTCATAAAGGATGAAGATCAGCATGAGGTTTCAGGATTCAATATTTCCACTTACCTTTAGATTGTAACCTTGTTTAATGTCCTATCCTTTCTTGAATGATATTGGTGTTGCAACTCAAAAAATGTTGCTCAACAAGCTCTGGCATTACAAAAATGGAAACTGCCATTCTTTTCATTCAATGGTTGTTTCCTTCAGACTTGCAATGTCCTCTTAGACTGAAGCTTTTGCTTGATATCTTCTATTATGGAAAACCTTAAAACGCGTGTGGGAGCTGAAATGCCAAATTGTTGATTAAACTTTGAAACCTCCATCCAACGTGCAATCAAAATGTTTTAAACCAAAAATCAATTGCCTAAAATTCCTTCTAAATGCATACAGGACCCGAAAAAGGCACCAAAAATACCTATTGCTAAAATGCACCAAAAAATCTATTGCATGGAAGGCATGCAAAAATTAATCTTCATTTTTAGGGGCAAAAAATCATCTATCTACATTGTCATTTTAATAGAGGTTGTGAAAATTAAGATAAGCATGATCTGCTCCTAAAATTACTAGAGTTCAAACTTGCATAAAAAGATAACATCTATAAAAATGATCAACACGTAATCGATTTCATAGATTATAAAATAATTCTCTTTTTTTTAAATAATTAACAATATAAAGCCTGAAAGAGAAAATTTTCGCATACCAAAAGCGATCATTGTTATTTCTATTTTGCATTATTAAGATTGTCAAGTATACAAAGATAGAAGTGAATCAATATTCATTTATATTGCAATTAGATTATTTTATTAGTGAAATTGACCACAATTTCTCTTTGATACATTTGACATGCTAACACAACAGGAAAATCAAATTGGCTTCAAATCATAGTTAAAAACATTAATGATTCATTAACATAATTAGTAATAAAAGTTAAAGGATGTAAATGTTTATAATTTTTTTAATAAAATATGTGAAGGCCTTAAGAATGCATCAAGAGGAAATGTCTTCCATGCAATAGGTATTTTGGTGCACCAAGCAACCTAGGCAACCAAATGGCCTGCTTAGGTAGGGGTCCCATGAGGGGGGCTTAAGCTCTATGGATTATGATCAAATTCAAAAGAAAAAAGTATAGAGGACTAATAGTCATTTATTTAGTCATTTTTATTTGTCTGATATTAGTCATTTAGTTGTGATTTTACCTAATGGCCAAATTAGTCTCTTATAAATGACCAAATTAGTCATTTATTTGCCAAATTCTACTCGTGTTAGTCACATGACTAAAATTTTTAGTCACAGTCATTTATTTTCCAAATTCTACTAGTGGAATTACAGGCCCATAGACTTGCAAGGAAGTGTCCCCCAAGATCTCTCACATGGAGGAAGTTGGGAAAGCATCCCGCAGACCTGTAGGGAAGGTATCCCCCAATATCTCTCACATGGAGGAAACCCAAAGAAAGTGCCCTACAAACCCATAGACCTATAGGGGAGCGACCTCCAAGATCTCTCACACAGAGGAATCTCAAGGAAGGGAACTCCAAAAACTCATAAAGCGGCTTCACAAGTGCACCCGTAAAGCAACATGTCTACCTATAGATAGAACATGTCAGAAAGTGGCCACGCAGGAAAATAAGTGGGCACTCATGTGGACCATCAATAGATTGGAAAGATTTCAAAGGGGTTCCTTAGGAACCCTTCAAAAGGAAGAGGGGTCCACTCAAGGGGCACGTTATTTGAAAAGCGAGGTCTAGTCAAGCTACCCCCAAGCTAGATGCAAATAATTCATTTGAGATAAAGGATTTCAAATGGGAGTCCCTCGAGAACCCTTTAGAAGAAAAAGGGGTCCACTCAAGGGACACTTCAATTGAAAGATATAAAGAAGAGAAGGGGTCCTTTAGAAGGATGCACATCTCCAGAACAAGTTATCACTACCCCCAACATATAGGGGAGGAGAACCATGCAAGATACTTAGAACATACATGATAGAGGTAAACCTCGATATCCTTTGTCATTTGAAGAAGAGGTAGGTGTATCAGCACACAAATGAGTGATGACACCTGAATCATGAAGTTTTTGTATTTTATCCCTCAAGGCCTTACATTCACTAGTGAAATCGCCAAGCACTCGATGGTATGCACAAAAAGAATGCTTTTCTTTACCATGTTCATGAGATTTCTTGTGTGTAGGAGAAGGAAGAGTGATTAAGCGGGCTTTTAGAAGCCACAAAAAAATATGCTCTTGCTTAGATAGAGGATGAGGAGAATGAAGCAACCCTTTCTCTTGTGGAGAAAAGCTCGACTGCTCACAGAAAGAAGACATGAAGATAGAAGACAATGGAGGAAGAATCTTTTCAATAGACGCGGTTGAGAAGAATTCATGTCACTCAACCATGGCTTCCATTTAGATCATTCATTCAAGCAACCAAGCCCCAAATTACGCTTACAAGGTGTGAATTCTATAGGGACTTGAATTCCTTGTTTGTTACACCCACAATCTTTACGCCCATAACCATATTTAGATTCAAGCTTAAAGCCAGGGCCATAACATGTTTGCAAATATTGAGAAGAAGGAGGATCTCCATAGAGAGAATCATTCCAACAATGGGGATCACACTCCCCTATGGGATCACCATTATCCTTATTAAGAAGACTGCCAACACTATCTTCTTTAGCAAAAGCATAATCATCTTCCTCAGAAGGAGGATCAACACTAAGAACATTACAATTATTACTCACACTACCCCACGATACAGAAGAATAATCATTTTTGATAGCGGGTGTGGATGATGTTGTTAGAAGGTATAAGTGGATTGGGTCAACTTTATACTCCCTAGTGAAGGAATTTGTAAAGTCTAAGGAACCCCAATCATCACCAAGGCATGCATTCTTTTGAGAAGTAGAAAGAGTAGATTTAAGATTTTTTGCTTCAGAAGGATCTTCTCTAGGGACATCTATCTCGAGAGTATCCTTTGTAGTAGATATTGTTGGAGTAAACATCAACACATTGGAAGACATTGAAGGAATAAGAGTAGGCACAACTGAAACTTGACTAGCAACTGCCATCTCACATAAGTGCATAGCCTCGAGGTTAGCCTTGACTGTGACTACTTGATTGTTGCAAATAAACTTAATAGATTTATGTAAGGTAGATGGGACTACACCCATAGCATGAATCCACGGTCTACCAAGAAGAAGGTTATAAGATAATTTTTTTGACATAACATATACTAGAGTGGGTACAGGAATGAGTCCAAGTTGCAAAGGTAATACTATTATACCTAGAGCTTGTTGTTCAACATTATCGAACCCATGAATTCCAACAGAAGAAGCATTAAGAGTAGATGAATCAATATTAATCTTATACAATAGATCGATGCTACATACATTGACCGTCAAACCAACATCAATGATAGTACGTCTAATGTTGACATTACTAATGTTAACTATAACCATTAGATGATCTGCTTGCTTCTATACTTCTAGAGGCAAGAGTTCCTATGGATAGAATGTAATATTCAGCAAATCTACATGAATATAAGCTATCAACGCATCAACTCTTCCAGCCTAGTGGAAGAAGGAAAGAGGATCTTTTGCATGGCTTCTTGAAGCATACCTTGATAAACTAAAGTAGAATGAAACAAGTCCCACAATGAGATCTTAGCCAAAGTAACTTGGATTTTCTCAACAAGATCATAATCACCAAGTGCTTTAGTCGTAGGTTTAGGTGCTTGAAGAAGGCTTGGTTGTTTATCCATTCTATTCTCATGGGCTACCACTCTACAAGAGGGAGTGTTTGAAAGATCAAGGGATTCACTATCGAATGGGACACTATCGAGAAAACTAATCCTTTTAGGAGAAGGACTAGCCAGAGTCACATAAATGACTGGTCTCTTAGGCCTTTGAGGAGCAACAAAGACATAGATTACATTTACTGAATCATCACAACTAGTGGAACAATTATTCAAAGAAATATTCTCAACATCGATCTAGGGAGGATCATATGTGGAAGGAGGTTCATCATTCACTAATGCAACATCTCTAGAATAGAGTGCATTAGAAAAAAGATGAGATTCATCATTCACCAATGCAATTTCTTTAGAAGAGAGTGCATTGGAATGAAGGGTAGATACGCCATTCACAAATGCATCATCTCTAGAAGAGAGTGCATTGGAACAAAGATGAGATTCATCATTCACCAATGCAACGTCTCTAGAAGAGAGTGCATTGGAATGAAGGGTAGATACACCATTCATAAATGTATCATCTCTAGAAGAGAGTGCATTGGAATGAATAGAAGCTAGAGTAACATTGAGAAAGGTATCAATGATTTCATCTTCTTGCAATAAAATATCCTTCGAAGCAGGAGGAATCTCATTAGAAGGATCAAAGATATCAAGTGACATGGGTAAAGCCAAGTCACCATCACATGCATGAAATGAAATATCATTAAAATTTTGGATAAAATTAGATATTGAACTAATAAAAGAAGATATCAAATTCATTTTGATGATAGAACAAAGAAAAAGCAAAAATCTAGATTTTCTAATTTTTTCTATATTTTCTAGGTTCTAGTAATTTGCATTTTTAGAGGACTTCCAAGTATAATTTGGGGTCAGAACTTGCTTCGGTTCTTAAAATTTTATTACTAAAGGCACTAGTATTTTAGGGACTGAACTATTTCTCTAGGAGAGATTTCTAGTGGTGCAAACGGTTCTAAATTCTAAGCATTGAGTCAAATGTTATGACCCCTCCAAGTAGGGGTAAAAAAATTCCTAGTTTATTGAAAAATACCTTCCTTCATGTTGGGTTCACCAAAATGTAGAGAAGGGGGATTCGCTACTCACAAGTTCTCTTCATTAAGAGAGCCTCACATGATGATTTTCCCTAAACTACCTCAAGGAACAACATGAAAGTTCTAGGATCCGAAAGAGCAGGTCACAAATATTCTCTAGACAAACTCACAAGCTCTCGACCAAAGGATGACATCACGGAATATGGATGACAACGCAACACACTGGCACCTGAGAAGTGCGTTGGTGTCTTGTATGGACCAAAAAGTGAGAATATCTTAGAGAATGGCAAGGTGACAACTTTTATCCTAATTGCTAAGAAATCTTAGAACATGAGAAAGTAACAAAATATAATAGAATTGAAGTAAAGTGAAGTAGAACAGATAAAGATAAGGAGAAGAAAGGAATTTCTCCCAACCGCGCAAGTGATGAAGCCTCCAACATATGAATGTCTTTAGTACCTTCATGCATAATATCTAGAGAAAGTGTCAGTGTTGTATAGGGGTTTGCCTCAGTCAAACCCCCATTTTGGTGTTCCCACCTCCATGGATAGCCAGATAGAAAAAGAGAGTGTAACTAAAATGGACAAAGCATGTGGTGAAAGTAAAACCTGCTTTAGGAGTAGAACCCGTACCACCAAGTATGGGTTACAAAAGCAATCCCCACTTAAGGAGGAGAACATGTATCACAAAGTAAAAATGCAATGGAAAGGAGATATGGAATCCCAAGATGCTCGCAAGCACAAAGTGAAGGAGATATTAGCTGCAAAGCTTAAGGAAGAAAAATGGAGAGAGAAATAGAGTTGCAAGAGGCAAGAGTGTTGCAAAGGGTGTTGTGAGAGCTTGAGAAGATATAATAATGTTGGTGTAGCAATCTATATGAAGTTGCACAAACAAGAGTTGGAGAGTGGAGAGCTAGATCCAAAGCTAGAGAGGAGTTACAATGAAGCTAGAAGTAGAAGAGAGTTGCAAATGAAGTGAAAAGATAAAAATTATGGAAGGAAAAGAAGCTTCCCAGGTGGTTACAAGGAATCCCGGGCCGTTTCCACTGACCAAAGGAGGCGACAAGTGGCAACCTTGCACAAAAATATTCATTTGAATGTTGAAACATCGTAAGACGTTAGCACAACACGTAGACATCCACATAGCATGCTATTGTCCAAAAACATCACACTAGAAAATGATAAGAATGGGAAAGGCCCAAGGTTTGATGCAAAGTGAACGTATGAAAGTAGCTGTTGAAAAGGGGTTTTGGAGCATCCTAAGATGGAAAAAGGTTGATATAGGGGCTAAAATGAGCTACACAAGATGCTAAGGGAGTGGACATTAAAGCAAATGCAAGAATGTATGTAAAATTATGAGGGGTGCAATTTTATGACTATACACTTCACTACTAGACTCCTTTTTCATAAAATGGTGCTTGATAATTAAATGTATCAAGCTATGAAACCTAATGGATGATACACTCCTAGATTTTACCCTAGATACCATAGAAGATATTTGAGAGAATAAAATGTGTTAGCATTCACATTCTCGGACCTGAGATTGTGTCATATTTCCCCTCACAAGTGAATAATTTCATTAACCAAATTATAGCTATTTCCATGGCTCATCTAGGCTGTTACAAGAAATCCCTCTTTGACTCCCTTTATGCTATTGAATCTCAGGTTATCTTTTAGGTTCTTGATGAAATTTTGCAACCAATTCCTCAAAATTAACATTCCCTTTATTGACAGGTTCTCCTTCAGTTGGAATGCCAAAATGTTTACTTATGATAGCAGGGCTAACTTCAATCACTTCACCTCTAACCCTTGTGGCATTGACATGAAAATTCCTAAAAAATTCCTCAACTAATTCCAACTCAAAACTTTTGTACATTTGGATAAAATCAAGCCACACAACTTCTCTTAGTAGTCTCTTTGTTTCATGATCCAAACTAAATTTTTGAGGCTCTGAATTTCTCTTATTCCCCATTTTTTCTCAGTTCTACAACTCAATAGAAAAAATGGCAGATGCAAACTGTCTAAACAAAGTGTAGTATGTCTTTCTTTCACAAGGTGCACATTTTTCAAAAATACACATCGTGTCAAGATGTTGGGAATTAATTTCACCTCATTCCCTATGGACATTTTGCATGCATCACCTTGTACTTTGAATGCGGTGATGTTGACATAAGCAAACTTATTTTGAATTGATATGAAATCTCCAGTATTACTTGTATTTATTGTAGTAATCACTTCAATGTCAAATCCTTATCACTCCACCAACTTTGAAATCATTAACTCAAATTTATTACAACATTAATAACTACCTAGCAGAGATTTCTATACTTAAAGCATTTACTCAATTTTACATCATAATAACTAAATTAGAAAATAATACTTCAAAAATGATACTCACAATTAATGCATATCTTTTATTTAATGCAAGAGTTAATCAGAGCATGTGAATTAACTTAGTTGGAAAAGATTCCCAATGAATTAAACAGAGAGAGTTTGGAATTAACAAGAAAATTTATTACACAAAATATTGGGAACATCAAGAGTTGTCAGGAGTCGTCAAGAGTCATCAGGAGTCATTAGGAAGACCACTGTTTTTGGTTTTCAGCCATTCCTCTTTTCTTTATTTTCTTTTTTTTTATTATTTTTTTTATTTTTCATTTTTTCTAAGAGATAACCTACCATTTCTGGTTTTCAATCTATCTCCTTTATTCAGAAGGTAAACCGCTATTTTTGGTTTTCAATCTACCTTATTTATTCATACCTTTTCAAAAGATTATTCAAGAGCACATTCTCCTATGGAAGAAATATCTTCCATCAGAAAATGTTCAATTCTATTCTATAATTCTGATATAAATTCTTCTTTTGACGTAGGTTTGTGATACATCTTCAGATGATGATTGTTAACTAGCATACTCCTTTCTCTATCTATTGGTATCAGTTGAACAACTCCATTTTGAAAAAAATGATCAATTTGATAGGGTCCCAACCATCTTGTATGAATTTTTTCTCTAAACTCTTAGAATCTAAAGTCAAACAATAGTGCCCAATCTCCTTTCTTGAATTGTCTGGTCACAATATTTTTATCATGCCGATCTTTCCTCTACTTTTGGATTATTTTTGTGTGTTGAAGAGCTTCCATTCTCATTTCATCCAATCGGTTCAACTATAGATTCCTATTATTTTCTGCTTTAGGCAAGTTAATACAAACCTCCAATACTATTTTCAATTTCTGCAATTCAAACTCAATAGGCATGATTGGAGTTTTCCCATATACTAACTCATATGGAGAGAATCTAGTAGTTGTCTTCCAGGTTGTATTGTAAGCCCAGACTACCTCATCTAACCTTTCTGCCCAGTCTATTTTTCTCAATGAAATAGTCTTTGTCAAAATATTTTCCAATTCCTTGTTAGTAACTTCTACTTGTCTATTCGCTTGAGGATGATATGGTGTAGATTTTATGTGTGTCATCTGATATCTCTACATAAAAGCTTCCATCATAGTAGACACAAACTAAGGTCCTTGGTCTGATACTATCTCCCTTGGTGCATTGAATCTCTAAAGAATATGTTTGTATAGAAAATCATCTACTTTATCTTCCCTTGCTATTGGCAAAGCTTTCACTTCAGCCCACTTTGTGACATAGTCTATGTAAACTAGAATATATTGTTGTAATCTAGAAGGTGGATCAATAGGTCCCACAAAATAAATTCCCCATTTCTAAAATGGTTCTAGAGCTATCTAAGGTTGTAACAACATCTCCATTATTTGTGTAGGTCTTCCCATGCGCTGACATTCATCACAATGCTTAAAAAAGAGTGAAATACCCTTTGTCATAGATGGTAAAAAATAACTAGCTCCTAAGATATTATGAACAGTTCTGACTATTGGATAATTTCCTCCTTATGTATCATGATGGGAAGCATGTATAACATCATAAACATCTATTTTAGTCACACCTATGAAGAACATGATGAAGACCCATTTCAAATAAAAGTCCATTTATCCATTGGAACCTAGAACTTTCATGAATTAATCTCCTTTTTTTCTTAGGATTGAAATGATGTGGACACTTCCCTATTACAATATAATTTGCAAGATCAAAAAATCATGGTGGATGAAATGATATTGCAAACAAGTGCTCATCTAGAAATGTGTCATCTACTGGCTCTTGATCAACCTACAAAACAATTCTAGAAAGGAAATCAACAACAACATTGTCTTTACCAAGCTTATCTATAATTGTCACATCAAACTCTTGCAACAATAATAACCATCTTATAATTTATCCACCCACTACAACTTTATTCATTAGATATTTAATAGAAGAATGGTCTGTGTGAATGAATACCTTGTTACCAGTAATATAATGCCTAAATTTAATGATTGTATATATTACCACTAAAACTCTTTTTCAGTTGTTGTGTAATTCCTTTTAGCAGGATTCATATTTTTACTAATATAGTAGACAACATGCATTGTTTCATTCTCATCTTTCTATCCTAAGACTACACCAATAGCAAAGTTATATGCATCAGCATGTATATGAAATGGAACTCCCCAAATAGGTCCTTTGATAATTGGAGCAGTAGTTGAGGCATGTTTAATTATTTCAAACGATTTTTGACAATCACTTGTCCAAGAAAACTCCACATCCTTCTTGAGCAATGTAAACAAAGGTTCAACAATTTTACTAAATACTTCAATGAATCTTCTGTAGTAACCAGCATGCCCAAGAAAACTACAAACTTTAGTTTGACTTTTAGGGATCTCAATCTTTTGAATGATTTCTATTTTCTTGGGGTCAACTTTTATCCCTTCTTTTGAAATGTGATGTCCTAGAACAATCTCTTTTGTCATCATAAGGGAACTCTTTTCATGATTCAAAGATAACCTAAGATCCTTACATATTTGAAAAACTTTATTCAAACTCTCAAATGCTTCTTCAAATGTTTGTGCATGAACTGTGAAGTCATCCATATACACTCCCACACATGAAGTAGTTAAATCTACAAAAAATGTCAAGATAGCTCTCTGAAAAGTGGTTGGTGCATTGCACAGTCCAAATGGTAGAACAGTATAAGCATACATTCCCCAAGGAAATGTGAAGGTAGTTTTATCCTAGTCTTTAAGAGTCACTTGGATCTGATTGTAGCCACTAAAGCCATCTAGGAAAGAGAAATAACTACTACCAGCTAGGTTATCCAATACTTGATCAACAAATGGCAAAGGAAAATGATCTTTTTAGTGACTTTGTTTAATTATCTGAAGTCCACACATACATGCCATTTTCCTTTTTTTGGGGAGCAATAACCAATGGGGAAACCCATTGACTATTAGATATTGGATAAATAAACCCTACTTTTAACAATTTTTCTATTTCTTGTTTTACAATATCTCAAAGAGTAGGATTGATTCTTATTTGACCTTGCCTTACTGGTTTAATATCTTCATTATAAATATAATGAGTATAAATATAAGGGTGAATTCCTCTAATGTCTTTGTATTCCCAAGATAATACTTCAGAATGATTTTCCAAGATCTACTTCAATTCCATTTATCATGAAGAGGACAAGGAAGATTTAATGAAAAGAGGCTTATCCCTGCTACTGTTATTTCTTTGGTCTTATTCTTAGAATCAAGTGGATCTCATGATGAGCCTTAAATATTCTCATAGTTTGAACTTTTGATACTCTTACTTTTGTTATTAATAGTTTTTTTAAACCTGTTGATTAAAGACTTTTCGGGTGGTATCCTATAGCAATGAATTACATATTCCTGTAGCTTGACAACTTCATTAATTACCTTTTTTACCTCCTGCATGGCTGATGTATGCTTATGATTTTGGATAATGGAATAGGATTAATATGTGATTAATGAATGGATGTTTTGTCACTTGTGTGTATGCTTTCCTTCACCTCTGTCACTTATTGTAGGTTGTTGGAGGGACCAGAAGCTGATCAAGCGCAAAGAATCTCGGCTCCATTGAAGAAGTTGTTCCAGTAATAACTTTGACCGAATCTTTGGGAAGGAGCTTTAACGGTCCTTTGATCTAGGGAGTGTGTAATGCTATATTCACATTGAGCAGATAGACTTTCATTTATGAATGTCTATTCTGCAGATTCAGAATGTATTTATGATCACGACTTCCTCTGTTAGTTAGTTTGTTGTCTTTTTCATTTAAATAACCGTTCCTTCTGCGTGAGTGAATGAGGATGAAACAATATGAGTTAAAATTAAGTTGAATAAGCAATAGAGTTCTGTGTTAAAGTTTTATTTTCAAACAGAGTAATCGATGTATCCTGGTTTTGAATATGAATAAAATTTGATGAAGCTTTGAGTCAACTTCTTGTGTAATCTAGTTGATGCTTGCTAAGGGGGCCCACTTAGTAAGTATTTTATAGAAAGTTGTTGTAGTTAACTATTCATTTCATGTTGATTACTAGTTAGAATATATTTCTGTAGATTTCAACACAAACTCAGCCTTGTATTGTTCTTGCAACATCAGGAATCCATCCCTGTGTCTGTTCCTACAGCATAAGGCCAGTTCACAGTTTGTCCTTTAATAATAGCTATTATGATTTATGTTTTAGTCGAGTTGTGTTTGAGTTAGAAAGCTTATTTGTTTTCTGTAGATGGTGATTGGAAACTAGTTCTTAGTGCACATACCGTGCTACTCCGTTTCAAGTATACGTCCCCTGGTTTGATAAAGTAAATGAACGACCATGAGAAGATGTTAGTCACCTGTTGGAATGTCCAATTCCTAGGTTTAGTTCTATTGTGACTTTTATATCCTTTTGTAGGCGTGACTATTTTTGGTGCCATTTTCAGGGATGGTGTCAATCTAAGAACCTACTATAGTCATCGTTAGCAGTAGTTTAGTCAGTTTTTCAAAATCTTTTAAAATACCATTCCTTTTCATTGCATGCATAGAAGGAGAGACGCTCAGGGGAGATTTCTCCCCAACTTGCCATTCATTGCCAAGAAAATTGAACCTACTTATAGCCTATTTGAGGATGAAGGAGACTTAGATACTGACCCATTTGCTGAAGATCTATGTGTTGACTTGCTATTTGGCCCATTTGACAAAGAACCTAAAGGAAATCCATTTTCTCCTATACTTGGTCAGGTGAACATGGCACGTAATCCACCAAATCAACCTCCTGCTTTTGAATTCCCCATTACTCCTCAACAAAACAATGACAACCTTAAGAATATTCCTTCTTCATTGCTTCCCAAGTTCTATGGCTTAGTCACAAAAGACCCAAAGGCCTTCTTGTTCAAGTTTGATATCCTCTTTCGAAGTTATGACTACACTTCAGATGCTCACAAACTGAAATTGTTTCCTACTACTTTGAAGGAGGGAGCTCTCAGATGGTTCATGAGTCTGGGAAGGGGTGTTGTCGATAGTTGGCCAGTCATACAAACAAAATTTCTTGAGAAATACAAGGAATATTGTAAGAGTGGCAGTAAAAGTGATGACATATTTCAAATTCAACAGAAGGAAGATGAAAGTCTGGAGGATTATATATCAAGATTCTTGTTTTCTCTGAAAAAGAATTCAGACCATACTCTTAATGAAGAATCTCAAAAATTAATTTTTCTAAGAGGAATCAATGATACTTGCATAGATGCCTTGGACCTGATGGGAGGCGGTGATATCACTCAAGCATCTTGGGATGATCTCATGAAGATATGTCTCAATTACTCTCGAGCAAATATGAAGAAGGGTAGAGGTTATCATGCTACAGTGGGAAAGTCTTCTTCCAGTGGAGTTTTCGAGATGGAGATCACAAATTTGCTGTCTAATTTTAAGCAGTATATCATTAACAATATGGCTACACAACTGGACACTATGCAAGCTCAGAAGAAATATGAGGAAGCTAAAGCAATCTTGGCCGAGTTCTGTCCACATTGCAGACAAAAGAAACGTGACTGCAGATGCAAGATGGTGGCTAATCTGGAAGCTAAGCAATTACCTACTGACTTTAAGTCAGTAGAAGGTGATGATGATCAAGTATTTTTTGTTGCACAAAGGAGACCATGGGCTTAAAGATAAGGTATGCCTCAAGACCCTTTGACTTTTGGTAATCATTATTCTAGCTATAATAATCAATGGCAACCTATATATGGACCACCACCACCTTGGAATACATCTCAACCACCTTGGCCTAAGTATCAGACCCCTCAATGACAATCTCTTCAAGGAGGTTGGCAGTAGCCACAAGGACAATGGACCCCACCCCAAGGTAATTGGCAGCAGAATCCTCAATGGAGAGGTTCTCAGCAATGGCAGAACCAGTCTCCTGGGTTCCTGTAGCTTCCACAGCCACAACCTCAGGCCCTCATGCCACCTCCTGCAACAACTGCCACAAATACTGGCCCTCCAAAACAAATGCCTACGCTTGCTCAGCCATTGCCAAATCCTCATAATAAGCAACAACAACAACAACAACAACCCATGTATTTTGCTGAAGCCAACCAATATCCAGCTTATACCTTAAACATTAGTGATATCCATTTGAGGTCTGGGACCACTCTTCCTACTCCACAACTGCCTCTAATTACTGAGATACCAGATTCTTCCCCTAAAGAACCTACTACACTTTCTGATCCTACTGATCATATGCCTATAACTGATATGGTTTCTAAGGAGCCTATTTTGCAAAGTCAAGACAAACCACCTTTTCCTCAGAGGTTACAAAGTACCGCATCTAAATCCCTGGAAGAACCCACTTTTGACATTCCGGATGAGCTAAAGAATGTACAAATTCAAATTCCTTTATTTCAAACCATTAAAGATGTTCCAATTTATGGAAAAGCCATTAAAGAGGCATGTTTGAAGAAACCTGGACAGAAGAAAAAGGATCCCCAAAAAATTTATGTTTTAGGGAAATTGGCTGATATAATGTTGGGAAATGTAGTCATTCCAAAGTACACTGACCCTAGAAGTCCTGTAGTGCAAATACATATAAATGGCCAAATTGTAAAAAATATTTTAATTGACCTTTGTGCTACCATTAATGTCATGACCAAGCATACTATGGACAATTTGAACATCTTAAACATTCAGTCTACACCTACAGTCTTGCAGCTTGTTGATAGCTCCATAGTCACATCTGATGGAATGGTGGAAGATGTAATTGTCACTCTTGAATCTTGGGAGTACGCAGCTGATTTTACAATATTATCTACTAAGGCAACTCTAGGAGGATATCATATTATCCTAGGTAGACCATGGTTAGCAACTGCTGATGCTTTTATAGGATGTCATTCTAGAGATGACTATTTCTGATGGACAGTCCACAAAAAAATTGGCTTTGTATCCACCTACTCGACCTCAACCAGATTTGTCCCAACCTATTTGGCCATATGTGGGGGAAGAAACTGAAGAATCCAATTCATTGGTTCAATTAATGATGTTCCAAACTAATCCATTCTCACAACTTCAGAATGAGGATGCCTTGCTTTTTCAAATTCTATAGTCTAACTCTAATACAGGTAGTTCATCAGATCCAAATAGTGGTCATCTACAATGTTTCCTGTGGCAACTAAATTCTGAGAGTTTTCTACCTAAATTTCCTACCATTTTTCATAACTTGCTTCCACAAAAGGTACAAACATCACCTGTAGATTCTATGAGTGATCTCACTAAGCAGATAGAATTGTCTATAGGTCACTGTTTGAATATCAATAGCAAACTGTCACAATCTCAATAGGCTATCCTACTCAAAATGCTGCAAGATCAACATAAAATTTTTGCATGGGAATATGGTGACTTGAAAGGAATAGATCCTCAAAATTGTACTCATAGGATCTATATCAAAGAAGACTGTTTACCAGTTAGGTAGCCTCAAAGAAGAATAAATCCAACACTCAGGAAAATAGTTAAGAATGAGCTTCAAAAGTTGTTTGATGTTGGTTTTATCTACCCAATCTTTGACATTCAGTGGGTCTCTCCGTTAGTTATTGTTCCTAAGAAAGGTGGAAAATGGAGAGTGTGTGTAGATTACAAAGAGTTGAACACTGCCACTAAAAAAGATCACTTTCTATGATCGTTTGTAAACCAAGTGCTAGACTCACTGTCTGGTAAAAGCTATTTCTCCTTCTTGGATGGCTACAGTGGATACAATCAGATAAAAATTGCCCCTAAAGATCAAGATAAGACCACTTTTACCTGTCCATGGGAAACATTTGCTTACTCAGTCTTGCCTTTTGGTCTATACAATGTGCCAGCAACATTTCAGAGAGCAGTAATTAGTATTTTTGTTGATATATCTCATGACTGTATGGAAATTTATATGGATGACTTCACTACCTATGGGGTTACATTTGAAGAAGCACTGGTGAATTTAGAAAAAGTATTGGAAAGGTGTAGAGAGAAAAATTTGTCTCTGAATAGTGAAAAGTGTTTTATGATGATGCAAGAAGGTATTGTTCTAGGCCATCATCTCTCCAAGGATGGAATTCAGGTTGAACCTGCTAAAATTGAAGTTATTATGAATTTACAAACTCCTACAAAACAAAAGGATTTCAGAAGCTTCCTTGGTCATGCAGGGTATTATAGAAGGTTTATAAAAGATTTCAGCAAAATTGCTAATCCACTATATGCCTTATTAACTAAGGATTCTGCATTCGATTGGACAAAGGCCCATGAAAAATCTTTCCTGTAACTAAAGGACTTACTTACTAAAGCTCCTATTCTTCAAGGTCCAAAATGGACTCTACCTTTTCACATCCATGTAGATGCTTCTGATTTTGGTATAGGGGCAGTTTTAGCCCAAAAAGAAAATTCAATTGAGCATGCTATCTATGTTATCAACAAAAACCTTCAAGGTCCTGAGCTAAACTACACTATTATAGAAAAGGAGTTGCTAGCAGTAGTGTATGCTTTGAATAAATTTAGGCATTATATCACAGGTTATGAGATATTTTTCCATACCGACCATGCAGCAATCAGGTATCTAATGAACAAGTCTGCCATCTCTGGTAGGTTGGTAAGATGGCTCCTGTTGTTGCAAGAATTTAACATTACAATCATTGATAAACTAGGCAGAGCCAATGTTGTGGCTGATTTTTTTATCAAGGCTTCAAACAACTGCACCTGCTAAAAAAAAAGTCATTAATGATAGGTTCTCTAATGAACACCTATTTTTCATTGCTACACACACTCCATGGTATGCAAACATTGCCAATTATCTAGCAGCAAGCAGAATACCAGCTCACTTCTCCCCAAAAGAAAAGAAACTGTTAATTGAGAAAAGTTTTAACTTTTCATAAATTGCAAATTGTTTGTTTTACACAGGACCTTATCAAGTTATGTGCAGATGTGTAAGAGAAGATAAGACTTATGATATCTTGCATGCTTGCCATGATGAACCATGTGGGGGACATTTTTCTGCCAAGAGAACATCAATAAAGGTTCTTACAACAGGATATTATTGGCAAAAATTACACAAGGATGCTATAGCTTATACAAGGAGATGTGACAAATGCCAATGTATGGGAAGACCAACCAGGTCAGATGAAATGCCACTGTATCCATAGGTAATAGTCACCCCCTTTGATAAATGGGGAATAGATTTTGTTGGACCAATTGATCCACCATCCAATGGTAAGTCATACATTCTGGTTTGCATGAATTATGTAATAAAGTGGGTTGAAGTAAAGGCAATGACTCATGCTCGTGATAACAATGTTGCTAAATTTCTATATGAGTGAATTTTTACTAGATTTGGAGTTCCCAGAGAGCTTGTAACTGATCAGGGAGCTCGATTCACGTCTAATTTGATCACTACACTAATGAATGACTATAAAATCAAGCATAGAAAATCCAGCCCCTATCACCCTCAAGCCAATGGTCAGGTGGAGGTTACAAATAGGGAAATAGAGGAAATCCTAACAAAGACAGTGCAGCTCCATAGGAAAGATTGGAGCAGTAGACTTCCTGAAGCAGTTTGGGCCTATAGAACTGCATAGAAGACAATAATTGGGTTTACACCTTTTGAACTGCTTTATGGGAAAACAGCCATGTTTCCCATTGAATTTGAACATAAAACTTTGAGGACAACTCTTGAACTCAATATAGACATTTCTAAAGCACAGAAGGAACGTCTCCTATAGCTGAATGCTTTGGACAAAATGAGAAAAGCTGCCTTGCAGCATACAGAAGCTGCCCAACAGCAAAGGAACAAATGGCATGATCAACACATCAAAACCAAGCAATTCTCTACTGGTGATTGGGCTCTACTATATGATTCCAAGTATCAAGAAAACCAAGGTAAGCTCACCACCCGTTGGCTTGGTCCCTATGAAGTTGAGAATGTGTTTGACAACAGTTCAATATAGCTGGCCACAATTGATCCAGTCCATTTCAAATTGCTAGTTAATGGACACCGACTGCGGTTATATCATAAGCCGACATCAAAGGAAGAGTTCCTGAAATTTTTTTGATTTAACTGGTCTTCCTGTAGCAAAAGGCTTAGGCCTTTTTCCTGTAGCTTCTCTTTAAGTATTGCGTTGACCGCCCATAGTAAAGTTTTCTTTTAAAAAAAAAAAAAAAACCACTTTTCTCCGTTTTTTTCATCTATCACATCATTCATTACTTTATCTGCCACGTCATCCATATTGCCACTCCGCCTCATTCATGCATTAAATCTCCCAGCTATCATTTCATGACATGATGTTTTCCTTTACGACATGCCCGAGAACTAACTTCAAGGTACGCGAAATCTTTTCATTATCGCATAATTTATTCTTTATGTTTATTCATTTATTGTAATGTATATGTCAGCCGTAATTGCACACTTTAAACTTATCACCCTACACATGTGAGGACACATGTCAAATGCTAAGTAGGGGGCAGGGGTATTCTAATTTGAAATTTTCCTGTGCCAAATTTACGTTTGCCATAATAGTTATATTATTGTACTTTCTAAAGTACGATTGTGAAGCTATATCCTAAGAACAAGCTAACTACTTAGTTTAAGCAGTTATTAAAATTATTTTATGAAAATATCTAGTTGTTATTCTTGGTAAGGAAAAGGAAGTGCAGTAAGGAAGAAGAGTCTTTTGCAAGCTTTCAGTATCAGTCTGAGTTTTTGTTTTAAGAGTTTTTGATCATAGGTGACCAACTGGTGAGGCACGAGCATGTGGCTCATGAGGCGTTGACACATGATCCTCAGTTAATACAAGCATTTTCCAATTGTAGATGGTTAAATTATTTCTTGAGAATTGATTCTTTTGATGAAGAGGCTGCGGGTGAATTCTTAAGAACATTTTCAGAAAATGAGGCTATGGTATGGGGCTTGGCAATGGCTGTGATAGAGGAAAGAATTACATAAGTTACTGGATTACCAGCAGTTGGTGAAAATTTTCCTGTTGGAAGGGATGCTATCTCTGCTAGGGAAGAGTTTACCCTACCAGCTGATGGGCCTTTGGAAATCTCAAAGCAAGGGTGCAAAAGAATGTCCCTGCCTTATCCATACTCTCAGTATGCCATCTTTATTATCAGGTATTTAACTTGTGAAAGGCGCTTCTCTTACCTACATTCATATCATTTCAAATTGTTAAGTCATATGAGACATGGACTAGTAGTGAATGTTTTGAATTTCTTGATAAACCTTTTGCAAAATAGTGCATACGAAACCCAAAAGGGTAAAGAAAACTCTGTCACACATCATGCCCTAATAAAACTTTTGACTGAGTGATCTTTAAAGGATGTTTCACCTCTTTCATGGAATGAGTTTGTTTCCTGAAAAGGTCTTCAACCACCTGAACCCCCTAGGGCACCACCTGTGCAGCCTAGAAGAAAGAAAATGAGAATTGAGTCCACAAGTATAGAAACAGAGCAAGAATCTGCTGCTCCTGCAACGCCCAGTCCTACAGCTTCTATACCAATGTCCTCTACCGGTGTGCAAACAAAGTCTGCCACTAGGAGAGAAAAAAGAAAGACAATTGTAGGTGAGTCATCTAGGGTAGGGCAGACTCCTGAGTCGGACCCACATACTGAAAGACAAAAAAATTTTGCCTCATCCTCTCCTGCAAGGTCTTTGCTTGTCTCTGTCTCTCCTGCAGCAACACCTGTTAATACTCCAATATTTTCTTCCCCTGTCGAGTTTGGATCTTCAAGACCAGCTAGGAAGAGGACTGCTAAGGAAGCATCTTTTGCTACTACTCCTTATGCAAAACTACCAAGAAGGAGTTCATTGAGGAAACAGTCTAAGCTTGCTACAACCTCCATTCAAATAGAAACTGTCATAATATTGGAGGACTCTGCTGAATCAGGTCATGATAACTCCCTGGGTATGTCTGCAAGTGCTCCACAAAGCTCCTCTACTGTTCCTGAGGCAGCACAACCCAATAATGTTGATAAGGGGAAAATGCTGAGTCTTGATGACTTAGCTTGTGTGGCTGAAAATTTTTTTGAGGAAGAACAATCTTCTCCCACGCAGCAACAAGGCTTCATCCTACAGCAAGAGGATTTTGTCCTAAAGCAAGAAGAAGGCGTGCTTGAACTACATGAAATACCCTATGATAATCCATTGCCCACTAAAGTTTGCACAGATTTAGTTGTGTACAAAATGACTCTACTGATTGCATTCTTGGAATTTCTGAAAGTTAATTGGAAGTCTGTGTCATTCCAGACTTTATGTTTTCGCCATCTGACCAAAACTGAAGTCCAGCAAAGTTTGTGGGATGAGGAAAAGAAAAAGCTACAAAGGGAAATTGAAAGGTAAAAGCAAGAAATTCAAGATATGCAGAATAAAATGGATGAAATGATGGAAATAACTGGAAAAATAATGGAGTGTAGGCCGCCACCCAAAGTATATGCAATGTGCCTCAAGGAACAATTTCTTTGGTTCAAACTAATGAGGATCTCCAAAAATTTGGATCCTGATATTGAAACAGCCAAGGAATTCTATGATGCCTATGAAGTGGCCCCTAATTGGTTGAAAAACTCCATGTGTGAACTTTATTTACATGGTTATGTAATTCCTGCAGAAACTGAATGGAACCCACTCCTTTATATAGGTGATATCCATCTAAGGGCACTTATGTCTTGGGCTACAAATGAGGTCAATTATGGGAGACAATTGGAAACATATGAAGAAGTAGAAAGAGATGAACCTATTCTTCTAAGAGCTGAGAGTTCAGACCCACGCACAGTTTTTAGAACCTGGTTGAAAGTTACTTATGGATTGAATTACCCTCAGGAAAGAGAAAATTTTTGACATCAGACAACAGGTATACAGTGAGTTCAAAGAGAAAAAATATATATTTTGAAAACTTGCCTCTTCCAGGATTGAGGCAATGTGGGAGAAATTGATGGTTGGTCTAAGAAAGACAAAGCCTCACAGCCCTTTGAACTTCACAGCAGCACTCAGGAGAATAGAAAGGTACATGCAACTGGGTTTGTAAAGTAGATTTGAATTATGGATGCCACTGAATTTCCAACCCCCAGTTTTAATATGGCCGCTCTATCCCTACCAAGCCAAGGAAATCAATGAAGAAATAGAAAACCACAGATTTGAAAGATGGGAGTTCACCAGAGGTTTTTACTACAAGTTTGGAACTTCATTGTAGGGTCATGCTTCTCCAACAAATTTCAGGGAAATAACAAGGAAAGTCAATACTGGAGGACCAACATTATAATAAGTAGGGGGCAGAATGATGAGCCTTAAATATGCTCATAGTTTGAACTTTTGATACTCTTACTTTTTTTATTAATAGTAGTGTAAACCTGTTGATTAAAGACTTTTTGGGTGGTATCCTGAAGCAATGAATTCCATATTCCTGTAGCTTGACAACTTCATTAATTACCTTTTTGACCTCCTGCATGGCTGATGTATGCTTATGATTTTGGATAATGGAATAGGAGATTAATATGTGATTAATGAATGGATGTCATGTCACTTGTGTGTATGCTTTCCTTCGCCTCTATCACTTATTGTAGGTTGTTGGAGGGAGTTTAAGGGACACATGTATGAGTTTTTATGATGTAACATTCCTTGACAATTCTTCTCTTTTTCTTGACCAATCTATTTAGAATTAAGATCTTGTTCTTCATATTCCTTATTATGTTCTACCAAGGTAACCATAGTTAATTCTACAATTCAATCTCCTTCCGAATCGATATCCTCATCAACCAAAAGTTGAATATTCAGCTAAAATGATGGCTAGGCTAGAGGAAAAAGTGAAAATTCCTTTTGTTTCTAACCATTAGAAATGATCATACTTCTTGATTTGTAATCTATCAATGTTGTTGCAATATCCAACCATGGTCTACCTAAGATAATTGGATAACCATAATTTATCTTTCTAGATTTAAGAACTAAAAATTTAAATGGATAATCCCATGTATCAATAGTAACCATTATATCTTCAATAACACCCTCAGGTTTAGCATTAGATTGATCCTCCAACTATAAAACAGTTGTTGTGGGTTGAACAGTTGTCATACCCAACAATTCAACAGTTTTTGATGTGATAACATTGATAGATGCTCCTAAATCAATTAGTATGTTGGTTATATCAATCCCTCCAATACTTTAATTTATTATAGGACAACCAAAATCATTATATTTTTGAGGTAGTAATCTTCCTAACAAAACATCATTGATTTTAGTCCCTATCCATATTGTAGGAGGTAATTTCTTCTTCCTACCTGGCATTTTCATACAAAGAGATTTAACCAACTAATTTATTTTTGGTATGTCTTTAATGGCTTGTAACAATGGTATCTCAATATTGATCTTTTTTAGTTCATGGAGAAGTTGAGAATCTATCACATTCATATAATTTGGTTGATATTTGTCAGGAGCTACTTGTTCTATTTTTAAATGTTCAAGATAAGGTGCTTGTCTAACCTTTTGTTCATCATCAGAGTTTTGGTCTTCCTTCAAATACTCTTTCTCCTTCTCACTTTCCCGATCTTTGACATTTGGTATGGATGGAACATTTTGGTTCCTCAATTGAATATCATTGACATCTATTACATTCAAAGTAGGAGTATTGGCATCATTTCAATTGTTTTTTGGATTTGAAATAGGTTGTGTTTCCAACTAAGGTTGGTTTACTTGTTCATTAGCAAGATTAGGACCAGTGACTAATGGAGGTGATTATCCCCAAGGATACCTTGGTTCCTAATTTTTCCATGGTTGAAATTTTGTTTGATTTTGATGCCACTACAGTTGGTTCGGCTACCACTGTGAATGATTTGGTTGCCACTATGGTTGATTCTGTTGAGGATTCATCCATTCATGTTGACCCCAAAATGTAGGTGGTGGTTGTGCTTGGTAAGAAGTTCATTGGTTTGCATTTGGCCAAGCATTTTGATTCCAATTAGCTCTAGGACCATATTGCCCTTGATTATCATATTGTCTTTGTCTCTTCCTCTACTTCAGTTTATTTCTTCAAATTATTCTTAGTTCCAAGTAAGAAGCTACAAGAACTTGTTGCATGATGCTTCTCACAAATTTCACAAACATAAATTTTATTTAATGGAAAATCTCTCAAAAGATGTTTACCTCTACATTTGAAACAATAAATGGATAAAGACTTGGTAATCTTCTTATCTCCTTACATGTTGAGATGAAGAAGTAAATCAAGTTTCAATTTTTCAATTTCTTCCATTACTTGAGATACATTAGGAGTGAGAACTTTATTTCTTTGGGAGTTTCTAGTCCCTACTCTATTCCTAGAGTAGTTTCTACATATCTCAATAATTTCTTCTAAAGAAAGCTTATTAATATCTCCTTTCCCCATAAGATTCAAAGATTCCCTATATTCATCATCAAATCCTTTTAGAAAAATTGTCTTACTAATCTCATTATCCAAACCATTACCACACCTATTATGCACAAACTGAAATCTATCAACATAATCTTCTAGACTTTCATCTTCTAATTGTCTCATTCAAAAAAATTCCTCTTTCCTATCTATTACTCGATAGTAATCTTGATATTTATCCAAAAACTCAGTTTCCATTTCTTGCCAAGTTGAGATTGTTCTTGAACCCAAACCCATGGACCAACATAAGGTTGACTCTTTCAATGTAGAAGGAAATATTTTTAACTTCTAGTTATCAACTGTATAGTCATAGGTGTGACATAAAACCTTAAACTCAAAGAGAAATTGATTAGGATCCTCAGAAGTTTTCCCCTAAAGGTAGGTAATATAGAAGGTGAAATTTTTTTCATAGGAGGCTCATCATTTCATACATTCAGATTAATAGGATAGGAAAAGGTCCTATTATTTGGTGGGTGATCGTTTCCCAGTTGGTCACCCATTTCTTCTTGATGTTGTTCCTAATTCAATTGTTGATTTTCAATCTGATGTTGTTGAACTTCTTGTTCTTGATCAAAAGTAATATTTTGTGGAAGAAATATTCCTAGAGGATCTCTAGCTCGTCTCATCCACAATCTAAATTGTTTTCCTTATCAACACTAAGGATTCAAACTTAAATAGCTATATCTTTTAATCCCTGACAACGACACTAAAAAATGATGGGCAAGGTCATTGAAGTCACTTCTTGCATCATTTAATATTTCAATTATCGAACCGGGTGTGGCTTAGAGTTGTATGCGATAAGGATGTTTCCATGAATTGGGGGATTTTGCATTATAAATAGTGACTTTTGGTTGCAATTTAGCTCCTTCAAGAGCTCTCAAGAGCTCTCAGGAGTGAATCTTAACAACTAGTTTCTAGCTAATTCTAAGGATTTAATCCTAACTTATCTTTTAACTAATGATTGTTCAGACTCCAATAACCTAGTTTAGAATTCACCTGACTTATTTGTAATTGATTCATGGAAGAATTAAGCTTAAAAACCAAATTTACTCTTAATCTAAAATTCAGGATTGAAATTTCTTTAAAAGAGAATCTATTTACGTTTGCAAAAATAAATATTAACCTAGAAAATAGTAACACTAAATTCCATGAATGAATTCCAAAAAAGCTTCAATTCTATCTTCCCATAAGTCATCATTATCTCTTCCATTAAAACTACTTGCATTTAAGAATAACTGTTAAGTCCAATTCCTATGAACAATAATTAAATCTATATTAAATGAATGAATATTAACCTACAACAAATGAATGAACTATTTTCAGAACACAATGAACTTAATCTAAGAGTGTAAATAATTGCAGTCACTTAATAATGATTAAACAATGATCAACATTCATAACTTTCTAGTTGACACAAATTACACAAAAATCAACTAAATCAAAGAGCATAACACAAGGTCACTTCCTTCACTTGAGCGGGCCCTATTGTTCCTCTAGTGGTACCTAAACATCGAGATTCAAATCAACTCCTTATTTGCATTCCAATTGGCCAAAATAGGCAAGTAGAACAAAAATGTGGATTACAAACATAAAAATGTTAAAGCGAAAGATTAACTAACTCCAAACTAAATCTAAGGATGGATATTTATAATAATATCGACTTATTTGAATACAAAAATTGGTGTTTCTTGCCAAGAAACAAAGCAGCAAAACTAAAACTAAACAAAACTAAAAGTTATCATAAATAAATCTGCCACATAAAAATAGTTGAACAAGAAGTTCCCAAACTGACTGAAGAATTCAATTCATAATTGATAATTCATGATCTAGCTGGATCGATCAGGAGCAAGATAGATTTCAAGTTTGTTAAATAGAGAGTTTAACACGTCCTCATGAAGTCAGCATTCAATCAACTAAACAAAATACTCAAATATAGGATGATATTATGACAACAAAAGATCTCAAATTGCATAATCATTTAATCATTAATCATCATTAAAAAGCAACACATTTAATGCAAAATATCATTTCTAATATATCCTCAAATTAGATAAATATAAGATCAAACAAGAAAATATATAAGTATATAATCTACGACTAGTATAGTTAATTAATAGCATAATAAAGCATTTGCAAGCATAAAATGATCAATTAAAGTGTCATTTTGAGCACTCATTAGGACCAACCATGTTCAAGCCCCATGTCACAAAGAGCCAAGATCAGAAGGTTTCCCTAACCTACCTCAACTTAAAGAGGTGTTTTGAAATGACGGATGAGAATGATGGGGACTATAAGGTCCTTCAATCACTTTGCAGAATCAAAACTCAAAATGGGGCTAGGCGAGCCATTTTTTAGGTTCAACACTATGCCTCAAGTAGCTCTCTTCCCGAGGATGAAAGCGTGGTTCTACGAAAACAATGTGGCGTGTTGGCATCTCTTAGGTGCAATTGTGTCTATATGAATAGAGGACTAAAAAGACAGTGTGAACCACCAAAAAACAAGCTGACAGCCTAGCTAGTGGGTTTTAGGAGAAAAAAAAAAACTATGAAATAAAAGATATATAAGCGAATATGATAAAGCAAATAGATTAAAGCTAGGGTGGCAAAAATGATCTCACAAAAGATCATGTTCGCTAGATAGCTCCAAAAAGCACATCCACCTACACACAAGAAATAGGAAAATTGTTGGGGGTGATATAGGAGCCTATCTCAATTAGATCCTCATTTTGGTGTTTCCACCTTCACAGAAATCCAAGATGGAAACAATGGAGAAAAGTATGATAAAAGAAGAATGAAAGTAAAGAACACAATAACACTACAAAATAGTAATGTGCTACTCAACCAAATCGTAGAGGAGAGGAGTGAAAATGCTTCCCACCTCCACCAAAAGCTCACTAGCTAATGCAGGAGAAAATGAGAGGACTCAAGCCCTTGTCACAATGGTGTTGTTCCACACTTTCTCTACCGAGTTGATGGAGTGGTATGAAAAAGTGTTGCTTGAGAGTAATGGATGCTTGAGAATGCAAGAAAGGTTGTGTAGAATGCTTAGGAGATTTCTTGGAGAGATGAAATGAATTCTTAGAGGGATCAAATGAAGGAATGAAGAGTGTTTTTGAATGTGAGATGAGAAAAAATTCCATATTTAGGTTGGTTGGTCAAAGAGGGGCATTACAAATCGACCCTAATGGGAAGTGTAACGCCTCTGTAGGCTTCAGCCGCAGGAATCTATCAAGGATGTAAGCACGTTGTGTGGGAATCCTCGATAGTTATTCCTCTACTGATGCACAAAACAAGTGCCAAGTGGAATGAACTAAGTGGGATGATGTGGATTTTTACCTTCGAATTTGGTTTTCAAAGGTGAGAAAGTGTAAAAGGGGAATTTACGTAAGCAGTGAAAATTCACTCCTATACATTTTTCCCCCACTTTAGTGAGCATGAATACTGATGATTGCTTCGGTAAAGTAGACCAAAGAAGTAATACAGTTAGGAATGTATACCTAAACCGTCAAGGAAGAAAACCATGATCTGGTGAACTAAAGAGTGCAGAACAAGTAAAGGACTTCATATCCCCATAGAACTATGAAGTTGGTAGAGTGAAAGCATCTTAAAGGCTCGTGGACTTGCAAGAAGGAAACCCCCAAGATCTCTCACATGAAGGAATCCCTAAGAAGAAATTTCCTCACAGGCCTACAAACCTGCAAGGAAGGTGTCATCCAAGATCTCTCACATGGAGGATACCCAGAAAAGCACCTTACAGACTTACAGACCTGCAAGGAAGTGTCCCCCAAGATCTCTCACATGGAGGAAGCTAACACAGTACCCTACAGACCCGCAAACCTCTAGCGAAGCTGTCCTTCAAGATCTCTCGCATGAAGGAAACCTAGGAAATTTCCCTACATACGCACAAACCTATAGGGAAGGTATCCCCTAAGATCTCTCACATGGAGCAAACCCAAATAAAGTGCCCTACAGACCCATAGACCTATAGGGAAGCCACCCCCAAGATCTCACATGGAGGAAGCTCAGAAGAAGTGCCCTACAAACCCACAAATTTGCATGGAGGTATCCCCCAAGATCTCTCACATGGAGGAAACCAAAGAAAGGGACTCCACGGAGTCAGAAAGCAACTTTACAAGTGCACCTACAAAGTGACATGCCTACCAGTAGATAGGACATGTCAAAAATAAGTCACGCAGGAAAGTAAGCGAACAATCTCGTAGACTGCCAACAAGTTGGAAGACTTTCAAACAGGTCCCTTGGGAACCTGGTGTAAAGAAAGGGGTCCACTCAAGGGACATGCTATTCGAAAGCATGAAATAGATTTTTCCTTATCAAATCGATTCATCATCAAGGAATCCTTTTGAAAGGTGTTCACTTCATCAAGGAATTCAAAAGGAAGAAGATGCCCCCACATGAGGGGAAGGTAAAAATTGCTCCCACCTTAGAGGAAGGTTCTCAAGTCCTTTCTTTACGAACCCGTGATGAAGGAAACACGTTCCATTAGGGTTTCAAGCTAAGAATGTGATTCTTGAAAAGAATTTTGTGAGGATTCTCGAGAAAAGATTCATCAGCAATGTGTTTTCTGAAAATCCAAATGTTATAGAAGTGGAATTATCACACATGAGAGGGACAACTCAAGAAAAGAAGAGAAAGATAAAGGAAAATCTAAAGACAAAAGAACATAAACACAGGATATAGGGGTATCCTGATATTTCAGGGTCAAAACTACTCATAAATATATAAGTATAGTAATAGTATATAAAATAAATTGTCATCAACCCCCTACTATATTGGACCATGTGAAGAATGCATGAGAAGACAAAGTAAAAATAAAAAAAATTGGGTCAACATGGAAGGGAATCCTAAATGCGCCCAATGCTTTGCATCATCCCCAATTTATTCAAAAATCAATCACAAACATGGAAGAATGATGATACAAATAGAAGAAGGTTTATCACACAAAAATCACACCTATATCTAACCACCAACAAGGGTGACAAGGGTCATCCAAGCACATATATCATGATCACATGGGAACACATCACAACACACACACACATCTAATCTAAAGATAAAGAAGGGGCCTCCCCCTAACACTGATCGACCAAGTGGTCATCTGATTCTCACTCTAGATCATCGTAGGGGGAAGGAGGATGAGCCTATAGTAGTGGAATGTTAAGAGGGGGAGCATTTGACCCTCCTGCAACAAGGGCTAAGGAAGAGGGCCCCACAAGGGCCTCTCCACAAAGCTCTTGTGGAGCTAAGGTCAACAATTTCGCGAAGATCGCCAACAAGGCCAAAACCTCGTCTAGAGAGTTAAAAATGCACTTTACAGGAGTTCGATGTTTTACCTCAACAAACGGAGAAGGTTGTTCCCGAGATTCACCACTAGGCTCGCTGAGTGATTCGAGAGCGGTGATGAACTCAAGGGAAGCCAAGACTAGTTTTATCACTAGGACAAAACAAGTCAGCATGAGACCACCTTTTAGGGAAGTTGGGCTCTTCTTATATCCTATGTTGCTAGAAGGACCACTCATCACCTTCTGCTTCATTAGGGATGTGAAATCCCCACAAATGAGGCAAGAGGTGTAGAAGAGAGAAAACCATAGTAGATATGACCGAAGTGCTCATCAAATCTATGGGTTTTGGGAAAGGTGGGACATCTAGAAGGAATATCAATAGAGGCAGATCCACCAAAGGAGCAACGAACACCTACACCTTTTTAGTGTCAAGCACATTTGTACTTACAACAGAATTCAAAAGTGATACAAAGCTAGATTGAACGAAAGAAGAGGGGAGGTGAGAGGAGGATGCAACAAGATGCCCTGATAAAGGAGCGGTCGTCTCCTCTTCTTTCCTCTATAAGGAAACCTTCTAAGCCATGAGAGCCTTTCGCTAGCACTTTCACTCACACACAAGGTGGTTTCTACATCTCTTTGAAATGGAGGTCGAATACTACGAAGGAACAAAAGGCTCCTGCTTAGCCATGGGAGTGTCTGCTACAGCCGTTTCTAGCGGAGGAACAAACTCCTAAATAGGAGTAGGAAGAGCTGGTTGAGGAGTAGTGGGGGGATTTGACTCAAGTGCCTCAATAGCGGGCCTCTTCCCATTTACTAGTATGGGAGCAAGAGCAATAGGAGGCCACTGGCATCGATACATAGAGGATTCCCCATGAGGACCTTTTCCTCTACCATATAAATAGTACCAAGGTCTAGGTGGTTTAGTAGGGAGGTCTGATATCCTGATCTTAGGTCTACACCAATGAGTGACCATTTGACTTAATGGGTAAAAGCTAGGCTTCCTCATCCAATACTCCTCCCAAGAGAGGGGAGCGGACAAGTTATCCTAAGAGGAGGCAAGCTTCTCCTTCCCTTTTCGAGAAGAGGAGGAAGTTGACTACCGTACTATAGGAAGAGCCAATTTTGGTTGTCTTGTGCCCCCAGTCTTATACTTCACATAGTTTTTGTAAAGAAGGCTTGTTCTTGGAGGAAGCAGACCAACTGGGGTAAGGAAAAAATGGTCTAATGAATATCCCCCATTGGACACTAAAGGTTGATATCTAGTGTCATGCACGATACCTTCATGGGTGAAATTTAGACATTTATGAATGATGGAGGTGATTCCATTCATGGAAGCTAGCCAAGGTATTTCTAGCTTCATCCTAAACAAATCTAACTTTGGAATGACATCGAAAACTATATCAACAGCCATAGGTCCAACTAGAATGAACAAAGTTATCGAGCCATATGGTTTCAGACAAAGACCATCATGTGTACAAATGGTGGATTCAGTTTCTTTGTACTCTTTTATATGTAGTGAGTTAAGCCATAATATCTCTTCTGTGATAACATTCAGTTGACTCATGGGGTCTACTAAGACTCTTGTCACAATGTTATGATTGAGGCAAGTGGGAATGTAGAGGGGAGAGGGCTTGTTGTTTAGGGGTAAGTCCTACAAAGTGAATGGCACATCCAACGAACCGGTCACAGGCTGTGCGGTAGAAGTAACAATGACCATGTTAACATAGGCCTCGAGATGAGTGATAGAATCAATGGGATAGACAATCATGTTAGCATAATGTGACGGAAATGGGTCCATGTATATCTACAATTCACTATTCACTTTTGCCATCAATTTATTCATATTTTTCTTTCTTTCATCAAGATGAATAGTATTTTCCTCGATGTGGTCTTGTATCTCATGATGCAGGCACATACAACATTCGGTATCATGTCTGTTAACTCGATGGTACTGACAATAGGTACTTGAATCATACCAACTAGGGTAAGGTTCCTTAAGAGGTTTAAGGTTCAGCAAGGTTACAATCTTATCCTTCACTAACTTTTGCAAGATGGAAGAATAAGATTCTGCTAACTTTGTGAACTTTCAGTTGCATTTGAGGTCATTGTCATCTATAGCAACTACTACATTCGCAACAACTTTACCTTTCCCATAGATTGATACAATGGACTTTCCTTTAGAATGGGAGCATGAGGAGGATCCCCTTAACTAAACTACCGTCTGTTGGTACTCTCATAGGGTTGCACACAAATGCGCAAAAGAAGGGTATTTCATAAGAGAAAATTTTTCCTACCAAGGCCTTTTCAAGTTCCCTATGAATACCTTCTGCACATCAAAATCAGGCAGCAAATATGAGATTTGTGAGAAGAGCGCCTAATACCATGCTATGAAATCAGTAATCTTTTCATTATCACCTTGTTTGCATTGGACAAGATCTGAAAAGGTCATCTTCAACCTGATGTTAGCTTGGAATTGTCATAGAAATGGGTTTACAAGTTGGTCAAATGAGAAAATGGAATTATCAGGTAAGGAGCAATACCATTCTAGTGTTGTATCCTTTAGAGATCGAGGGAATAGTTTTTCCATCAATGCGTCACGATGGAAGAAAATTTTTCACAAGTCATTAAAGGCGGACACATGTGTTTTTGGGTCCCCTTTTATGCCATATTTCTCAAATTTAGGAATCTCCATTCCTTGAGGGAAGGGATTGTTCAAAATTGTGACCAACAATAGGCTATGCCAGAAGAAGGGTTGGAAGATAGGCTGGGTAGAGCCTTGTGAGAGACTCACCAACTAGCTCTGCATCTTACCCATATTCTGAATAAGAGTGTTTAGAATAGGGTCATTAGAAGATAAAGGGCCAGAGGAACCTCCTCTAAAAGCACCACCAGAGCTACCACCAGAAGCACTGGTGTGACCTCCACCGGAACCACTACCGAAGCCACCGCCACTAGTAGGGCCTCTACTGGAGCCACCACCACTTCCAAAGCCACCACCATGACCTCCACTAGAACCGATTCCACTAGCACCACCCCCACTATTGAAGCCACCACCACTACTAAATCCCCCATTGCTCATCTTGAAAAAGCCTCCACCACTAGAGGTGATAGGAGGGGTGAAGCTAAAACCCAAGGGGATCTTGTTCACTTTGATAGTTTTGGATCCTTTGAAGGAAGAGGGGATACTAATTGAGGGTAAGGAATCAATCATGTATATAGACATAGGAGGCATCAACATTCCCAACTATCTCTCATGATTCTCAAAAGTGGCTCTTCATATAATGTTAGGATTGTTTGGAGGAGCACATGCATCAGTCAAACTAGAGAGAATAGCCAAGAGTTCTATGCATGTTTGGTCTTTTCCCACCATATACTTTAGTTTGTTGATAACTCGAGTGGCCCTAGCCAACTTTGGGTCTCTTTCCAAGTGATGTTCCAAGTCACCCAACCCTTTGTTGAGGGCGGAGACATATTCTGAAGGAATGTGAACAACCTCATGCTCATCAACTAACAATGGTGTGGGAGATGCAAGAGGAGTGGGGACATGGTTGGTCTCATCAGAGAATCCTACCTCACCCCTTGAAAACTACTCTTGTGTGGCGAGACCAATAGTGGATCCAACAAAAAGGCCTATAGAGAAACTAGTAATGACCTTCATCCTTTCCATCGGAACATGTCGTATACTTCTCCTAGCAATATATCCGAAGGTTGTGGAATAGGTTATGATGCTCATAAACCTTTACAACACTCAGGGGCACAACTATCACAAGGTATAAGGGAAAATCCTCAACACCAACAAATGAGCAGACGTTGGTTCATGTCGGGTTCACCAAAAATGTAAGAAAGGGGGACCAACCACATTCAAGGCCCCAAATCATGCAGAGCTAAGAGCAGAAGTGTAATGCCCCTCTGTTTACCTTCTCTGGACAGCTTCTTCGATTTCATCTAGACTTTATGAGGTTGTTTATCTTGACTTTATGTTATTATTTGATAAACTTTATGACACTGTTGAATGTTACTCAGACATGGTGATATTTTGATGAGTTGATGTTGTGATTGATTATTTGTTTATAACATGCTTTCAAATTAGCATAGTTGTTATTTGAGTTAATATTGATGTATTTTCATTTATTAATTATTGATATTTTAATTTTGTCAGTCTTGATGTGACTGTATTGGTGAAGAGAACGGTATTGCATCACTCGCTCGTGAGTGCCCTATGATTTCTGCGATTCTCTCTTCACAGTGTATATGAATTATTATCTGTATACATGTATGACTTTTACTTTTTTTGTAGGTTTGCAGGTACAGGAAAACGGCTTCACCTGGTTTCATAGGTTTGAGCATGTCCACTACTCAACAGTAATGATTGGGAGATAGTAATGGGCTACCTAGTCAAACCTTTACCCTGGTATAGTGTGTCGTCAGTCTGTATGTTGGTCTTGGTATTTTATTTATCATGCAAGTTTAAATTGTAAGGATTAAATTATATGTTGTCATTAATATTTAATTAATATGGAGATTTTATTATAAATTAATTAATTTAATTTAAGTTATATTATTAAGTGATTTTAATTTTTAAATTAATTGGGAATTAAAATAAATAAGTTATTTAATTGTAAATTAGATGAAATAAATTGTTTTAATTTTAAATCCATATTTGGGAAAAGATCTTAGAAATATCTTGGTTTGTTAAAGAAGAGATATTTGTTGTGTGAACTGAAAGTTAGAAGGATTTATTTTCTTATTGTCTTAAAATTGATTTACGAAGAGATGGATTGAAAGGTGTGAAAAAAAGAGGAAGTTGTTTACACGGGAAAAAGAAGAACAAAAGTTTTTGGGAAATTAAAAGATTTGTTCTATGGTTTGAAGAAATTGTAGATCTTAGAAGCTTTCTGATAATTCTAGGAATCTAGTTTGTGGAAATTCTTGGCTGTGGTTTATTTTTGTTCTCTGGGAAGTGGCAATTTTTCTGGAGGAAGCTTTGGCAACATTGGTAAATTTAAGTTACCGAGAAGCTCGACATCAATCCTCGAGGCAACAATTCTTCTGGAACAGGTTCCTTAATTGTTTTTGTGAATTTTGATTTGAAAGAGTCATTTAATTATTGTAATGCAAATTGGAAAAGATTAGAAGAGGTTTTTCGTTACTGTAGAAGTTCTTGTGTTTAAAATAATGTCATGAAATTTGAGCCTCTCTAGAAAACAATTTGGATCTTCTGTTAAAATGAGTATTTGAAATAGATTTATACAAAAGGGAAATTATAGTGGGATTATTGAACCTCTGTTGAATTTAAATTAAACTTAAAAACCTCTTCCTATGAAAATAGAATTTATTCTTCTATAGAAAAAGGTAAATTGCCATGGAAGATTTAGATCCCTGTAGGGAATGAATTTTAACACAATAAAAATATTCAGAAGAAAACAATAGAGGAATTAGAAAATTTTTGTAGGATTGAAAATGAAATCTTTTGATAAATTTGAGAAAATTGAAATCCTCTAGTAGATTTGTGAAAATTAGAAACCTCTAGTAATTTGTAAATCAAAACAATAAAGAGAGAGGGTCACTAAATGAATCATAACTAAATATTTACAAATTGACTATGGCTAAATTTTTTATATGTTTTAAAATACTTTGCGGTGCATCTTCACTAAAAATTTCAGAGAAACCCAGATCCGAAATTGAAAGTTATTAAAGTCGCAACAAATTGGTTTTATGTTTAATATTGTTTGAAAAATGTAAATTAATATATATATATATTAAAAAAATTGCATATAATTTTAGTATATTTAAATATAAATATATTTAAATTTATTTTTAAATAGGTGCATGCACATGCACAATTAGATATTTTAATATGAAATATTTTAAAATGAATATTGGAAAAGAATAATTGGATTATGTAATTAGAAAATATATATTTAAATATATTTATTTATTTAAAAATGATATTTATTTAAATAAATATCATTTTGTTAATTAGTGCATGCAATGCACAAGTAGGTGTTTTATAATAAATTGATTTTATTAGAAAGATTGAGATTTTTATTTATATGAGTTTGTGGAATTTTAGTTAAACAACTAGTTTTAATTTTTCTTTATGCTTGTAAACAGAAGTATATATTTTAATATAAGCATGCAAATGCATGGGTTAGTAAATCTTAAAATAAAATTACTTGGAGAGGAAGTTGAATTATATTTAAATAGATATTGTGTTATTAAAACGTTTAATGTACTAGTAGGGGATTTTATAATGCAATGATTGTAATAGAGAAATTGATTTTGTTATTATATGAAACTATGAAAATGAAGTTAAGTAAATAGTTTTATTTTATTTCCTCATCATTGCAAATAAAATTATATTTACTTTGAATGATTGCATTTGATGAGATATTGATTCAATTTGGATTTAGGAAATCCGAATATTAGATTATTTAAGTGCCTGAATTGTTTTAAGTTGTGTTCTTTTTTGTTCACGTTTACGGGAAATTTGAGTTGAATATTATGAGTAATTGTCAAACTAGAAGTCAAACATTTGATTTGATTCGTTGTTGATTTATTGGATTTGGGAAATCCTAATGGTTGTATATTTAATTACTTGAGTGGCTTATTGTAATTGTGTATTCTTCTATAATTGTGAATTGTGGAGGATATTTGTTGTCAAGTAAATGTAAGTCTTCCAAAGATTGTAAAATTGTGAAAGGGTTATTGTATCTTTTGTTCACCATTTTTGAGATTTCCTTGGGTAGTGCACATTTTTGAGTTTCAGTATTTGACATCCATAGGGATGTGTGAATTAGTTTGAACACCCAGTTACTATGAACGGGTTGTGTGATTTAATTTGGGCACCCGATTACTACGAACGAGATGTGTTGTTTTCTTTGTAGAATGGTTGATATTTGTTATCAATTTTTTTTTGTGCACATTGTCTACCCTTGGGTTGTGGAATATGTTATTGTGTTGTTGATAGGGGAGTGGCTTTCAACGAGGGCCGGGACACAAAGGGGTCCTAAGACAACTCGTGTGAAATTCAGTTTAATCAATGGAAATTAAATAACCTTTATTAGGGATAGAGTAGCTTAATACATTTAATCAAATAATTTAGCCTCGCTCATTGGCTCAAGGGCTAGTATGAGACTTGAGATGGTTTAGGAAGTCCTAGAATGGAAAGAGTATTATCTTTTCTTCTCGAAGGATAATCGATTCCACACTAGTGTGCATGTGGGGCCAGGTTTGTGAGAGGTTACCAAGATAACCCAAGATGGGGCCCAGGACCTAGGAAGATCTCCTTTGGATAACCAATACAACCTTTGTGATGACACTCCTCCTATAATAGTATTCAGTTTGTATTGTACAGTGGATGTAATTGATTCAGTGGTTCCGGAAGCAATGTAACCTTATGTTTTGTATTTACTGGTATAGTGTTGTTATGTGTTTACTAGTACAGTGTTGTTTTGTATATTGTTTGTGTCTAAAGGTAGTCGGTTTGTCTTGTTACCTTTTACTATCTCCTAGCACGGGGGTTGGGCCTACAGGTACCACATGGTTTGGTGGCATGCACCTTACACTGTTGGGTTTTCTCTTCATGTTCGTGATGGTGGGATCTTCTAGTTCAAGGTGCTTGTGTGTTTTATGGATTTGTACTTCTCTTGTATTCATTGTAACAAAGGGACACTATGTATTCGTATTCCTTATTTGTAAACAACGAGGATTCCTTGTACTATAATTATAACATTATGTATGATCTATTCACTGTTGGATTAAATTGTATATATCATTTTTAAGTGGTGTTGTATACGTGGAAATATGTTCATTACATTTCCATGTTTAATTTATTATTCTATTGGTTAATGCTTTGATGTATGATGTTATCATGAGTTAATTTCTTATGCTATGTTTTAGAATAATTTTGTAAGTTGTGAAGTTTACATGTAGACATGTTACATGGCCTAGAGGATGTATGTGTTAGAGTAGTCTACTTCACTCATCATTGTTACCTTTTTTAAGAAAAAAAATTAGTTGTGCTTCCATAGTGTTGCATCGTCCTCTAGGTTGCAGGATGAGGTTTTATAGGAAGGATTCCCTAACTTACCTCATCTTAAAGGGGTGTTTTGAAATGAGGGACAAGAATGATGAGGACTATAAGGTCCTTCAATCATTCTACAAACCTGAAAGTCAAAATGGGGCTAGGCAAGCTGATTTTTTGGTTCAACACTATGCCTTAGGTAGCTCTCTACCCAAGGATAAAAGTGTGGTTCTAGGATGGTAGCGCAACGCATTGGAATCTCTCAAGTGTTTTGGCATTCATACGACCAGAGGACTAAAAAGACAGTGTGAACCACTAGAAAATAGGTTGACAGCCTAGCTAGTTGTTTTTAGGAGAGCAAAACAAAAATGTAAAATAAGAGATATATAAGCGAATATGATAAAGAAAATAGATTAAAGCTAGGGTGGAAAAAATGATCTCACAAAAGATTCTATTCGCCAACTAGCTCCACAAAGCACGTCCACCTACACACAAGAAAGAGAAAAATATTTGGGGGGTTATATAGGGGCCTGCCTTAGTCAGACCCTTGTTTTTTTGTTTCCATCTCCATGGACAACCAAGATAGCAACAATGGAGAAAATTATGATAAAGGAAGAATGAAAGTAAAGAACTCAATAACACTACAAAATAATAATGTGCTACTCAACCAAATCATAGGGGAAATGAGTGAAAATGATTACCACCTCCACTAAAAGCTCACTAAATAATGGAGGATAAAATAAGAGGACTCAAGCCCCTGCTGCAATTGTGTTGTTCCACACTTGCTCTATGGAGTTGATGGAGTGTTGTTGTTGCTGCTATGGAGTGCCAAAGTGCTGCTTGAGAGAAATGGATGCTTGAGAATGCAAGAAAGGTTGTGTAGAATGCTTAGAAGATTGCTTCAATAGATTAACTGAATGCTTAGAGGGATCAAATGAAGGAATGAAGAGTTTTTTTGAAGGTGAGATGAGAAAAATGGCCATATTTAGGTTAGTTGGTCAAAGAGGGGCATTACAAATTGACCCAATGGGAAGTGTAATGCCTCTATAGGATTCAGTCATAGGATTTCGTCAGGGACATAAGCACGTTGTGTGGACATCTACACATCACGTGGGCATCCCTGACAATTATTCTTATATCAACACACAAAACAGATGCCAAGTGAAATGAAGGAAACAAGCTGATGTGGATTTTCACCTTCAGATTTGGTTTTCTAAGGTGAGGAAGTGTAAAATGGGAATTTGTGTAAGGGGTGCAAATTTGCTCCTATACAACAAATAATACACAATCACCTGAAAGGCATACATTTGATTATTGGAGATGTATTTTTTCTTTGAATACTAACATGGATGAACCCAAATATGTAGAGGATGCATTAGGTATGAATGATGTAGAATCTTGTAAAATTTCTATGGATGAAGAAATGACATCTTTGAAAAAGAATGATACATGGGATCTTGTACCATTGTCTGAAGGATGAAAACCTGTTGGTTGCAAATGGGTTTTCAAGAAAAAGGTTGGTTCAGATGGAGGTATTGATAATTACAAAGCAAGGTTGGTTGTGAAAGGTTACTCTCAATTTGAGGGTGTCGATTATGGTGAGATATTCTCTCCTGTTGCAAAAATAACATCCATTGGGTTTTTTTTCTATTGCTACTGCTTATGATTTAGAGGTTGATAAAATGGATGTGAAAATTGCTTTCCTTCATGGTGATTTGGAGGAGGATATTTATATGACACAGCCAGAGCACTACATGGTGAAAGGTAAAAGTTAATTGGTTTGAAAATTGAAGAAATCTTTGTATGGCTTAAAACAGAGTCCTAGGATGTGGTACCAAAAATTTGATACATATGTGTTGAGTTTGGGATTTGAGCATTCTAAATCAAATCATTTTGTTTATTATAAAACTGAAAGTGATCATTTCCTGTTTATTGCATTATATGTTGATGATATGTTATTTATTGGCAAAGGGAAAGGTATGATTTCAGAACTAAAATCTCAACTTGCTGCTAAATTTGAAATGAAATACCTTGGTGAAACTAGACACATTCTTGGGATGGAAATTAAAAGAGATAGAGTGAATAGAAAGCTATGGCTTGGAAAAAGTAAGTATGTTAATTCAATTTTATAGAGATTTAACATGCAGGATTGTAGACCATTGTGTGTTCTTCTTTTAGTTGGAACAAAGTTATCTATTTCAGATTGTCCAACATCTCCATCATAGATGGAAGACATGATTAGAGTTCCTTACCAGAGTGCATTTGGAAGTTTGATGTATTATATGGTTTGTACTAGACCAGACATTACCCAAGCAGTGGGAGTTCTTTCCAGATATATGTCTAATCTAGGTAGAGTTCATTGGGATGCAGTTATAAGGGTCTTTAGATATTTGCATGGTACCTCATATTACTCCTTATGTTATCATAGTAATGTGACTAAATATGATATTTCCCTTGATATTCATGGTTATGTGGATTCAGACTAGGTAGGTGATATTGATAGCAGATGATCCACTAGTGCTTATGTATTTACATTATTCGGTGGTGCAATCAGTTGGATGAGTAAGTGATAGGTTGTTGCTTTGTCCACTACTGAAGCAAAGTATATGGAAGCTACTCATTCTTGTAAAGAAGCCATTTGGCTTAAGATAGTATGCTTAGATATTGGAATAAAACAAGGTGTAGTGATAATTTATTCAACAATTGGAGTGAGATATGTCTATCCAAGAACCCAAAATTTCATGCCAAGACCAAGCACATTGATGTTTAGTATCATTTTGTTCAAGATATGGTCAAATATGGTAGGGTGGAGCTGGTTAAGGTAGAGACTTTGATGAATTATGTTGATTCTTTAACTAAGCCTATGAGCACAGAAAAGTTCAGATGGTGTTTAGAGATTATGGTCCTTTCAGTCCCTAGCAATTAAGAGACAATGTTTACTCCCTCTCATTTCTCTTGCAAGGTGTTTGACAAGTGGGAGATTTCTTGGGAAAATGTGTCTCAACCTTGCAATTATATATTGTTGATAGAATATATATATGTATTGTAGTTACACTGATAGGTGTAATATACAATGGAATAAGGGGGGAGAGTGGGATGTGTGTAAGAAAATTTTTGTTAACTTTTTCAGAAAACTACTAGAATGGTCGACATACATTAGATAAATGATACATTGTAAATATAGACTATTAATTATTAGGTTTTAGATCTAATGGTGAATATTTTGTTGGCTTGTCTTGCCCTAGAATGTAACCCTATTTTATGAGGGTGCTACATTATAGTTGTGGTAGAGAGGGATGGTGATGTATTCTGAGAGTTTGATAGCAGTCATGTTGTCTCTTGATCTCTGAGTGGTGATACTCCTATGAGAAGCTTGCTCTGCAAGTATGTTGTAATCTTTGTGATTTACTGAATAATATATTGGGTTGCTTTTAGAGTGTGGGTTTTTTTCTCTTGAAAGGGTTTTCCCCACATAAATCATTGTATTGTGGTATGCATAATATTTATGTTTATTTCTATTTAATTTTTTGTAACTGTTAAAGATCTATTAAAAAAATTGTATTATTCTACTCTCAAGATTAGTGTAGGAAGTTAGTCTGCCACCTTAACTTCCTTACAAGGGGCACTCTCTTAACATCAACATAACTTTTTTGATGATCATTATCCTCAACCAACCTTTTCTTCATAATCTTAACTTTCTCATCCATCTCTGCCAACATCTTTGGCCCAAGAGTGACTCTATCCTCAAGTATATCCCAACTTATAGGAGTTTGACACTTTTGACCATACAATGCTTCGAAAGGAGCCATCTTTATCACGGAATGATAAGAATTGTTATAAGAAAAATTGAATAAGTGTAAGTAGTCTTCCCACTTGTAGTGTTGCTCCATGCAATAGATTCTTAATATATCTTCCAATACTTTATTCACCCTTTCATTTTTTCCATCTCTTTCTGGATGATATGTTGAGCTAATATTCAATTGAGTCCCTAGTGCAGAAAACAAGGTTTTCCAAAACCTAGAAGTGACTCATGCATCCCTATCCAAGATAATTTTCTCTAGAATTCCATGCAACCTAAACACTTCTTGCAAAAAAAATTCTTGCTATGATAGGTGCTCCATCAGTTAGATTCCCAATTATAAAATGTGTGACTTTGGTATGCTTATCTACTACCACAAGAATGGCATTGTGCTTATTTTTTGAGATAGGCAGTCCTTGCACAAAGTTCATACTTATGACTTTCCACTTCCTCTCTAGTATTTCATGTGGATATAACAAGCCTATATAGGATGATGATCCTCCACTTTCACCCTTTGACATTCCAGACACCTAGCCACAAAATTAGCAGCATCTCCTTTCATCCCTTTCCAAAAATACAATGGCTTCACATCTGCCATCATTTTGGTCACTCCAGGGTGTCTAGAGTATGGTGATTTATGTACTTATTTCCATACCATATTTCTTAACTCCACTACATCAGGTACAAACATCCTACCTTTATATCTAATTAATCCATTAGGTTCAAAAATGAAAACCCTCATACCTAGAATCTTTTGGATTATTAGTGAGTGCATGCTTGACTTACAAGTAGTACTCATCATCTTTGAACTTTTGCAACACTTGTCCCTTAAAGTTGGTTTAAATAATTACTATTGAATCAATATGACATCTTCGACTCAAGGCATCGGTAACCCTATTCTCTTTCCCTTTTATATAACTAATATTGAATTCATAGTCAGCTATTAAATCCAACAATCTTCTCTTCCTATCATTCAGATTAGGTTGAGTGAAAAGGTGCTTTAACCCATTATGGTCAGTTTTTAATTCAAAGGGTTTCCCTAACAAGTAGTTCCTCCACATTTTTAATGCATGAACCACAATTTCTAACTCTAAATCATGTGATGCATAATTTTTCTCATAAGGTTTCAGATTTCTAGATTCGTAAGCAATCACTTGCCCATCTTGCATTAACACACCTCCTAAACCTTCCCTACATACATCTGTGATAACCATAAGTTACCTTCAGGATCTGGTACTTTCAAGATTGGTACAATGGTCAACTTCTCTTTAAGTAGATCAAAGGCTTCTTGACACTTCTCATTCCACTCATATTTCTTCCCTTTTCTCTATAAAGAGGTGATTGGATAGGCAATCTTGGAGAAGTTCACAACAAACTTTCTGTAGTACCTTGCCAGACCCATAAAACTTCTTACCTCAAACACATTCTTGGGTACAAGCCACTCAAGTACTTCCTTGATCGTAGCAGGATCTATGGAGATTTCATCCACCAAGATTACATTCCCTAGATAATGCACTCTCCTTTGAAAGAAAGTACACTTAGAGAGTTTAACATAAAACTTGTGTTCTCTTAGACATTGTAGAACTATCTCTAAATGTATACAATGATCTTCCTCATCCTTAGAATAAATCAGGATATCATCTAGAAAAACCAAGAACAATTTATCTAGGAAATCTCTAAATACATTATTCATCAAATTCATAAATGCAACAGGTGCATTTGTTAACTGAAAGGTAATACTACGAAGTCATCATGCCCATATCTAGTTCAAAACACAGTCTTGATGATATCTTTATCTCTAATTCTTGACTGGTGATATTTAGATCTTAGATCTATCTTTGAGAATATGGCTTCTCCTCTCATTTGATCGAAAATATCATCAATGCATGGAAATAGCTACTTATTCTTCACTGTGGCTTTGTTAAGCATACGATAGTCGACGCACAAACACAAAGTACCATCCTTCTTTTTTACAAAAATAGTTGTTGCTCACCAAGGTGAAACACTTGGTCTTATCAACCCTTTTGACAATATATCATCCAACTTTTCCTTAAGCTCCATTAGCTCAATTTTTGTCATCCTATAGGGAACCTTGGAAATAGGTTCAAACCCTAGAATTATATCTATAGATAAATCAAATATCATCTTCGGTGGTAACCCAAGTAACTCCTCTAGAAACACATTCAAAAAAATTCTCAATATAGGATATCTTTTCATGTCTGACATTCCAATGTCATTTATCTCACCGTCTTCCATCTCTTGGAAGCTTTGGGAATCCAATTTATCAAGACCTTCTTCAAGATCCTCTAACTAAATGGCAAAGAGTTTGTACCCTTTCTTCTCAAAGCTTACTAGTTGCATTGTTGAGATTTGACGAATCTTCACCTCTCTAGGTATCCCTTGGGATTTCACTCGATTACAAAGATCATATAGGAATTCTACAATTTTCGCATGATAATCTACTTTAGCCCTATGTCTCCACAACCAATTCATACCCAAGATAACATCATAGGATCCTAATGTTATGACATAAAGGTTTACTTCAGTAGAGAAACAAGGATTGTTCCACCTTTTCTCTTGTCTGGTTTGCATACTCTACATCCCAAGGCATTTTTATGTGTCCAACCTTTCTAGATAATTTCTTAGCTACTACATGTGAAAACAAATTCTCAGTTGCACCAGTATCAATGAGAACTGAAATAGGTAAACCAAACAAAATACCTAGAGTTTCAATGGGAGTTGCTTGATACTCTCCTTGTCGATCATCCACTGCTGCATGTATCCTCTATTGGAACATTTCCCATTGAGTAGGTAGTGAACTACTGGAAGGCTTACTAGGACAATCTCTAGCAAAATAGTCACCCCCACAAGTATAGCATCTTACAAACAATACCTTCTTCTTTGAAGGTTCTACAGATCCACTAGTGTTTCCACCAGCATTGTTGGTATTTCCATGGTTGGAACCATTCCTTCTTTTCTCCCTCGACTATTTTCCAATATTGCAGTTACCTTTTTTCTGCTTGCTTAGGTACACTTTGCAAAACCTCCACCTTATTTAGGGTTGTCTTATCAAGAATTTCCACAATCTTCTTATAGTCTTTACTTTCCTGTCAGTTAGAAATACCCCTAAGCTTTTTCTCCTACTTAATTGCTTTTTCATATACAAGATCCATAGTTATAGGACCATGCATATCCACTTGTCCCTTGATTTGATTGTTAAGTCATGTTAACTCTTTAAATTTGCACCCCTACCAAATTGTAGAACTCAAAAAATTTGGAGCAACATGGGAACACTCCTAGGTTGTGGGTCACCTAAGCTTGGAGTGGACCTCCAAATAAGGCTGGCTCCTAATGGTGTCACCTAAACTACTGCTAAACTAATGACTTTCTGAGGAAAGAGTAAGAAAGAAACATGAAAATGAAACTTAACTAAAAGCTTTAAAAGGTGATACACCGGGTCACTAACTAAAACTTGTAAAATGGCTTGCATACACATGTTATTTAACTATAAGCTTGATAAAAACAACTCAATATTTATATGTTTTGCATCAATATTTTGTAAGAAGGTTGCAATGCACACTCCTAGAAGGAAAGAAAACTTTCGCAGCTAAAACATTCTGCTACACAACACAACTTACAACCTGCAACTGCATATTCTTTCTATTTCAAGATGTCATTGATGAGACACAAAACTAGGAATGATAAAATTCACAAGAATTTGCATCAAATCATCAAAATGCATACAATGAAACAGAAAATGAGAAGGCCAAAATGCTTGTCTCTATTAAAACCAATGTATGAACTGCTATAAAAATATGTCAAAAAAAGTTACAATCTACTCAAGTGTTGAAAAGATAACTCTAGAAAATAAGCCGCCACACTGTTGGAAAGAAAGAACTAACTTCAACCACTCTGTTTGAAGTTACTTATTCAAAAATCAAACAACTGTCCCACACATGTCTTTCTAGAAACTCCTGGTCGGATGTAGAAAAAGGCCAAAAAAGAACCTTCTAAAACTCCTCCAAAATTCTATCCAAATGAAGAAAATTCAAGCCAAGACCCAAGTCATACTAAAATCATGACAAAAACTGCCTCTAAATGGTCACCGTTCCCTCCAAAATAGTCAAATATAAAATTCACACACCATTCCCATGTCCAATTTCCAAACTACCCACCTGTCTGGCACAAGATTGGCATGAGTCATCATTTTTGTTCAAATATGTCTTCAACCTATTTGACCCACACTTTTGGTGTGTTTGCAAAGGCATAATACTCCTCATTCTACATTTGAATAAAACTTAATCAATTAGCTTATAGGTACACCACTTAACTAAATATTTCACATTTGAAAATAAATGCAAAAGAATAAGGGCTCAACCATATTCCATCCATGACTTGGTCATATCAACACATGCCTTTTTTTCAATTTTGCATTTAAAATAACATTTAATTAAATGGCTTATAATTACACCATTTAACGAAATGCTTTACATTTCAAAATAATGCAAAATGAAAAACCTAGATTTAGCCTATGTGGAAGGTCAAAATGCAAACTCCTAAGTCTTGAAAGGCTTACATATTTGGCAGATACATAGGCCTCAAAAATTTCACCTAGAAATAAACATGGCATAAGGGGACATAAAATCACAAGATATAAGTCTTGACCACACCATTACATTATTTTGCATATGTTTGTAAAAGAATAGGAAAAAAATGCCTTCATTAATTCAGTCTCCCTAGGGTAAGAAACCCTAAAACAAAATAGAGCAAACTAAGCAAAATTCATTTCATTCTCACCATCAAATTTTCCTGAAGTTCTTTGCCGCCAACCAAGGGTTTGTACAAGCTCTTTTTCTAAGTGATCTCTAGGTGATTTCTAAGTCATTTTTGAATATTCATCACTAGAAAATCAAGGTAATTGTTATTCCTTGAAATAAATATGGATTTTCCTCCATTTTGAAAGTCATTCAAGCTTTTCAAGGCCATGGCTTCTATATTTTAATAATGTATCTTTGTGCCTTGTTTTCTATGGAATATTTCTCCATTTCGAGCCACCATGGGAGCTTGACTATGAGCCTTTTGGAAGAAGAAAAAGGGAAAAAACTATTGCTTTTCATGCATGTTTTCTTTCAGCAATCAAAACAGGGTAAGTTTTCTATTGAACCTCTAAATTTATGACTTAATTTTTGAGAAAACAAGCTAAATTCGAGCTCTATAGTGTTGGAATCTGGTGAATATTTTGTCATACTTCTCTATGATTTTAATGCATCTCCATTGCCATGACGGTGTGTTCATTTTCAGAAAGAAAAACTTGTTTTGTATGGAAATCCGCAACCTCCCTCCACATCATCTGGATATTTTCATTTGAACTTGCAAAAAGAGGGTTTAAAACCCAAGCTTGTAGCTCACTATTTCATGAAGAAAAACATAGAGAACAAAGGCTCAGCCTCACCATAAAGCTATAGGCTCACTATATTCAAAACCCTAGTCAGTTTAATGCTTTTGAAAATTGCATTCTCTGCTTTTGTGAGTAAAATGTTTCTCTTTTGAGCCTCTATTTTCTTGAGGAGGATTTGCATTTTTTGTAAAAAGAAGGTTTATCCTATCTATGTTTTCCAAAAACCTGTTCCCTTTAAGCTCCAATCATTATATTTTCTAAGTTTCATTCTTTACTTAAAGAAAATTATCTAAAACTCTACTTATGGCTTTTTGGCCTTAATCTCACTATTTTTTTCAAAACAAATAACAAAAACATTTGTAAAAATAATTATTTTGGGCTAAGGGTTTCGATACCCATTCCGGGTGCATCTATCTTCTAAATATGATATTTCATTTTTTTAAAACCCAGGCATGTTTCCTTCCAACAAGATGTGATTAAAAATACACCTAAAATTTGAATGATTTATTAGATATGACACCTTCCTTAGTTGCTAATTGGTTTGAGTTCAATGATCTTGAAGCTTCGTCACTTGATTCTAGAAAGAGGCAAGTTGTGTACGGTGTACATTTTCAAATGATTTCAACTCTTGATGTGATTGGTTGACTTGCGTTTTTAAATCATCTATCATAATTGCATCTTTTCCATTGTTGCTTTCAAAATATTTAACTCTTTGAAGGCTATTTGTCGAATCATTTTCCAATAGATTAGCTTTACTTATACATTTTACATTCTCTTTATCTACATCATGTAGCCTCCGCCGAAAGTGATCACTTAGATTTTGAATCTATACAGATTTATTCTTATGCTCCACTTCTTTGGCATTTTTTTTAGCCTATAAACTCATGAATTTCAGCATTCCTTGGTGTGAGTTTATCAAATTCAACAAGTTCTTGCATGCTAGCTGCCAACTTTTCCATTAACAAAAAACATTATCTTCCTTTAACCTTTCAACCTCAGCTTCTACTCCTCTTTTAAATGTAATGACTGCCCTTTGTAGCTTCATGGCTTACTAATTGTGCTTGGATAGTGCTTGATAGTTCCTCTTTGAAACCAAGAAAGGCCTCCCTTGTTGTCTTACAACATAAATTCTTTGTGGACTGTCCTTTTTAGATTGATCATGACTCAATTTTTGAGAATGCTTACCTCTTCTATGTCATGTTGTCCTCTTTTAAATGTGATGACTGCCCTTTGTCAACTCTAAAGGTCACTGTCATACTCACTTGGCATCATGACCTCGACTCAAAAATGAGTTTCATCTCTTGAGTTGGCCTTGAAAAGTGACAACCATTGATGAATATACCTTGCTCATGTGCATTTATTGTCTTTCTTTCTTGATCCACATAGTTGTCTTCACATGTCATGAGAATTATGACTTTCCTTTTGGTGTTTTATGGATTCTTTAAAAAATTTCTCATTGAGATAGTAATAGCATACCTTTTCATTTGAAATTATCTTGTTTTCTTTAAAGCTTGTTTGTTGATTATAAGACAAGTATTAGAAACAAGGTACCCATGTGACCTATCTCCATTCTTTTGAAAGCACTATTGATTTAAAGATACATGCTTTTGTTCATGATACTCTTTCATTTGTCCATGATATGATGCTTTCATGAAACTATCTTGCTCACCTTGTGCTACTTGAATTCCCACCTGACAACACTATGTTTGTATGCACCATCTGTCAAGTTAGAACTAGGAGTTCTACAAAAACCAAATCAATAGATCATCATAGTTGCTTATTTAAATGACTTTGTTTCTTTGATATAGCCTTTTGGCTCTACACTCATGATGTTGGTATCTCTTTCCAATGCTTTCAAATGTTCATTCCTTTGCTCATTGTTGTTACATAATGTATTATCTTTTACTTAGGCATCATTTCATAACTGTGATGTCATGCTACTCCATTGTATTCTTGGCATACCTATGTTGACGGATAGAGGATACATATTTTTCATTGCTTTCCTCTTTCTTTCTAATACTATACTATCCTCTTAATGTAGAAAAATTCCCTATACATTGTTATTAAATGAAGCCATCTTTGATACCTTATTAGTTTTATAAGAATTGTTCTTCATAATAAACAGGTTTTTATTACTATTTCATGCCTCCTGTTGTTTGTGAATACTCATTGTATTAGTATCAAGATGATTACCAATGCATGTTAGTTACTCATTTTCATCAATGTGATTTCTTTTCTCATGCATTTTTATTTGGGACATCATACTGACATGATGGATTTGGCCTTAAATTCAATTGCTCACCTTGTGTTGCTTCATGTAACTCATGATAGCTCCCGATAGGACTTGATAGATCCTCCACAATGTGATTATCCATAATTGAACTTGATGCATCTCCATAATTGAACTTGATGCATCGATGCTTCAATCTTCATATTATCACATAAATCATTTGTTTCTTGGGAAGAGACGAACTATTTCATCTTTGAATGATTGATGTCCTTGTTCTTGTTCCCTTCTTTACTGGCTCCTTGAAAATGTTGACAATGAAATACAACTCATATCATTATTTAAATGGACTTTGGATCCACTTAAGAATATCAAAAGACATATTTAGCAGAGTAAGATTTCCAATAAGAAATGACTACCCCTTTGACCAATATGATCGTAGCCTATTGTTTGATTCATTGTGAAAAGATGAAGAGTAATATTTCTTGATAATTCACACCATTTTGTTGCATCTTTTGAATCTGATAATGAAATTTGATCAACTAGTATGATTCCATATTGATTTAATGCATCAAAAATAGGTTTATCATTGATTTGATCAAGTCGCTCAATTCCCTATCCCTCCTAAAACATAAGAGGGCAGCATGTTGGGCTCAACCCTAGTGGGAACCACATTTTACTCCACATGTTGTAATAAGATGAATCAAAATAGTAACAAATATTTGTCCTATATTTTCACAAGGAGCACACATGCTAGATAAATAGAGCATACAATAGACATGTTTGATAACTCTTTTATTTTCTTGGACATCTATGGTATGCTATCTATTTATTGTTTATGAAGGTCAGATTATATGTTTATGGATGTTTGCACATATTTTGATTGGTGACCTTTCATTTCTCTAACAACACTCTTCTTACAGATGCAGGGAACCTAGGAGCAGCAGAGAGGGCATCAATTGGAAGCAGGAGAAGTGGGAGAGACTGAAGACGATGCAGGGAAAAGCAACTGTGATTTATCATTAAGGAAATGATGGGTCCCCCTTCTCTTTATGTGCATTATTTTTCTGTAAATGTATAGTTTTTCCTTTATATGCATTAAAATACTCAGTCCCTTCACTTGTGAGGGACACTATACACTTATCATTATCAATAAAGACTACAGTTTGGAAAGATTGTGCACTTTTTCCTATGTTATGTTATATGCATCTGCATGAGGCAATGTAGTATTGTAGTCTTCTAATATTTCTTTATGCACATGAATGTGACATAGAAAAGTAAAAATCTACCTTCTTTTTACTTGTAAAACATAAACATCATCACCTATTTGGGCTAGTAGTAAAAATAGGTAACATTTATGGCAACATTTGCTATATGTTTGCATGTTAAACATCCCAACCAATGTCCTGAAGCCTATCCATTGGGTATTGAGTCACCTAAAAGCGGACACCACTTGAAAACAATCTTGTATGTTGTGGTAACTCACTAGATTAGTACATGATACCTTGGAAACTTATTCAAAACACACAAGAACACTCAAAGTAAACTAACTAAATGTGCAGAAAAACACTTAGAGGAACTAAAAAACTTGCATTTAAACTAATCTGCAGCAACACTTATAGGGAATAAAACCTAAAATAACTTGTACAAGGTAGATCATACCTCATAATAGAGTTTGAGGTGTATCTCATTGACTGGGATAGGAAGAGCTTCTCCATCCATTTTTTAAAATTGAAAAGCATTGTGCTCCTTGCACTCGATGATGACAAATGGGCCACTCCACATAATGTCAAACTTAGTGTGCTTTCCTGGCATCCTCTTTAACTCATCCCACTTAAGTACAACATCTCCTTCTTTAAACACCCTGGGTGTTGCTTTCTTAACAAAGACTCTCTTTGTTTGGAGTTGATGCAACTCCATTGTTTTCATTGCTTTATCCCTTGTTTCTTCCAACTCCATGAGTTTTGCATATCTGACGGCCATTGGATCTTCTTCCTTAAACATTTCAAGTTGATAGATAATATCAAGAGGAAGAAGCTCAATGGATAAATGTAGCCTTGCCTCTTTACCATACACCAACATATAAGGGAAATTTCTAATGGATATTTTTGGAATTATTCTATCTACCCACAAGGTAGATTTCAACTTGGTGTGTCAGGTTCTCTGGTTATCCTCCAAAATCCTTTTGATAATTTTGATCATATTCTTGTTAGTTGATTCTACCAAACCATTACCTTGAGGGTAATAATTTGATGATGTATTCGGGTGAATACCATTCTTGACATCACAATCACTTACTCTTAATCCAACAAATACTAAATCATTATCTGAATTGATTGATTTAGGTACTCTAAATCTGGTTACCAAATCATCATAAAAATTTAGCACAACACTTTCATTGGCTTCTTTCAAAGCCACTACTTCAGTCCATATTGTAAATTTATCAGTTGTAGTAAGTACCCACCTATAAAATCCACTTGAAGGTGGGTTAATGGCACCTTTGAAATCAATGCCCCATCTCATGAAGGGTTGTTCCACTTAAATCGGCTGCAAGGGTAAAGCTGGCAGCCTCTCTTTGCTTACAAAAATGGCACATTTCACACATTTTCTTGCCCAAGCATGGACATATTTAAACAAGCTTGGCCAATAATAGCCAACTCTCATTATTTTCCATGTAGTGGTTCTTGGGGGAAAATGACCCCCAACAGTTCCATCATGGAACTCATGAAGCATTTTATCTACTTGATGATGATCAATGCACCTTAAAAGCACACCATTAAGGTCTTCTAAAAATAATATTACCAACCAGCACATAGGGGATGGACTGAAGTCTAAAATATCTCATTTTATCCTTGTCTAAACCTAGTGGAAACTCACCAATTTGTAATAAATGAGTCATATCTTGTACCCAACCTACACTTGTTGTTAGTGCATTAATTGTAGATTGATCAACAACAACTAGAACAAACTCTATTTCTGTTGTTTCCTCACTTCTAGACCTTGTAGCTAGTTGTTCACATGGCCCTTTACCCCTTACAAGCTTAGTTATCTTAATGTCAACATCATATTCCATGACCTTTGTAATCCACCCAGACCTCTTTTCATTAAGGCCCCTACTTAACAAGAACTCCTTCACACTAGGGTGAACAACCATTAAATGTATCTTGTTGTTAGAAATCAAAGGTATAGACTTTTTCAGACCTTGATAGTAGCAAGTACATGTTTTTTCCAAATAAGTATACCTTTGTTCCTAATCCTCTAAATTTTGACTGAAAAAAGCAATAGGTTGTTCTAAACCATCATCATTCTGTTGTACCAACATTTTAGAAATGGTGTCTATGCTACCAAAGGCATACAAAATGAACTCTTTTTGAAAATTTTGGGTTTACCAAAGTAGGATCTAATGATAAGGCCTCCTTTATAACTTGAAACTATGCTTGGCCTCCCTGGTCTAGTTGAAACTTGCATTTTTCTTCAACATGGCAATTAGGGTTTCAAGAGATTAGCAATATCAGGAATAAACCTTCTAAAAAAATTAATTCTACCAAGAAAAATTTTCAGCCCCTTTTTATGGTTAGATAAAGGAAAATACAAAATGGCACTTACTCTTTTTGGATCAATGGTGATCCCATGTTTTGACACTGCATGTCCTAGAAGCTTTCCTTCATGGACAGCAAAGATGCATTTTTTGGGGTTGATGGATATACCAAACTCCCTACACCTCTCAAATACTTGCTTCAAATGTGAAATATGTTCATTTGCATTCTTAGAAAACATTGTTATATTATCAAGGTAAATGACTACAATTTTATAAATCAGACCTTGAAATGTCGTGTCCATTGCCCTTTAAAAAGTGGCACCAGCATTGGACAAGCCAAATGACATCCTTTTATAGACCATGGTGCCCCATTTTGTGATAAAAGTAGTCTTATACTATTATTCTTCTTTAACTAAGACTTGGTTATAGTCTGAATAACCATCAAGTAATGAGAATCTTCCTAAACCAACTACTACTTGAAGAATATGCTCCATAGAGGGCAGTGGATAATGATCCTTTAATGAAGCTCTATTAAGGTCTCTAAAATCTACAAAGAGCCTAATCTCTTTGTTTTTATTTCTAACTGGGACAAGGTTAGAGACCCATGAGGTATGTTTGATTGGGAAAATGATGCCTCCCTCAACCAGCTTGGTCAATTCCTTTATCATAAGAGGCTCAAGTTTGGGGTTTAAAGGTCTCTTTTTTTGCCTAACAGGTTTTGCATTTGGCTCTAGTTCTATGGTATGTTGGGAAATTTGGGGATCAAAACCCTTTAAATTTGAATATTCCCATGCAAATACATCTTGAAATTCTTGACAAAGAGCAATAACAACTTTTCTATCTTCCTGTGAACATATTTTACCAATTTTAAGGAGCTCACCTTTGAATATCTCAAGCTCTTCATAATGTTCCTCTTTGACCTACATGCTAGTCTTACTCTTTTTGAGCTGATCATCAATTCTAAAGATGGATTCCAAGGTGACTAGACCCTTGGGAATCTAGTTAGTCCTCAACTAGATGATTTGATCATCATATTGTTGCTTGAGCTTATCTTGGTTTACCACTGAAAATTCATCCTCTTGCAGCAAAAAACTCAAAACCTGTTCATCACTCTCAAAAAACTTGCCAGTGAATGTTATTATCAGGAATAGAAAGTCTAATGACTATCTTGACATGCTGCTACACTTTTCCCTTCCTAATCTCATTTGGTATATCAAACTGAGCTCCTATTGCAACTAGTCTATCTACATGTTTCAACTAATCCCTAGGAATAGAAACTAGATTAAAAGAATTGAATTCTTCATCATGTCCCACACTCTATGTTTTTAGGACTTCAAAACATCATTTTTTGTAACATGCAGACCCCTTACCTAATTTACAATCAGCTCATTGTCACCATATACTTGTAAGCAACCAATGTTTATTTTCCTTGCCCATTCCAAGCCCTAAATCAAACCTTCATACTCAACAGTATTATTAGTACAAGAGAAAGAAAATATAAAAGAAAAATAATACTTGTCACCTTGTGGGGACACAAGCATTGCACCCCCACCAGCTCCATTCTTGCTTCTAGAGCCATCAAATAAAATTTTCCATACTTTATCTTACTGTTCTAACTACTATTCCACCTCATTTTCAAGGTTTGGGATAACTGCATCAGGTTCATGCAGCATATACACACCCAAACCAGTCTCTTCAATGTTTTCATTTGGGTTATCAATGATATTTTTTGCTTCCCACTCATTTAAGAGTATATCTGGTACACTTTTAGCTTGCAATTATTGAGCAACAACAAGCTCACTATCATCAAAAATGACATAGTTGACATTAACAACACTCGGTATATAAGGCTCAATGTGATATTTGGCAAGTGATTCAGATTTAATGATCACTTTTGTCCCATATCTAGTCCTAAATATCATGTGGGACCAATTTGAGGACAAGTAACCTCCTATTTTGGCAGTGCAATCTCTAGACAAAAACAAGGAAAAATGAGGTGGTAAATCAATGACAAAGATATCTTGGGAGATGAAAAAATTGGGGCAGGCATGTAAAGTAAGGCTTAAACCTTTAATGAAACCTACGGTATTAATGGATGTCCCATCAAGTTGAACCACTTCCTTTTCAAGAGGTTGATATTTCAATCCTAACCTATCAGCAATTTGTTTGGGCATGATAGAACTACTTGCCCTTAAATCTACCATGTAATTATGAACCAACTTATCCCCTATTATCAAAGACACATAAACTAGGGGAGGTTTGACATCTTTACATGGTTGTTTAATATTGTCTTGAGGTGTATTTGTAAGAACAACTTTGACTTGACATACTGGAACATCACTTGAAACACTTAAATCAGTTAAGGCAGATTGCAATAAATCCTTTTGAACTAGGATGGATAAAGAATCCCACATTGTCATGGTTACATTCATTTTCTTCATGGATTCAATAATGTTAAAGGGTGCAACAACATTTACCTTTTGATGGGTCCTTGCAACAATGGGGTTTGGTTGCAAGTGGGCTAATTGGGGTTGGTTTCCAAGTTGTTAACTACTGGTGCCTTGTGGATTTCTTTGTAAGATGTGTGTTACTTGAGGATTAGATGGGCCATCAACTTCCTTGTCCTTATTTGCTGCTTCTCCAACCTCAAAATCCCTCTTCTTGGCTTGAGTATTGGCTTCTATTGGAAAACCTTCAGTATTCACTCCACAAAACTCCTCTCCTTTCCAATTTAGGAGAGTTGTATCACTTGCAGGGAGATCCTGTTGTTGTGGAGATTCACCATTAGATCACACTTGACACATTTTGTACCATCAGAGCTTGATTGATGACCCCATTTGAACATGCAACTTGGTTATGGGGTTGGTTGCAGGGAAAGCACCACTCATAATCTACTACAAGGTTATTTTGGACAGGTACAAGGTCTCTAGTTGCACTTATTGGAACTGGATTGTATGGCTGAAAAGGCCTTTGATTAATATTTTCCTTGCACCTTGGTAATTTCCCTAATATGGCTACTTGTTAACTTGATATGGTTGACTTTGACCTTGGTTTTGAGGTTGGTAAGGCTTAAAACCTTGGAATTACTGCTTCTTGATGCTCACAAGCTCATTGCCAAAAGTCTAAAGTATGCTCAATTTTTTGCTAACTATTTTTTATCTCTTGCAATTCCTAAGATGGGCTTGGGACAGAAATTTCTTGGCTAACAGTAGTTGGTAAAGGGGTTATTTGAGGTGTTGTAAAGGTCATAGGAGGTTGTATATTAGGGAATATGGGCATAGGAGGCCTAGGAGCAATTCTTCCATCCTGTATGAGGTTATTTTCAGCTCTTACAACTATTTTATAAGATAATGGCAATGTGTTTCCACCCATTGACTATATCATAACAGCAATTTCACTATTTAAGGCTCTTAAAAAGTAAAGAAATGCATACTCAGCTAGAGGCCTTGTGGTTTCTGAAATTTTATCCCATGTTCTTTGGAAACAAAAGTTGAATTTCGTCACTTGTTCATGGGGAGCTCTCTTGATAGTGGTGATCTACTCCACTAATGGAAAGTTCTCAAACTTATCTTCAAACTACTTGCATAACACTTCACCTAGTTCATCCCATGTTCTAATGGAGTTAACTGCTAAACCCCTGAACCATTGAAGTGCCTTCCCCTTAAAAGATGTTGTTATCAACCTCAAAGCAACATTTTCTTGTGTTATATGATGTTGATTTGATACATCTTTGATGTGCTCAACTAGTGTGGTTTGATCCTCACCTGAAAAAAATGGAATACTCTTAAGGGAAGCCATGGTAATATCATCATGTTGGGCTATTTGCAGTGAGATGCCTCTAATAAAAGTAACAAAAGCTTGATTCCTTGGAACTACCATTGGTGGAACCAAGGTTTGTTGTCTCATAGGATGATTTGAAACTCTCATTGTAGGTGGAGTTGAAACTATTTTTCTTGATGAAACAACAATTATTTTTGCTAGTCTACCTCTTCTCCTAGGTGGTGACACCTGCAAGCATTCAAAAGGAATACAACTTCCTCTTGTCTGGATTTTTTCATAAGCTATTTGCAGCATTGGATTTTTTGCTATTTTCCACACTCAAACTTGTCAAATATGCATATTTAACCTCTCAAAGGCTTGATTAGAATCTAGCCTATCTTGATTAGAACAGTCCCACTGGGCATGCCAAAACTGTTAACTCTTCAAATTTGCACCCCTACCAAGTTGTAGAACTCAACAAATTTGGAACAACATGGGAACACTCCTAGGTTGTGGGTCACCTAAGCTTGGATGGGACCTCCAAATAAGGCTGGCTCCTAAATGGTGTCACCTAAACTGCTGCTAAACTAATGCTTTTCTAAGGAAAGAGTAAGAAATAAACATGAAAATGAAACTTAACTAAAAGATTTAAAAGGTGATACACTAGGTCACTAAATAAAACTTGTAAAATAGCTTACATACACAAGTTATTTAACTGTAAGCCTAATAAACACAACGTAATATTGGTATGTTTTGCATCAGTATTTTGTAAGAAGGTCGCAATGCACACTCCTAGAAGGAAAGAAAACTTTCACAACTAAAACATTTTGCTACACAACTTGCAACTTGCAACTACATATTCTTTCTATTTAAAGATGCCATTGATGAGACACCAAACTAGGAATGATAAAATTCACAAGCATTTGCATCAAATCATCAAAATACATACAATGAAATAGAAAATGAGAAGCTCAAACTGCTTATCTCTATTAAAAACAAGATATGAACTACTATACAAATATTTCCAAAACACCTACAATCTTCTGATGGTGAAAAGATAACTCTAGAAAACAAGCTACCACATTGTTGGAAAGAAAGAACTAACTTCAACCACTCTGTTTGAAGTTACTTATGCAAAAATCAAACAATTGTCCCACACATGTCTTTCTCGAAACTCTTGGTCAGATCCTGCAGAAAGGCCAAAAAAGAACCTTCTAAAACTCTTCCAAAATTTCATCCAAATGAAGAAAATTCAAGCCAAGACCCAAGTCATACTAGAAGCATGACAAACAATGCCTCTAAATGGTCACCTTTCCCTCCAAAAAAGTTAAAGATAAAATTCACACACCATTCCCATGTTGGTCAATCTCCAAATTGCCCACATGCCTAGCACAAGCTTGGCATGAATCATCATTTTTGTTCAAATATGTCTTCAACTTGTTTGACCCCACACTTTTGGTGTGTTTGCAAAGACATAATACTCCTTATTCTGCATTTGAATAACACTTAATCAAGTGGCTTATAGATACACCACTTAACTAAATATTTCACATTTGAAAATAAATACAAAAGAATAAGGGCTCAACCATATTCCCTCCATGACTTGGTCATATCAACACATGCCTTTTTTTCAAATTTTCATTTAAAATAACATTTAATTAAATGGCTTATAATTACACCATTTAATGAAATGCTTTACATTTCAAAATAAAGCAAAATGAAAGGCCTAGATTTCGCCTATGTGGAAGGTCAAAATGAAAACTCCTAAGTCTTGAAAGGCTTACATATTTGGCAGATACATGGGCCTCATAAAGTTCACCTAGAAATGAACATGGCATAAGGGGACATAAAATTAGAAGACATAAGTCTTGACCACACCATTACATTAGTTTGCATATGTTTGTAAAAGAATAGGAAAAAGATGCCTTCATTAATTCGGCCCCCCTAGGGTAAGAAACCCTAAAACAAAATAGAGAAAACTAAGCAAAATTCATTTCATTCTCACCATCAAATTTTCCTGAAGTTCTCTATTGCTGACCAAGGGTTTGTACAATCTCTTTTTCTAAGTGATCTCAGGGCGATTTCTGAGTGATTTTTGAAGATTCATCACTGGAAAATCAAGGTAAGTGTTATTCCTTGACACAAATCTAGCTTTTCCTCCATTTTGAAATTCATTCAAGCTTTTCAAGGCTGTGACTTCTGTGTTTTCCTAATGTATCTTTGTGCCTTGTTTTCTATGGAATATTTCCCCATTTCAACCCACCATGGAAGCTTGACTATGAGCCTTTTGGAAGAAGAAAAAGAGAAAAAACCGATTTCTTTTCAGGCATATTTTCTTGCAACAATCAAAAGAGGGTAAGTTTTCTATCAAACCTCTGAATTTACGACTTCATTTCTAAGAAAACAAGCCAAATTTGAGCTATGTAGTGTTGGAATCTAGTGAGTATTTTGTCATACTTCTATGTGATTTTAATGCATCTCCATTTCCATGGTTGTGTTTTCATTTTCAAAAAGAAAAATTTGTTTTGTATGGCAAGCCACGACCTCCCTCCATACCATCTGGGTATTTTCATTTGAACTTCCAAAAAGAGGGTTTGAAACCCAAGCTTGTAGCTCATTATTTCATGAAGAAAAACACAGAGAAAAAAGTCTCAGCCTCACCATAAAGCTATAGGCTCACTATATTCAAAACCCTAGTCAATTTATTGCTTTTGAAAATTCCATGCATTTTTTTGTACAAAAAAGGTTTATCCTATGTGGGTTTTCCAAAAACCCATTTCCTTTAAGCTCCAATCATTATATTTTCTGAGTTTCATTCTTTACCTAAAGAAAATGATCTAAAACTCTTCTCACAGCTTTCTAGCCTTAATCTCACTATTTTTGCAAAAGAAATAATGGAAACATCTGTAAAATCTTTTATTTTGGGTTGAGGGTTTGGATACCAATTCTGGGTGCATCTATCTTCTAAATATGATGTTTCATTTTTTTAATACCCCTGGCATGTTTCCTTACAGCACGATATGATTAAAAATCCACCTAAAAGTTGAATGCTTTATTGCATATGACACCTTCCTTAGTTGCTAATTGGTTCAAGTTCAATGATCTTGAAGCTTCATCACTTGATTCTAGAAAGAGGCAAGTTGTGTAATGTGTACATTTTCATATGATTTTAACTCTTTTTGTGATTGGTTGACTTGCATTTTTAAATCATCTATCAAAACAGTAACAAATATTTGTCTTGTATCTTCGCAAGGAGAAAACATGTTAGATAAACAGAGCATATGATAGGTGTGTTTGATAACTCTTTTGTTTTCTTGGACATCTATGCTATACTATCTATTTTAATGTTTATGAAGGTAAAATTATAATTTTATGGATGTTTGCACATATTTTGATTGGTGTCCTTACATTTCTCTAACAACACTCTTCTTACAGATGTAGGGAACCTAGGAGCAGCAGGGAAGGCATCAACTAGAAGTAAGACAAGCGAGAGAGACTGAAGACAATGCAAGGAAAAGCAACTAGGATTCGTCATTTAGGAAATGATGGGTCCCCCTTCTCTTTATGTGCATTATTTTTCTATAAATGTATAGTTTTTCCTTTATATGCATTAAAATAGTTAGTCCCTCAACTTGTGAGGGACACTATACACTTATTATTATCAATAAAGACTACATTTTGGAAATATTGTGCACTTTTTCCTATGTTATGTTATATGCATCTGCATGAGGCAATGTAGTATTGTAGTCTTCTGATATTTCTTTATGCACATGAATGTGACATAGAAAATTAAATATGTACCTTCTTTTTACTTGTAAAAGACAAACATCACCTATTTGGGCTAGTAGCAAAAATAGGTAACAAGTCCCATTATGATTTTTTTAATATGGAAGTGTTCATCCTTATGATATATAGGAACATAACGTAGAAGTTGGGTAAAATTCACCTAGTGCTCGTTGACTGTCATGTTTTCTTGCTTCAAACTCTAGAAATCTGTGAGTTTTGGGTAATAGTATAATTGGGGTAACCATCACTTATGGAAAATCTCAACAAATTCCCCCCATGTTAACTTCCATGAGTTGATATTGAGTTCCACTTTTTTTTCATCCACCAGGTTGAAGAATCTCTAGCTAATTGGTATGTACCCCAAGAGGCTTTAGTGGTTTCAATGTAATTTTGAATTTCAAAATACTTTTCTATTTGAAAAAGTCATGCCTCAACTTCATCCTTCCTGGTGCTTCCCTCAAACTTGGGTGGAAAAATCTTCTTCATATCTTTGGAAAGTTTGGAAGCCATAAGCTTCTCATTTCTTTCCCCAAATGGTGTTGGTGATCTTTCTTGTTCATGATCATGGGTTTCGTCATTTCCATGAAAATATTTTTCACCTTCATTATCATTAATGGGAACCTCTTTCTCAACCCTAGCTTGTGCCTTTTCTTGTTCAAGATTATCTAACCTTTCTAGAATTTGGTCAAGTCTAGCTTCAATTCCTGTTGGTCCTTGGACAACTTCTTGGCTACCACTAGGATTGGTCCATGTCCTCACCATCTTCACAAGATTGGGTTTTACCTGAATATTTTATCCATGTTAGACTAAATTACATTATCAACTATCTTATGGAAAACATTAGAAATGGAATTCATATGCACATAAAGAACTCCACATAATATTAAGCACACACTTTTGATAAACAAATAATTTTATTCATTACATAAAGATTTTAATATCCTTTGATTACATGGAGCGACTATTCAGATAGTCGGGTGGAGAGTATCCCTTAGATTCACTCTCTGACACATAACTTAATGGAGAATATCCTACAGACTGAGATCATTTCTCATCTCTATCTTTTTGTTCATCCCTTAATTGTTCATATCTATCCAAAAATAGATAGTAGCCTTCGGATTTATCATCTGATACATAGTTTCAATGGCAATATGATGTTCATCAACAATATAGTCTACCCTTTTCATAGAAATTTTTTCATGAGACCATTTCACATTTGGTTGTGTTAGCTACTGAAAGTGTACCCTGTTGAACCTAATGTTCAACACCTCAGTGTAACATGGGAAAACCTCTAAAGTTGTGGGTTACTTGTAGACAGAGGTCAACCTTCGGAGAAGGCCGGATTCCTATGGTGTCACTTAAACTATTGACTGATGAGGAAAAAGGAAGAAGGATATGCATAAAAATGAAGATAATTTATTTCTATGGTGATGCACCTAATTGAAAACAGGACTATGAAATTCAAAACTTCAACACTCTGCTTATAATGATTGAAAACTTTTAAAAAAAAATTGCACAGCTTACTCTTGTATGTCATTGCATAAATATTTAATAATAAGGTTGTATTGTTCAAACTTCTAGAAGGAAAATGAATTCACAACCCTAAGCCATTTACAAAATTTGACACAAACTATGACCTGCACTAACAATATTTTGCACAAAGGTGTTGAATAAGAGATAAAGCTATAAGGAAATGATAATACCTCACAAATAACTTTGATGAAATCTTATTGATGCACATAATGAAGCAAAGAAAGAGAAGCCAAATTCCCAAGCAATCATTAATGTTCAAAGGTCTCCATTGTATTCCATATCCAAAAGAAAACTGAGTTACAAAGTCTGCCAATCTGAGAAAGGATTGCAAAAATCACTAACTCTCAAAACTGCAACGTAAGAACTAATTACAATGAATCACACAAGTGAATATATCCACCCCTCCAAGTAGTTCCACTAAAATGGGTTCTAGAAACTCCTAAACTCGTAAGCCTTCAAAAAGCCCCAAAAATAGCAACTGATTTTTTTCCAAAGAGGCTCAAAAAGGTTGAAAAGTCCAACTTGACCTTGTCAAATATGATGACTCTTCAAAACTCCCTCTAAAAACTCCAATTTTGCCTCAAGAGCAAATAAATGCTCCTATTATTTTGAAACATGTTGGCAAGCATTCCTAGATGCTCTCCTTTGGTCTCCCAAGTTCATCCAACCAACACCATTAATCAATAAGCATAATGTAAGGTATGTATTTATAACAAAATGACTTAATGATTTATAAAAATTATCATTAAAGCCATTTGTTTTACACTTAAAACAATACAACCTTACATGCATAGAATTAGTCAAAAGGCATCAATATGAATTAATGCATTTTATATGTATAAGGCATAAAATTCAAGGCATAAATCAAAGCCTTTAATTCACGGCTTAAAGAGCTTACATTACATTTGAAGATAATATCAAAATGCCACTAAGGCATAAGACTAGAAGTCTTAGCCCACAATGCATAATATTGAACTCCTTATAATTTTAAAATCATGGCCAAAAATGCCAAAAAATTTCTATCGGCACATATTAGGGTAAAAAACCCTAAAGTAGTAGAAAAAACAATGAAATTACATTTCATTTGTTATTGAAGCTTCAAGAAGAAGCTACCTCCACTGCCACTATGAGGGTTTCTGAAGCTCCAAACCTGCATATTTGATGGCTTTTCCAAGAGATTTAGAACATTCACAAACTAATTTTGACATAAATTTCATATGGCAAGTTATGTGCTGGTATATTTCTTTGTTTTAAGAAGAAATCTGGCTGTAGCTTTGCTTGTTGCATTTTGTTACAAAGTAACTTTATTTTTTCTCTACATGGCTATATGTTTGCATTTTTCTATAGATTTCATGCTCCTCTTTTGCATTCTTTGCATCTTAATGTCAAGGCTGGATGTTCTTTATGATTTTTTATAGCTTGATTTGTTGGTTGTCTTCATAGCTACAGCCAATGCACTTTTAGAAATTGAGGGTTTTATTTTTTAATTCTTATGATCATTGTTCCAAAGCCAGCATACTACTGTCATTACTTCTGCATATAACATGAGATGACCTTTTCCTTTACTGAATTAAACAGTGATCATGTTGTCTATGACATCAATCAATCATGATTGTGTCTCCTATAGATTTTCTCATGTCACTGGATCTACAAGCTTTCAGAGTCCCTAATCATTCCTTTCACTAGCGTTCACTATGACCATAAAATGACATCAGTGATTGTCATGCTCATAAAGTGGCTCAAATTTATTGCAAGGGTTTTATAAATCTCTTACTCCTCTGCCTTTCTATTGTCACCATTGACAAAGCCATTCTCACAAAATTTGTTGATTTTTCTCCCTGAGCTAGGACCATCTTGCCACTGTGGTATTGTTGCCATGAATGAGGTCAATTGAACACTCACATTCCAAACATATGAAATTCTTTTTCTGTAGCATGATGCCATTATCTTTACTGGATATTGAAATGTGTTGAAAGCACTACTCTTTGTGGCTGTCCTTTATATGATTGTTATCTCATGACAGAAAATTTGTGTTAATACTTGCCACTGACTAGTCACTATATTTATCTCATTTTGAATGACTCTAAGACTTTGGTTCACATGGTCACTGTAAATAGTAATAATAGCACTACTCCATTTTGTGGATTTATCTTCATTACTACTGCATTGTATCCTAGATGCACATTCTCTTTTCCTTACTGTCATGCTTACTTCAACTTTGTTGACTTTGCTTATTGTGGAAGTACTTATTTGAAGAAGCTGCTTTTTTATATATATGTTCCTCGTTGATTGTGTTTTTCATAGTGACATCAAGATCATATATCTTTCCTTTGTGTAATAGTGTTGTTATCAAGTAGATCTTGCATGACTATCTTAGAAACAGTGTTCTCTTTTTATAATATTGGCATCTTTTAATACTGTCATTCTTTTGATTGGATGACATAGTGCAACATGATCATAACTCTCCCTTACCTTTCTCTATCCTTGGAACTCTTATTATTGCTTCAAAGAATGTATGTAGGTGCCCTTTCTTGTTCAAAATGAGAGATTCCCTTTCATTTGTTTGTATGAGACTTGACTTTCAAATACCATGGTACAGTCATCACACACAATTTGAGCATGCATTCCCTTTATTGTTCTTTTCATGATCCTGATTGTGTCTTGGACCATTATTTAAAACTGTCCTCACTTTGATGTTATTGTTGCATTTACACAACTTCAAACCATATTTTCCAATTCAATACATGTCCCAACCTTATCTTCATTATTCTCATAAATATGTATCTTTTCTTATGTTTCTTGACTATCACTCCTTGATAGCATACACCGTATGAAGGATCTGGGGACTACCCCCAGCACGAATTTTGTTGTTATTGCAAACGCACAGTTGTTCCTTGATTAGCTATGCAGTCATATACGATCCTTCAAGTCTCCTAGTTTTTTGTCTTAATAACATGTCAATGTTCTGTTATTTCCCTTGAAAACACAGGAACATTAAATCCTATAATGAAAACACTATCCTTTAAACCTTGGATTGCTTGTTGGCAATTAATGTGAACTCCTAATAGAATGAACATAGACGCTTCTAAATGAACATGTTGTCCTATGAGTTATTTGCTTAGGACTTCCCAATTAATGATATTTACTCTCTTGAGGTATGCTGTGCCATTATATATACTTGATATTCCAACTTTTTTTCACTAGGAAGGCTTGTCTTTGAAAAATGTTGCTCACTGTGCTCCTTATAAGGACTATTTCCTTACAAACTTTTGAATGATCAAGCTAAATTTATGATTCCTCCACTATTTTAATGAGAAAAATCTTGTCAGTGACACATTATAATTACAATCTACATTTCAAAAGTTGATGTTGTAGACTTTTAAACTTGGTAATCTGCATTAGATGCCCTGAAATGTACTTAAAAAAAAAAATTGTGCATAAATAACAAGTTGGGCTCAACCCTCGTGGGAGCCACATTTACTCCCACTCATATTTAAACTAAGACATATCTGCACCTGTAGCTGCACATGGAACAAACAAGTTAGAAAAAATGACTTTCTTTTGTGTGTACGTTGACCAAATGGTTTTCCTAGACACCTAAGGCATTCATTGATCTTTGATGCACATGGAAATAAGTTAATACATGCATAGGTGGATGACATAAATGATCATGTATGGTTATGACCTTTCATTGCTTAGAGTATAACTATAACACATTGCTTGACTGCTACAGGAACAGAAGCACATGAAAACTATGAAAGACAAGCAATGAGGACAACACTGAAGCAAGACAAACATCAACCAGTCATTCAGGCAATGACTGGTCATCCCTCTTACATACACATTTATTTTCCTTCATTTATTCAAGTATAAATTCATCTTTATCTGTATCAAGGAAAATTCAGTCTCACGACTTGCTGTGTGAGACACATGTATCTTATTACATTCAATAAAGATTACATTTTTCAGAAAAGATTTGTACAATCTTTCTATGTTTTCATAAATTTATAAATGTAATACTTTTTCTTGTAATCTTATAACGTTTTTTCATTTGTATGATTGAATGTAACACAAAAGGTTTAAAATGTACCATTCATTTTGAAACATAGGTAGCTTATCCTGATTAAGCCTGTAGGTGAAAATATGGTAACAGGCTGATCTTGAGGTACATATCTCTCAAACTCATTACTTGAGGAAATTACTATTACTTCTTCCAATGGAATAACTCTAGGGTCCCTAAATATGAATACCGGGCTAGCACTTCCTTTCGATGGCATATCCCTAGAAAGTGATAATGACTCAGACTTTTCTGGTGAAATGGAAGGTAGATTGTTGTACATAGCCTCCATCTTCATCTTCCTCTTCACATCACTGATATGAGAAATTGTGTGACTAAATTTATCAGTGTCACTCAATGAGATGGAATTGTTGTAGTTGGTTCCCTCTATGGTTCTAACAATGGCTTCTCTTTCCTTCTTGGCCTTGAGGTAGTGCTCATTTCCAATTACTGACTTATGAGTCATTAATCTAAGATACAACATCCTGGTGCAAGAATTCACAACATCAGATAACAATGGACGAAAAGAATGATGAGCTCATAGGTTCCATATCTAAACTTGGTAGCTCTAATACCACATGTAACATGCCAAATTTTCATTGAAGTAAATTGCCTAAGTTTTTACTGTGCAAGTAAAATAGACTATGTACAAGCCATTGCAATAAAAAAATTCCCTTTCTTTATTGAAAATATATGATCAAAGATGATGTAACAACTTATAATAAGGATTTCCATTCCATCACAATACTTCACAAAGTACAATATTCCCAAGAAAGTACAAAACTACATACATAGTTCCTTCAAGCTTCATAGCATAAGATATAGATGGTCCAGGAATCCACCTTTCAAAACTTTGGTCCTCTGTTGCCTGCTAAGGAGGAGAAGCATCACTCAAGAAATTTTATGTCAACCTTGGACTCATATACGGTCCCCCGCACATCTATCAATGATAGATAGCCCTTCCCTTCGATAAGGTATTGGTTGGGTAACCCCATATGGCATACCATTCTGAGCTTAGTGTTGTTTCCTACATGACTAGGTACCCATCATGCACTTAAATAGACTCAGTGAACTGACAGTGGAGTCTCGGCATTCACACTATCTTCAATGGAGTCTTCAGACAATCTCACTACTTTGGCCAAAGTGTTCTCATTCAGTATAATTGAGAAATGATCTACCATTCACCTACACTATGGAAAGCTTGTTTTGACTTGAGGCCATTATGTCTATGCCTAGGCAATCCCTCTCCATGGGAAAGCTACTCCCCAAGATAACCTACCTCATTGACACAACCTAAGGTAACATAAATTAATAGGAAAAGTATAGGTTCCCTCCCTTCACTGGACATTATACCCAGGAGTAACCTACTAGCCATCTAGCATAATTAATTATCTAGTTATGAGTGTTCCCTAATTTTGTCTATGTTTTGATCATATCTAGTATAATAACAATACCTATCATAAACACACTGTTTTACCCATATTTAATCATTTCTAGTATAACAATACCCTTGGAAATAATTCTCTCCTATCATGGAGTACTTACAAAAAATGCACAACCAAAGTAAATAGTTTCCACTTTTCTTTCAAAGCAAACAATACTTTCCTCTATAAGCAAGTCACAACAAGACTAGTTTAATCAATCAAGATAGCTCATTCAAAAATAGAATAAACATAAGTAGAATATGCCCATGCATGTTTTTAAGCTTTCCAATTTGATTGGTTGCAGTCACAACACCTTTTAGAACATCAACTATATTGATATTGATCTCCAACAAGTCTCTCAATACTTAACTCTCAAGTTGGAAAATGTTTCTTCTCAAAAGATAATAAAACTCTCTTAATACTCAAGGCTCTCCCTCACTAAAATGATAGAATATTGCAGATAGAAAATCACACTAAAATGTAGAGTCTTTTGCAAAGGAAATAATGCATAGAAGAGAAATAATGAGGCGTCCCAAAAAAATGAACTCATGTTGCTATTTATATAACAATCTAGTAACAATACTTCCTATATTTTAGGCATGATTCTTATAGTAGTAAGCATGCATAGCAACACCACTAACACAACTTGAAAGGTGGTGAAAACATAAGCATAGACTCAGCTCAAATATTAACAATTCAACCCTCATATTGATGAAAACTGGAGACCAAATCAACTCTCCATGTGATAGAATTCGACTAGAAACTTGAAGCAGACTTCTATGGTTTTAAGGATACAAAGGTGACGCAGTTTCATCCTCAAGAGGAACAGTCAATAACAAGAGTGTGTCATCAACCAAAGTATTGACTAAGTCTTGTTGAGTATTGATTCACTCATTAAATTGATTTAGACAAAGTCGTCGATGTGTTTCAATATATTAATAGTTGTTTGAATTGATGCTAAACATCATGGTAATTATGTTGACCAAGTCCATGGTTCATTATGGTGTTGACTTATTCCCAATATCGACTTTAAAGTTTGCATAGTTTTTAGATTCAAACTCTCTTTTAGAATGACAACGAGAGCATAAAATGGGTCTTATGAAACACATTCATAACCATCTCAAAGTTTGGCCACTAAGTCATCCATGATAATTGACTTCAAAGACAAATATATAAAGCACTATAATCAGGTGATAATCATTGCTTCAGAAAATTGATCTCAAAGAAAATATTATTAATATATATATACAATGTATACACATATATATATGTGTGTGTGTATATGTATATGTTAGGTCTGACAATAAAGCATGTATATATAATCGATATACAAAGGAATATATCAAAATAGCTATTGTATTGTTATATTGATATATCAGTTATGTGTGTATATATATATATATGCCTCTATGTACATGTATGCATATGTATACATGTATCAATACATTCATATGGGAATGTCCATTTTCCACCATAAACATCTATGGATACATATATACATATGGATATATGTATATACATTATATATATATATACACACTCGATTCTCACACCAAATCATACACAATTACTATGGTATTGATAAGAGACTACGAGTGATATGTCTATATATATGCATATGCATGTTGTTCATTTCATTGGATAGTTCCATGCACATAAGCAACTTGTGATGAGTGTGCATAGGTATGTCTACCTATGTACCCTCATGTACATGTTCCTTGGTGTGTATAGTCTATCATCGTCATGCACATGTGTACGCATACACATACCTTGTATGCTCCACATATCAATACAAGCATGGTAACAAGAAGGAAATCAGAAGCTCAAACAGATAAACATCACCCAATAATGCACTCAATAGTAAACTAGCCTCTTACTAAAGCATACATATTTACTAGGGATGACTTACCAATTTCCCACTTAATAACCCAACTCAATTATTCTATAGTGGTGTGTGTAATCTCAAATAGGTTACGTTATTGGTTACCCGACCAAGACCTTCTCCTGAGTGATACTTCCCCTTCACCTAGAGGAATTTAACATGTACCTACAAACACTAACACATGTACACAACAGTCAATTGTTCACAAAATATGCAGTATACACATTTTGTCTTCTAAGTTAGAATATCAGCACAATATTCATCCAATCACATAAATTCATTCCTTCATATAACATTAAATGAGATGAATTTCATTCATAAAGTAGTGATAAAAAAGTGCATGCACAATTTATTCATTCACTGAATTCACATTACATTCACATTTTACCCTACTTAGTAATAGTAAATAGTAATTGCATAATTGGGGTGTAACAATGGAGGTGGTATGATAAGATCATGATATGAGTTGGGTATGCTAGGATCATCAAATGGGTTTGATTAGGTATGATTATGAGATGCTATAGGATCATGCAATAGAGTTGATGGACTCGGATTATGACATGGAGTTGAGAGACTTAGATCATGAGATGGTATGGGGTCATAAGATGGATGGGATCATGAGAGGAAGTACTTTGATATTGACATGAAGGGGGATCTATGATGACATGCTTTGGATCAATGAAGTCAAGTGAGTGACATGATTTGTTTTGTATAGGTGTTATGAAGGTGGAAAAACATGAAATGGATGAGGTGGATAAAAATGGGATGGATGAGGTGGAAGTGGTGGAACTAGAAGACTAGGACTATCATTTTGTGAAATAGGATTTTGCATGGGTTATTGTATTCCTTTGAGGGTGACTTTTGGTTTTCTTTTGATGGTGTTCTTTGGTGATATTTTGATTGTGTTCTTTGGTGATATTTTGATGGTGTTCTTTGGCTTGACAATGGGTTGACTAGGATGTGAAGTGCATGAGATATGGTTATGGATGGGTGTTGGTTGAACATGGAAGAAATTTTTGTTTCCATTACCAATGGAGGGAAAGGATGACATGGAGGGTGACATAATTTGAGTACAAGTTTCAATGGTGGATTGGATGGTCTTTAGGATCTCTTGGAATCTACTTATAGGACACATGATCATGGATTTTATGTGATTTTTAAAGTAGTTGGAAAGGATAAATTCAATAATATCTTGAGGTATGAGATGGAAGATGGAGGATATGTTAGGCTTATCTTGATCCATGGTTTTATGTAGGTTTATGGTTTTTCTTTCTTGATTAAGATTTAGATATTGAATACACATTCACACATGTAGGAAAAGATTTGATGCAAAATGTTTAATGCAAATGATTATGATAAGAAGACACTTCCAAGTACAAGAACAACCTAGCAGTTATTCAAGCGGGTAGATTGGCCAATGGTCTTAAACTAGGATGCACAAGGATCTAGGTATGTCCTTTATATACCTTGAAGGTACATGAGGCCTAACTCTATGAATATGAAAGGATAATAATTACAAACAGCTAAGAGGAGAGGGTAACCCACACTCCACCTTCACTAAGTCCCAAGGGTATAAATTTATTTGGAGCTTAGCCAAGATTGACAAGAATCACTTCCAAGAGGTGTGTCTTTCGATTCACCCTCCACTATTTATACTTACCAAAATGCTAGAGTTGAGGTCACCCCTAGAGTGATCACTTATCTAGGAAGGCCCCATAAGAAGGTTACACAAAAGTGAAGCAAATAATTCTTTTGATCTCCAATATCATATGATAATGCAAGGAGAGAGCATACACCTATATTTGATCAAACAAGCAATGGTTATTAACCTTAGAAATTGAAATGTGTGATGTGAAAATGAGAGTGTTAGAGACTGCTTTTGATTCCCAAGATCATATAGAAATGTGAGGGAAGAACATACACACCACCAAGCACCAACAAGATCACCAAGCAATGCAAACACTTGTTCTTTTTAAACCCAAATTGAAAGTGTGATTTTGAGAAGACATTTGTTCTTTTTAGATCCAAATTGAAATGTGATGTAAAAAAGATTAAGATAAAGATATGGGTTGAAAATTGTGCACCTGGATTTTATTTAGCTGCAAATTTTTGTCCACTTGATCCAATTTTCTCTTTGAAGAGTTTATTTGTCTGCACATTAACAAAACCAACAAAAAAGAAAAAATCTAACAAGATAATTGATCACTAATATTTGAGGGTTAGATTAAAACAAAAAAAACTCAGCTTTGATAATGAAAATAAAACTCTTGCAAAGATCGAAAAATAATTTATGATGCAACAACATAGATGTATATGAAAAATATGCTCATCACTAGATTGTAATTCCAATTTTTTTCCTAGTCAAAATAAATTTGACTTTTAGAAATGTTTTTGGCACCAAAAATAAAAATACAAAGAATAGACCTCTACTAAAATTTCAAGAGCTTTCCAAAAATGCAAAAATATCCAAAAAAATCATTGATTTGTACCCAAAAGTGTGGAATTATGGAAAACCCCTAATTAACAAAGATTTGATTTATTTTCACTATTTTCAACCTAAAAATAAATTTGTAAAGAATAGGCCCCCACTAAAATTTCAAGGACTTTCCAAAAATGCAAAAAAAAATGAACAATTTTTTTATTTGCATCCAAAAATGAATTATAAAAAACCCTAAAATCATAAATCATCCAAAAATAATGACATGACCTTAATTTTTCTTTTGTAGCTTCCTTAGATAATTCATAAACTTCAGCTAAAATCCCATAAAAAAAACTATGGCCTCTTGAAAGATATGGCAACATCTTTGAAAACTAGGGTTTTGTCCAAAAATGACATAAAATGTGCAACAAAGAGCTAACAAAACCTACAAAAAGCAAGCTAGATCAAGTGAAGTGGATCCAACTCCAAAATCCTCAAAATTTTGAGCCAAACTTAGTTAGGGGAATCACATCCGGTTCACCAAAATGTATGATGCAGAAAATAGATAACAAAGGAAGCACTAGATCCAATCCACATTCAACATCAAACCTCAACTGTGTCTAAGAGCTAGAAGATAATGCATGCCTGAAATGAAACAAAGTCACCTTGAACATGGACTCTTGATATGGTTGTTGCCCTCAAAATTTGTTGCATAACCTTGATATTGCCTTGATCTTGATCTTGATATGATATGGTGTGAATCTTGATATGATAGATGAATATGTATGCTTGAGGTCTAGATAGAAAATGGTAGAGATGTGATAGATAAGAGTGTTAGAATGAAAATGACAACATGTAGGTGGGATAATGAGATGTGTTCTCTAAATTTCTTAGATGAGGGATTTATTTATATGTTTTACTTGAAAGAAATCAAGGGTGGAGATTAAATTAGAACTTAATTTAATCAAGGGTGAAGTATTATTGAGAGAGAAAAGACATAGATCAAGGAGCTAAAATTAAATAAAGGTATTTAATTTTAGTAGCCGACATTGAGGAAATAAATACAATATTTATTTTATTTATTTAAGAAGAAATGTGGGAAAATTAAAGAGAGGAGTGTAATTATTAAAAGAAAATGGGACCTATAAAAGGGGAATAATTAAATAATAAAATTATGAGAGGGAAATGGATATTGAAAGGAAAAATAATTAAATAAAAATTATATAATTATTTAGAGGAAAATTAGCTTAATTAAATAATAAAATTATTTAATTAATAGGAAATAGAATAAATATGCAAGTGTAGATATATATGAAAATGCATGGACAATTTTAGGTGTCTACAGTACCTACAATGGATGATGGTTACAAATATGCTTTAAGGGCAAAGGAGAAGCTAATCCAAAAGGGAAAATTTATGAGTAAGAGGTGATAACTACCAAAAATAGAGGAAGAGAGAGCTCCTCCAAGCCTGCTAAAAAAGAAGACCCAAAGAAGAGTGTGAAACCAAATTTTCAAGGAAGGGAAAGCTTTAGGGGTAGAAGATGTGGATGACCACCTTTTGGGGAGTGGAAGCCCTTGAAGTGTCTTATTTTTTATGAATATGATAATGCTATAGATTTTCATCAAAAATCAAAAATCAAAAAGAGTGATGGTAGCCCAAGAAGAAGAAAAATCTTGGTCAAAATAATTTGAAGATGAGTTAGGAGAGAAATTGATGTTGAGAAGAACCTTAATATCTATGGACAAAGAAACCCTTGAAGTTGATTGGAAAAGGAATCTTGAGTTTCCTTTGAATGAAATGTAAATGTGAGGAAAAGGTATGTAAGGTGATCGTAGATGGTCAATCTACTAATAATTGGTGATTATAGAAAAATTTGACAAATTAAAACATAAGGGAAATATAAGAACATCTACAACAATAGTGGTAACAAAAAAATCAATTCAAGATGGAAAGGAAAAGATAAAATTATAAACCTCATTCAACTATAAGGATAGAGTTGATCCTAATATTGTGGACATGGAAAAAGCAACCCTTCTACTTTTTCTCATGTTCAGGCCCTCCTAGTGGTTTTGGCTTGATTTTTCCTATATTTAATGTTGTAATGTGGCCAACACATTCACATTAGGCCTTGGACCCTTGTGAATCATTAAGAATTCTAGGATGTCTTGTTAAAGTGTTGTGAAGTGTTGCAACCTACTTTCACACTTTTCTAGGAACCTTTCATTATAATTCACTTAAACAACCCCTTTTTATCACTTACCAAGCCTTATTTCAAAGTGTTGTAAAGAGTTGTAACAAACTCTCATGCTTTTTCTAGAATTTTCATCACTAATTCAACCCTTTCTTATGTTTAAATGACCCCTTAATGCACTTTCCAACCCTACTTAAGTGTATTTTTTATAACATTCCCATTAAACAACATTAAATGTACTTTAATTCCTGACGCCCAGTAAAATTTCCCTAGTGGGACCAAGTCACCACCTAGGGTGACTTAGTCCCACTGGACACAAAAATCAAAATAATTTTAATTTTCTAGCGGGATTTTATTCTCTTAACCTTAAGGTCAGCCTTTGATGTGTTATTTTTTGGAAATATTTTTTATCTCCTAAAATCGCCTAATTCCCCATTCATTATTCAAGCAATTTATTCATTTACTTAATCATTCTCAAGCATTCTAAGCATCATCAAGCATCCATTGGAGTAGCTTCTTTCATATCTTCATATTTCAACATCAAGGGTTTGGTGACTTTGTGGCATTGCATGTTGTTCATTCATCATTCTCTTTCTATTTCATTTCATTTTCTAGGGTTTGATTACCAAATCAGGGTTTGACCAAGGAAAACCCCTATTCTCTAACCCTTAACCCTTTTTCCCCTCTTTGCATGTGTGTTTGTAGGTCTTGTACATAGATTTTTCAAAGAGAAAGGTGTTAAAAAGTGGTCAACAACCATCAAAATATTCAAGTCAACAAATCCCTAATTGAAGCTTCGATACCTCTTTCAACTCGTTTTCTACAAAATCTGAACCACACACCTATCAGGAAGGGAAGTGTTGACTGAAATCTATAGATTCCTGCCCCGAGTTTCCTGAGATTCCTAGGTGGACTAAGTCACCATCTATGGTGAATTAGTCCCACTGCTAGGCTTGAAAAGTGATTTTTACATTTCTAAGTACCCATTTAGCATAAACCTATTCTGACAGAATCTCCCTGAAATAGGACTAAGTTGCCAAGCTTGGCATAAGTGTCCCAGTTGGCTTCAACAACAAAATTTTTAGGATTCCAGAGCCTCTCTACATCACACTTCAATTTCCAGGTGCACCTCTCTAGTAGTGTTTATTTTTTTCATTGTTTATTTGCATTCTTAGGTCATTTTGCATATCACAATGTGTTTTCAAACAACTTGCATTTCTTAAGTTTTGCATTAATAAGTCATTCCTTTTATCAACTTACTACATTTAGAAATTATATTTAGATATACTTCATCCATCCTTGCATTGATTTTGAAGGTATGCATTGCCCATTTTGGCCCATCTTTCTCCTTTTAAGTGAAAAAACCTAGAAGTGCAAGAAAGCCCTTGGAATCCAAAATCTTTGTAAAAAATTTGGTGAGCCCGATGTTTGAACATTTTACTTCTGATTTCAAGTGCATTTGCATCCTAGGTTTACCTTGCATCAACATTGCATTAGATTTTGCATTGTTTAATTTGCATCCTAGGGTTTTAAAAATTACATTAGTGAAAAAATCATATAGCTTGCATTTTTGCATTACATTTCCTTAAAAATTCTAAAAATTATGCATTTGCACACTGTAGTTACATCTGAACATCTGAAAAACATAAAATTTCATTTAATTTTTTTGAAAAATCTAAAAAAAATCACTACTGGGACTAATTCGCCACACTAGGCGACTTAGTCCTCTTGCACATTTTGCACTATAATTTCTGGAATTTTCTGAGCATTTTATGCATTTATGTTTTATGATATTACATTCCTGTTACAATTTCTAGAATTGTAGTTACTAGAATTTTATTGCTCTTAGTTTATATTTCATTTCAATTCACTCACATTTAGAAACCCTTGCATGTGCGTTTGGTGTTCTATTGCTAATACCTTAGTGAGAAGAAGTTCAAGACTCATGTTATCCCATGATAATACACTTGTTGTTGATCTTGGATTGTCTAAAGCTTCCACTCCTAGTATTGCAACTAGTACACTAGGCATGGATCCTACCTTTAGCAACTCTTTTCCTTCCAATAACATGCAAGTTGACACACAAAACAATCACATCCCACAAGACAAAATCATTAACATTCATGAGGACTTAACACAGTTGCAACATAACGTGTTTCTTGAAAACATTTCAACCACTACAATTCCTGCTATAGAGAACACCCATCACCTGCTTGAATGTGACGAAGGCCTATACGTTATGAACCAAATAGTTGAAATATACCATAAACATGTTCCTTCCACCTCTAGTACATCTCAACCAGCAATCACTATGGTTATCCAAGGATGACCTAACATTCCTCCCTCCACAATAGCATCCATACCTACCTACACCACTCCTCAAGTCACAACCACAATGCAACAAGTTAGCAATGTGATACCTACCTTGACTATTCGTGCTACCATTCCTAATTCTTATGTGGCATCGCATGTTCTATCCTCTTCCACCATACCATCTATATGTATTCCATTTAATTTCCCTACCATTACATATACTCCATCACCACTTTCCCTTCCACCTCATACCACTTACAATGACCCTCTCATAACACAACTTGTCCAAACCGTCTCCTCCATGCAAAATCAAATATCCGCCATAAACCAAAACCAAAATGGACCACCCACCTATTATGTCCAAAGTAGCCCACTATCTTTGGAAATCTTGCAAACACCAATACCACAGCAAATAGAGATGCCTAGATTTGAGAAATATGGAGGGAAGGGAGATCCTTCTAACCATGTTAATTCTTACACAGCCTTATATAGTGACTTTGTCCTTGACAATAAACGGTTAGCAAAACTATTCCGTAGGACTTTAAAAGACACTACCTTGGAATGGTTTTCATCCTTACCGAACAATTCAATTCATTCATTCAATGAACTAGTTGATGCATTTATAAATCATTTCCAAGTACATATGACTCCAAAGAAGACCTTGGCTTATTTGATGAGATGCAAACAACATGAAGAAGAAAAGATAATTGATTTTATCTCATGATATCAATCACTTTACTCTCAAATCGATGTCAAGATTCTTGATCCACATCTTCAAAATATGTTTATAGGAAACTTGCAAACTAAACTTAAAGATAAACTCACCATGATGAAATTTCCCTCCTTTATGCACTTTTGTACCACCCTTTGCAATTATCACAATTCGGTTAGTAGTTGTGATGCAAAGTCCACTTCCAACTGAGTTGAAAAAATCTGAGCATGCCACTTCAAACAATTCACAACCATTTAGAAAGCAAAACAAAGGGTTCTTAAGTTCAACCCCCCTCAACAACCAACCCAACCCGTCAATAACCAAGTAGCCATTGTTAAAGCTACAATACCTTATAGTTATGGAGATCAGAAAAGACAATTCACACCTTTACCAAACATCCTTCATAACACAATGTCCCAACTTTTATAGCAACAAATGATTATTTTACCTACTGTTAAACCACTCAATCCTACTAAGCCTTTACCTCCAACCTTTAAACCAAAAACTTATTTCCATTACCATAGACAAAATGGACATGACACAGAAAATTGTAAGCATCTAAAACACCTTGTGCAAGACCTCATTGATTTTATTTGTCTATCCATTGCAAATGTTAATTTTAAAGGAAATAAGTTTGTTGCCCCTTCAAATCAAAATTTGCAAATTTTCACTAATCCAATGCCCAAACATAATGTGTCATTTTTCAAAGCTAGTGAAACTCAAAACAATGATGTGATGAATGTTCTTACAAATATTGAACATCTTGATCCTATTACACATACCACTACTATTAATCCTATGGATGAAATAGTAGGTGTGATAGATGTTATCCCTCGTAAGGTCCAACCTAATAAATCTCTTGATATTACTTTCTCCTCTAAGGACATACTTCCAAATCTTCTTGATGGTCCTCTTTACATAGTCGGTTGTATTTATGATAAGCCCACTAATGGGATACTCATAGATCCCACCTATGGTGAAAATGTGATCACTGAGGAATTTTTGGTATTACATGATCTTTATCAAGATGACTATGATAAACCGAGAGCATGGATCAAAACACACAATGGTTTTGCTTTCCCTACAATAGGATCGATCATCCTTCCATTACAAATAGGGCCTAAAAAATTGGATGTTACATTCTCTATCATCCCACAGTCAGACCAGTTTCATTTGTGGCTAGGCCATCCATGGCTTTGCTCAACGAAAGTTGTCCCTTCAGTCATACACAAATGTTTAAAGTTTTTGCTTGAAAATGACATATTCACTATTCACCATAGTGGCTTTAACCATTTGTCTTCTAAGGGAAATTTCTCCTTAGAAGCCTTTTTCCTGAGCCCATGGAACCTATAACACCTTACAAAGACTTCTTTTCCATTGCCTACCAAAATTTTAAAGCAAAGAAAATCACATAATTATCTCTCTACAACATGTCCCCATCCACTTCTGACACTCTTATCCTAGATGAAACAATCCTTCAACCCAAACAAGAACAAACCCATCAAACTCAACCAACACCCAAAACTTCCCCCACATCATCCAAATGATCGTAGGATAATGATAACACCTCTATCATGCCGCCTCATATAAAACAAGTTTATAAAGCAAAGGAGAAAGTGGATGAACAACCTTCCATGGTTTCATCTCTTCCTCCCCTTAGGGAAGAAAAGAAACCAATGGTTGATCAACTAATTCCTTCACAAACACAACTCAACAATAAGACCAAAAGAAATAGAAGAGCTAGGAAGCATAGGTGTAGACATCGTGCCCTTGCTCGCAAGTTACAAAATGAAGAAAACAAAGACAATCAAAATCCACACTTGACAAAAGTAATGCATGACAACCCTCCTCCCCAATCACAACAAAATGATCCAATACAACAACCACAACCTTTGGTACACCCTTTGTTGGACATTATCATCCGTCCTCCTATTGTTCAATCTGGATGATGATGATGAGATCACTAAAATAGACAAAGAGGTGCACAATGATTTGAATACATTGTTTTCCTCTTCCATGAGCTTAAACAAAAAATCTCCTACAAAAAGTATAGAACTTGGTACTTCCCCTAGTCCGGCACTTTCACTTGTCCCTTTAGCTAGTTGTCCACCCTCAGCATATCTTGAACATGATTGGGAGGCGGATGACTTGCTCGACAATTGACTTGCATTTTTCCTTACTAGTCTTTTGCATTTTCTTTTTCTTTTGTGTGTTGGCATGTGCGTAACATGTTCCCCTATGATGTGTCATTTGATGTTCTCTCTCTCTTTGTGACATTCCTCTATTTGTACCTTCATTCTTCTATATGTTGTACATTGCTTTTTCCTTTTTCCTTTTGCTTGTGTTTTCCTTTTGGGGATGACACAAGGCATTGAGACCGAAATTTCTCTCTTATGTTGACCCAAAAGATTTTTCTTTTTCTTTCGCCTTTTCGCTTTCTTTTTTCTTTTGTTTTCCTTTTAGAGATGATGCAAAGTGTCAAGAAACCCTATGTATCTTCCATGTTGACCCAAACAAATCTTTCTTTTTCTTTTGTTTCACTCTCTTTGTGTCATTCTTCCAGTTCTATGTATTTGAGGAATGATGATAGTTTCAAGCTCCTTACAAAATATTGCAGTAAAGAACATACTGACCCCAAATCCATAGATCCCTTATGTGCTTGGTGTTTTCATTTTGGCGGAAACCCCTTCTTTTTATTTTTCTCTTTCCTTCACATGACGTATCCTTACTCGGAAACATATGACTTGGCATAAGGGTTTTCCAAGTTGGCTCTCATGTCTTCTTTTAGCATTTTCATTTCCTACTTTAAAGTAATTGCTCATAGAATAGTGTGTAGCAATTCCTTTAAAGTGGGGGCAAACATTGGAATTATTTACTTGTATTTTTCCTTTTTCTTGGTTCTTAGTGCATCCTTTTTACTTCATACGATGTGTTTTGTCGCTTTGTGGATGAAATTGGGTGTGATGTCCTTCCTGAGCATGATCTATCTTAGCATATTGCATTCCTCTTAGTGGCTTGATGCGACACATTGCATCCCTTAAGTTGTGAATTTCTATCCTTTGATTGGTACTCTCTTGGAGACATTAGACACAATGTTCCCTAAGTTAAAGACCTCGCATGAACCAAGCAAGACTCCTTTGAACATTCTTTTGCATTTTTGCATTTTGCATTTTTTTATATGGCCACCTTGCATAACATAGCTTGCATGCCTATGGTGCCATCGTATTTGTTAATGAGCTCCAAGCATATGAAGTTTTGCTTGTATCGTGAAGCTCGAAATGTCATTTTCTTTTGTAATTCCTTATTAAAGTTATCAGGAGGTATAACTTTGGTATGGTTGAATGGGAAGCCCATTCTGAGGCATGACTTTTCCCCATAGCCACCTGCGTGTGTGTGAGTGCATACCAACCATGAGTGTATGTTTCTCACCTTTTGGCCTTCTCACTCGGTGGACAGCCATTAGTTATGTCACCTCAGAGTGAGTATACATTTTTTTTTTTGGACAAACAGCCTAGATTTGATCCACAACGAGATGGAAAAATGATTGAAGCTTGATCCAACTCTCCTTTATTTCTCCTCTTCTCTCTTTACATCATTCTCACATGTGTTTCTTGTGCTCATGTTTATTTTTCCATGGGATCTTCATCCTAGGGGATTGACCATCCCTCTTGATCATTGTTGTCTCATCTTGCTAAGCATTAGTTCATTGAAACCCCTCTTGATTACATGTTCGGCTACTTTAGTGTGAGTTTGAAGTAGGTTCATCCTCTCACTAAAGTGAGGGCTAACTGTGGACATGGAAAAAGTAACCCTTCTACTTTTTCTCATGTTCAAGCCCTCCTAGTGGTTTTGGCTTGATTTTTCCTAGATTTAATGTTGTAATGTGGCCAACACATTCACATTAGGTCTTGGACCCTTGAGAATCATTAAGAATTCTAGGATGTCTTGTAAAAAGTGTTGTGAAGTGTTGTAACCTACTTTCACACTTTTATAGGACCCTTTCATTATAATTCACTTAAATAACCCCTTTTTATCACTTACCAAGCCTTATTTCAAAGTGTTGTAAAGAGTTGTAACAAACTCTCATGCTTTTCTAGAATTTTCATCACTAATTCAACCCTTTCTTATGTTTAAATGACCCCTTAATGCACTTTTCGGCCCTACTTAAGTGTATTTTTTAAAATAATCCCGTTAAACAACATTAAATGCACTTTAATTCCCAACACCCAATAAAATTTCCTTGGTGGGACCAAGTCGCCACCTGGGGTGACTTAGTCCCACTGGACACAAAAATCAAAATAATTTTAATTTTCTGGCAGGATTTTATTCTCTTAACCTTAAGGTCAACCTCTGATGTGTTATTTTCGGGAACTATTGTAAAATCAAGTATAAACAAAGGGTTTTCCCCTCATTTTTCATCTCCTACAATCTCATAATTCCTCATTCATTATTCAAGAAATTTATTCATTTACTTAATCATTCTCAAGCATTCTAAGCATCATCAAGCATCCATTAGAACAACATCTTGCATATCTTCATATTTCAACATCAAGGGTTTGGTGAGTTTGTGACATTACATGTTGTTCATTCATCATTCTCTTTCTATTTCATTTCATTTTCTAGGGTTTGATTACCAAATCAGGGTTTGACCAAGGCAAACCCCTATTCTCTAACCCTTAACCCTTTTTCCCCTCTTTGCATGTGTGTTTGCAGGTCTTGTATGCAGATTTTTCAAAGAGAAAGGTGTTAAAAAGTGGTCAACAATCCATCAAAATCATTCAAGTCAACAAAGCCCTAATTGAAGCTTGGAGACCTCTTTCAACACGTTTTTTGCAGAATTTGAACTAGACACCTCTCAAGAAGGGAAGTGAAGACCGAAAGCTACAAATTCCTGCCCCAAGTTTTCTGAGATTCCCAGGTGGACTAAGTCGCCATTTGTGGCGAATTAGTCCCACTGCTAGGCCTAAAAAGTGATTTTTACATTTCTGAGTACCCATTTGGCAGAAACCTATTCCAATAGAATCTCCCTGAAAAAGGACTAAGTCACCTAGCTTGGTATAAGTGTCCCAGTTGGCTTCAACGACAGAATTTGCAAGATTCCAAAGCCTCTCTACATAACACTTCAATTTCCAGGTGCACCTCTCCAGTATTGTTTATTTTTGTCATTGCTTATTTGCATTTCTTAGGTTTTGCATTAATAATTCATTCCTTTTATCATTTTATTGGATTTAGACATCATATTTAGATATACTTCATCCATCTTTGCATTGATTTTGAATATATTCATTTCCCATTTTGGCCCATCTTTCTCCTTTTAGGTGAAAAACCCTAGAAGTGCACGAAAGCCCTTGGAAGCCAAAATCTTTGTAAACAACTATTAATTTATATAGTAATTTACATGGGTCATCTTTTGCATCCTCATAGGTAGAGTATGTACATAATCAAAAACAAAAAGGAAATAAGCAAATATACACAAGGAAAGTAGAAGAAAGAGTGGCAATCATGAAAAATTCCAATGCAATAAGGAGAATATAGGGAAACATATGGAGATAAGCAATCTAGATAAACAAAAGGAATGAAGGAAAAACGAAAAGGAAAGAAGGAAACAAAGGGATGTGCAATGGGTGAAAATTATTAAAAAAACTAATAAGAAAGTATTGAAAATGAATAACAAAAAGGATAAGCTCTCAAATGTATGGTTATGATGAAAACTATGATCAATGGGTTTAAATATTATGCTCAAAAGATTATGCATCAAGAAAATAGGATATTTTCTTACTTCCATCTTTACTATGTCACTTGTCATGTCAAAAGAAATTGGTATGACTTAAGAGCATAATGTTAAATTACCAATGCATGGTTTGAGAAGGATAAGGGAAGGATAGTGTGCCTTAAGTACTATTAGGTTATTTTAAGCATTCTAATAATGTAAAATTTAATTTTTTAGAGATAGGGAGATGGGAAAAATATGCATAAATCGAGGGAGGGAAAAGATAGAGGCACTAGGGTCAAAGGGAATCTTGAAGGACAAGGTAGGGGAAGACATAAGGAGCTCAAACACTCAAAAATCGTGTTTTCTATAAAAATACCAAGTTCTAATAAATGGTGACTTGAAAATTTTCATGATGACTTTGCAATCACCATGATGATTATGTGATCACTAGGAGTGATTTGAAATACAAAAATGTGATTTTCCTAGGACATCAGAATGACTATGTGATTCAATACAATGATTTTGCAATCACCACCTAGATATTCTTGGTGATTTTATATAGTAGATGAAAATATAGAACTTTAAGGGTTGACCAAGGCTAAAACTAGTAATTGGGTGAATGTGTGAACTGGACTAAAGACATACGTGCTAAGAAACCAAAAGGCATATAAGGAAGATATCCGAGTATTGAAATTGTGTGTTTAACTATTGTGTTATATTGACACTTTGAGTGGCATTATTTTTCATCAAATATGTAATATTGACTCAAGCAATGACATGCAAAATTGGGTGCTAACAAGTTCTTGTGGAGCACTCAAACCAAGGAGAAGAACATATAAATAATTTGAGATGTTTCCATTAGTTTACATGCACCCCATGGCTTTTTATTTCTAAATTTAGGCTTTTTATGCTAGCTAAGAATGTTCATATACTTTAAAATGCATGTCTATGCTAGAACCACATGCAACTCAAAATGGGAGAAAATATATAATGATAAAATTTGCATACCCATGCCACATTTAATTTTGGGTCCATTTTGATGGAATGGTTCAATTCAATTATATATCAATGTATAGTGCACCCTTGTGCTATATTTGGCCCATTCCCTAATCCTTATACAATCCCATTTTGCATCCATTTACACTTATCTCCATACATTTAGCTTTTTCACATCTCTAATTTCACACTTTCATAGATTTGTTAATATAAATCATTTGTTCCATCCATGATCACACAAATATTTGTATTCCATCCTTACCTTGAAATTTATAGTATTATGTCCCAATTCATTTTTTCATGCTTGGGATCAATCTTAAAGGGCTTGAGATCTATCTTGAGGAGCTCTAGATTGACCCCCCAAACTTTAAATCTTCAAATTAAAATTATCAAGTCTCACCATTTTTTACTAACCGTTAAGAACCAATTTGATACATGTTTTGTGTAACATATTTTTATGTCTTGATATTTAAAAACATTGATTTGTACAATTAACTTATATGGTTCATATGATTAATGGAAGAAAATCAAATCATTCTAAGAACATTTTGATTTCTAACAAAAAGGTTGAACTAGAAGAATTTGTTCCCCACAATCCAACAAATTTTTATAGGATTTTTATATATTAACGTCCTTATCCATCTTATCTATTTGCTTATTTGCCACATCATATCATATATAGCACATTAAAGGATGAAGGGCAAATTCATGCTACTTGATATTTACCCATATCCACTTGAGACTAATAAATATAATAATAATGAGTTTATTTTGATTAAAACAATTTGCACACCAAAGACATGATTTCATAGAGACTGGCAAATGCACATCATCATTTAGTTTCAAAATAGTTATTTTCAATCTATCATACCTAACCCTTCTCATTAATTAAACCTAGAATCATTTGTGCTTATTATTGCGTTTATTTAGTTAGCCGAGATTTACGTAAAAGACCTCATATTAAGAGCAAATGATGAAATCATTATATCACATATCTTTATGATAGATTCTCTTCACACCTTTTTAGAGCTAAATTATTATATTAATGAAAATGGTAACTCCACCCTGTTGAAGTAAAATTGACTAGCAATATCTGCACAAAATCTTGTATAATTCTGGTTTCTTTATTGAAATGAGCGTATGCATTCTACAATCTCTTTCAGGGCTTTGAGTGAAGTACTAGTAAGCCGTACATTTCTGAGCCTCGTAAGTTCTACATAGGTTTATTCATTTACTTAGAATGATCAGTCATATACTCTGGCGTGCCCAATTACGTTGCATAGCTTACAAGAAGACATGCATACAAGTTATAAACCATCCTGCACTTGGTGATACAATAAAATCAATCATTGTTGTCTAAGCACTATTTTCAAAGAAAGATATGATATGATCATAAACCTCCTGCTTGCAGTTGTAGGCAAGAATGAAGTCCAAATGAGCATAAGTAGGCTTGAACAGATATTGGAAGCCTTGACCGCCCAAGTCCATCTTAAGCCTTTCCACATCCAATTCATTTGCCAAGGCATCCTTCTCTCCTGCAGCCAGGAACAGCTTCTGCTTGGGAACCTTGGATAAATCATATACAGGAGGGTCTTTCGAACCATATTTTATCAAGTTCTGCAAAAACCCATAATCGTATTTCTGGAACTTGTTTGCTCTATACACTGCATGCATTAGGTTAGGGAGTCACCAAGTGAAACATGTTCAAAACTTGCGGGTTTGTAGCATTCTAAATAACCCCTTATTCTTGATAACCCTTTCCAAACTAATACCACCACCACCATTTCCTCTTCTTATGTTCGATACTATTTCAAAAGAGTATCATTGGTAAAGACTTCAACAATCCATCATGTAAAGAATATGGGTTCAAGTAAATTCACCACCAGCAATTCACCACCAGCAATTCATCGCCAACAATTCATCGTCGTGACATATTCATCACGTATATAATTCACCACCATCAATTCATCGCCATGGTATATTCGCTATGTATACCTTTTTTATGCATTCAACAAAATCTCTGTATTTTTTCTTTTTTTGGGTGATCTAGGCCACTTAAATATTGAAAAATGTATACATGGTGAATATACCACAACAATGAATTGCTGGAGGTGAATTGTATACACAATGAATATGTCACTGCGATGAATTGCTGGCAGTGAATTGCTGGCGATGAATTTTCCTAGAGCCAAAGAGTAGAGCTTCAGGAAGAATTGCTCATTGATTCAAACAACTAGTCTTTAAATTTTACATAATTTCTATGGAAGCTGTATTCTTAATACCCCTATTTTTGGTTTAAATTCAAAATGCAGAACACAGCAATATAGTACTTACTCTGAGCTAGATGAGCTAGGTTCTTGGTTGAAGTAGTTTGAGTCTCATATTTCTCATAGAAAGCTCTCCTCGAATTGTTGATGCAGCAATTAATGCCTAAGCGATTAATCCATTTTAGTAAACTCGTTCTCTTATAAAGACAAAACTGTTATGGAGATTAATTTCAAGGCACAAAAAAGGTATGATGTTTACCTGTGAAAGCATCAGTTAAGCCTTCAAAGCAACGCATGTTTGCTGCTGAACATATCATATCCACATATTGCTTTCCTGTTTTCCTGCATAGATTATTAAGGTTTTGTGTCATATTGATAGCTGAATTTGTTTCATTTGATTGCTTGTTTGATGCCTTGGGATTACACAAGATAAGAACGAAAAAACTGAGATGAAGTGATTGCTAAATTTGCCTCATTTGATTGCTATCTAGTGTCTCCGGAGTACACAAGATCAGAATAAGAAAATTGGAATAGGGTATATACTCACGTTTTTGCGCTGAATGAGTACAATCCCAGATCCTGAAAGACCTGTGAAAAAAGATATATATGCTCCCATTAGCTAAAGATTTTGAAAATATATATTATCATAAATAAATAAATAAAAATCTTTCACAAGCATAGCAGCTAGCCTCAAAAACAAAACTATGGTGAATCAATTCACAATTACATACAAACTAGAAGATTTTGGTAGCTCGGAGAATTAAATATTATATATATATAAACCTTCTCACACAACTACACATATATAGGTAGCCTTGGGAGCAACCAATAAGTAGAAAGCCAATCAAATCAATACATAGAAAAATGTTTAAACATGTTGACCTATTTGAAGTAGAACTAGTGGAATTTATTAAGGATTCAAGAAGAGAGAACCTTAAGGAAAGTCCACAGCAGATTTTAAACACTTTACAGGGCTTTGGTTTTGAGAGCTTACTTTGTCCAGATGAAGAACTGCAGCAGCAACCCCAATGGGCGTATATGCATGGGAAACATATGCAACAGGAGCCAATAATGCCACTTTTTTCACCTTGTCTCCAATATACCCTTCACTAAAAGCAGCTAAAGCAGCTTGAGTGCCCTTCCAACATTCCCAAAATAATTAGCTACAATTAATTACCCACTAATCTTACATGCATCTCCATTAGAATAAAAGTATAAGTATCAGGACTAAGCTACCTGAGAGAATCCTATGAAGTGCATGTTTCTCTTGGTGATGTTGTTTACCAAATACACCATGGTTGGAAGGTCTATTGCTGCTAGTTCATCCACACTCCAGTCCCAATATGCCTGATGATTCAATTGATTAATGTTTTTGAGTATGCATATATCAAGGTCCTTGAAAGTGCTTTCTGGATGTAAATTTGTACAGATTTTTGACAATCATCTCTACACAGTTACATCTAGAAGCACTTTCAAGCACTATCATGGACTATGAAAAGATCACATCTATTATATATCAAGGTATTAAATGTTGTATTGGTTTTGTTCCTACATGTATATACCTTGTCCTTCTCTGTCAAATACTCATGCCCGTAGCTAAAACTTGTTGTCCTTGTATTGCCAATCCAGACATCATAGCCTGCATCAGCTAGAACGAATGCAGGGGACTCACCAGGTGGATTCAGAATCCAACTATCCCCACCCTGCATGAACACCATATAAGTTTATAATAGTATCCAGAATTATAAATAAATTGCTCTGGGTTTCTAGTACTTATAGGTAGCCTGAGCTATTATGAATCAAGTAGCTTATACTCACTGATAAAACACCATGATTGAGCAGAACTGGACCCTTAGAGAAGGAAGGAATGTTAACCCTCTGAACCCCTAGTCTAAAGCCGTCTGATGTTCCAACCTGCAACAAAAACAATTAATAATAGTGAGCATGTTTGAGTTTCAATTCACATTCCCAAAACCAACATAAAGAGGGCTAGTAGCTTTGTAGTAGGAAATTCGGTGGGTCTGAATAATGGTTGATCAAAGCACAAAATAATCCACATGGTATCAAGTTAGGTGAACACAAGCAGTGTGTGGCTTGAGGGGTCAATGGATGTTTATATCACACTGGGAAATATACTTAAAGAATGTCACTAGCTCAGTGCAAGAGCACTTTGAAGGTCCTGGGTTTGAGAGTTAGCTAGTCCATAATTTTCAACATGGTATCAATTCTAAACCAGGTGAGCTCAAACACACACAAGTGGATGTTGTAAGTTCAATTCAGACCCATTAAAACTAAAACCTAAATAAGGTATGCAGCTCGTTAGGTTGGAAGTCATATGTGAACATATGGAGGATCTGCAGCTGACTAGGTTTGATTTTTCAAGCCTAGAAAGTATATGAACATAAAGAAGCCCAACAGGTCATTAAATTGGCCGTTGGAGTCCTAATTGATCTTTGGTATTCAAACATGGTATCAATCCAAAGCTAACTAGATCGATGGTATTCAATATGGTACCAATCAGAAGCTAATTTAACTTAAGAAAGTGTAGGGCTTGAGGAGGGTACAGTAAATAAAACCCACACTTCCCAAAACACTGGAAGCTTGAGTATTGTTGGAGATTAAATTCTCTCTCCAAAATCTGGAACCAATAAGAAGTGCAAGCAGTTCAAGATTAGAGCACCTGTAAAGTCCTAAAAACACTTCGGTATGTATCATAGCCGACCCTTAGTTTTCCTCTGTTGTACTAAATTCAAAAATAATAAAAAATGTAGCTGGAGGAATATAGACTTGAGGCAGGATGTTAAGAAAATTTAATAATACCCCAAATGCTTGCATCTAATTAGCCCAGATAAACCCATCACTTAAGCAACCTCCCATTCAATCAAGTCCCAACCGGTCTATACCTTCCAGCCAAATCAAAACAGATAAAGAAACATCAAGATTAAAAATTAAAACACTAGAATTAGAAAAAGATGTTCTATCCTACAACAAATACTTACAGAATACTCATGACAATTATATTTGGAATATGGCTGCACAAATATAGAACACAGTCCGCCTTGGTACTTCTCAGACCTTATAACTTCATTGATATTGCTAAGTCCTGAAACACTCCATGTAACCCAACAAAATGTGGAGACCAACAGTGTAAAGACATGAACCTTCTTACAGACCTCCATATTGTTGCGCAGCAGCCACACACAACTGCAACCAATTAACAACTAATTACCATCACACACACAAGCATATATATACACCTAAACAGACTGATCCTGAAGGAATCAGTATTCCCCGCTGAAGAAATATTTTTCTTTTGGGTTTAGCAGGCGAGATTGTCGGCAAACCCCTTTCACACAGAGAAACAAATAATCCCAAGTGTGAACAGGTCCATAAAAATTGCCTCATAATCATACAAGGCGAAGGCGATTGGCTAAATGCTAAAAGGTGATAGGATCCAAATCGGTGGCACCTCTGTAAAAGTCAGCTTTCTTTCAAAAATGTCATCTTTTTGTCAAATATATCATCAAACGGTCTCGCGCATTACGAAAGTGCAAGAAAGAAAAGGCTAAAAGAGGGGCCCAAATTCTGAGGATCATTTCATGTTTAAACTAATGGTTTTTTCCAAGCTGAAAATAGAGAGATTTCTAGGCTGTACGGCCTAAAAAATTGCAAAAAACCAAGAAATTGGTAGACAAAATTACGGAAGGATAAGGACGGCTTACAATGTTTGGTTTTTTCATAAAGAGGATCAAACTAGGCTATTTATGTTTCTGTGTAGGTTATGGAGTGGTAAGCTAAAAATTTCTCAGCAGAAGTTGCTAGTAAAATTAATAATTTTTTACAGGTGGTTTTATGATTTTGTAATTTTATTATAAAAATTATTTTAATGAAAGCGAAAGAATATTGGATAAACATCATACACAATAGCTTTTCTATACTTTTTAAAACATTAGAATTTTGAAGAGATCTAATGCTGTCTTTCTTTTTAATGTATAAAAATATTTGGTGGGAGAAACTTCTAGTCCCTTTACTAAAGTTAACTTACATATTGTCTTATGTAGATATTTCTGTTTTAATTTTTAATAAAGATTTGGGTAATTTTATATAATTTAATAGGTGGTATTATTTTTTTTAATATGTTGAGTTATATGATGTTTTATTAGAATTTAATTGTGTAATTTATTGATATTTATTTTATGAATAATGGTTTTTAAGGATTTTTTTTTATAATTATGAATAGTCTAATTCAATATTCATTATTAAGTAATAAGTGTTAAGTGGACTATTCATGTATATGATAGATGGGTTCTTGTGAACCACAATTTATGAAATATGGATCAATTAGTTTGACAAAAAAAATTATGTAAGATTGAATATTGATAATCTCTCTCTCTCTCTCTCTCTCTCTCTCACACACACACACACACACACAATATATATATATTAAATGAATTAGTAGCACATATATTATTATATATATATAAAAAATATTGCTCTATGTCCACACAAAAAAGGTGGGTAGAATAAATTGCACGCCAAAACACATGTAAGGTCCTATCATAAATGAACATTACAAAAGAAACAAAACAAGTAGTTAAATCACTAAGTAACAAGAGCTATAAATCTAGCAAGAGGTGGAGATGGGTCACAATCATTAGCCTTGCCCCAAACATCAAGGTCTTAGCCATCTGGAATTTATTCCCTACTTGTAATGTGTTCTTCATTAAAATGTTCTTCATCTAGTCACTAAAATTTAATACTAGGATGATCTATCAAAGCTAGGTGAGGAAATTTGTTGTCACTAGAATAATCAAGTGCACCCCTATGATGAGGCTAAGAGGAGATAGGTGGTGGAGAAAATGTTGAGAACAACCATGAGCACTATGACCTTGAGCTCTATGCTAACATAATATAATTAAAATCTTCTCTCAAAAGAATTTATGGGATTTGATGTATTTTTTTAATTAGTATAATACATTATTTAGAATCTTCACTTAATGGTATAGCACCTATAACTTAATGGGATTTGATGTAGTTTTATAACTATGAATTTTTGAAAGATCTTGAACCTTTTACAAAGACAAGATTAGATACAACAATTAATTCCAACAAACAATGATGAACTAACTACATGGGCCAATAACACTATGGTTGTAAACCAACTACAAACACAACACTAATAGTGTTGACACAACTCACTAAATGAGTCTAATACAAATAACATAGGACATGTCACCCTAAACATGGCTAGTAAAACAACTTGAAATTGAAGAGCTCCCGAGAGCCTTGAACATTAGCAATAGTTCTTCCTACTAAAATACTAAATTTGGTACCCTTCCTAATTGTTCTCCCTTTTTTAATTGCCAAAATTGAATCAAAGGGATTCTTTGGGCTTCTTGAAAACCTTAATCACAAATTATCTCTTGGCATTTCAAGTGCTCAATTATTTCATTTGTTGAAGATGGTGATTGGATAGATGGTTTGACCATCTATGATGGGTAGGAAACCACACCCTCTCCATACCATCCACCTCTAAAATCCTCATATTTGGTGAAATCAAGTTTCTTTTGAGGAAATCCTATCCTTTGAAGGATAATTTGAAACACCTTGGTGTTTTTTTCATTTGGTCAATCTCTTAATCATTCTTCATCAGAAACATCTCTACATTTCCTTGAGGAAGACTAAGCTCATTATTTTCCTTCATTCACCAAAAAAATTGCATCCTCCTATTGATTGAACAAGCAATAGTAGGGTGCTTAGTCTTGTGGAAATTTTGGCATACAAGTGAGGTTTCCTCATATTCAATCTATTGCACTAGTAGCTACTTATCCACATATACATTCACACAAAATCTAGCAAATAAAAAATATTTCCTTGATTTGGTCACCATATCAAATTCAATGAGTTATCCAACAAAGTTAGTGATATCCAACATAACCTCATCTTCACAATATTCCAATGGCAAGATCAGGATCCTAACCCACATAAATACATTATTGATACACTCCTCTAACTCAAAAGTTGGTTTCTATTTTATGAGGAAGAGTTGATTTTCCAAGAATCTAAGGACAATCCAGGAGGTTCTTGGCACAATCCTCATGATTTGAGAAGAAGATAAAAATGAAACCGTTAATCATGGCTAAGATCTCAACTTGACCACACAATTTTTATTTTCTTTGAGCCCATCTTCTAACCACATCAATGTTTGGGTCTAACACTTAAGAATTTCTTAGTGAGCATTTTTCAACCTAAGGGGTGATCTTTCAACTATTGAATCAAATACCTTTGGAAAGATGTTCTTGCCATTGACAATTGGTTCCAAGGAACATGCCAAAGTAGGAGTGTCATAGGGCTTATCTTTAACCACCTTAATTGAGGATCTCTAATCATCTCCATGGCTCAAATACCATGAAATTTTAGTTACCTCAATACCACCATAAATTTGGGGCCTTAAAGAAAACTTGTCTCCAAAATATTTTTAATTATTGGGTAAAAATAGATATTTGAAAGGGCCCAAATCCTTTTACAAGAAATAGAAAAACAACAAGAAAAGTTCACATAACACCAAGAAGAGAAAATAATTAGGGAACAACTATATAGAGACCCTTTAAAACCAAGTTGTGAGCCAATAACAAACAAAGAAAAAAGTAGCATCAAACTAAAAACATAACTAAGCTCAACACTAAGGTGAACAATGATCATTGAGAGAGTCCATAACATACCATTTGTCTCTAAGGAATTCCAAGTGATCCTTGACCACCTCCATATCGATGTCTTGCAAAGCTTTATCCTTCTCCCTTCTTTAATTTCTTGTTTGTTTACTTGGTCCGTCATCACGAAAATCCACTTTCCTTTTGTGAATACTTTTCTAGAGTATGGTAATGCTAGTAGTATATTTTTTATTGTAGTTCTACTAAGCTAAATAACCTTGTTCAGGGTGGTGTTCAAGACATCTTAATTACTTTCAATTCTAAGCATTTTATTTTTTAACTTCAATTCCTCTCTAATATTATCATTGAGTACTTAAAATTTATGTAGCTATTATTTAACTTCAAATTTACCACATTATTGCATATTTTATCTTCCAATAGTTTTTCTCTTTTCAAATTTCACTTTCTAAATTAAACAAATAAAAAAAGATTTAAGTAATTTTTTTTATAAAACTATGAACTTCAAAAGAATCTCTTAATAAAATTCAATAATCCTACTATTAAAAATAACTAAATAATTAAATAATTAAAAATTCAAATAGCAAATACATAAAATCTTACTATTAAAAAAATTAAATAACTAGAAATGAAATTTATATTTTTAATAATTAAAAAAAAATCATAAAATTATTTTCGAAGCAAATAGAAAGTCTAAACCCCTTCCACCACACGGCATCAAAATCTTAGAGGAGACCAAAAGGGTTACTAAAGTGGACTAACAAGATTTTGTTATACACTTTTAAAACAAACATTAAAATATAAATTTATATAAAAGCCTTTATTATTACTTTTTCAGTTCCCATTGGTTGAAAAAGGCATTTGTTGATTCCCTATTCTCCATTACTTTCGGAATTGGGAAATTTATTAAATTTATTTTGTTCTGTTTGTTTTAAACCGTGGGATACGGTTTTAACGTGTCGTCTCTGTCCTGGTATAACGTTTTTTTTTTGGGTTTCAAATGTGCGCTTTCACATTAGAAATTAATAATTGAACGCAAAGAATATATCTTTTATTTAAAGATCGCCCTTTTTTAAATAGTTTAATATTTAAATGATATATTTTATAGAAAAGTTGTATTTAACATAAAGTTGATTTAAACATAACTTTATTTTTATTTGATGTTAATTTAGGTTAATTTGTCTTTAATTAATTATTATTCATCAAATCAAATGTGAAATATTTATATTTAAATGTTAAAGTGTTATATAAAATGATAAAGTGTTAGATTATTTAGATCAACCATCTATCTATCAATCATATCATTTACATATCATTACAAGAACATTGTATTAGTATTTGCAATCACACAAACATATTCAAGAATTTGCATTCTATTTAGTATATCCACAAACTCGTTACAATAATTAAATTAATCAAAAAGATTAACTAAGACTCAAAGGAGAAATTGCTCATTTCCCCCTCCTTAACATAACAAATTTCAATAATATTTTGAAATACCACCGTTTTCCAATAAACATATGTAAATAAGATTATCAAATAATTATTATACACTTTGAAACTCAACTCTTTATCTAAACTAATTATAGATATTATATTACAATAATTTATCTAGTGTTGTTTTATATTAAAAAAAAAAAAAAGAGGAGGAAGAAAGAAGAGAAAACAAACAAGCTTAATCAACGGAAAGTTATCAACTACCATGACATAGTCTTAACAAATGATTATGTTAAAAAGATGGCGAAATTTTAGGAACAGATGTTTATGGAAGTTCCCCCCAAGAAATGGACAGAGCAATGAGTAGCCTACTATCATGGAAGTTGCTTTTGTGGAAAAGAGAGAAAATACTATAGATGACTATGGCCTTTTGAAAAGGGTCTTTGACCTAAAATACATCATTATAAATGTGTTGATAGATAAGTTAACCACCCATAATTTATTATTCAACAAAATCATTATGGACTATTTTTGTTCAAGTAAGAAATTACCTTGTAAAAGTTTGTGTTTTTTTTAATTAGGAATGTTTTAAAAATAGTTTTTTTTTTCCTTTTTATTAAGAGTTTTAAAAATTATTTGTTTTATGTGGATACAATTTATTATATTGGTTTTATGAGTATAAATAATAGTTTTATTATTTTTAATTTAATTGGTTTATGATTTTATGTGATGTTTAATTTTTGATATTAAAAGAAATAATTGTGTATTATTGTTCTTTTCAAAATGATGAAGTGTTGTAATGAAAAAAAAATGTATAGTAGTTTTTTTCAATTGTTTTGGATTCATTTGAATGTTTGTTTCGAGTATAATAAATTGATGTCTAACTTTTGTATTTGTGTGTAAGAGTTGACATCTAACTTATTACTTATCAAATTTTGAGTTCTTGACTTCTAGTGATATAAATTTGATCCATATTTTTGGTATTTCTTATCTTGTGTCAAACTAATAGATGTTGTTCTAAACTTTATTCAAAACTATGACTATGGTTTTGATCCCCAAACTTTTAAATTAAAATTTATTTTGGGTCCAAGTTGACTTGCCTCTAACTAGCTATTCTCCACCAACAAAGTATGAAATATTTAAATTTTGGAGCTAGGATGTTGTATAAAATGATAAAATCTAATTCAATTTATAAATTCATCAACTAGAGTCCTTATTCATTCAAAATCATAATCAAGAATCTATGAGCATTACATCAAGATTTAAGATTACAAGGACAACATAGGCATATATATCTATGCTTGGAAAATCTTTAAAACTCTCTAAAATCATTAAATTAGTTTAAGAGCTTGACTAAGGCAAAAGGGAAAAAAGTTGCTTTCTCATCTATCATAGCAAGATAATGACATCTCTAGGCATGACCAAGTCTAGCTAATAAAGGTAACTAAGTTCCTAAAGATAAAAAGTGTAGACATCAAGGTCACAATAATATTATAAAACTATAGATATCAAACTAAGAAGAGACAACAAGAGGGACCAACTATAAAAACCCTCTAAAACCAAGTTGTGAGCCAATAGTAAAAAAAGAAAAAGTAACACCAAATTAACAACATAACTAAGCTTAGCACTAATGTGGAGAGAGTTCATTTAAAGAGTCCACAACATGTCATTTGTCTCTTAGGAATTCGAAGTAATCCTTGATTGTGTCCATATTGATATTTCTCAAAGCTTTATCCTTCTCCCTCTATTTCTTTATTCTTTTACTCAACTGGTCATCATGAAAATTCTCTTTCCTTTTATGAATATTTTTCTAGAGCATGATAATGCTACCAATAAAGTTTTTTATTATAGTTCTATTAAGCTAAATAACCTTGTTTATGGGTTAAAGACATCTTAATTACTTTCAATTCTAAGAATTTTTCTTTTTAACTCCAATTCCTCCATAATACTTATTGACTAAAACCTTTAAATTTGAAACTTTAATATAAAAATAAAGATTCAATTTATGTATAGCTATTGTTTAATCTCAAATATATCACATTATTGCATTTTTTTTAATAAAAAGCAAGTAAAAACTTTATTTCAATGAAAGAGCAATAAAAAGGAAAATACAAACAAGAAGCCAAGGAGAGCCATCAAGTGACACCAAGAAACAATCTCATATCAGTAGAAATAAGCTCCTCGAGCTCCTAAGAAAGAATCACAGGAATGTCCTCCCAGTTATCCACCTTCCAATCACCATCATGCTCAGACGCCCACCTAGCCAAACCATCAACCACTTTATTCCACTCCCGAGGGATATGGCAAAAGGTGATAGAATCCAAGAACCCACCCAAAGAAATAATCTTCCTAACCACCACAGTCAACTATCAATTCACATTGGGGCGCCGGTCCCAGCTCAGTTGGTTAAGGTGTTCCCTATCGCAGGGCGCCCACCATGGGTTCGACTCTCTGACGCTCACATGGTACCGGTTGGTGTGTCCTGCTAGCACTACCGGTCACGGTAAAAAGTTTACCGGCGGTGGGGGGTTATATGGGGGGCCGTGCTGCACCCGATTCCCCTCGTTATTAAAAAAAAATATTGTCAATTCACATCTTTCAGCTAATTTATGTTCAACAAGTCAATCACAATCTAAGAATCAGATTCACAAATAACCTTCCTCCATCCAAGAGCACAAGCCCTTTTCACAGCCATAAGGATAGCCAAAGCCTCCATAAGATTATTTGACCGCTACCCACAATATTTAGAAAAGAAAAAATCCACAATCCCATCACTATTCCTGCCAATAACCCCCACCCCCACAAGACCAGGATTACCTCTAGACAATCCATTAGTGTTGATCTTCAAAACTCCAAGGGGGGGAGGAAACCAATGCCCTTCACGCACCATCTTCCCTTTAACTTTCTACCTCAAACCAATACCAAGCCTACCAAAAAAATTACTAGAGATCCCCAGATTCAAAACAATCCCCCTATCCTTAAGAGCCATGGGAACTGAAAGATCACACTTAGCCACAACAGTTTCCTGAATAACTCCCAGAACTCTGAACCAATATTGTCTCACCTGAAGCTTCTTATCCAAAAACATTATCTGATTTTGTTCCAGCCAAATATGCCAAATGATTAAACTAGGACCAATTATCCAAGAAATCTGGAGAAAAGTAGACTTGACTGGCGCAATACCCAACCACAGCAAAAAATCCCCCAAGGAAAAGTATGCCAGCATGGTAAATTCCAAGAATCCCACCAAAAGTGCCAAATCTCCCTAACAAAGGGACATTGAAAAAAGAGGTGAGAAACGTTCTCCTCACTACTAGAAATAAAACACACATGGAGCCCGACCATGAAACCTCTGTTTCCACATATTATCCCAAACATGCTTCCACCAAGAGACCCCCATATTCCTATAGATTTTCTTATCCAACAACTAGTACCTTGAAGGAACATAAAACCTACCTCTTGGATCATGACCCCAAGCAAGAACATCCTTGTCCTCCAAATAATTACATAACCTATTTTCAAGAATATTGTCAAGCTCTTGACACTCCTCCCTTGACCCACTAGGAGGCCACTCCTACACATTCTTGCACTGATATGCAGTAGATTGTTCCAAAAACTAAGGGGACTTAAAATCCTTCACAAACTACCAACCTGCCTCTAAGAAGATTTTGCTAAGATCTTGAAGATGAGGATGGGTAACCAAGATAGGAAGATGACCATCCCAAGAATCAGACCAAAAAAGAGCCTTAGACCCGCAATTGCAAATCCAGAAAAGACTCTGCTTTATCAAATCAGCCTCTCTTTTAAGTTACCCCAAACCATTGATCCTTTCCCCAAAAGGCCAAAACGAGGGACTTCACTACTTTCAATACAACCAAAATATTTGAAAGTGAGAATCTTAGCCCAAGTCTGTTGTTGTTGAGTACACCATCTCCAATAGAGCTTTGCATCCAAGGCTTGACCATTAAGATCAGCCTATCTCAACCCAAGACCCCTTTCATGCTTCAGATGACATACCTCCTCCCACTTAACCAAACTCCATTTTCTCTAGAGAAGATTACCTAACCAAAGAACTTGGTGACAGACATTCAAAGTCCCAAACAAAACTAGCAGGGGTCAACAACACAAAACACTTGTATAATGGAAGAGCCTAAACCACAGACTTCAAAAGAGTAACTCTACCAGTGGTAGAAAGCCATCGATAGGTTCATTAATTTAATTTCTTATGAAATTTTTCAATAACATCTTGCCAATACAATATTGGAAGCGAGCGTCCCATAATCGAAATCCCCAAATAAACAAAAGGGAGAGAACCAATCTGAAATCTGAGGATCTTGGCTATCCTCCACTAGATTAAGATGGGTGTATTGAAAAAATAAATGGAAGACTTATTCTCATTAATGCTCTAACTTGAAGCCAACAAATGACAATCCAAAGCTCCCCTTAGGTTAACCACTTCCTCCACTCTAGCAACCCCCATCAAAGCAATGCCATCCACAAACTAAAGATGGGACTGAGGTGGGATACCATTACCCCAACGCCACCCCTTAATCAAACCAAGCTCCACCTAGGATCTCAAAAATCTCCCAAGCCCCTTTTCCATTAGAATAAATAAATATGGGGAGAGAGTATCACCCTGAAATAAGCCCCTAGAAGCCCCAAAAAGATCTGAAGGCTCACCATTGATCAAAATAGAAAAAGATGAGGAGGTGACACAACTCATAACCCATTCAATCCAATCATAGCTAAACATGAAAGCCTTCAAAATCTTATAGAGAAAATTTCATTTGACACAATCATAAGATTTTTCCAAACATAGCCTTTTCCCTGGAAATGGACATAGAGTGCACAGTCTCAACAACAATAACCACCACATCAAGAATCTGCCTCCCAACCACAAAACCACCCTGCTCCTTGGAAATCAACCTATCTAGCCACGACTTCAATCACTCCGCAATCAATTTGGTGATAATCTTATACACAACATTACATAAGGACATTGGTTTTAAAAGATCCATAGAATTTTCCCCTTCACGCTTGGGTATAAGAGCCAAAAAAGTAGCATTCATAGCCTTAAGCATTTTCTTGTTCCTATGGGACTCCTGGACCACTTCCAGCAGATCAAGTTTGATAACCTCCTAAAACTCCTAAAAGAATTCTATAGGAAACCCATCAAGACCAGGATCTTTTCCTTTCTTCATTTGGAACAAAACCTCCTCCAACTCAGTCAATGTGATTGGTTTAGTTAATGCCTCATTCATTTCTCCAATCACCAAAGCATGAAAACAATCTAAGATGGAAGCCTCTTCATTGCAAGTTGGGGGGCAATCATTGGAAAATAAAGCAGAGAAGTATCTGACAACCTCTCTTGAAATCTCAACACTAGTGCAAAGAAGGGTCCCGTCATGAGCCTAAATAGCAAAAATGGAATTACCTTGCCTTTTGTCTTTGACATAATTATGAAAAAAAAAGTGTTCCTATCACCTTCTTGGAGCCACTCAATACGAGACTTCTACTTCCAAAAGATTTCCTCTCGAAGCTCCCATTCCTCCACTTCCTTCACATCCATCATTTCAATCCTATGCAACTCCTCAGATATTCCTTGATCCCAAATCAACCTCATAACAGAGTCCAACTAATCCCGAGCTTGCCTCTTATTTTGGAAGACATTGTCGAAGTGATATCTATTCCAACATTTCAACATATATTTAATGAACTGTAGATATTTAACAAAGGAGTACATATCAGTGTTGAAAGTTGGCTTCCCATCTCTCCACCAACCTGGAACCAAATCATGAAGAGAGGCATCCCAAAGCCACATAAGATGGAACCTAAAAGAAGGCTTCTTCATAGGGAATCTAGATAGAAGGGCAAAAAATTTAATCAGCCAATGGTCAGATCACCACCAATCTAGAATTTCAGAGCTAGTCACCCAATGTAATAGCCCCAACCCATATGTAAAATAAAATTTCCATAATTTAAATCCTAAAAGTAAGTAAACATGTTAATCATGTCATTGCAATATAATTTTTCTTTTTTCTTTATTGATAAAACATGAACAAGTTGTCATATTAATTTACAATAAAGATTCCATTTCAATATAATAACTTCATAAGTACATGAAACAAGAATACGTACCTTAACTAACATAGCTCCAATGAGCTTTAGAACAAATAGTAGTAAGAAGGTCCAGGAGTCCGTCCTTTCAAATCTAGGTACATCGTCTGCTTGTTGTGGAGGAGAAACATCACTCGGGCATATTTCTGCCAACCACAGACTTATAATGCAGTCCCCCGCACACCTATCATTCGATAGATGGCCCTCCCTTCGAAGAAGAGATTAGTAGGGTATCCTTTAATGATTACCAACTGAGCATAGTGTTGTGTCCTACACAACTAGAACCTTGCTATTTCACAATCTCGAACTAGTATTAGGATCACAATGAATTGACAGTGTAGTCTCAACTAACTCACATATAAGCGGAAGTTGTACATTTCACCACTTTGGCCAAAGTATTATCATTCAGTACTTCAAATGAAGGTCATCTATCATAAACACTACTTAGGGCCGATTTGCATTAAGGCTTTCTTACACTACGCATAGGTTAGTCCTTTTGGGGTAGTGCGTACCCTAGACATCCTACATCACGCTAAACTAATAGAAATGAAAAGCATAACAAGTAACTCAAAGTCCTCTCCTATTCTGGAAGTCAATGTTCTAGGAGATACACAATCTTCACTAAGTTAACCTTAATAACTTAAGCTGGGGATTGTTACTTGACTCGATGCTATCATTCCCATCCTAGTATTTAATGTCTACTTCAAACATATTCTCCTTATATGGAGATCATACAAGAAATGTATTACACATAATAAGCAACCTTTTAACCTTTATCTATTTTTCTTGCCAAAACACAAAAAGGTAAAGCAGTTCATAAACAAATCCTTAATTCTTTCACATAGAAAATCATAGTTATGCCTGTCTTTCACCCTATGCACACCAGTAAGTATAAAATTATGTTTTAAACAAATAACTAAGAATTGATTTGGTAGCAGAAGAAATATCCCATGCCTATTTCCAAAAGCTTTCCTTCTAGAAGATGACGTAGCACTTGCAATGACTCGCAATCCCTCTTGAAAATGCAGATTTCACTTCCTAGCTTGACTCACAAATGCCTCTATACACTCAATTATAAAGACTTAGAAATTGTTAATATTAGCTCACATAAATGGTGATTTCTCTCAGTTCTATGATTAGCTCACAACAAATAGATAACTCTCAACAGAAAGGGGTTTTCTCAGGAAATATGAAAACACAAAAATATAATGAGCTTTCTGTAAATTTGATTCTCATAATTAAGAAATTCACAGCAAATGGAAATACTTCAGAAATATCAATGAGCTCTCAGAGATAAGAGTAATTTATAATTCCAAAAGAGCAATGAAGAAGAATGGCTAGGGCAACCTTTTATAGCTTTCATTGTTTAACAAAATCCTCATTCCCAGGCATGTAATTTTCCAGAACAACAATTTGAATAATTCTATTAAGAGACGTGTCATTCCTCTGAGGTGAGTCAACCTCCCAAATTCGACAGCAAACAAAGAATGTTTCAATCTGCATATGGTGAAATTTCATGGTTCGACACCTCCTATGTGTCCTCTAATTTCAAGCTATTTCAGATTTTTATGTTTGATGATTCACCAAAGATGATTTAGTCAAGATTTCATCGCTTCCATTTTGCCAAATTTAATGGAAAAGAAGATACTTCTCCCTATGTTTCTGAGAGTCCAGAAAATGGCGTTTGCCATTCTTCTCGTGCACAGCTTCTTTTATATTTCATTCACTTTTCAAAAGTTTCTCCTAAGTTCACAATGCAATATTTCATCTTTAAATTTTGCCGTGATTTATCTCCAAGAGGGTTCAATTCAAAAGATAAAGGTTTGATATTTTATCATTTGATTTTTAATCAATTTCCTTAGGTAAGGATTTCAATATTTTCTGAATTGATTTATTCAATAATTTACATAGTTCAAAATAAAGTCTTAATAAAGACTTAACTATGCAATATTTATCAATTTTCCAATTTTACTCTAAGTAATTTAAAATTCATTTATATATATATTTAATCATAAATATATTTATATATTTATATTATAGATTTATTTTACTTCAACATATATATATTTAAATATATTTGCATATATACATATATATATATCGAGGTAAAACTATAATATACATATATATTTTTATATTATTAAATATATATATTTACATATATAAATATATACATGTATACATATTCATTTGTTAAATATATATATTGTGAGCCAGTCAGCATACTTTCAATATACATACCGATGTATATGTGTATATAGGTGTATATGTAAATTCCAAGGCAATATTAAAATAGTATTATCATTATTCATAGGCAATAGGTAGCGTCTATATGTATATACATGTATATCCAAGTTGTATATACCACAGTGTACACGTATGTGTATGCATACCATATTGACACATACGTATGGGCATATCCATCTACTGATCATACGTCTGTATCGATATGTATATACAAATGAATACGTGTACATTATATACATGTATACACATACTCACTTAACCTATTCACTTATGTCCATTCACATTTTCACTAAAAGGTCATAGCACAATAAGTCAGACAATTAAGTAATCATCACTTACAAAGAACAAAGAAGAAAACATAACTCCAAAAGCCTAAGGATGACTTATCAAGACCAACTTAACTAACTTGGTTTCACAAAACCTATAATGGCGTGTGTGTATGCTCATTTGGTAATCGTTATTGTTTACCCGACCAAGCTCCTCCCCAAGTGATATTTCTCCTCTTCCTGGAGGAATGGTCCTCTTACCTGCACATCAAGACATGACAACAGAAGTCATATGCTCACAACAAAGCAGTATTCATATAATATCTCAAAAGTTAGAATAAACATTATTCCATAACTTGCATGCAACATTAATCATCAATAGAAGTATCAAACAAATGAGACAATCATTTAAAAAGGACACATTCATTTTGATAACAAGAACAACATGCTTTATTTATCTGAATGATTCAATCATTACATCTTATTGCCCTATGCAATAGTAGCTATAAAATCAGGGTGTAACACCCAACTATCTCCCACCCAGAAGCTGGAAACCAAGAACCTACCCAATCTTTCAAAGATAGCATCATTCCCAATCCTCATGTTGTTCTAGGTGAATAAACCATTCCCAAGTTTGATGTCAACCAAATGCAAAACAACCATGTTATCCCTAAGAAGCATAGTAGAGGGATTCAGATGACCAATACCCCCCCTTTTCTCTTCCAAGGAACAAATAGCATTAAAATCACCTGCCAAAACCCATGGACAAAGAGGATCCAAGGAATGAATAAAGCGAATATGGTCCCACAAATTAAATCTACCAATAAAGTTAGTATGAGCTTAAATATTAGAGAAAAGAGCTTGCTCACCAGATTCCATACCAACAACAACCAAAGAAATAGAGTGTTGACGTGTGATCCACCAAGAAAGGAAAATTTTATGTAGGTACCACAAAAAAGAAATGCCCCTAAAGCTACCCTACATGCCCACACACTGACACATACCACGGCCCCAAATATTTTGAGCCAAATTCATCATACTATCAATAGGCAACTTGGCCTCCTGAAGAAAACCCAAGTCTGGAGAGTGCACACGAATCAAGTCACGAATAGCCTTTTGTTTAGGGATGTTATTCATACCCCTCACATTCCAAGATATCACAATCATCAAGCAAATTGGGAGAAGTGAGCATCAATAGTCCTCACCAAACTCAACTCCACCAAAGTTTCTCCAATTAATTTAACTTTTTCCTGGTCCTTCTTCCTTCCTTCTTTCAAAGGCTTCTCAGGAAGATTCTTTTTAAGAGGTTTCTACTGTAAACCAAGAGGTGTAGAAGAAACCCTCTGCTTTCCTGACTCCACAGCCCCCTTCTCAGGGGTAGAACACGAGCCGAGCAAACCAAGCCCCAACGAGGTATCCTAAGCCAAAGGAGCCTCCATCAACAAAGAATCTGAGGGAGGAACACTTGAATCCATCAAAGCAATAGGGTTCGTCAATAGACACGAAATACAAATAGATTCATGATGATCTCCCATGAGATGATCTGTTGAGGGCCCATCCATAACCTACATGTCAATGGGAATTCCTTCCTCCTGAACCAAGTCATCTAAAGCATCAAACCTGTTAAATGTTTTTTCTTCCTGCTGATCTTTAAAAGTCCTCTTTTGTCCCCTATTCTTGTTGCGGGATTTGACAGGAAAAAAACCATCCTTATCCATCCCTACCCCTTGCATGGGTGTCTTGCATTTATCCCACTTTTGTGCTGGTAAAGAATGAGCAGGACCCAAACCAGAGTTATGAACCGCTCTGGGACACTTCTGCTATAGGTGATCGTACTCATGGAAAATACAACAGAAAGGCAAAGTTTCATAATCTAGTTGTTCAGTCCAAGATACTGAACCAAGAGTCATATCAATTGAGTCTAACAATGGCTTATTCTAATAAATTTTGACACAAACACAAGCATAAGAAAATATTTTCTTAAATAGGGTTTGTTGCGAAGGGCCAATAGGCTTGCCAAGCATGAGAGCAATCATCTGTAGTATATCATTCCTCCAACATTCCAATGATAATCGAGGAAGGTGAACCCAAACTGAAACCGGTGAAGGAAGCTCCTTAGTAGAATTAAAGCCCAAATGCTAGGGCTTAATAAAAAGATACACCTGATTATAAAAATATATTCCCCCTTCAAAGGCACAATTTTGATCGACAATGCAAGAAAATTCCACTAGGAAAAAATTATTAGCACCCAACAATATCTCAAAATCCCCATTCGGGTTCCAATTTTTTTGGATCTAACAATCCAAAAAGGGGAGCGACACACAGCCCCATAAATTTGTAAATTAAAACATGGTTGCAGTAATATATGCAACATCTTCTGCCACAAACTCCAACTGAATGATCAACTTTGGACGATTCGATGACCTTTCTAAACAACCATTAATCTTGCACAAATTAACCCCACCAGAATGGGATGGTCCACCCTCTGCAACATCCATGACCTCAATGAAAAACCACTCCTCGGCCCACCACAAGTCTCACCTAGAGGTCACACAAAAGGTGCAACCAAAGCATAGAGCGAAGCCTCCCAAATAGGCACCAAAGGAACAAATACTTACCAAATAGGTCGCAGGTCCAAGAAAAAGCCCAAAGCAACTGAAATAGCCACAACAAATCCAAGAACAACTTATCCAAGCAAAGAGAAATACCACCAAAGGATAGGTCGTTGCAGACCAATACCACCAACCTGCCATGCCACCAACTCTCCCAACACACCCAGCCAGTAAATGAAGACAACAATGAAAAAGCAACAAATATTTTTAGCCTAGAGAATACACCACACCCCCCCATACAACGAAAGCACCAACCGAGCCAACCACAGAAGAAATGGGCGCATGCATAGACAAAGAGAAACATGCGACCCAACCTCAAGCATAGAGTGAAGCCTCCCAAATGAGCACCAAAGGCACAAATGCCTACCACATAGGTCACAGGTCCAAGAAAAAGCCCAAAGCAACTAAAATAGCCACAACAAATCCAAGAACAATTGATCCAAGCAATAGAAACACCACCAAAGGATAGGTCGTTGTAGACCAATACCACCAACCTGCCACGCCACCAACTCTCCCAACACACCCAGCCAGTAAATGAAGACAACAATCAAAAAGCAACAAAGATTTTTAGCCTAGAGAATACACCACACCCCCCATACAACAAAAGCACCAGTCGAGCCAACCACAGAAGAAATGGGCGCATGCATAGACAAAGAGCAACATGCGACCCGACCTTAGAGGCCACAAGCATGTAGAAACGCAAAACTAGAGCGCTCCATCATTTCTCCAATTCAACTTCAATATTTTTATATATCACATTATTACATATTTTATCCTCTTAACATTTTTTATATTTCTTTTCAACTTGTACCTTAAAAATTAACAAATAAAAAAATTACGAAACTATTTATTTAAAAATATTTTTAAAATAAATTTAATTAATAAAAAATAAACAATTACATAAAATACTAATATTAAAACATTGAAAATAACTAAATATCCTAGAAACAAGAAAGATACACACACACACACACACACACATATATATATATATATGGGGCCAAAAGACTTAGTAAAATGGACTAATAAAATTATTCTTCATGGCTTTCGGAAGTTATTTTATTTTGTTTGTTTGTTAGGGGTGTCCCCGAGTGGCTCAACATATTTTGTTTGTTTGTTAATAAGGGGGGTTTCAAATGTGCATTTTCACATTATAAATTAAAAATTACAAAGAGATTTTACAATATTGTTTTAATTTTATTTAGAGATTATTTAGAATACATAGAAAAGTATGTTTTTAATATTTTAATTTATTTTTAATTATTTTTTAATATTTTAATATGTATATGATGTATTTTGTAAAAGAGTAAAGTTTTTTTATTATTAAGATAAGTAGGAATTTTGAAAGGGTCCAAATTTTCGTACAATTAGAAAGATAAGCATTAGTACAAATTAAATTTGATTTGAATATCAAAAAAAAAAATTAATTGATTTTAATTTAAATTCATATGTCTCCAACTAACTATTATCCATCAAATCAAATGCAAAACTAGATTATTTAGATCCACCATCTAGATATTAATCATACCAATCACATATGCACTATTTTTGGTAAGTGAGAAATTACTTTTTAGAAGTTAATTTTATTTTTTTAATTAGGAGTTTTTAATGAATTATTGTATGAATGTTGTAGATACAATTCATTAAATTAGTTTTGTGTGTATAAAAAATAAATTTATTTTTTTTAATTTAATTGATTTATGGTTTTATATAGTTCTTAAATTATTATATTAGAAAAAAATTATGTTTTTTTTTTTAAAGATGAAGTGTTGTAATGGAGAAAATTGCATCTAAGTAACACTTTATTTTAGTTGTTTTGGATTCATAATGACTTGTTTGTTCCAAATATGATAAATTAATGTCTAAGTTGTATATTTTTATGTGCACGAGTTGACATCTAGCTTATTACTGTAGACACCTGAATTTTCCCACTCCCATATGGTCAAATTCACCCTTGCATTCCTCTATCCCTCATCCTTAAGCCATATTAATTAAATAATTTATTATTTGATTATTATTTCACCTTATTCCAATGTCTCCTAAGGTATTTGATTAATCAATTAAGTACCTTACCCAATTCATCTCTAAATTAAATAAATACCCCAATTTATTTAATTTAGTCACTCTACCCAAATGAATTAAATTAATTGTTAATTCATCTTCTTCTTTCTCCTCATGTCACATCCTCCATAATCCTCTTTAATCTAGATTAATCTAATTAATCTATGATTAGGGTGTGCACATCCCTAATCATCATTAGGGCCACATCCTCCATAATCTCCCACTTGCCCTTAATTTGTCATTAGCCTACCTAACCTAACATTTGCACAACCCTAATCACTTAATTAAGCTAACCTAATCTTGATGCCACTTATGGCATGTGTCCTTAGTCAACCTTATTAAATGATTTCTCCTTTTGGAGAAGGCATTTTCTTCCCCATGTGAATTTTTAATTAGCATTTATCCCCCCAATGCATTTTAAGGAATTTTAAATTCCTTCTCCCATCCCCATGAGGATTTGTGAGGAATTTTTAATTCCTCACATGTCATCTCAAAGCAAGTGTGGATAAGGACCTCCTTTATGAGGAGATCTTGTCCTTTTCCAAGGTACATCCTAGTACCTCCACCTCATCTCCACCTCACCTTTCCTCTTCCACATCATTCGCCACATGAAAAAATGTGAGGGCTTGTGAGTTGTCAACTCACCCTAGCCCTTGATCTATTCCACCATGGATGCATCCTAGCCCTCCATTGATTTAGAGCCACTTTCCCTAAAATTAGTGGAAATTCCTCCATTTTGACTATCACTCAATCCACATTCAAGCACACACACTTAGCCATTTTCATGCAATCAAACATCCACCATTGTTTCCATCATATTGCATCTATCCAAATACCCTTATCCATCATTGCATTCCTTATCAATTTAGCTTCATTTTGATCATATTTACATGCCATTTTTCTAAGCAAGGAGCACACAATCAAGCATCAACAAGGGCCAACCAAACTCGTCAATTCAAGCAAGGTAAAGGTAACATTTCTTTGTGCTTTGTTTGGATTCAACTAGGCTTATCATTGAGTATTTTTTTTGTGTTTTCTAGCTTGCATTTTCGTTGTTGTTTTGCATTTCTAGGTTAGAATTCACTTGCACACATTTTTGGCATGCCTAGTGGGACCACGTCATGGGTCTAGTTTATGTTTGCTTGTTGTTTCAAATTTTACAGGTTCGAGTTTTACATGCAGGGGCGAATCTACCCCTCGACGGGCGAATTTGTTGGATACAAAGGCAAGCCTAAAGTAAGAATAGGAAAATTCGCTCTCGCTCTTTTGAAGAAAGGGTGAACTTGCATCCACCAATCCCAAATTGACATTTACAAAGGTGAATACGTGTAGCACAATCAGAATGGGAGAACCTACTGAAGGAAAGGCGAATTTGTTTGAGTCACGGAAGCGTATGCGAAAATTCCCCTCCATCTGAAAGGCGAAGATGATCCCATCTCTTCCTAAGACAAGCAATCCCGAATCATGGTCACAAGCAAATTTGCTCCATGTAGGGGTGAATCTGAGGTATTCCAAAATGATAAAGTTTTTGATTTGTGCTTTAATTCAATTTTGATTTTAGGTACTAATCAGCTAACTCATTTGTATGTGATTGTGGTATTTAACTAATGATTTGCACAGCTTTTCCTACGTTTAATGAAGGCCAGCGGTGAAAATTACTAATGTGTTTATTGCAAGATAATTGATTGAATACCCCTAGTTTATCTCTGTTTGTGTGTCTTTTTTCACACTAATTTAGTCACACATAGATTAATTAAAGGGTCAATTAATTTCTTTGTTGTGTTTGGGAGTGAGTTGTTGACGTATCCACTCCCCTTGCACCTTTTAGTGATCCTAGGTGACGAGAAATCATAACTTCTTCCAGTCTAATCTAGTCTACCTAGAGAGTGCTAGTGTGTGTACACTCTCCCCTTGCACTACGTGGGAACCTGGGGACCAACAAAAATGTCTAGTATTATCTTCCCTTAGTGAGACCTGCCTAGGATTTTATCACCTAGGGGATGATCTTGACCATGTGTTATCAACAGGGTATATAATGGGGGGAAAGCCAAAGTTGTACCACAATCTAGTCACGTTGTGTCTAGCAATGCATCGAAGCTAAGGTGATACCTAGATAAGATGTGCAGGGTTGGTCTAAGTTTCCAATACCTCACTGGGGCTCCTAATCCATGCTTGTGATGGGTTGGTGTTTATAGTTGTGCCTCATGCACCCTCATGGTTTATCGAGGATGCACAAGATATCCTATTCAGCCTAGATAGAGACCCGTGTTCAGCCATGGCTTGGTGTAGTGCAGGGGATGCAAACCATACCCAAAATTTACTCACCACATTCTCCCTTGGGTTGAGATAGAAATTCTTGTGGTGGAATATGATAGTCTTTGAGAGAGAGAGTGAAGGTGAACCTGTGGTGTTTGTTGATGACTCTATGCCATTGAATCTCTAGCTATTCGTCTTTGCGAGAAAGTGTGATCCAGAGAACCACCTTGATATCATGGAGTATTAACCTTGGGGTTTCCCCTCAAGGTGGTGGGCTTAAATCGAATTAGCAAACCGTTATCACTAATTTTAGGCTTGTGTTATTTGGAGTGTCTTCTTGTGTGATACCAGTGCTTGTCGTCAGTTTGAGTTAGTCCAACCCTCTTCTTTTTATTTGCCATGTTTTTTTGTCCTTTTTCATAGTCTTCCCCTACCCTCAATGGTGTGTTTGCTTCTCACAAGAGTGAACTTGCATTGTGGCCAGGTGATCCTACCCTAAAAGGGGTGATTTTCATCTTGAGTCTAGTCTAGTCATCCCTTAGGTGAATTCGTCCTTGTTAGGGGTGAATTTTCTTGTGGATCTCTTAGTTAGGCAACCTCGTGTCTGCCTATTCCTTGAATGGGAAATCCTTCCATCCTTTTAGGTGAGTCCACATCTAGTCTATTTCATCCCCATCTGCATGTTCCTTGAACAGGTGGTCTTGCTATCTGTAGGGGCGATCCCATGTCTCGTATGTGTCCTCCTCGTATGTACATCCCTTAGAATAGGTGAACCTATTGTCCTTGGGGGTGATCTCATGTTTCATTCGTACCATCCTTGTCCATATAGTCCAAGAGATAGGTGGTTCTGTCTAACCAATAAGCAATTATGTCATAGGTGTTTTCATCTCCTATCCGTACATCCGAGGGAATAGGTGATCACGTTACACCGATAGGCGTTCCTGTCCATGTTGGTAAATTTCAAGAAAGTGGTGATCCTAAACCTTAGATAGGCGATATTGTGTCTCATTCCTTCTTGTTTCTTTTTAGCATCCAAATATATAGGCGGTCCTATGACCTAGAGTGTTGGTCCTATTACACACAAAGGTGATCCTGTAGTCCTTCTGATAGGCAATCCCATCACTTAGAGGGGTGATCTTGTCACACACAGATGCGTATGCAAATCCCATACAAAAATCCCAAGATTTAATCCTTTGGACCACTCAAAGCATGTTAATTTTTTAGTCTAATTTTGTGATAAAAAAAAAATTATCACCATCTATTTGCCCGTAATTGTCATTTTAATCCATCTTTATTTTCCAACAGTCATGAAATCCTCCATCAAGTCATATAGGTGCATCTTAGGACATCAATAGATTACATATTCATCATCAATTTGTCAATCTGAGTCCCTTAGATATCATTTTAGGGGCTTTTATCCAATTGGGTTAGGTGACTGACCCTGATCATCATCATCCATGATTACTTAGGATTTTAATCCATCCTGAGTCAGTAATCTTCCACGGCCTAATCAATCTATTTCCATCTTGAGGTATATTTTGTGTCGTAATCATCATCTTTTATCATCTAATCGATCTCTTGAACTTTGTTCGAAGTTAATCCTATCAATTAAATCCAATCAATCAATTCAATCATCAAATCCAATCATCACTCTATCATTATCATAGCAATCATTTAATCAATCGATCCATCATCTTAGCAATCCTTTTAGTCATCATCTAGGAAATACTTTAAGTGCATCTTAGGGCATAGTGTTACCCTAGCCATCTAGTCATTTTTCATTTTCATGCCCCTTACCTGATCACAAGCAAAGAAACTCATGGAACAACAATAGTCCCAAGGTGCTCAGCCTCAGGATCAACCTACCAATGATGGATCATCCCAATCCAACACTAAGATCCATACCCAATCTCCCCTAGAGGAAAGCATGGTCAACCAACCCAAGCTCACATGTTGACAAATATCTTAGCAATCCCACTAATGTGCAAATGACGTATTGTCTTCTCGATGAGCGTGGGGATAAAATCCTTGCTACATTACTCATGAAGGGTATCAAGCCACCATCAGGGTTTGATTTATTACAATACATCAACAATACACCCCCTGCTCTACCACAAGATTTGAATCCTAGTTCATTAGTTCCACAAGTCCCCCAGGTCACACCACAAGATACATGGTACCAACCAGGATTTGGCAATGTTGTGCTTTATCAACCTCCATCCACCCACGTCTCAATTTTAGTAATGGGTGTTACACCCAATCCTAACAATCCTCTTGGTCTTGTTCACCCATAAGGTCCTCCCAATCCACAAGGCATGAACATATCGCAAGGTCCAAACCCTATACCATTCACACCACCTCTCCCACTGAATCAATCTAGTCATCTTTTAGGTAGTATTGGGGGAAATCCTTTTGTTGCACAACCTACACCTCCTAGTCCCACACCCACATCAAACTTACTGCCACCTCCATTTACATCCCAACAACCACATCAAGGCAATCTCCCGCCCTTGCATCAACCTCAGGGTAACCCATAGTAGGCACCACCATCACAACCACCTCACAAAAAACCACCACATCAACCCCCATCACAACCTCCATTGGATACCCAAATTCCTTCACAACCTCTGCATCACATGCAAATTATGCTACAACATCAACAACCACCTGCGCACCTACCGTAGGGTACTCCATCACAACCCCCTCTTCAATCATAGGTCCCTCCTCAACAACAAACACAATCCTATCAATAACCTCCTCGACAACAACCACCTCAACATTTGCAAATCCCCTCTTATCAACCACCACCTCATCAATCTCAAATCCCATTTCAACCCTCTCAATAGCAACCACCATTCTACCAACAACCTCCTCAACATTCACAAGTCCCGATGCAATCACAACAATCCTCCCAAAAAAATCTAGGAAACCCTTCTTCCCATTACCTATATCATCCTCAAAGCACCTATTATCCACAAAATACTGCATCCAATCCCAACCCCAATTATTCTTACTATAATCAAAAACAATCCCAACAATAGTTGTCTTATGCTACTCCCCCATAATCATAGCAAAACATGTACTACCAGCAAGCCAACATGCAACAACCTCCATATTCTTCCCAGTAACAAGCAACCTATAATTACCAATCCAACCCATATTACTCCCAGCAGCCACCATCCCATCAATACGATGTCTCTTCCTCATATTACGAAGCCTCACCATCATACCAATAGGCTTATGCCAATCCTCAATCCAAGTATCCCAATCAATACCAACAAACATCATTATACCCATCTCTATCATCATATGATAAAACCATTCTACCTCCACCTCCATCACATCAGCAATATATCCCTTATGATCAATCCAATCCAGTAGGCCCTTCCTCCTCAGCACCGATTATAAAGAATGGGAAGAAATAAAAGCAACGCTAAAAGACTTGTAAATAGGAATATCCAAGAAGTCCTTCAAATTTGAGGAAAATTTCCCTTATCCATTTGATCCCTCAATTTCACTCATTCCCTTTCCTAAGCATTTCAAAATGCCTAAATTTGATAAGTACAAGGGAAGGGGAGATCCTAGAAACCATTTGCAAGAATTTTACACACATTGTCAGGAGGTCATGCATAATGAAAACTACCTTTTATGATTGTTCCCTAGGAGTCTAACAAGGCAAGCTCTAGACTGGCTCATGGTTCTTTTGAAGGGATCGATTTCTTCCTTAGCGGATTTTTCAGAAAAATTTGTTGCACACTTCTTCTTCAATCTAGAGAAGGGAATTGATACCTTAAATCTCCTAAAAGATCTCCAATGTGAGGGAGAAACACTTGCAAGCTACCTACAAAGGTGGCAAGCCTTGGCTAGTCGACTAAAATCCCATCTCAGTGAGAAATATTTGGTAACCATCTTTGTTTCCAATTCCCACCCTAAATTGGCTCATAATCTACGCCTCCATTGTGTTACCACTTTTGTCGAAGTCATTGAGAAGGGCACTACCATCGAGAGAGCCCTTATTTCCAAAGGACAAATAAAAATCTTTAACCAAGATAAGGATAAATCATCTAGAGATAAATCCCACTACTGGAACAAGAACAAAAATGTTTTCAATGGTGGTGTTACCAATACCAAATACATCCAAGTAGAGAACACTTCACAAACATCGTAGTATGTCCCCAATTAGAAATAAATTACCAACATCATATCTATACCACATGGTGCCTTGTCCTCTCCAACAGTCTAATCAATACAATCAAGGGAATAGTAAGTGCTCATTCACTCCTTTGGGAGAACCTTTAGATGCTATTTTCAAGAGGTTGCTTCAACTGAACTATCCAGTCACTTATCCTGTGACAAAACTTTTTGATGAGTCAAAGCCCAAGCCCACTTGGTAGAGAGAGAGAAAGTATTGTGATTATCACAAGATCAAAGGTCATTCCACTAATAAATGTCAAGGACTTAAGGGTTATATCCAAGATCTTATAGATCGAGGTGACATCATAGTGGATGCAAATCAGGTTAAATCGTCCAATGCTCAATTACAAATATATCAAAACGCCTTCCCTAAGCACAATCAGGGTTCCACTACCTCAAATACAAACCATGGGTCTAGCAACAACAACTAGAATAACAACACTAATAATGTCAATTATAAAGTGGTGCCCTATAATTATGACGACATCGTCATGTGCATTGATCAAGTAGAGCCATGCGTATCCATGATTCGTGTCAAAGGAAAATACCCTCAATGTGCTATTACTATGTGCCATACCAACATAATAGTTCTTGGGGCTTCCACTTCATCTTAGCTTGCACCTATGAGCTCACAATACAATATTCTTGACCATATTGGTAAGAACCCAACCCAAATATCCATTCTAGATTCGCTTAAGTCTTCCCCAATCCACCAAGAAATCCTTACAAAAGTTCTTCAAGACATGCATGTGCCCAATGACATAGATCCTACCTAGTTTCAAGCTTTAGTAGGACATATTTCATCCACTTATCAGCTGGGATTTAGTCAAAATGATATGCCACTGATCAATTCATCCCATAACCGTTCCCTACACATTGAAGTCATTATTTCCCTCCATAGGGTAAAATGGGTCTTAGTAGATAATGGCTCTACCCTCAATCTATGCACATTAAAGTTTATCAAACAGGTAGGATATACTCATGTTGACTTGGATGATCAAACCATCACAATAAAGGCTTACGACAATGTAGAAAGGGACTCAGAAGGTATTATTTGTCTTCCTATCCAAGTTAGACCCATCATGCAATACACCACATGCCACGTCCTTGATCTAGATTTTCCATGCAACCTTCTCCTTGGCTGCCCATGGATCCATGCCACGCAGGCCATTCCATCCACCTACCACCAATGCCTAAAATTTCCATACAATGGGGTCGAGGTAACTATCCATGCAAACCCTCAACCCTTTGAGTATTTTCATTCTCTAGAAGCTTCCTTCCCCCATTCCTGATATTGTACATGATTAGAAGTCGAGGCACCTTAGACATCGTCTTCCAATTCATCCTCCAATCCATCATCCACCACATCATCCACTCCATCCACTACATATGAATCCACCGTCACCAAGGTCAAGATCATCGATAAAGGTTGTGGAGAATATGAGATGTGTATGGATCTTAATGTGGCAACCATGCCTCCATCTCCTCATACCTATGGTCAACCTTCTCAGTCTTCACCAAAGGAGAAAGAGAAGACAAAAACTATCAATTCTAAGAACATGGGTTCTACCACTTTTCGGTCCCTAGGAACATAGCAAGATTAGGTAGACGATGACATCAGTGAATGGATATATAGGGAAGAACCTGGGCCATCACCTCCTCTCATTGAATACTTCCAAGAGGTTTATCCATGTGCATCAAAGTTAAAATAAAAATGCAATTATCAAGGGGAGGCCTTGGTGTAGAGGAACACGGAAGACTGCAGCCTATTGAGACACCTGTGTGACCTAAAAATGTGGGCTTAGGCTATGAAAAAAAGCAAAAGGGTCCCACACCATCCACCAGCACCTTTAATAATGTCAACTCAAATAATGATTTCCTTGATGACATACTTGAAGAAGAAGCCATCATACTCTCATACGATGATGTTGACCTCCCTTCTCTCTTCGATTCCACCTCAATGTTTACCATTATCCTTTCCCTTTGCCACCTTGGCCTTATTGATTGGGACTTACGAGGTAGCACACCTATAGACATCTTTCCTTCAAAGGATGCTTATATACATCTCATGGTATTGGGGGAAGATGAACACCCTAACTACAAAAGCAAAAAGAAACAAAACAAAAAAGGTTCATCTAGTGAAAACCTCTCTGAGGCACTTCTTGACTCGTTAAAAGTAAAAATAAAGGGTGTATCTGACAGTGAAAACCTCAATGAGGTGCTGGAGGATGGGGATGTTCATCTTCACCTTGTTGGAACTTGTTTATCTAAATGGTCTTCCATTATGATCAAGGAGACGCAAGAAGTTAATCTAGGAACAATAGAAGAGCCCAAAATCACTTATGTGGCCAAGTCATTGTCAAAGGAAGATTATCCCATCATCGTCAATATGCTAAAGGAAGGGATAATTAACTTTGCATGGTCCTATTCAGATATGCCAAGACCGGATCCCACATTGGTTGTGCACCATCTTGGCATTCATCCAGATGAAAAACCAATTAAACAGAAGCTCAAAAAAATGCATCCCCAAGTGGACCTACTTGTCAAGAAAGAGCTAGAAAAACTATTAGAGGTTGGATTCATCAAACCTATTGATTATTCTGACTGGATATCCAACTTATTACTTGTGGCTAAACCAAATGGGAACATTAGAATCTATTTAGACTTCTGGGATCTTAATAAAGCTTGCCTAAAACATGATTTTCCACTCCCTAACATTGACATCTTGGTAGATCTTATGGCAGGACATGCTATGCTATCCCTCATGGATGGATTTTCTGGCTATAACCAAATTAGAATCGCACCTGAAGATCGGCATAAGACTACTTTCACCACCCCCTGGGGCACTTTATGCTACAATGTCATGCCCTTTGGTCTCAATAACGTGGGGGAAACTTGCCAACGTGCAATGACCATCATCTTCCATGACCTCATCCATATCATAATGGAAGATTATGTTGATGATCTACTATGGAAATCCAAGACAAGAGAAGATCATCTCGGGATCCTCTGAAAAATCTTTGAGCAATTAGAACAGCACAAGCTGCGCTTGAATCCAAAAAAGTGTGTGTTTGGTGTCACATCAAGTAAATTGTTAGGATTCATAGTATCTAAAAGGGGCATTTAAGTGGATCCAACAAAGGTCAAGGCCATAATGGAAATGCCTCTACCTCACAATCTCAAACAATTAAGAAGTCTGCAAGGAAAGGTACAACATATCAAACACTTCATAGCCCAACTTGTTGATAAATGCTAGTCCTTCACACCTCTCTTGTGCAAAGAAATCACCTTAAAATTGGATCTAGAGTGTCAACGAGGCTTCAAAAATATCAAGGCTTATATGGCTAATCCACCCATTTTAATGCCCCCCATTCTAGGTAAACACAAATCATTTATCCAATGCACTTCCTGATATACACTTGTAGGAGATACAATTTATCATAGAGGGTATGATGGCACTCTCCTTCAGTGTCTCAATGAATTAGAATCCCGTGTTGCATTAAATGAGGTGCATAGTGGTGTTTGTGGGTCTCATTCTAATGGAATGGCCTTAGCAAAGAAGGTTCTAAGAGCAGGATATTACTGGCCCACCATGGAGCATGACACCTGTGATTTCATGAAGAAATGTGTACCTTGTCAATAGCATGCAAATCTAATCCATGCTCCAACACAAGATTTGTAGCATATCATTGCACCGTGGCCTTTTTCACAATGGGGTTTTGACTTAATCAACAAGATTTACCCTCCATCATCTAACAGTCATACCTTCATCATCACCACCACCAAATACTTCACCAAGTGGGTGGAATCCATTCCACTCTCCCAAATCATAGGTATTCAAATTTCTAAATTCATCCTTTACCATATTCTCTGCAGATATGGTATTCCCTCCACCATCATCACTGACAATGGAAAGCCCTTCAAAAACTAGTATATGAAGCACCTTTGTGAAACCTATCATATCCAAAATCGTTGGTCAACCCCTATTACCCTCAAGGTAATGACCAAGCTAGAGTGACCAAAAAAACTCTTATCAAAATTCTTAAAAAGGTTGTCAACAACACTAGTCAAGATTGGCACCTCCATCTCAATCTCGCCCTTTGGACATATCACACATCCATATGCACACCTACTAGTGCTACACCGTACTCCCTTGTTTATGGCACTAACACCATCTTGTCGATTGATGTCAATATCCCATCACTTTGAATCTCTCTGAAGAATATCATCAGTGATGAAGATGCTTGAGTCACACGGTTAAGTCAACTTGAACTCCTGGATGAAAAATGCATCAAGGCCTACAATCATCTCCAAGCATATCAGCTTCATCTTAGGAAAAATTACAACAAGAAGGTTTGTCCCTGCCAATTCAATGTTGGAAATCTAGTCCTGAAGGAGAATCAACGTACTTGATAGGATCAAGAAAAGAAAGGCAAGTTTGAAGCAAACTAGTTGGGTCCATATGTTTTCATATCCAAATATGCTTCTAGGGCATATCGACTTGCAACACCTGAGGGGGAACCCTTGGAGGATCCTATCAACACCATGCACCTAAAAAGGTTCTACACCTAGGTCGGTTGGGTTATCCTAGCTTGAAAAATCCAAAAAAGAAAAGGTAAAAAATTTGTAAAAATACAAAAAAAAACATAAAAAAATTCAAGAAAAATCCAAAAAATAGTAAAGAGAAATAATTCATCCTATGGTGAAACTACCTTTGGTGGCACCTTGGATAAGTACGTTTGGTGAAAACCTAGCAACAAGCACCATTTGTAGGGGACTTAATCATTATCTATCTTGCATCCTATTTTCCTTATGCTTCCATTTTTTCTATCAGCATATCCTATCCTTATATCCTATCGTACCCATCCCCTCATCGACATCCTATCTATCCATCACTTGGTATATTTTGATTGGGCATTGAACAATTCAGATTTAGTATCCAAAATCCTAAGCTTTCATCCTGAATTTGAGATTTCCATTGCCTCTATGTTCGTGTTGTCTATCAATCTTGTGTCCTCATCTAGGGTCCTTCATCGTGTTGGTTATCGTTAGGTCTCTTGTCATCTTTTGTCCATTTTTTGAACTACATTACCTCTGCACTTTCACGTAGGAAAGCTTGATCATTTGATCCACCCCCGAGGAGTTTTTTGTCCAGTCTTCATCATCCATTGATCTCTCCATTTTCCTCTTTCCGCTTTTATCCATGGTCATTTTATCAAACTACGAGGGATTTGCGCTTTCACATAGGCAAGGCTAATCTTTGACCAATCACCAAACCCCTAGGTCTATAGGGTGTGTCTTTGTGACATGTTGTGTTGTCAAGTGTGTCCCTATCCATCTAGTTTCTAACAAACAGAATCCATTAGTATCATGAGGTCCAATCGATTTCGAGTACCCTGAGTCATGTTGATCACCTAATCTATCCTCCATCCTTGGTCTTAATAGGATGTATCCTTCCTAAATCAAACCACATCAATCCCATTCACCTATTGATCCTATGGCAAAGGATGTTTGAATTTTTTTGTAATCTTTTGGTGTTCTTGCATTTTGTTTTATCATTTCTGCTTCCTATTGCACTTTTTTAGGGTCGCCACGATCCATCATATCATGGTGTGCTTTGACAGGTAAACATAGGGGCATATCCTAACTTTTTGTGATCTTGTCTTCTTGGTTTTTCCACATAGTACCCACCAAGATCCTCGTAGTCTTGTGTTACATTGGGGCATCGTTTTTGCTTGTGGTTATTCCAAAATTAGGCCCAACCAAAACCATTGTGGCTTTGGGGTGTTGGGATAGCCTTTTTGTTTGTTGTGTTTGTGTCACGCATTTGGCAATAATTAGCCTTGGTTCCTCATACCTTGGTGCATTGTGTCTTATGCTATAACAAAAATCAATGCTCCTAAAATGGAAAAATGGCATTAGATTTGTATTTCATTTATCATCCCATTGCATTTCATTTATTCCCGCCCATTCTCCCCCTAGCCTATGGTTAGTGATTTTTGGTTGTGCAAATGTTCTTTTCCCACCTATTCGTCCTATCAGGATTCCTATGGTTTTGACAGGTTCACTATCACACCCATCATCATTCATCTCACTATGCATGTTCATTATCACCTTAGGTTCATTATCCATTGCATTATCATCTTAAGTTGTTTAGATTAATATAGATATGTTATTCTAAGCATCTTAAATTCATTCCATTTCATTATCATTCCATTACATTATCATTTTAATTATCATCTTAAGTTCATTCCATTTCATTATCCTTCCATTACACTATCATTTTCATTATCATCTTAAGTTGTTTAGATTAATATAGATATGTTCGTGTAAGCATCTTAAGTTCATTTCATTTCATTATCATTCCATTACACTACCAATTTCATTATCATCTTAAGTTGTTTAGATTAATATAGATTTCTTAGTCTAAGCATCTTAAGTTCATTCCATTTCATTATCATTCGATTACACTATCATTTTCATTATCATCTTACGTTGTTTAGATTAATATAGATTGGTTATTCTAAGCATCTTAAGTTCATTCCATTATCATTTCATTGCATTGTCATTTTCAGTTGTTTAGAGTTATTATTCTAAATATATTAGTTCATTCCATTACATATATTACATTTTATCTCATCCATCCATAACATGATCTCATATGCATACATCATATAGTTGCCTCCATTACATATTTTCATATCACATCATACATACATTATTAATCATTATAATGCAATCATCCATACATTATTCATCATCCATGCATAATCCATCGTCATATCATACCCCATATGCATATACCACAAATCATAATAGCCTCGCCACCTACATCACACACCATTAGTATCATGTCCATAACATACATAAAATAATAATTAATGTCACATCACATCCTACATCCACAAGCATTAGACATAACACATAATCCATATCATTTGCATCAACATAGGCATAAACTATAAGTATCATTATGCATACATCACAATCATAACCATACACATGAGCACAATAAAGATCCACAACATCACATAATAATCACATAGTATCACATCAATTGCCATCGCATAGCATCTATATATATCAAAAAAATATAGTTTCCATCATGTGTCCATCATAATCCATAATAAAATGATCATAAAAGTCCACGAAAGTCCATAGTAAAAGTTCCATCATAGAATCCATGAAATTCCATCCAATAAACATAAAAGTGTAGTTGAATAATCAAATACAGAGACTACATATAGCACATCAAGGTTTGATGAATGAATAAAGAATGAAAGAATAAATGATTGCATGCATCTATCTAATATGTACAAAAGAATATGTAGCATTTTCCTACCTGTCCTAACCATCCACCCTGCACTTGTCAAAACCTGGGAACCCTGTCTCCCCTCCCTCTATCCACAACTACCTGCATTTGACCTCTGAGGGGAGTCTAAGCCTGAACCTCGGCCGTGGAGAGGTGTCTCTTGATACTTTCTATAACCACGTGTATGGGTGGCACTTGAATGGGAGGGTGCTAGCATTTGTGGAGTTGCTCTAACATATGGCATTACCCTTCATGTTGGATCAACCACCTCCCTAAAATATGCACTTATATAATATCCAGCCTCTATCCTAGCATCGGTGTCTCCTGCCACCTGTTCCCTCGCTACATCCTTCTCCACCGAATATATGTCCCTCAACCCATTTATCTTCCACCTCTCTTGCTCCCATGCCTCCTAATCCAAACTCATCTTCTCAACCTGCCCCTCTAGATATGATATCCTCCTCACCACCTTATCTCTCTCGCTCTGTAGTGTCTATACCTAAGCCTCTATTGTCTCAAATCTCTCTAGTAATCTCCCTACATCCCCCACTTCTACCTCAACACACTCTGCTCTATCTTGAGCCTCATCCCTCTCTCTCCACACCTCATCTAGTTGTCTCTTTGCCTCATCCCTCTCCCTTTGAATCTCTAGCACACACCACCCCTCCTCATCTACCAGATCCCCATAATCTATGTCTCCATCCCATTGTGCAACCTACAACCACTCCACCTCAGCCTATAGTCTCCCTACCTTTGTCTGCAATTTGTCTCCATCTACCTCTGACTCCCTCAACCTGTGCTCTATTATCCCTAGTCGGGTCAGGGCTCTTGTCAACAACACTGCTAGGTCCTCTGGTGGCAGTGGTACATAGGGTACCATGGCTAATGGATCTACTATAGGGGCATCCACATCCATCGCTTGCTCCTCCCTCTACCTCCTGCATCTCCACATCTCCATATCTCCTTTGCAGCTTCACCAAATCTCTCTCATCATTTGATCTGAACCCCAGAGCACCGACGATCGGCTCTATAGTATTCATCCTCCTCAACCTATGCTAATCCCACCATGCAGAATACCATACAGTAGTTCCTGCATCATCCAGTCCTCCCCTCCATGGAAACTGAGTCATCAAGACTGCATCCCACATCTGGTGAGTAAACTCAATTGTGATCTACTCCCCCCATATTACCCTCAACTCCCAGCTAACTCATCTGAACATATGTGGCCCTACTAGAATGTCCTACTATACCTCGTACTATCAGGTAACTCTATCTGGCCTATGTAGCTCAACAATGAATGGGTTACAGCCTATCAAGTAGCACTGTGAGAACAAGTTTCCCCTCCATCTCCTATCATCCTCCCGTCACCCCACAAACCATCGTCCCATGTAGGGTCTCCATGTAATATCCTCTACCACTAGTTCATCCAATATTCATTGCCACTCCTCCAAACTCCCTACCTCCTAATAATGAAATCTCTAGCCATACTTTGACCCCCACCAATATGCTACTAGCAATGTCTCATCTTGAGTCCCGATGATCAAAATATCTGGTCACGCTGTCTGAATGTTCTCCTAGGCCCAAACCTGGAGCAGTGTAACATGGGAGATGTTGAGGGCCCACCTATAATATACCACATGTATATCATGGTACAACTATGCCAATACACACACCCCCCATGCATTCTCTCCCTCCCGCCTCTCTACTATATGCCTAACAACCTCAATCATCTTGAGGCTAAAGAAGCATCCACTCATATCTAGAAGGAGGATCCCACTATTGAGTCCATAGAGATACAGAGGTAATGCTGCCATCGCAAGCCCCAAAAATGCATCAATATCCAACTCCTTCCCTCGAATGGGAAGGTCACCTAGTCCAAACATTGCTCGCACAATCCTATCTACTGATCATCAGGGTGTAGCGCTGATCAAATTCCCTCAGACGGGAAACTATAGGATCCTCCATACATCCTCTAGTGTCGCCATCATCTCCCCTATCGGGAGATGGAATGTAGAGGTCCCGAAGCTCCATCACTCCATTAATGCTATAAATTGAGGTCTTTGTGCTCTGATGTTGGGATATCCCAACATGTGAAGTAGTCTAGCCTAGACTAATGTTGCATGGTCCTTTGGATTCATCACCCTTAGACATACCTCCAACACCTTTGAGTGTCTCTCGCATGTCCTCATCGTCTCAAAGTGTTGCATCCATGCAGACCATTCTTTCAAGCTTTCTAACATTTCCTTCCTATTTCTTGTCCTTCTCATCCCTGCCTCAATTTGGTGAATTCGTCTCTATTCAAGTTGAGTTCACCCATTTCCCTTTCCAATGTGTTTTCCTATCCAGCTCACATGTTCGCCCCTCTGGTTTCTTTTCACGGGTTCGCCTGTTCTTCAGGCATACCCACCCCTTTCTTTCCTGGGCACAAATTTATTTTTTCTCCCCAGAGGTTAAATCACATTCACCCCTTTCCCCCATGGGCAAGTGCACATTCGCCCCTATGTTTCTTCCCTCCCTAGTGGCGAACTCAGATTTTCCCTTGTTCACAAAAGGTGGATTCATAAATGCCTATTTCCATTTTGGGCAGACTCACATCAGCCTATTTCTTGTTTGGGTGAATTTGTGTTTTCCCTTTTCCTTGACAAGTGATTTTGCAATCACCTATCCCTTACACACCCACCCCTATGTTATGCAAGTTTTCCCTTGTTGGAGAGAGGCGATTTCACAATCATCCCTCTCCTAGTGCACCCACCCCTACGGTGTACGAGTCTACCCCTTTCCTCACTAATTCATGGGATGGGTGAATGTGATTTTCTGAATGGGTGAATCCACCATTTCATGGTGAGTTCATAAACCTAGCCACCTATCCTAAAATTAAAACATGTGTATAAAATTGAAATACAATCACAAAGTCGGGATCCAAATCCTGCCTAGTGGTGTACCACTCACTCATAGTATAATTGTCGCACCTCCTCGCCTCAGTGGATTAGATCATCATCACTAATCAGCTCATTTCCCTCCATGTCAATCATCATGTCAACAATCCTCATCACACTCTCTCTCATCGAATCGCAGAATGCCACATGTGCAAAGGAGAATTAGGTGAATAGTGAATTTTCAAATTTCCATTTTATAATTTTTAGTTTTGACCCTATTTAGCCTCTTAATTTTTGGGTAATTTTTACCCTTTAATTAACTTTTGATTAATTCATTTTCCCCTTTTCTTCTGAGGGTTGTCATTTGCACTCCATTTACCCGTTTTACCCCGTCAAAAGCCATTATTCATGGTTTTTCGCATTCTATCGTGTGGTACCCTATATTTCTTCATATCAAGAAGTTCTCGGGGCCCCTTTTCTTCCCCACCTACCCTCTCGAGGGGACATACCCTACCATATTTATCCATTCTCCCTTCCTATTCATTTTCCTACTATACCGGGGCATCATCTAACATTCTTTTCTTCAATCGAGTCGTCTGTGTTTTATTTTCTTCAAAACACTGTTATTCAAATAGTATTTCGAAGAGGGGAAAAATGAAGACACCTGAATTTGACCACTCCCATATGGTCAAATTCACCCTTGCATTCCTCTATCTCACATTCTTAAGCCATATTAATTAAATAATTTATTATTTGATTATTATTTCATCTTATTCCAATGTCTCCTAAGGTATTTGATTAATCAATTAAGTACCTTACCCCATTCATCTCTAAATTAAATAAATACCCCAATTTATTTAATTTAGTCACTCTACCCAAATGAATTAAATTAATTTTTAATTCATATTCTTCTTTCTCCTCATGTCACATCATCCATAATTCTCTTTAATCCAGATTAATCTAATTAATCTGTGATTAGGGTGTGCACATCCCTAATCATCATTAGGGTCACATCCTCCATAATCTCCCACTTGCCTTTAATTTGTCATTAGCCCACCTAACTCAATATTTGCACAACCTTAATCACTTAATTAAGCTAACCTAATCTTCATGCCATTTATGGCATGTGTCCTTAGTCAACCTTATTAAATGTTTTCTCCTTTTGGAGAAGGCATCCTCTTCCCCATGTGAATTTTTAATTCACATTTATCCCCCCAATGCATTTTAAGGAATTTTAAATTCCTTCTCTCTTCCCCATGAGGATTTGTGAGGAATTTTTAATTCCTCACATGTCCTCTCAAAGCACATGTGGACAAGGACCTCCTTTATGAGGAGATTTTGTCCCTTTCCAAGGTACATTCTTTACCTCCACCTCACTTTTCCTCATCCACATCATTTTCCATATGTAAAAATGTGAGGGCTTGTGATTTCTCAACTCACCCTAGCCCTTGATCTCTTCCACCATGGATGCATCCTAGCCCTCCATTGATTTAGAGACACTTCCCCTAAAAGTAGAGGAATGGCCTCCATTTTGACTATCACTCAATCCACATTCAAGCACTCAAACTCTCAAGCACACATAGTTATCCATTTTCATGCAATCAAACATTCACCATTGTTGCCATCATATTGCATCTATCCAAATACAGATATCCATCATTGCATTCCTTATCAATTTAGCTTCATTTTGATCATATTTACATGTCAATTTTCTAAGCAAGGAGTACACATTCAAGCATCAACAAGGTCCAACCAAACTCATCAATTCAAGCAAGGTAAAGGTGACATTTATTTGTGCTTTGTTTGGATTCAACTAGGCTTATCATTAAGTGTTTTTTTGTGTTTTCTAGCTTGCATTCTCATTGTTTTTTTGCATTTCTAGGTTAGAATTCACTTGCACACAATTACTTATCAAATGTTGAGTTCTTGTCTTCTAGTGGTACAAACTTGACCCTTGTTTTTCTTATTTCTTATCTAGGGTCAAACCAATTGATGTCATGTCCCCTTTCAAATTAATTAATGCAAGTAATCAAACAACCCTTTTCAATATTTTTTGGGATAAGTTAAAGTAATAAATAGTAATTTCATCATTTATTTATGCTCTTGATGGAATTTGTAATTTCAAAATATCATTGGCACATTTGAATATTAAAATTAAATAATTTTTACTCCAAAATGAGGAATGGGTTCTTGAAAATGCTCATGCATTGGGTAGATTTTTATGACAACTTGTTGGGTTTTGAATGAAAAGTGTAAGGAGGTGTAGCATAGAAAATTATACTCCCTTATAGGTGATAGTGTATTTTCATGCTTAGTTTGGACCTATTTTAGTGACCTTACATTTATGAATTTTTACCCTTCCTAAATAGGTCCTAATTCCCTTAATTATGCATCCCAAGGCCTATTTTTATCATTTTTTGACACTACAACACGCATTGAATAAATGCATTCAATCATAATTTTTCCTTGGATCATGTGTGTCCTAGACATATAGGCCAAGAACCATTATCCCAAGGGTGAATCGGTCCCCTTTAAGTGCCAAGACCCATTTTTAAATATGTTTTTGGTGATATTTTATTGATTCAAATGAAACTTGCAATTTTTGGCTTTTGGGATCTAAACTCTGATAAATTAGAGAAATGCCTATAAAATTCTAGTATTTTCATCAATTCAAAACTAGAACATAAGAAAGAATATTCAAGCAAGCAAAATTTAGAGTCTTGGAGCAGCATTATTTTTAATTGTAGGTCTTCAAGTCCATTTATAGATTTTGATAAATCTTTTATCACATGATTGAAGTTTGATGCCAATAGAAGGACATGAAGGATTCTAGATGTGGGAGATGCATTTGGCCATTTCCTTTAACCTAATGACTTATTTCCTAGTGTTCTCATCTTCAAGCTTCATTCTACTAGCAACCTACAACAAGGTATCATTGTATTTCAGATTTATTTGGGGTGTTTTGACTTCTCCCTAAGTGAATCTTGTCATGTTGTCATATAGGAATCATACTCTAACACACTTGAGTAGGGTTTCTTTGCATGTTAACTCATAACAACCTTAGATGCACTTAAAATTAAGGCTCACACACTATCATTTATCAAATATTTGTCATTTATTAAGATTTAATTACCAAACTTGGGATTTTACCGAGGCAAACCCCCATACAAACAAACAAACCTTTTTTTATGTTTATACATTTATTGCATGTCCAGCTCCATAAATGAAGATTTGTAGGTACAGGAAGTGTAGACAAAGAGCTACAACTTTAGTTTTAACATTTTTGGAAAGGACTACCAAGACCCATTCACCCTAGGGAAAACTTGTCATTTAGCAAACCTCAAAACCAACTTTTGGTGGCAGGTGCATGTGTCTTAACCCTTCTCAGATCTGCCTACAAATAATGATTTGAGTTTATGTACTTTCAGGAATTTGCATTTTAGGTATTAGGTCTTATAATTCATTTAGTTTGAGTATTGCAAATCATTTTAATTTGGTTTCATATTTGGCCTATTGTCTTAAGGACTAAGATCCAAATTCTAGTTGACTCACCATTGAGGTTGAAAGTCAATATTTGCACCTTGTGATCTCTTTCCTAATGAAATGCCCTTAGGGAAAGACACAAATAGAGAAAACACCCCCTTAACATTAAGGACCCCCTTTTTCTTTAAGGACCATATTTCCCAACATTTCATTTTGGTGAACCTGAGATTGTACATTATACCTTTTCTGATTTGGAGATCTTTGAAACCCTAGATCTAGGTTTTGCATCATCTTGTTTTGTATTTAATTTATGGTTACATATTGCATGTTTACATCATTTAAACTCATAAAATCTAAAAATATTGTATACATTCTACATAATAGCTTGCATTAAAGTGTGTTTAATTCATTTAGATCAACATTTCATTCAAAATTGCATTCAAAAAAATTGTCATTTTGTTCATACATTGTCATTTAAATTGCATGTGCATTTCATCAGAATTTTGGAAAATATTGTCACTATAGTAACACTTTGCAAGCAAAAATAGTAAACATATACAGTAGCATAAACACATAGCTTTTCATTTTCCACAACCCTGAGCAAGGACTCATTTTCCCATGGGTGAATCTATCCTGGTATAGGTGTCCTAATAAACTTTTGTATGTATTTTTGTAAATGTGTCTGCTTTCTATTTTTGTTGGTAAATCTATGTTCTAAAATTCTAGAATAGTATTTCTACATATCAAAGAAATTTGACCTTTTACTTGCATTTTGAAAAAAATTAAAAACTTTTTGTTACTTTTCAATATTTAATCACTTCAAATCTATAGAGACTTGTGTTCATTTTTCATTGCATAGTCTAGAAAAATTAAGTTTTTTATTTTTACAAATAGTTGAAACCATAGACCATCCTAAAACATTTAACAAGTGGAAATTAAATGATTAACCTTGGAGAAATCATAATCATTTGATCATGTTAGATCTCTTTCTACAACTGCACCTAACCCTCAATCCCTTTAGTAGTGATCACTTTAACATGCTAGCTGAAGCCCTTGAGGATTTCATCTCACCAAAATCATCCACTAAGGCTTGTAATACCAAAACATAACAAAGAGAATTCAATACAATCACACAACTTATCCTCTACCCACTTTCACAAAAACCACAAAACCAAACCAAACCTGTTCTTATCATAGGACCACCTCAAAACAAACCAAAAGCTCCAGGACATGTCTTAAATTTTGCAAGGAAACTCACTAGTAACAATGTTTTGCAACAACCAAGTTATCATACCATTGCTCATACATATAACACAAGAAATAATATGCAACCAAAAACCATTCCTACATCCATACCACTTCCTCAACCCATTTTTCCTAGTGCTCCTCATTTACCTTCACATAGTGGAAAGGAGTATGATCTTGTGGTTTCATGAAATAAATGGAGTCCCTTCAATGCTTCATTGTCTAATGAAATACACTTATAAAAACAAGGTGTACACAATTAAAGCAGACTTACAATCATAAAGTTGTTTTCAAACTGAAATAGGAATGAAAAGTCCTTTGAGAACATTAATACCAACTTCAAAAGGGGAATTGGTGCAAGAATAGAAAGAGGAGCTTTTAAATGATCAAAAAAATATTGTATGATGGTTGGGGTTCATTAAATTTCACACCTACATTCATGGGAGAATACAAAATCACAATAAAATAATTAGGAAAGGAAAAAGAAACAACAGTAATATCAACACAACATGAAGTAGAATCATCACAAGCATCTAAGGCAACACCTTCTAGTAAAGAAGAAGACAAAACTTACACAACCAATTATGATGAGATTGATCATGAGAAGTCACCACCATCAAAATAAATGGAAGTTCTTTATGAACGAGGATATCAACTCTTGAAACAACTTGGATATAATGGAAAACTATGTGGAGTAAAAGAACAAGGCATTAAAATTCCTATAGAGTCTAATATACAAGAACAAAAAAGAGGTCTTGGATATTATTGTTCACAGATAACAAAAGCATCAAAAAATCCTTCACTTAATATCAACATACTATAACAAAGGATTCTTCTAAGACAACTCTCACATTGATGTGTCCTAACTTAATAAGCACCACAAGTGATGATATGCCAAAGGATTACTTTCAAAATGATGAAGCTAAAACAAGTATTATGGATGAAGATCAACAAATCCATGAGATTCCAAATCAAAGTGCATTACTTGTGGGGGATACAATAAACATACCAATGGATACATCTAATGATGAGAAGGTAATTCAAATAGGAAAATGTTTTGATGATGATGAACAAGAAGACCATACAATGTTATTACATGACTTTTTTGAAATCTTTGCTTGGACTTGTTACCTAATTTAGCTACCAACTCAATCAGGCAGAGCTGTGTTTTTTTACAAAGTGAAGTAAAAGGTACATTCTACTCTGCTATGTTATATCCATATGCATAAAAGAAATTATCAACTAGATTGCATTATTAACTTATGAAAATGCATACAATAGAGAAGAGAGTCAACAATTGTTGCAAAAGTAGTCTTTATTGATAATTATAAGTGTATAGTGTCTCACACAAGCTGTGGGACTAACTATTTTAATGCAGTAAAGAAATAGACTATACATTTATAGGTACATAAAAGTAAAAATTCATATGAAATAAAAGGGGATCCATCATTTCCTAAATGAATCCTAGTTGAGTTGAACTACATCTACTTCAGCCCTCTTTCTTTTCCAGCCTCCAGTTCTCCAAGGTTGCCTGCATGTGTGAGAGAGAGTTTTTTAGAGCTTGAGATCACCAATCATTATATATGTAAACATCTAAAAACATATAGTCTAAATCTCATTAAGCATTGAAATAGTCTATATATCACAGATGTCCAGGAAAATAGAAAGATTAACATAAACATCTATCATATGCTCTGCTTTATCTAACATGTTTGTTCACTGTGCAAGAATAGGTGAAATCTTTATTGTCGGTTTGTTTCATTGGATCATAGCATGTGGAGTAAAATGGGCTCCCACAAGGGTTGAGCCCAGCATGCTGCCCTCTTGTGTTTTGAGAGGGATAAGAATGTTACTTTTTCATCTCACTAATCAATTGAGTAGGTAGTATTCCATCATGGAGCAGCATCTCATAGAGTTTTTACACTTGCATTCAAATCAAAGAACAGTCACACGGTGACCTCTTTTCTATTCTATGTCATTTTAGGGCAGTCATTTCAAGAGGCAAAGTGCTATGCTAGTTGCAAAATAGCTTCAATGTTTGTTCCAGCATGGAAGCAAGCATGGTTTACTGCCCCTAATTTATGGACATCATTCTTGCAAACAAACCTTAAATAGAGTGATAGTATTAATATGAAGGAACAACCATGACAAACTACAAAATAGGCATTCAAAATGCAGTGACAACTAATGTGCCAATTGCAAATAATGTTAACTCCATGTCAAGTGTAATGTAGATCTTTGCTCATGACTACTGTTTCTTTATCTAAGGTTTATGTGGATTGTACTTATTTGGCATCATCTACAATTAAAGATGTGTTTTTTGTGAGACAAAAGAATGGTTCAAAAATAGAAATGGAGGACATATAAGATCATGTGCAAGGAAACAACCTTGTCATGATCCCTGTAGAAACATGTTCATGACATTTATGAAATGGAGAAACATAGACAAGGTCTACAACAAAGTTAAGAATCTTGAACAAACTCATTAGTCACATTCTTATTAGAATCATCAGGAAAACAAGTATATTTATGACTAAATGAAGAAATAGTGATAATAATGCCATAGGATGTGAAGATGATTCCTTATGATGATATTGGGTAGTGAATACAAATCTAGTATGACAATGGCGTGCTAGTAGAGGGTTTCCAAATTACATAAGAGAAAGTGTGCATAAAGGAATGGAAAATCTGTGTTGAGCCTTTGAGTTATACCCGTATTGTGCAAGGGTTTTGAATCATTTAGAAAAACATTTTTTCTTTCATGGGGCAGCTCTTTCTTGTTTAAACAGTTGACTGAGATAGCTCTTATTTCAACTATCCACCCTCTCATGAAGTCTCTTTCATATTATAATCCTACATGATCTTTTCATAGCAAGGGTGATTATGGCACCACTGGTCACTAATACTTGGCATCAAAGAGGAAAAAAAGGATGCCCATGATTTAAATCAACAGAAAAGACAAAGAGGAGAAACAAGGATAAAGCAAAGTTTACACCTAGAATCTTGCAAACCCAGAAAATAGAATGCTTTGAAGACAAAGCTATTGATGTTATTGCAACTTCGGGCTTCATACTTCCTTAGTTATTTGTGATTATTTAATGGAAACATATCTCTAAGATGGTTGACCTCCTTTGTAATTATTTTTATGGTGGCCGACCTTGTCCTTGAAAAGGTGTGACCCCTCTACGAAACATGTATATATAGAAGGTCACTTTCTCTCATTTGTGCATCAATTAAGTTCAAGCATTTCTTCTCTTCCAAGTGTGAATTCTTCAAGGGAAGATCAATCAAGTGCAAATTACAAATCATCAAGAGTAGATAGAGAATTTCTTAAGGGAAGATCTGAGTTACAAGGAAGTGCTGATTACTTGTTATCATTACATCTTGTGAAGGTGTTGCATATCGGCCTTGAGATTGGCCTCATTGTAATGGGACTTGTTGTCATTATTGATATATAATAGAGAGATATTTGTTGTTGGGTTTTTCCCCTCAAGAGGAGGTTTTTCCCAGGGTATTTGTTGTGTCTTTTTGTCTAATTTTGAAATTAATTTATGTGCATTAAATCTGATCATAAGAACTAACATGGTATTAGAGCGGGTTTGAAGAAGATCTTGATCAAATTTTTTATTCTAGTGATACTCTTTATTCTCTTTCTCATTATTGTCTATCTCTATCTCTTCATCAAGATGGCATGGAGATTTAGAATTATGCTCACCTTGAGGGAGAATGAATTGGAAATTTTCATAGAGAGCAAAGCCCCTGAGCCTACAAATGAGGAAAAGAAGGTGCAATGGAAGAAGAAAGATACTAAGGTGAAGAAGATGTTAGTTGATTCTATGAAGGACCATATTGTTCCCATCATCTCTAAGATGAAGATGGAAAGGGAAATGTTTAAGTCTTTGGAGGAGATGTACGAAATCAACAACACAAGCTAGGAACTTGCACTAAAACAACTTCATCATGTTAAGATGGCGGAAGGAGAATCTGTCATCGCTTACTTCATGAAGATTTCTGAATTGAGAGATCATCTCTCTACCATTGGTCATTTTTTTGATGTCAAGGATTTTACCATGTTGGCTCTTAATGGTATTCCTTCATCTTGGGAGTTTTACATTCAAGAAATCAATGCAAGATCGAAACTTCCCAAGTTTGATCACTTGAGGGAAGATTGTATTCAAGAAGAGTCTAGGTTGGCTATGAGAGGTATTGGTCAAAGCTCCACAAATGAAGACATTCATGTTCTTTCCACTCAATCCTCGAAGGAGAAAGAAAAAGGAGGAAAGAAAGGATACTTCAAGAGGAATAGAGATAAAGAAGCTTATGGGGCTCCCGCATTCAAGAAGAAGTGGGACCTCTCCAAATTCCAATGTTTTTCACTATGACAAGTTTGGTCACTATGCAAAGGATTGTCCAACTAGGCCTAATCAACATGCTTCATTTGTGGATGTGGATGAGATCTCTCCTCAAAATGATTCTAGGGAATTTATATTCTAAGTCATGGGCATGTGTTCAAGCCGTGAAGGTTGTGTGTTGATTTGAGTGCAAGAGTAGCCTATCTCACTGTGTCCAGTATTTGCATCCATCAGAATATTTAAAGAGATAAGTATTATTTGTTTGCTGAGTTATATCATTTATTTGGATCTTGTAATTAGTAAAGAGAGATAATGGTTTCTCTCGAATTGCGTTCTCTAGCTTAATGTCCTTTGAATATTTCATTTATTGCAATTTATTTCATGTTGGTTGTGAAGATTTATGAGTGTGACTCTAAAATAAAAGGAGAATTACAATTTTGATGGTGATTAGCCAGTAATATCAATATCATTCTCTAATGCATGAACTCTGATAAATCCTTGAACTCTTGGAGAGAGTTGGTTCTAATTGCTAACTACATAATGCATTCAAGAAATCTGTAGTTTTGCAGATTATCTTTTGTTGTGCTGAGTTTAGCACTCTCGAGAGGAGTAAAAGATGGAAGAAAGAGTTATTTCATAATTCAATAAAGATAAGTTCTTTATCCCTTCATTCTGATCTTTTGATATTTGCTACATGTTTCACTTGTAGGTTGATTTCTTTATTCATTTTTCATAACACCCTTATGTGTTCATGCTATAACTTGTCATAGTAAACCGTGTATGATTCTAGCCTTGATATTTCTTTGGATAGTTATAAATTGTTTGTAATCTCTCTCTATATCACTTCCAAGATGGATCGAGAAGTAAGAAGGTGATGAGAGATTGCTTAGTGATGAAAATCTTGAAGCATCTTGTGAGGAAGTTGTGCTGACGAAAGAAATGAACAAGCATGAAGTCACAACTTGCAGCCATGGGACTGAGTCGGTGGCTAGACGGAGCTCACTTCCAGAAGCTTTCATTGCAATCTCTGGAGCAAGGATCAAGAGGGAGTTTTGTAACTCACTGAGAAGAAGTGAAGATTACTATATTGCAAGGCTAGGTGTTAAACCCTTAGAGGATCCCTTCAGTTGCTAAGATCATAATTGCTCAAAATTGTCATCTAGATTTGACATTGGTAGCTCCGCAAACCTATTCAGAATAGTGTGATCTAGGATGATGTCGAGGAGGACTATCCTGAACTCCCTACAGTACCAGAGGTGTACACTGGAAAATATTTATCTAAGGCAAGTGTTGCAAGCAATCTTGGACGAAGAGGTTAGAAGGTTGATGCAAGTGCTTGAAGATTCAGAGGGAGCCAACTGAACTTGAAGAAGATGGTTATCTAGTTGATCTTGGTTCTTTATGTTGATTTATGGAAACAAATTTTTAGAAGCTTAAGGAGGCTGCAGCTAGTGCCTAGTTTAGATCTGGGGGATCCTACTATGTACAATCAATTGATTGGATCATTGATGTATCTATACTAGACCAAATTGCAGTAAGTACATTTTATCAAGTTCATGTGTGAACCAAGGTAGGTACATCTTGTTGCAGTGAAACATATCCTAAGATACTTGTGTGGCATAGTTGGATATAGGTTGAGATATTCCTCCGATGTGGACTTGGAACTGCATGGTTATACTAATTTTGATTGGGAAAGGAGTGTCACTGATCAAAAGAGCACCTCTAGATGTTGCTTTAGTTTGGGATCTGCTATGATTTCCTAGTGCAATAGGAAGTAGTCATCTGTAGCATTGAGTACAGTAGAGGCAAAGTATATTGCAACTTGTATAGTAGCTCGGGAAGCAATGTGGCTTCGTAAGCTCCTTTCAGGATTGTTTGGACAATCAATGGACCCTACTATCATTCATTGTGATAACCAGAGTTGTGTGAAGATTTTTGTCAATCTTGTGTTTCATGACAAAACCAAGCATGTTGAGATCAAATACCACTATATCAGAGATATGGTATTGAGGAAAGCTATACAGTTGAGGTATATCAGAATTAATGAGCAGATGGTAGACATTCTCACCAATCCTCTCTCCAAGATAAAGTTTTTGTACTTTCAAGATAAGCTTGGTATGGTGGAGAATATAGCCTTAGCTGAGAAGGAGTCTCAGTATCAGTGATCCTCATTAATGAGTTCTTTGTGAGAGAAGTTCGAGGTGAAATCCATTGAATAATGAGTTATTCTCTATAAGAGAAGTTTGAGGTGAAATCCCTTGATTCCACCCTTTGGGAGAGCCATGGTGGATGTCATCTATGTGACTCCGTGATAGTATCATGTGAGAGTATGTGATGATTCCTCTTGTACTTGTGTTTTCACCCTCTGGGAGAACCATGGTGAAAGTCATGTTGAGGTGACAACATCACACAAGTGATGACCACTTGTACATACCATACATGGTTGTAGCCATTATGGTTGATATCATGATGAGGTGATATCTGATATCACGATGAGGTGATATTGTTTCTTTTCCACATATGGTTGTAGCCATTGTGGTTGGCATCATGATGAGGTGATATGTCTTATGTAGCAGGAAGTATTCCTCCCTAGTTGAGAGGGAGTTTTGATGTTATTGTAGCTTTGGGATTCATACTTAATTATTTGTGATTATTTAATGGCAACATATCTCTAAGATGGCTGGCCTCCTTTGTAATTATTATTTATTATTCATAATTATTTTTATGGTGGCTGACCTTGTCCTTGAAAAGGTGCAACCCCTCTAAGCAACATGTATATATAGCAGGTCACTTTCTCTCATTTGTGCATCAATTAAGTTCAAGCAATTCTTCTCTTCCAAGTGCAAATTCTTCAAGGGAAGATCAATCAAGTGCAGATTGTGAATTATCAAGAGTAGATAGCGAATTTCTTAAGGGCAGATCTAAGTTACAAGGAAGTGTCGATTACTTGTTATCAATGCATCTTGTGAAGGTGTTGCATATCGGCCTTGAGATTGGCCTCATTGTAATGAAACTTTTTTCCATTATTGATATATAATAGAGAGATATTTGTTGTTGGGTTTTTCCCCTCAAGAGGAGGGTTTTCCCAGGGTATTTGTTGTGTCTTTGTGTCTGATTTTGAAATTATTATTTTTGCATTAAATATGATCATAAAAACTAACAAAATCCATCACCATGAATGAGAGATGTTTCAATTCTAATAGTGAGAATAAAACCCCAATACCTACAAATAGATGAGGCCATGGTCATTCTTCTATTTTTCCTACAGAAAATGCTTGAAATGTGCATTTAAAACACAAAACCATGGAATAGAAATTCCAAGAGAAATGCATGAAAGAAATCAACAGAGGAAAATGAAGGAGATTTGTAATTTCAAGATGCATTCTTAATATTTTTCAACTCAATAGAGACTCAGGGTTTCAAACCCTCGAGTAAAATACAAAAGAAATCAAAAGAAATACTGCCTAATGATCGAGGCTTGAAACTTCAAAAAATAGAGAAATCAAACTTTTGTTTCCAGAGATTGCAAGTAAACACGTTGTACAAGAAATAATAAACAACATCCTCATTATTCTTTTGCAAATCAACAAAGCTAGAATTGAGCTTATATTCTCAAAAAATGAAAAGAAAATGCAGAAATTTCCTTCATAAGCAACTCACCTAAGCTTTTTTTGTATATTTTTGCACATAAATCTGTTGGAGGAGCCTTGTTCTATTTCAAATTCACCATGGAAGTCACCTAACATAGCTCGAGTCAAAAACCTATGTCGGTGGTGGAGAGTTCTAGAAACTAGCAAATGCAAATGAAAATGCATTAAATGTTGATTTGAGTTTTGTCTTTAGGGTTTCAACCCTAACTATGCCTACATAACTCAAGGAATTTTTTGCCTTTTGTTTTAACATATTGCAAATGAATTAATACCTTCACCTTATGTCATATGCCTAGTAATTAGGGTGTACATTCCCTTTTACACTTATGAGACTCTTGTATTAACCTTCAAGCATTGTTGAGTCAATGCTTTTATTTTGCATCTTTTGTGGAAATGTAAAACATTTATCTAAGTGGTGCAATTATAAATCACTTAGTTAATGTTACTTGTAATGCAAAATAAATTAGTGTTTATTCTTTCAAGGGAGGTACGGTTGAGTCATTATGCTTTTGCAAGCATATAGGGGGAAGTTGGGGAGGTTAGTAAACCTTTGGAGAGAATATAGGCTTGTTTCACTCAGTTTGGAGCAAATTTAGGGTCTTTTAAAGCATATACGACTCGTGTTTTCTTTTCTTGCATCAATTTGAAAATGTAAAAAATATTATTGAAGTGATAGAATTATAAATCACTTTATTTAATGTTTTTTATATGCAAGATAGAGGTGTGTTGAACACACCAAAGGTATGAGTAAAAACAGTTGGAGATATGGTTGGATAATGATGACTTGGGCCAAACATGTGGAAAGTGTGTAGGTTGTTTTTGACTAGTTTTTTGGAGGGAATGAGAGCATCTATTGTGGGTAAGGTCATGGCTTGACTTTTTCTTCACTTTGGAGACATTTTGGAGAGGTTTTGGGAGCTATTTTTAGGGTTTTTTTGTTATACATGACCAAGAAGCTTCTAGAAGTATATGTGTGGAAGAAGCTTCAAAAAAGCAGAAGTAACTTCAAACATGAGTTTTTGAAGGGATATCTTTCTTCTTTCAACAAGTATTGTAGCTCATTTTTGGATTTATTTCAAGTGAAATATTTTTGTAACTCATTTGGATAGACTTGTATAGCAATTTACACCTTGGAGGTAAATGAAGATAAGTAATTTTTCTTTCTTAATATTTTGTTCTATTGTGTGCATTTGAGTGATTGATACAATTACTTGTGAATTTTCCTCATTCCTTGTCTTTGTGTCTCATTAGTAGCACCTTTATGTAGAAAGTATATGTATTTGCATGTTATAAGTTGTGTTAGATGCAATTAATTCAAGTTGTGAAAAGCATTTTTTCTTTCTAGGAGTTGAGCATCAAAGCCTTATTATGAAATATTTATGCAAAGCATATAAGTATTTGAGTTGTGAATGTTAAGCTTGTTTTTTATTGAAACTGTGTGTATAAGTAGCTTTACAGGTTTTCGATAACATTTAGGTGCATCACCATAGGAGTTAGTTTTCATATTCATGCTTTTTTCTTACCCTTTTCCCAACAAGAAGAACAATTTTAGGTGACTACCTTAGGATCCAACCTTCTCTAGAGGTCCATTTCAAGTTTAGGCAACCCACAAGCCTAGGAATGTTCCCATGTTTCTCCAAAATGCTAAGTTTTGCAACTTAGCAAGGGTGCAATTTAGGAGACAACAGGACTTATTTAGATATGTTGGGTATTGATGCTAAGATAGTAACACACAAAATTGTTCTTGAGAAAGATGTTAAACCTGTGAGACAAAAGATACATAATATGAATCCTAAGATAACTTTGTTGGTTAAAGTTGAAATTGAGAAGCTCTTGGATGTTGGTTTTATCCTTCCTATTGAGTATTATCCTTGGATATCCAACATTATAGTAATGGAAAAAATTGATAATCATATTAGGATGTGTATGAATTTTTGAGATCTAAACAAAGCATATTTAAAAGATGATTTTCCCCTTCCTAATATTGAAATGATAGTAGATTCCACCATAGGACATACCTTATTATCCTTCATGGATGGATTTTTAGGATACAATCAAATCTTTATTAATCCTCAAGATCAATACAAGACAACTTTCACTACACCTTAGGGAATATTTTTTTGGGTTGTCATGCCTTTTGGATTAAAAAATGCTAGAGCAACGTATCAAAGAGTTATGACACTAATATTTCATGATTTTATACACAACATTTTGGAAGATTACGTTGATGATATTTTGGCTAAATCTATAACTCATCAAGATCATGTCAAAATCCTTCATAAAATATTTGAAAGAATGTGTAAATACAACATGAGGTTGAACCCAAATAAATGTGTTTTTGGTGTGGGTAGTGGAAAACTATTGGGTTTTATAGTGTCACATAGAGGAATTGAGGTGGAGACCAATATGATTGATGCTATAATAAACATGCCATCTCCTAAGAATATTTCTCAACTATGTAGTTTACAAGGAAATATTCAAGCTATTTGTCATTTTGTTGCATCATTAGCGGATCGGACTCTTCCTTTTACCCAACTCCTTAAGAAAGAATTAGAATTTAAATGGAGTAAGGATTGTCAAAAGGCTTTTGAAAGCTTGAAAGAATATCTAGATAATCCTCCCATTTTGTAATCCGCTATTCGAGGAAAAACATTATTCTTTAAGTATCAACAGCAACTCATACTCTAGTTGTGTTATTAGCTCAACAAGATGAAAATGGGAAAGAACATCTTGTTTATTATATTAATTAAACATTGATTGATTATGAAACTTGATATACAACAATAGAAAAATATTTTTTGGCTCTTGTGTTTGCTACTAGTAAATCGAGACATTATTTACTAAATACATAAGTGTATGTTGTCACAAAATTTGATCCTTTAAAACATCTTTTTTCTAAAACCATTTTTTTAGGATGTTAAGCTCAGTGGTTTATGTTGTTAACTGAGTTTGATCTTAAATGTGTTCCTCAAAAGTCAATCAAAGGACAATCCTTGATCGACCATTTAGTTGACGCTTCTTCACCATTAGCATTACCCATTCATGACTCATTCCCTGATGAAAATGTGTTGAAAATAGAGGGTGAAACATGGGAATTGTATTTTGATGGTTCTAAGTGTCAAAGTGGCTTTGGAGTGGGGATTATATTAACACCACCTTCAAGAAAGCCTATTCCCTTATCCTAACATTTAAGCTTCCTATGTACAAACAACACTACAGAGTATGAGGCCCTAATAGCTTGAATATGTGTGGCCTTATCCTTGGGTGTTCAACATATTCATTTATTTGGTGATTCTCAATTAGTCATTAAACAAACCAATGGATCATATCAAGAAAAATGTGATAAGTTATCTCAATGCAAAAACCTTATGATGACATTGTTAGAATGTTTTGAATCTTATACTATTGAAAATATTCCACGAAAGGATAATCGACATGTAGATGTAATGACAAGTTTTTCTTCCCTTGTTTCTCTTGAAGATTCTTCCATGGACTTTACATTAATAGTTCACACAATCACAAAACCTTCAATAGATACCTCTAGTGAATGTTACTGATATTCAATTATTTAAAAGAAGGTACCTTTCCTAAACCAACTACTAAAAACACTAGAGCTCATATTTGAAAACTTGCAACTAGGTATATAACCCTATCGGATGTATTATATAGACGTTCATTCAATGGAATTTTGCTTCGATGCCTTAAATAATTATAAATTCCTACAGCCTTTGAGGAAGCTCATACTAGTACTTGCAAGGGAATTTTGGAGGAAGATCATTAGTTCAAAAGCTAATTCGCATAGGATATTATTGGAGGAACATGGAATAAGATTGTTTTGATTATTTTAATAATTTCACAAATGTCAAGAGCATAACAATTTGATTCACGCTCTTGCTTTCGAACTTCATACCAAGTTCCTATTGGGTCATTTTTTATTTGGGTTTGGATCTCATCGAAAAAATTTCCCCTCCATCTTTTGGACATATGTTTATAATTACTACAATAGATTAATTCACAAAGTAGGTAGAGGAAATTCCTCTTCATTCCATGATTGTTGATGCAATCTGTCATTTCATTTTGGAGAACATTATTGCTAGATTTGGTCTTCCTTCTGTGTTAGTTTCATACAATGGGACACCATTCTAGAACAATAAAGTAAAAAAATTCTTGGAAACATTTCACATTCAACATAATTTTTCAACACCATATTACCCACAATCTAATGGTCAAGCAAAAGCAACAAACATAACCCTTGAACAAATCCTACACAAAACAATGAGTAAACATAACAAGGATTGGCACACTCAATTGTCTTATGTACTGTGGGCTTATTGCAAAAGTATCAGTACATCTACAGGAAATACACCTTATGACCTTTTCTATGGCACTAATGCAATAATTCCCTTAGAGTTAGAAATTCCTTCATTGTGAATTTCTCTTAGGGGCCTTATTGATGATAACACCTATAAAAAGAAATGATTACAACAGCTTGAAATGATTGGTAACAACGTATAAATTCTCTTGAGCATCTCCAAGCTTATTCCAAAATAATGCAACATAGTTACAATGATAATGTCATTCCTTGCTCATTTAGCAAAGGGTATTTTGTGTTATATTAAAATCAATGTAATGTTAATATTGCCTCAAGTGAAAAAGGAAAGTTTAGTCTGAATTGGTTAGGCCCTCATGTAATCGATGAAAGGTATGGGTCTAGAGCATATATATTAATGTAAATGGATGGTACACCTCTCTAAGATCCTATCAATGTTGCACATTTGTGTAGATATTGCACTTAACATCCCTTTTGAATAATACATATATTAAAGCATGTTGTTAGATTAAGTAGATAGTTTTCTATCTTATCTTGCATTGCTTCACTCTTGACAAACACTCTTGGTGTGTCTTAGATTATATAGAGTAATTGTTCATTAATTTGAATTATTACTTTCGTTTACATGTTATTCAATCATTTGTGTGTTATGTTAAATTAGATCATTACATACATTTAAATTCTAAATTATATCATAAGAGCATCTAGTTTGATATATCACACATATTAAAATTAAAATTAGATCATGAAGATATTATTAAACAATATTACCAATATTTTTAATAGATCACATTGACATCTAATAAAAAACAAGAACCCATGAAAATAAAACATTCTCATATATATATATATATATATATATATATATAAGATCATAAATATTATATTCATGATCACCATGGTAACAAAATGTGGTGTGATATAACATAGTACATCTAGTGAGGCCTATGGCTATTAGACTCCTTAGGGCTTGGTGTTAGTGCTCATTGGGAGATAATGGAGCAGGAGTTTCTCATAGATCTCATTCAATCTTGAAGGCCTCATACCTCACCTTTATCTATACACTCACATACGAGTGCTACAATACGATCATGTTCTATTTGATCCCTATCTGCTTGAAGTCTAGTAACCTCCACCCACAACTTGTTGAGTTCTGACTGCATGAAAGCTTGTGCCTCACTCTCAGAAGAAACTCGGGTGGCCTAAAGCTCCTCGTATGTAGTCTTGAGCCCCTCATAAGCAGCTTCAATCTCCTCATGTATGGCTCTCGACTCCTCCTCCCTAGCTCTTAACTCCTCGATCATCCTAAAATCATCCTCATAAGCTATCCTCCATCTCACTAAGAGCTCAAATAGGTTATCATGGCACCCTGCACTAGGTGGTGGCCTATGCTCCACTCATATTTCCTGGTGTGGGGGATAGGTGGTGGCATATATGTAGTGACTAAATTGAAGAAGTCTAACCACTCTCATGTCCCCACTATAAGAAAGAAAACATAACATAAGTTAGAACAATATTAATGCATACTTAAAAACTTAAAAGAGATAAATCACATATCATCACTGGATCACCAGTCTGCTAGTCAGGATCATGATAGGATACATTAGGTTCCTTATCAGGACTCCTCACATGAGTAGGAAGGGTGGTAGGTGGATCATGGTTACACTCTCTGCACTCATGAGATGGGGTGCATGTTGTAGTTGTTGCTATGCTCAGGTAAAGCGAGGATGAGATATCGATCTCTCCTCGGGGGAATCCATGGCCTTTTTTTTCTCCTCTCTCATTAGCTATTGATCCTCTATATCATCTATCATTTCATCATAATCTATAGTATCACCATCCATGGCCATGTCCTCTCATCTCTATGTCCTAGAAGAGGTCTAGCATCACCTACAAGATGGTTGTCAAGGAAGACATGTGGAGGTTTTTCCCTCATCCACCATCTCATGTAACCTATAGTGGTGCCCACATCATCCAAATTAGATGTTGGATGTACATCCTGGTCCTCATCATCTAAGTCACTAAAATTGACATCATCGATGGTAGGATGATGGATGTCTCTCATCTTGGCACCACTTTGTGTAGCTCTCAAGTATGTAGGTCAGGCCTAGGCACTACATGAACCTACCCAAACTAATGCATGATGCAATCATAATAAAATGGCATAATAATATAGTCATGTCATCCAACCAATAATCTATCTTATTGCATCTTGGTCAACTATTGTGTATGATTTGACCACTATGGTAGAGCCATGTATGGTCTTCATACCATATTATCCTCCTCTAAGTGATCAAATAGAATTCTCAAGTGTAAAATATCTTCACACTACGAAGCTCATCTCAATGTATAGCTATAGGCTCTCAGATAACCAAGGGTCACTATGGTAGAAAAACTCATTGGTCTAGTGCATGTGATATGCTCAAAGGCCTACACCTAAAGAAGTGTGCAATGCACTATACTGTGAATATCTCGATAAACAAATTGACCAAGATCATAATAGAGATGAGAGAGCATACTATGATCCCATGCATATACGGTCCAATGTTGCTCCATATCATGAATGGTGTGAATGAGGCCTCCCTCAAGGTGTGCACCTCATCCATCAGGCCAATTTCTAGTGCAATGATAACACATATAATCCATCGAAGAAATGGAGAGAAAGCATATAGAATCCATTGGAGCTTGATGTGAGCCCCAATATCCTCAAGAGCAATAGGGAAATCGGTACATTACTGAATGTCACACCTCATCTGTCGATATGTGTGATCCTCCTCTAAGTGGATGATCTCACCCCAGATGGGTATCCTAAGAATTTGATGTACATCCATTAATGTCACTATAATCTCCCCTATTGCGAGATGAAATGTGCAAGTATCTAGGTCCCATCTCTCTACCATCACCATCAGCATCGCATAATGATAACTCATGGGTGGCATGAGGTATATCCAAAATAGTCCAATAGCACGAAGTGTCTCCTCCTCTTCATTCAACCAAGTAACCTACTCACGAAGGAAAGGGAACATGTTTCCTCCCAATCACTACCAAGCGTGTGGTGGAATCTAAAAGAAGCAAAGGAAATCATAAATAACATCACAAAAATAGTCAACCAAATAGTTAATAGCAAAGCGAAAATGCCCTTGGACATTCTACCCAAAATGGGACAGGTTCAACATTTCTAGAGAAGGGGTTGTGTCATCGAAAAATGTACCCTTGTCATTTTGATGGTCTTTTAGTTCTTGTTTCATAGTTTTGGAACTATGTTGCTTTAATTTTATGGTGTATCTTGGCTTGAACATGCTTATTTAGGTACTAAAACTCAAAGAACGACGTCTTGTGAAGGTGTTGTGAAGTGTTGTAAGAAATTTCTACATTCTTCTATACTTTATTTAATGCAATTCACTAAAAACCACATTTTAATTCATTAACAAGTCCTATTTTGAAGTGTTGTAAAGTCTTGTAACAAGATTTCATGCTTTTCTAGGCATATTTTCACTATTTACACCCTTCTCATGCTTTATTTTGTCTCTTTATGCCCTCATATTCTTATATTAAGTGTATTTTTGGGTCCCATCCCAATAAAAAACATTAAACACAACATTATTCCCGACACTTTGTTTTGGGTCCCAGGTGGGACTCATTTTCCAAGGGTGGCGAATGAGTTCCCCTTGGCCCCAAATTCAAAATATTTCACAATTTCTTTTAGGATTTTACTCAAATTCACATCATGTCGGGCTGTGATGAGGTATGAATGGATAGTAAGGCACAATATTTGTATAAATATGTTATTTTAACCTCATTTTACATCTCCAAACACATTCAAGCAATCTCCTCATTCAAGAATTCATAATTCGAGCAATCTTCTAAGTCATTCAAGTAATCAAGCATTTTGCATCATCAATTCAAGCACTTTGGAGCATCCATTGACATCACTTCAAATTTTTATATTCAAGGATTTGGTAAGTTTGTAATACTTGCATGTTATTCATTTACCATTTCCTTTACATTTCATTCATTTCTATTGGGTTTGATTACCAAAGTGTTGTTTGACTAAGGCAAACCCCTATTCACTAACCCTCCAACATTTTTCCCCTTTGTGCATGTGTATTTGTAGCTTTGTTTTGTAGATTTAGCAGGTTTAAAGGTGTTGAAAAGTGGAATTCAAGTCAACTCATCATCTTTTCAAGCATTTTAAGTATTTTTTGTCTATTTTATGCAAAAATTACCCCAACAACCTAATATTCAGACATTACCAGATCTAGAGTAGCAGTGTTGTCTCTTCATTTTCCAAAAATCTTGAGGAGGACTGATGCACCACCCTTGGTGAATGAGTCCCACCTAAAATCTAAAAAATCTGCATTTTGTTAGAAATCAACTCCCAGCTATCAGAAATTAGTTCCCAACACTTTTTCAATAGTAGGACTGAATCGCCACCCTTGGCAAATGAGTCCCACTATGAAAAATTAGAAAATTTCATCAGCATTCCAAACACTCCAAAAATATCATACAACATCTAGGTGCACTCATATTTGACCCTGCACCTTCTGTTCTACATATTTCTTTCAATTTCTTCATCTTTCATAGTTGTTAGCATATCACAGTGTGTTTTCAAACATAGCTTAAATTGCACTTTAACATTCATTTTAGATCATTTTAATAAGTCAATTTCATTTATATTAATTCATTTACATCATATCTCATTGCATACATCCTAATTTGAATGTGCATAAGCATTTTAGGAACCAAATCTCTCTCTTTTTAGGTGAAAAACCTTAGGAAGAGAGCTTGCATTTTGGGTTCCTAAAATCTACATCACAGGGGTCTAGGATAGGGTCACCATTTGTGGACAAGGTCACCAAAATGGGATAGGGTCACCATTTTGGGATGGGGTCCTCATGATGTTTGAAGAAAAGGCATAAATGATGCAAAAATGTAAAGGAAAATCACAGGGAAGGTACAATGAACTCACCTCTAGCGGGATGTCATTTGTAATCTTTGATTGTAGAACCTCTAATCTTGGGGGCTCATAGGGTCATTGGCTCAACATATTCACTCCTCTGCAACAAGGTAATCTTCAAATAGTAAATGTCAAAATGATAGTCAAAATGTGGTTTTGTACTAACATATAGTAAAGTTTCTTAATAGTACATTTCACTCAAATCACTATAATGGGGCTTGAGAACTTTGTTTTTTATATCATTTATTGTGTTGGATTCATAATTCTATTCCCAATATCATCTAATGTTTATTGATATATGTTTTTATGATCTCATAACCCTATCATAAGCATTTCTATCAAAAAAACCCTAGAAATTTGATGAGGTCAAATTGCTACCCTGATTCCACCTCCATAAAGCAAGCAGAATTAGGGGGCATACATCTACCCTCAAATTTGATTCTTCATAGAATTTTGACATATTTTAAGATGATTTTGAATAGCTCATGAATTAGTTTTGTAGGTTGTGGTTCCTAACATTATGGTTTTACAGATAACTACAGTGGGGGCTTCATTCTCCATGTTCACAAATGAATGACAATATCAATATGAGTATCCTATTTATGAAGCATGATTTTCTTTAGCTTACATATGCACATAGTGTGATATGGCCGCTAAAGTGGGAACTAAATGTAGCATAGAAAACTGTACTCCCTTGTAGGTGATAGTATAATTTCACACTTAATTTGGACCTATTTTAGTGACCTTACATTTATGCATTTTCACCCTCCCTAAAAAGGCCCTAATTCCCTTTATTATGCATCCCAAGGCCTATTTTTATCATTTTCCAACAATGAAACACACATTGAATATTAAATACATTTAAACATATTTTTTTCTTGGATCATGTGTAACCTCGACTTATAGGCCAAGACCCATTCACCCAAGGGTGAATGGGTCCCCTTTAAGTGCCAATACCCAATTTTAAATATGTTTTTGGTGGTATTTTATTGATTCAAATTCAACTTGCAATTATTAGATTTCAAGATCTAATATCTGGGAAATTAGAGAAATGCCTATAAAAGTCTAGTATTTTCATCAATTCAAAACTAGAACATGTAAGAGAGAATATTCAAGCAAGAAAAATTCAAAGTCTTAGAGCAGCATTGTTCGTAATTGTAGGTCATCAAGTCCATTTGTAGATTTTGATCAAGCTTTTTTCACATGATTGAAATTTGATGCCAATAGAAGGACATGATGGATTCTAGGTGTGGGAGATGCATTTGGCCATTTCCTTTAACCTAATGACTTATTTCCTAGAGTTCTCATCCTGAAGCTTCATTCCACTAGCAACCTACAACAAGGTATCATTATATTTTAAATTTATTTGGGGTGTTTTGACTTCTCCCTAAGTCAATCTTTTCATTGTAATATAGGAATCATACTCTAACACACTTGAGTAGGGTTTCTTCTAACACACTTGAGTAGGGTTTCTTTGCATGTTAGCTCATAAAAATCTTAGATGCACTTAAGATTAGAGCTCACACACTGTCATTTATTAGATCTTTGTTATTTATGAATTTTTAATTACCAAACTTGGAGTTTGACCAAGGCAAACCCCCATACAAACAAACAAACATTTTTTGTTTATAGACTTATTGCAGGTTCGGATTTGGAAACAAAGATTTGCAGATATAGGAGCAGAGTGCAGACAAAGGGCTACAACTTCAATTTTTATAGTTTTGGAAAAGACTATTAGGACTCATTAGCCCTAGGGTGAACTTTTCCTTCACCAGAACTTAAACCAAATTTTGGTGATAGTTGCATGTGTCCAAACCCTTCTCAAATCTACTTGCAAATTCTGATTTTAGTTTTTGTAATTTCAAAAAGTTGCATTTTAGGTATTAGGTCTTATAAATCATTTAGTTTGAGCATTGCAAATCATTTTAATTTGGTTTCAAATTTATCCTATTGCCTTAAGGACTAAGATCCAGGTCTATTTGACTCACCATTGAGGTTGAAAGTCAATCTTTACACCTTGTGATCTCTTTCCTAATGAAATGCCCTTAGGGAAAGACACAAATAGAGAAAACACCCCCTTAACATTAAGGACCCCATTTTTGTTTAAGGATCATCTTTCCCAACATTTCAAGAGAAATAAAAAAATGGCATGCAATATGGGAGTGGGGATTTGAAAGTTTTTAATTGATACTTTTCACCAAAATGGGGCATTGGGATTTTGGGTGCCCAAATTGGCCAAGGGTAAGAATAAATACAAGTTGCAATAATTTTGAACATTAGTATGTTCATTTTATCACTTCAAATTTCTATATGCATTGAATATCTTATATTACCTTCTTTGGAAGAAAACTAATTGGAGTTTGGAGACTTTGGATGAAAATAATCTGGTTTCATGGAGGCAATTTCACTCAGGAGTTGCATTTGGATCTCAAGTTTTGCAAATAGTTAGTGTTTCTTGTGTTGTGTTGTGTTGCTGTGTGTTTTAGGTGAGGTTTATATGTAACGTTGTTGTTGTCATTTTGGTTTGGTGTGTTCCAGAATATTTTATTTCTATCCATTGTATTTTTTTAGATCAATCCCAAGAGTTGGAAAAGTTATATTTCAGTTATGGAACAAGATAGTGAAGTTTTCATGAGTTCTATGTAGTTTGTTGAGTGATTTCTATATTTTTTTGTTATTGTTGTAGTTGTATCTTTTTTTTGTTATTCCAAAAGTTTCATATAATAATAATAATTATTCATATCAATAGAAGAAGACCCAAAACTTCTATGTGAAAATTACTAAATTTTGGTGCATAGTTTTGTTGTGAAATCTATAAATTTTGTGGGTTTAAGGAGTAGTTATTTTGGATTTGTGTTTTTAGTAATGACTATCATTAAATAGTATAATATGATGTAAAAATTATATTTATACCAATATATAAATTTGCAAACATGTATAGGCCAATAGGTGCAAATACAGTGTTGTCTAGCTTGCTTGTTTGTGTAGTTTTTGTGAAGTTTGGTTTATGCAATTTTTAGATCTGAAATTTACTAGGAAAATTTTAGTTGGGACATTTCAATGGTATTATAGCTATGATCTTGTCAACTTGTAGGTTATTTAGATGATTTATTTTTCCAAGTGACATAGAACTTAGATACCAAAGAGAGAAAATAAAGTTACAATAAGAAAAGGAGGGATAATGGAAGGAGAGGTAGATCTTGAAAAATAATTTAGAGAAACAATAAAAAACTATGAAATACATGATCAAGTGAAAGAAATTATTGTAGAAGGACAAGACAGCCTTACAAACACAATTAGTTAGATTTTTCAATGGATAAAGAAAAATTCAATCAATTACAATAACAATGGAGGAGCTAGTACTTTAGGAGAAACTAATAATGAAATAGGAAAGGTAAAATAAGTGGTTACATAGAATTTAGGAGTTGGATTTGAGAATAGACCCCTCAGGCCCAAGTTCATTCAAAGGGTAGAAGAGATTCCAGATGTAGAAACTAACTTCAAGATGGTATTTCAATTTTCTATGAAGAATATAGAGCACTTCCACCACAAATTCAAGAGGATATGACATTGACAAACTATATACATTGTCAATGAGGAATACTAAAGGTGCAACAAAGCAAGAGCTAAAGTTACAAAAAAAACCAAAGGATTTAGAGCTTACTCTAGGAAATTTAACTCTCACCACTTTTGATGGATCTAAAAGGAGCATGGTAAGACCATGGTTGCAAAAATTATATGAATATTTATCTCTTAAACCGATGAAAAAAGAAGAATCAATTAAGTTTGGAACCCTCCATTTAGAAGGAATAGTTCATGATTGGTGGTATAATGGTTTGATTACACAAAATCATCATCTTATTCATAATTTTGGAGGATTTTGTAATAGGTTTATTGAAATATCTAATAGAAAGGATGGAGGGAATTTCAAGGTGTTGGATCGCCTCAAACATAAACTGTTGTTGATTTTTAAAAGTTATTAATTATGGTAACTAACATTGTAAAAAGAAGTCTCGTTTTTCTATGAATAGAAGGATTATTAGAGAAACTCATGGGATTAGTAAGGCCTTTTAACCCTTCAAATTTGCAAGAAAATATCAATAAGGCTTTTGATTTTGAGGTAACAATTCCTCAAAAAAATACTTATTCAAATTTATCATTTAGGAATAATTCCAAAGGAAATTTATAAAAGAAAACATCTATTGCACCAACATGAAAAACTACACCTCCAACTACAACAAAGAAGATTAATGATGAGATAGAGAATAAACTTAGGAGGAAGAAGCTATTTTTCTCTTATTGTGATCCATGGGCCCCAGGTCACAAATTCCTAGTAAAGGGAAAGTACATTATATTGAGGTGATATCTGATGGAGAATCAGATTTAGAAAATGAACATGAGGTGTTCATTAATTCAAAAGAGTATATTCCACATGAGCAAGAAAAGGGAGAAAAGAAGGATAACCCAAGTGGTACATTTACATATCTATCAAAATCTCCTAAATATTATACTTTCAAGATTTGAGGAGTGTTATCTAGACAAAGAGTGACTATGTTGATAGATAGTGTGGCCACCCACAATTTTATTGATGAAGGTCTAGTGGCAAATAGAGGCTTGAAGATGCAAGAATTTGAAGCCTTTAATGTCATGGTAGCTGATGGATTTACCCTACCTTGCACCAAAATGATCAAGAAGCTTAATATAACTCTGGGGGATCATAAGATATGTGATGATTTTTATTTTATTGTAATTGGAGAAATTAATTTGGTTTTGGGTGTACAATGGCTACATTCTCTAGGGGAGTATTCACAAAATTACTAGACTATGTAGCTTTTAAGTTTACAAAAAATGGGAAGAATATCATACTTAAAGGGATCTCAAATGGGACTCCATGAGTGGTGACAATGAAAATGATGGAGAGGAATTTTAGAAGAGTCCAAGTTTCATGGGAAATGAATTGTGATAATTCCTACAAATCTATCCACATCTAAGAGATAAACCCATGATTATTGATATTCAAAGAATTTTTTATAACTATAATATGCTATTTAGTGATTTACCTCTAGGATTACCACCCAATAGGGTTTTTGAACATATTATTAAGTTGTAACTGGGTGAAAAACTTGTCATAACCACCCCATACCGTCACCCTATAGGGTATAAAAAATATATTGAAAATGCCATACAATAACTCCTTCAGATGGGTTATATAAGACCTAGTTCTAGTCCATTTGTATCTTCAATTATTCTTGTTAAAAAGGATGGTAATATGTAGATGTGTATTGATTACAAATATTTAAATAAGAATCCCATCAAGAATTGGTATTATATTCTTAGGATAGATGAGTTACATGGGGTTGTTTATATTTCAAATTTTGATTTGAGATCAAGATATCACCAAATTTGTATGAGAGATGAGATGTATAGAAGATAGCTTTTAGGTGTCATTATGGAAACTTTAAGTTTTTGGTCATGCCATTTAGAATTAAAAATGCTCCATCCACATTTTAGTCATGTTTGAACCAAGTATTTGGTAAGCATTTTAGGAAATTTGTGCTAGTTTTCTTTGATGACATTTTTATTTATAGAAAAACATGGGAAGATAACTTGAAGCACTTGGATATTGTTTTGGGAATTCTAGAGAAACATTATTATTTGCTAAGTTGTCCAAATGTGAGTTTGGTTTAATAGAAATTTTGTACTTGGGTCATATTATAAGTGCTAAGGGTGTACAAGTGGATCAAAAAAAGATCCAATCCATTCTATATTACCCACCTCCTACCACATCAAGACACAATTGAGAGGGTTTTTTGGGTTATGTAGTTATTACAATAGGTTCATTAAATGGTTTTCTTAGTTGGTTTCCCAAATTATGAATCTGAAAAATAAAGGTGTTTTTGAATGTCTGAATCAACCCAAGAAACTTTCAAAAAACTTAAGGAGGTAATGAGCTCATGTCTTGTACTTGCAATTCCTATTATTTTATTACCATTTTTTGTTGAATGTGATGCATTTGAGGAAGGTATTAGGGGAATTTTAACTCAAAATGAGCATCCCATAGTATTTGAAAGTAGGAAGTTAATAATTTAGAAAGAAGTTATTTCATTTATGACAAGGAAATGTTGGCTAGATTGCATACATTGGAAAAAATAGACAATATTTTGTTTGTTGTTAAAATTGACCATAACAATTTAAGATTCTTCTTGAGCCAAAAGGATTTGAATGATCACCAAAGTAAATGGGTAAGTAAGTTAGAATTGTATGATTTTTACATAGAGTACATCAAGGGGAAGAAAAAGTTTGTATTTGACATTGTTTCTAGAAATCCTATTCCATGCTTGATTTCTTCTTATTTCGTGGATTAAAGAAATTCCATGATTGTTGAGTATGCTAAGAATAAATTTTAAATTGGTATTCTTGATGAGGTGATGAAAGATGATAGGTACATGGTATTCAATGGGATGATCCTTTACAAAAATAGAATATTTTTGGTTCTCAAGTCCAAAATTAAGGAGAAGATATTGAGGGCTTTCCATGATGCCCCACTAATAGGGCACCAAGGTTACTACAAGACTTACAAGAAAATATGTGAGAGGTTTTCATGGAATCGGATGAAAGAAAATGTTCACAATAATATTGGAGAGTGCATGATTTTCCAATGGAACAAGGGGGAGAAATTCTTCCTAGCAAGACTACTTCAACCACTACCAATTCCTAAGCAAAAATGAGAGAGTATATCTATAGACTTCATCATAGTACTTACCAAGGTACAAGGTGGAGATTGTATTTATATTATGATTGATATATTGACCAAATACACACTATTTTTCTATCACTTCAAATTTTAAGGCACTTCAAGTAGAATTTTTTTTTTTAGGAGATATTTAGACTGCATGGGTTGCCTAAAAATATTGTCAGTGATAGGGATAGTAGATTCATTAGCTATTTTTGGAAATAAGTTTTTCATTTAATAGGTACATAACTCACATCAAGTATTGGATACCATCCAAAAATAGATGGTCCAACAAAGATAGTGAACAAATAGATTCAAGGGTACTTAAGGGATTATGTTTCAAATCAACAATCTACATGGATTAAGTTCTTGTATTTGGGAGAGTAATACTACAACATTTCACAACATATGTACATTGATATGTCTTATAAAATATTTATATGGATATGAAGCTATTTATTTTTTGATTTATTGTTGTCAAATAACAAATACTTACAACAAGGGATTTGATTGGATATAGTCAAGAAATATTAATGTCTCATAAGGATCATTTGCAACAAGCACAAAAAAAAAAAAAAATTGCAAATAGAAAGAGTACAGAGGCATCCTTTGAGGTGGGTGACTTGGTCTTCTTAAGGTTGCAGCCATATATAAAATTATACATCAAGAAGAGTGGTACATAAAATATCAAGCCAAAAATTTATGGGCCCGAAAAAATTTTGAGAAAAGTGGGAGAAATGGCATATGAGTTAAAACTTCCTAAAGATAGTAAGATTCATAATGTATTCATGTCTCTTGTTTGAACAGGGCTCTTAGAAATAATATAACACCATCAATGGATTATCCACCAATAGATGATGAGGGTAAGATGATCTTGATTCCTAAAGAAGTGTTTGATACTAGAGTGAAGAATCTAAGGAGAAGAAGCATCACAAA
>VDFB02353493.1:316864717-316928809 GCA_007258455.2 Sequoia sempervirens | reverse complement strand
AGACTACATATAGCACATCAAGGTTTGATGAATGAATAAAGAATGAAAGAATAAATGATTGCATGCATCTATCTAATATGTACAAAAGAATATGTAGCATTTTCCTACCTGTCCTAACCATCCACCCTGCACTTGTCAAAACCTGGGAACCCTGTCTCCCCTCCCTCTATCCACAACTACCTGCATTTGACCTCTGAGGGGAGTCTAAGCCTGAACCTCGGCCGTGGAGAGGTGTCTCTTGATACTTTCTATAACCACGTGTATGGGTGGCACTTGAATGGGAGGGTGCTAGCATTTGTGGAGTTGCTCTAACATATGGCATTACCCTTCATGTTGGATCAACCACCTCCCTAAAATATGCACTTATATAATATCCAGCCTCTATCCTAGCATCGGTGTCTCCTGCCACCTGTTCCCTCGCTACATCCTTCTCCACCGAATATATGTCCCTCAACCCATTTATCTTCCACCTCTCTTGCTCCCATGCCTCCTAATCCAAACTCATCTTCTCAACCTGCCCCTCTAGATATGATATCCTCCTCACCACCTTATCTCTCTCGCTCTGTAGTGTCTATACCTAAGCCTCTATTGTCTCAAATCTCTCTAGTAATCTCCCTACATCCCCCACTTCTACCTCAACACACTCTGCTCTATCTTGAGCCTCATCCCTCTCTCTCCACACCTCATCTAGTTGTCTCTTTGCCTCATCCCTCTCCCTTTGAATCTCTAGCACACACCACCCCTCCTCATCTACCAGATCCCCATAATCTATGTCTCCATCCCATTGTGCAACCTACAACCACTCCACCTCAGCCTATAGTCTCCCTACCTTTGTCTGCAATTTGTCTCCATCTACCTCTGACTCCCTCAACCTGTGCTCTATTATCCCTAGTCGGGTCAGGGCTCTTGTCAACAACACTGCTAGGTCCTCTGGTGGCAGTGGTACATAGGGTACCATGGCTAATGGATCTACTATAGGGGCATCCACATCCATCGCTTGCTCCTCCCTCTACCTCCTGCATCTCCACATCTCCATATCTCCTTTGCAGCTTCACCAAATCTCTCTCATCATTTGATCTGAACCCCAGAGCACCGACGATCGGCTCTATAGTATTCATCCTCCTCAACCTATGCTAATCCCACCATGCAGAATACCATACAGTAGTTCCTGCATCATCCAGTCCTCCCCTCCATGGAAACTGAGTCATCAAGACTGCATCCCACATCTGGTGAGTAAACTCAATTGTGATCTACTCCCCCCATATTACCCTCAACTCCCAGCTAACTCATCTGAACATATGTGGCCCTACTAGAATGTCCTACTATACCTCGTACTATCAGGTAACTCTATCTGGCCTATGTAGCTCAACAATGAATGGGTTACAGCCTATCAAGTAGCACTGTGAGAACAAGTTTCCCCTCCATCTCCTATCATCCTCCCGTCACCCCACAAACCATCGTCCCATGTAGGGTCTCCATGTAATATCCTCTACCACTAGTTCATCCAATATTCATTGCCACTCCTCCAAACTCCCTACCTCCTAATAATGAAATCTCTAGCCATACTTTGACCCCCACCAATATGCTACTAGCAATGTCTCATCTTGAGTCCCGATGATCAAAATATCTGGTCACGCTGTCTGAATGTTCTCCTAGGCCCAAACCTGGAGCAGTGTAACATGGGAGATGTTGAGGGCCCACCTATAATATACCACATGTATATCATGGTACAACTATGCCAATACACACACCCCCCATGCATTCTCTCCCTCCCGCCTCTCTACTATATGCCTAACAACCTCAATCATCTTGAGGCTAAAGAAGCATCCACTCATATCTAGAAGGAGGATCCCACTATTGAGTCCATAGAGATACAGAGGTAATGCTGCCATCGCAAGCCCCAAAAATGCATCAATATCCAACTCCTTCCCTCGAATGGGAAGGTCACCTAGTCCAAACATTGCTCGCACAATCCTATCTACTGATCATCAGGGTGTAGCGCTGATCAAATTCCCTCAGACGGGAAACTATAGGATCCTCCATACATCCTCTAGTGTCGCCATCATCTCCCCTATCGGGAGATGGAATGTAGAGGTCCCGAAGCTCCATCACTCCATTAATGCTATAAATTGAGGTCTTTGTGCTCTGATGTTGGGATATCCCAACATGTGAAGTAGTCTAGCCTAGACTAATGTTGCATGGTCCTTTGGATTCATCACCCTTAGACATACCTCCAACACCTTTGAGTGTCTCTCGCATGTCCTCATCGTCTCAAAGTGTTGCATCCATGCAGACCATTCTTTCAAGCTTTCTAACATTTCCTTCCTATTTCTTGTCCTTCTCATCCCTGCCTCAATTTGGTGAATTCGTCTCTATTCAAGTTGAGTTCACCCATTTCCCTTTCCAATGTGTTTTCCTATCCAGCTCACATGTTCGCCCCTCTGGTTTCTTTTCACGGGTTCGCCTGTTCTTCAGGCATACCCACCCCTTTCTTTCCTGGGCACAAATTTATTTTTTCTCCCCAGAGGTTAAATCACATTCACCCCTTTCCCCCATGGGCAAGTGCACATTCGCCCCTATGTTTCTTCCCTCCCTAGTGGCGAACTCAGATTTTCCCTTGTTCACAAAAGGTGGATTCATAAATGCCTATTTCCATTTTGGGCAGACTCACATCAGCCTATTTCTTGTTTGGGTGAATTTGTGTTTTCCCTTTTCCTTGACAAGTGATTTTGCAATCACCTATCCCTTACACACCCACCCCTATGTTATGCAAGTTTTCCCTTGTTGGAGAGAGGCGATTTCACAATCATCCCTCTCCTAGTGCACCCACCCCTACGGTGTACGAGTCTACCCCTTTCCTCACTAATTCATGGGATGGGTGAATGTGATTTTCTGAATGGGTGAATCCACCATTTCATGGTGAGTTCATAAACCTAGCCACCTATCCTAAAATTAAAACATGTGTATAAAATTGAAATACAATCACAAAGTCGGGATCCAAATCCTGCCTAGTGGTGTACCACTCACTCATAGTATAATTGTCGCACCTCCTCGCCTCAGTGGATTAGATCATCATCACTAATCAGCTCATTTCCCTCCATGTCAATCATCATGTCAACAATCCTCATCACACTCTCTCTCATCGAATCGCAGAATGCCACATGTGCAAAGGAGAATTAGGTGAATAGTGAATTTTCAAATTTCCATTTTATAATTTTTAGTTTTGACCCTATTTAGCCTCTTAATTTTTGGGTAATTTTTACCCTTTAATTAACTTTTGATTAATTCATTTTCCCCTTTTCTTCTGAGGGTTGTCATTTGCACTCCATTTACCCGTTTTACCCCGTCAAAAGCCATTATTCATGGTTTTTCGCATTCTATCGTGTGGTACCCTATATTTCTTCATATCAAGAAGTTCTCGGGGCCCCTTTTCTTCCCCACCTACCCTCTCGAGGGGACATACCCTACCATATTTATCCATTCTCCCTTCCTATTCATTTTCCTACTATACCGGGGCATCATCTAACATTCTTTTCTTCAATCGAGTCGTCTGTGTTTTATTTTCTTCAAAACACTGTTATTCAAATAGTATTTCGAAGAGGGGAAAAATGAAGACACCTGAATTTGACCACTCCCATATGGTCAAATTCACCCTTGCATTCCTCTATCTCACATTCTTAAGCCATATTAATTAAATAATTTATTATTTGATTATTATTTCATCTTATTCCAATGTCTCCTAAGGTATTTGATTAATCAATTAAGTACCTTACCCCATTCATCTCTAAATTAAATAAATACCCCAATTTATTTAATTTAGTCACTCTACCCAAATGAATTAAATTAATTTTTAATTCATATTCTTCTTTCTCCTCATGTCACATCATCCATAATTCTCTTTAATCCAGATTAATCTAATTAATCTGTGATTAGGGTGTGCACATCCCTAATCATCATTAGGGTCACATCCTCCATAATCTCCCACTTGCCTTTAATTTGTCATTAGCCCACCTAACTCAATATTTGCACAACCTTAATCACTTAATTAAGCTAACCTAATCTTCATGCCATTTATGGCATGTGTCCTTAGTCAACCTTATTAAATGTTTTCTCCTTTTGGAGAAGGCATCCTCTTCCCCATGTGAATTTTTAATTCACATTTATCCCCCCAATGCATTTTAAGGAATTTTAAATTCCTTCTCTCTTCCCCATGAGGATTTGTGAGGAATTTTTAATTCCTCACATGTCCTCTCAAAGCACATGTGGACAAGGACCTCCTTTATGAGGAGATTTTGTCCCTTTCCAAGGTACATTCTTTACCTCCACCTCACTTTTCCTCATCCACATCATTTTCCATATGTAAAAATGTGAGGGCTTGTGATTTCTCAACTCACCCTAGCCCTTGATCTCTTCCACCATGGATGCATCCTAGCCCTCCATTGATTTAGAGACACTTCCCCTAAAAGTAGAGGAATGGCCTCCATTTTGACTATCACTCAATCCACATTCAAGCACTCAAACTCTCAAGCACACATAGTTATCCATTTTCATGCAATCAAACATTCACCATTGTTGCCATCATATTGCATCTATCCAAATACAGATATCCATCATTGCATTCCTTATCAATTTAGCTTCATTTTGATCATATTTACATGTCAATTTTCTAAGCAAGGAGTACACATTCAAGCATCAACAAGGTCCAACCAAACTCATCAATTCAAGCAAGGTAAAGGTGACATTTATTTGTGCTTTGTTTGGATTCAACTAGGCTTATCATTAAGTGTTTTTTTGTGTTTTCTAGCTTGCATTCTCATTGTTTTTTTGCATTTCTAGGTTAGAATTCACTTGCACACAATTACTTATCAAATGTTGAGTTCTTGTCTTCTAGTGGTACAAACTTGACCCTTGTTTTTCTTATTTCTTATCTAGGGTCAAACCAATTGATGTCATGTCCCCTTTCAAATTAATTAATGCAAGTAATCAAACAACCCTTTTCAATATTTTTTGGGATAAGTTAAAGTAATAAATAGTAATTTCATCATTTATTTATGCTCTTGATGGAATTTGTAATTTCAAAATATCATTGGCACATTTGAATATTAAAATTAAATAATTTTTACTCCAAAATGAGGAATGGGTTCTTGAAAATGCTCATGCATTGGGTAGATTTTTATGACAACTTGTTGGGTTTTGAATGAAAAGTGTAAGGAGGTGTAGCATAGAAAATTATACTCCCTTATAGGTGATAGTGTATTTTCATGCTTAGTTTGGACCTATTTTAGTGACCTTACATTTATGAATTTTTACCCTTCCTAAATAGGTCCTAATTCCCTTAATTATGCATCCCAAGGCCTATTTTTATCATTTTTTGACACTACAACACGCATTGAATAAATGCATTCAATCATAATTTTTCCTTGGATCATGTGTGTCCTAGACATATAGGCCAAGAACCATTATCCCAAGGGTGAATCGGTCCCCTTTAAGTGCCAAGACCCATTTTTAAATATGTTTTTGGTGATATTTTATTGATTCAAATGAAACTTGCAATTTTTGGCTTTTGGGATCTAAACTCTGATAAATTAGAGAAATGCCTATAAAATTCTAGTATTTTCATCAATTCAAAACTAGAACATAAGAAAGAATATTCAAGCAAGCAAAATTTAGAGTCTTGGAGCAGCATTATTTTTAATTGTAGGTCTTCAAGTCCATTTATAGATTTTGATAAATCTTTTATCACATGATTGAAGTTTGATGCCAATAGAAGGACATGAAGGATTCTAGATGTGGGAGATGCATTTGGCCATTTCCTTTAACCTAATGACTTATTTCCTAGTGTTCTCATCTTCAAGCTTCATTCTACTAGCAACCTACAACAAGGTATCATTGTATTTCAGATTTATTTGGGGTGTTTTGACTTCTCCCTAAGTGAATCTTGTCATGTTGTCATATAGGAATCATACTCTAACACACTTGAGTAGGGTTTCTTTGCATGTTAACTCATAACAACCTTAGATGCACTTAAAATTAAGGCTCACACACTATCATTTATCAAATATTTGTCATTTATTAAGATTTAATTACCAAACTTGGGATTTTACCGAGGCAAACCCCCATACAAACAAACAAACCTTTTTTTATGTTTATACATTTATTGCATGTCCAGCTCCATAAATGAAGATTTGTAGGTACAGGAAGTGTAGACAAAGAGCTACAACTTTAGTTTTAACATTTTTGGAAAGGACTACCAAGACCCATTCACCCTAGGGAAAACTTGTCATTTAGCAAACCTCAAAACCAACTTTTGGTGGCAGGTGCATGTGTCTTAACCCTTCTCAGATCTGCCTACAAATAATGATTTGAGTTTATGTACTTTCAGGAATTTGCATTTTAGGTATTAGGTCTTATAATTCATTTAGTTTGAGTATTGCAAATCATTTTAATTTGGTTTCATATTTGGCCTATTGTCTTAAGGACTAAGATCCAAATTCTAGTTGACTCACCATTGAGGTTGAAAGTCAATATTTGCACCTTGTGATCTCTTTCCTAATGAAATGCCCTTAGGGAAAGACACAAATAGAGAAAACACCCCCTTAACATTAAGGACCCCCTTTTTCTTTAAGGACCATATTTCCCAACATTTCATTTTGGTGAACCTGAGATTGTACATTATACCTTTTCTGATTTGGAGATCTTTGAAACCCTAGATCTAGGTTTTGCATCATCTTGTTTTGTATTTAATTTATGGTTACATATTGCATGTTTACATCATTTAAACTCATAAAATCTAAAAATATTGTATACATTCTACATAATAGCTTGCATTAAAGTGTGTTTAATTCATTTAGATCAACATTTCATTCAAAATTGCATTCAAAAAAATTGTCATTTTGTTCATACATTGTCATTTAAATTGCATGTGCATTTCATCAGAATTTTGGAAAATATTGTCACTATAGTAACACTTTGCAAGCAAAAATAGTAAACATATACAGTAGCATAAACACATAGCTTTTCATTTTCCACAACCCTGAGCAAGGACTCATTTTCCCATGGGTGAATCTATCCTGGTATAGGTGTCCTAATAAACTTTTGTATGTATTTTTGTAAATGTGTCTGCTTTCTATTTTTGTTGGTAAATCTATGTTCTAAAATTCTAGAATAGTATTTCTACATATCAAAGAAATTTGACCTTTTACTTGCATTTTGAAAAAAATTAAAAACTTTTTGTTACTTTTCAATATTTAATCACTTCAAATCTATAGAGACTTGTGTTCATTTTTCATTGCATAGTCTAGAAAAATTAAGTTTTTTATTTTTACAAATAGTTGAAACCATAGACCATCCTAAAACATTTAACAAGTGGAAATTAAATGATTAACCTTGGAGAAATCATAATCATTTGATCATGTTAGATCTCTTTCTACAACTGCACCTAACCCTCAATCCCTTTAGTAGTGATCACTTTAACATGCTAGCTGAAGCCCTTGAGGATTTCATCTCACCAAAATCATCCACTAAGGCTTGTAATACCAAAACATAACAAAGAGAATTCAATACAATCACACAACTTATCCTCTACCCACTTTCACAAAAACCACAAAACCAAACCAAACCTGTTCTTATCATAGGACCACCTCAAAACAAACCAAAAGCTCCAGGACATGTCTTAAATTTTGCAAGGAAACTCACTAGTAACAATGTTTTGCAACAACCAAGTTATCATACCATTGCTCATACATATAACACAAGAAATAATATGCAACCAAAAACCATTCCTACATCCATACCACTTCCTCAACCCATTTTTCCTAGTGCTCCTCATTTACCTTCACATAGTGGAAAGGAGTATGATCTTGTGGTTTCATGAAATAAATGGAGTCCCTTCAATGCTTCATTGTCTAATGAAATACACTTATAAAAACAAGGTGTACACAATTAAAGCAGACTTACAATCATAAAGTTGTTTTCAAACTGAAATAGGAATGAAAAGTCCTTTGAGAACATTAATACCAACTTCAAAAGGGGAATTGGTGCAAGAATAGAAAGAGGAGCTTTTAAATGATCAAAAAAATATTGTATGATGGTTGGGGTTCATTAAATTTCACACCTACATTCATGGGAGAATACAAAATCACAATAAAATAATTAGGAAAGGAAAAAGAAACAACAGTAATATCAACACAACATGAAGTAGAATCATCACAAGCATCTAAGGCAACACCTTCTAGTAAAGAAGAAGACAAAACTTACACAACCAATTATGATGAGATTGATCATGAGAAGTCACCACCATCAAAATAAATGGAAGTTCTTTATGAACGAGGATATCAACTCTTGAAACAACTTGGATATAATGGAAAACTATGTGGAGTAAAAGAACAAGGCATTAAAATTCCTATAGAGTCTAATATACAAGAACAAAAAAGAGGTCTTGGATATTATTGTTCACAGATAACAAAAGCATCAAAAAATCCTTCACTTAATATCAACATACTATAACAAAGGATTCTTCTAAGACAACTCTCACATTGATGTGTCCTAACTTAATAAGCACCACAAGTGATGATATGCCAAAGGATTACTTTCAAAATGATGAAGCTAAAACAAGTATTATGGATGAAGATCAACAAATCCATGAGATTCCAAATCAAAGTGCATTACTTGTGGGGGATACAATAAACATACCAATGGATACATCTAATGATGAGAAGGTAATTCAAATAGGAAAATGTTTTGATGATGATGAACAAGAAGACCATACAATGTTATTACATGACTTTTTTGAAATCTTTGCTTGGACTTGTTACCTAATTTAGCTACCAACTCAATCAGGCAGAGCTGTGTTTTTTTACAAAGTGAAGTAAAAGGTACATTCTACTCTGCTATGTTATATCCATATGCATAAAAGAAATTATCAACTAGATTGCATTATTAACTTATGAAAATGCATACAATAGAGAAGAGAGTCAACAATTGTTGCAAAAGTAGTCTTTATTGATAATTATAAGTGTATAGTGTCTCACACAAGCTGTGGGACTAACTATTTTAATGCAGTAAAGAAATAGACTATACATTTATAGGTACATAAAAGTAAAAATTCATATGAAATAAAAGGGGATCCATCATTTCCTAAATGAATCCTAGTTGAGTTGAACTACATCTACTTCAGCCCTCTTTCTTTTCCAGCCTCCAGTTCTCCAAGGTTGCCTGCATGTGTGAGAGAGAGTTTTTTAGAGCTTGAGATCACCAATCATTATATATGTAAACATCTAAAAACATATAGTCTAAATCTCATTAAGCATTGAAATAGTCTATATATCACAGATGTCCAGGAAAATAGAAAGATTAACATAAACATCTATCATATGCTCTGCTTTATCTAACATGTTTGTTCACTGTGCAAGAATAGGTGAAATCTTTATTGTCGGTTTGTTTCATTGGATCATAGCATGTGGAGTAAAATGGGCTCCCACAAGGGTTGAGCCCAGCATGCTGCCCTCTTGTGTTTTGAGAGGGATAAGAATGTTACTTTTTCATCTCACTAATCAATTGAGTAGGTAGTATTCCATCATGGAGCAGCATCTCATAGAGTTTTTACACTTGCATTCAAATCAAAGAACAGTCACACGGTGACCTCTTTTCTATTCTATGTCATTTTAGGGCAGTCATTTCAAGAGGCAAAGTGCTATGCTAGTTGCAAAATAGCTTCAATGTTTGTTCCAGCATGGAAGCAAGCATGGTTTACTGCCCCTAATTTATGGACATCATTCTTGCAAACAAACCTTAAATAGAGTGATAGTATTAATATGAAGGAACAACCATGACAAACTACAAAATAGGCATTCAAAATGCAGTGACAACTAATGTGCCAATTGCAAATAATGTTAACTCCATGTCAAGTGTAATGTAGATCTTTGCTCATGACTACTGTTTCTTTATCTAAGGTTTATGTGGATTGTACTTATTTGGCATCATCTACAATTAAAGATGTGTTTTTTGTGAGACAAAAGAATGGTTCAAAAATAGAAATGGAGGACATATAAGATCATGTGCAAGGAAACAACCTTGTCATGATCCCTGTAGAAACATGTTCATGACATTTATGAAATGGAGAAACATAGACAAGGTCTACAACAAAGTTAAGAATCTTGAACAAACTCATTAGTCACATTCTTATTAGAATCATCAGGAAAACAAGTATATTTATGACTAAATGAAGAAATAGTGATAATAATGCCATAGGATGTGAAGATGATTCCTTATGATGATATTGGGTAGTGAATACAAATCTAGTATGACAATGGCGTGCTAGTAGAGGGTTTCCAAATTACATAAGAGAAAGTGTGCATAAAGGAATGGAAAATCTGTGTTGAGCCTTTGAGTTATACCCGTATTGTGCAAGGGTTTTGAATCATTTAGAAAAACATTTTTTCTTTCATGGGGCAGCTCTTTCTTGTTTAAACAGTTGACTGAGATAGCTCTTATTTCAACTATCCACCCTCTCATGAAGTCTCTTTCATATTATAATCCTACATGATCTTTTCATAGCAAGGGTGATTATGGCACCACTGGTCACTAATACTTGGCATCAAAGAGGAAAAAAAGGATGCCCATGATTTAAATCAACAGAAAAGACAAAGAGGAGAAACAAGGATAAAGCAAAGTTTACACCTAGAATCTTGCAAACCCAGAAAATAGAATGCTTTGAAGACAAAGCTATTGATGTTATTGCAACTTCGGGCTTCATACTTCCTTAGTTATTTGTGATTATTTAATGGAAACATATCTCTAAGATGGTTGACCTCCTTTGTAATTATTTTTATGGTGGCCGACCTTGTCCTTGAAAAGGTGTGACCCCTCTACGAAACATGTATATATAGAAGGTCACTTTCTCTCATTTGTGCATCAATTAAGTTCAAGCATTTCTTCTCTTCCAAGTGTGAATTCTTCAAGGGAAGATCAATCAAGTGCAAATTACAAATCATCAAGAGTAGATAGAGAATTTCTTAAGGGAAGATCTGAGTTACAAGGAAGTGCTGATTACTTGTTATCATTACATCTTGTGAAGGTGTTGCATATCGGCCTTGAGATTGGCCTCATTGTAATGGGACTTGTTGTCATTATTGATATATAATAGAGAGATATTTGTTGTTGGGTTTTTCCCCTCAAGAGGAGGTTTTTCCCAGGGTATTTGTTGTGTCTTTTTGTCTAATTTTGAAATTAATTTATGTGCATTAAATCTGATCATAAGAACTAACATGGTATTAGAGCGGGTTTGAAGAAGATCTTGATCAAATTTTTTATTCTAGTGATACTCTTTATTCTCTTTCTCATTATTGTCTATCTCTATCTCTTCATCAAGATGGCATGGAGATTTAGAATTATGCTCACCTTGAGGGAGAATGAATTGGAAATTTTCATAGAGAGCAAAGCCCCTGAGCCTACAAATGAGGAAAAGAAGGTGCAATGGAAGAAGAAAGATACTAAGGTGAAGAAGATGTTAGTTGATTCTATGAAGGACCATATTGTTCCCATCATCTCTAAGATGAAGATGGAAAGGGAAATGTTTAAGTCTTTGGAGGAGATGTACGAAATCAACAACACAAGCTAGGAACTTGCACTAAAACAACTTCATCATGTTAAGATGGCGGAAGGAGAATCTGTCATCGCTTACTTCATGAAGATTTCTGAATTGAGAGATCATCTCTCTACCATTGGTCATTTTTTTGATGTCAAGGATTTTACCATGTTGGCTCTTAATGGTATTCCTTCATCTTGGGAGTTTTACATTCAAGAAATCAATGCAAGATCGAAACTTCCCAAGTTTGATCACTTGAGGGAAGATTGTATTCAAGAAGAGTCTAGGTTGGCTATGAGAGGTATTGGTCAAAGCTCCACAAATGAAGACATTCATGTTCTTTCCACTCAATCCTCGAAGGAGAAAGAAAAAGGAGGAAAGAAAGGATACTTCAAGAGGAATAGAGATAAAGAAGCTTATGGGGCTCCCGCATTCAAGAAGAAGTGGGACCTCTCCAAATTCCAATGTTTTTCACTATGACAAGTTTGGTCACTATGCAAAGGATTGTCCAACTAGGCCTAATCAACATGCTTCATTTGTGGATGTGGATGAGATCTCTCCTCAAAATGATTCTAGGGAATTTATATTCTAAGTCATGGGCATGTGTTCAAGCCGTGAAGGTTGTGTGTTGATTTGAGTGCAAGAGTAGCCTATCTCACTGTGTCCAGTATTTGCATCCATCAGAATATTTAAAGAGATAAGTATTATTTGTTTGCTGAGTTATATCATTTATTTGGATCTTGTAATTAGTAAAGAGAGATAATGGTTTCTCTCGAATTGCGTTCTCTAGCTTAATGTCCTTTGAATATTTCATTTATTGCAATTTATTTCATGTTGGTTGTGAAGATTTATGAGTGTGACTCTAAAATAAAAGGAGAATTACAATTTTGATGGTGATTAGCCAGTAATATCAATATCATTCTCTAATGCATGAACTCTGATAAATCCTTGAACTCTTGGAGAGAGTTGGTTCTAATTGCTAACTACATAATGCATTCAAGAAATCTGTAGTTTTGCAGATTATCTTTTGTTGTGCTGAGTTTAGCACTCTCGAGAGGAGTAAAAGATGGAAGAAAGAGTTATTTCATAATTCAATAAAGATAAGTTCTTTATCCCTTCATTCTGATCTTTTGATATTTGCTACATGTTTCACTTGTAGGTTGATTTCTTTATTCATTTTTCATAACACCCTTATGTGTTCATGCTATAACTTGTCATAGTAAACCGTGTATGATTCTAGCCTTGATATTTCTTTGGATAGTTATAAATTGTTTGTAATCTCTCTCTATATCACTTCCAAGATGGATCGAGAAGTAAGAAGGTGATGAGAGATTGCTTAGTGATGAAAATCTTGAAGCATCTTGTGAGGAAGTTGTGCTGACGAAAGAAATGAACAAGCATGAAGTCACAACTTGCAGCCATGGGACTGAGTCGGTGGCTAGACGGAGCTCACTTCCAGAAGCTTTCATTGCAATCTCTGGAGCAAGGATCAAGAGGGAGTTTTGTAACTCACTGAGAAGAAGTGAAGATTACTATATTGCAAGGCTAGGTGTTAAACCCTTAGAGGATCCCTTCAGTTGCTAAGATCATAATTGCTCAAAATTGTCATCTAGATTTGACATTGGTAGCTCCGCAAACCTATTCAGAATAGTGTGATCTAGGATGATGTCGAGGAGGACTATCCTGAACTCCCTACAGTACCAGAGGTGTACACTGGAAAATATTTATCTAAGGCAAGTGTTGCAAGCAATCTTGGACGAAGAGGTTAGAAGGTTGATGCAAGTGCTTGAAGATTCAGAGGGAGCCAACTGAACTTGAAGAAGATGGTTATCTAGTTGATCTTGGTTCTTTATGTTGATTTATGGAAACAAATTTTTAGAAGCTTAAGGAGGCTGCAGCTAGTGCCTAGTTTAGATCTGGGGGATCCTACTATGTACAATCAATTGATTGGATCATTGATGTATCTATACTAGACCAAATTGCAGTAAGTACATTTTATCAAGTTCATGTGTGAACCAAGGTAGGTACATCTTGTTGCAGTGAAACATATCCTAAGATACTTGTGTGGCATAGTTGGATATAGGTTGAGATATTCCTCCGATGTGGACTTGGAACTGCATGGTTATACTAATTTTGATTGGGAAAGGAGTGTCACTGATCAAAAGAGCACCTCTAGATGTTGCTTTAGTTTGGGATCTGCTATGATTTCCTAGTGCAATAGGAAGTAGTCATCTGTAGCATTGAGTACAGTAGAGGCAAAGTATATTGCAACTTGTATAGTAGCTCGGGAAGCAATGTGGCTTCGTAAGCTCCTTTCAGGATTGTTTGGACAATCAATGGACCCTACTATCATTCATTGTGATAACCAGAGTTGTGTGAAGATTTTTGTCAATCTTGTGTTTCATGACAAAACCAAGCATGTTGAGATCAAATACCACTATATCAGAGATATGGTATTGAGGAAAGCTATACAGTTGAGGTATATCAGAATTAATGAGCAGATGGTAGACATTCTCACCAATCCTCTCTCCAAGATAAAGTTTTTGTACTTTCAAGATAAGCTTGGTATGGTGGAGAATATAGCCTTAGCTGAGAAGGAGTCTCAGTATCAGTGATCCTCATTAATGAGTTCTTTGTGAGAGAAGTTCGAGGTGAAATCCATTGAATAATGAGTTATTCTCTATAAGAGAAGTTTGAGGTGAAATCCCTTGATTCCACCCTTTGGGAGAGCCATGGTGGATGTCATCTATGTGACTCCGTGATAGTATCATGTGAGAGTATGTGATGATTCCTCTTGTACTTGTGTTTTCACCCTCTGGGAGAACCATGGTGAAAGTCATGTTGAGGTGACAACATCACACAAGTGATGACCACTTGTACATACCATACATGGTTGTAGCCATTATGGTTGATATCATGATGAGGTGATATCTGATATCACGATGAGGTGATATTGTTTCTTTTCCACATATGGTTGTAGCCATTGTGGTTGGCATCATGATGAGGTGATATGTCTTATGTAGCAGGAAGTATTCCTCCCTAGTTGAGAGGGAGTTTTGATGTTATTGTAGCTTTGGGATTCATACTTAATTATTTGTGATTATTTAATGGCAACATATCTCTAAGATGGCTGGCCTCCTTTGTAATTATTATTTATTATTCATAATTATTTTTATGGTGGCTGACCTTGTCCTTGAAAAGGTGCAACCCCTCTAAGCAACATGTATATATAGCAGGTCACTTTCTCTCATTTGTGCATCAATTAAGTTCAAGCAATTCTTCTCTTCCAAGTGCAAATTCTTCAAGGGAAGATCAATCAAGTGCAGATTGTGAATTATCAAGAGTAGATAGCGAATTTCTTAAGGGCAGATCTAAGTTACAAGGAAGTGTCGATTACTTGTTATCAATGCATCTTGTGAAGGTGTTGCATATCGGCCTTGAGATTGGCCTCATTGTAATGAAACTTTTTTCCATTATTGATATATAATAGAGAGATATTTGTTGTTGGGTTTTTCCCCTCAAGAGGAGGGTTTTCCCAGGGTATTTGTTGTGTCTTTGTGTCTGATTTTGAAATTATTATTTTTGCATTAAATATGATCATAAAAACTAACAAAATCCATCACCATGAATGAGAGATGTTTCAATTCTAATAGTGAGAATAAAACCCCAATACCTACAAATAGATGAGGCCATGGTCATTCTTCTATTTTTCCTACAGAAAATGCTTGAAATGTGCATTTAAAACACAAAACCATGGAATAGAAATTCCAAGAGAAATGCATGAAAGAAATCAACAGAGGAAAATGAAGGAGATTTGTAATTTCAAGATGCATTCTTAATATTTTTCAACTCAATAGAGACTCAGGGTTTCAAACCCTCGAGTAAAATACAAAAGAAATCAAAAGAAATACTGCCTAATGATCGAGGCTTGAAACTTCAAAAAATAGAGAAATCAAACTTTTGTTTCCAGAGATTGCAAGTAAACACGTTGTACAAGAAATAATAAACAACATCCTCATTATTCTTTTGCAAATCAACAAAGCTAGAATTGAGCTTATATTCTCAAAAAATGAAAAGAAAATGCAGAAATTTCCTTCATAAGCAACTCACCTAAGCTTTTTTTGTATATTTTTGCACATAAATCTGTTGGAGGAGCCTTGTTCTATTTCAAATTCACCATGGAAGTCACCTAACATAGCTCGAGTCAAAAACCTATGTCGGTGGTGGAGAGTTCTAGAAACTAGCAAATGCAAATGAAAATGCATTAAATGTTGATTTGAGTTTTGTCTTTAGGGTTTCAACCCTAACTATGCCTACATAACTCAAGGAATTTTTTGCCTTTTGTTTTAACATATTGCAAATGAATTAATACCTTCACCTTATGTCATATGCCTAGTAATTAGGGTGTACATTCCCTTTTACACTTATGAGACTCTTGTATTAACCTTCAAGCATTGTTGAGTCAATGCTTTTATTTTGCATCTTTTGTGGAAATGTAAAACATTTATCTAAGTGGTGCAATTATAAATCACTTAGTTAATGTTACTTGTAATGCAAAATAAATTAGTGTTTATTCTTTCAAGGGAGGTACGGTTGAGTCATTATGCTTTTGCAAGCATATAGGGGGAAGTTGGGGAGGTTAGTAAACCTTTGGAGAGAATATAGGCTTGTTTCACTCAGTTTGGAGCAAATTTAGGGTCTTTTAAAGCATATACGACTCGTGTTTTCTTTTCTTGCATCAATTTGAAAATGTAAAAAATATTATTGAAGTGATAGAATTATAAATCACTTTATTTAATGTTTTTTATATGCAAGATAGAGGTGTGTTGAACACACCAAAGGTATGAGTAAAAACAGTTGGAGATATGGTTGGATAATGATGACTTGGGCCAAACATGTGGAAAGTGTGTAGGTTGTTTTTGACTAGTTTTTTGGAGGGAATGAGAGCATCTATTGTGGGTAAGGTCATGGCTTGACTTTTTCTTCACTTTGGAGACATTTTGGAGAGGTTTTGGGAGCTATTTTTAGGGTTTTTTTGTTATACATGACCAAGAAGCTTCTAGAAGTATATGTGTGGAAGAAGCTTCAAAAAAGCAGAAGTAACTTCAAACATGAGTTTTTGAAGGGATATCTTTCTTCTTTCAACAAGTATTGTAGCTCATTTTTGGATTTATTTCAAGTGAAATATTTTTGTAACTCATTTGGATAGACTTGTATAGCAATTTACACCTTGGAGGTAAATGAAGATAAGTAATTTTTCTTTCTTAATATTTTGTTCTATTGTGTGCATTTGAGTGATTGATACAATTACTTGTGAATTTTCCTCATTCCTTGTCTTTGTGTCTCATTAGTAGCACCTTTATGTAGAAAGTATATGTATTTGCATGTTATAAGTTGTGTTAGATGCAATTAATTCAAGTTGTGAAAAGCATTTTTTCTTTCTAGGAGTTGAGCATCAAAGCCTTATTATGAAATATTTATGCAAAGCATATAAGTATTTGAGTTGTGAATGTTAAGCTTGTTTTTTATTGAAACTGTGTGTATAAGTAGCTTTACAGGTTTTCGATAACATTTAGGTGCATCACCATAGGAGTTAGTTTTCATATTCATGCTTTTTTCTTACCCTTTTCCCAACAAGAAGAACAATTTTAGGTGACTACCTTAGGATCCAACCTTCTCTAGAGGTCCATTTCAAGTTTAGGCAACCCACAAGCCTAGGAATGTTCCCATGTTTCTCCAAAATGCTAAGTTTTGCAACTTAGCAAGGGTGCAATTTAGGAGACAACAGGACTTATTTAGATATGTTGGGTATTGATGCTAAGATAGTAACACACAAAATTGTTCTTGAGAAAGATGTTAAACCTGTGAGACAAAAGATACATAATATGAATCCTAAGATAACTTTGTTGGTTAAAGTTGAAATTGAGAAGCTCTTGGATGTTGGTTTTATCCTTCCTATTGAGTATTATCCTTGGATATCCAACATTATAGTAATGGAAAAAATTGATAATCATATTAGGATGTGTATGAATTTTTGAGATCTAAACAAAGCATATTTAAAAGATGATTTTCCCCTTCCTAATATTGAAATGATAGTAGATTCCACCATAGGACATACCTTATTATCCTTCATGGATGGATTTTTAGGATACAATCAAATCTTTATTAATCCTCAAGATCAATACAAGACAACTTTCACTACACCTTAGGGAATATTTTTTTGGGTTGTCATGCCTTTTGGATTAAAAAATGCTAGAGCAACGTATCAAAGAGTTATGACACTAATATTTCATGATTTTATACACAACATTTTGGAAGATTACGTTGATGATATTTTGGCTAAATCTATAACTCATCAAGATCATGTCAAAATCCTTCATAAAATATTTGAAAGAATGTGTAAATACAACATGAGGTTGAACCCAAATAAATGTGTTTTTGGTGTGGGTAGTGGAAAACTATTGGGTTTTATAGTGTCACATAGAGGAATTGAGGTGGAGACCAATATGATTGATGCTATAATAAACATGCCATCTCCTAAGAATATTTCTCAACTATGTAGTTTACAAGGAAATATTCAAGCTATTTGTCATTTTGTTGCATCATTAGCGGATCGGACTCTTCCTTTTACCCAACTCCTTAAGAAAGAATTAGAATTTAAATGGAGTAAGGATTGTCAAAAGGCTTTTGAAAGCTTGAAAGAATATCTAGATAATCCTCCCATTTTGTAATCCGCTATTCGAGGAAAAACATTATTCTTTAAGTATCAACAGCAACTCATACTCTAGTTGTGTTATTAGCTCAACAAGATGAAAATGGGAAAGAACATCTTGTTTATTATATTAATTAAACATTGATTGATTATGAAACTTGATATACAACAATAGAAAAATATTTTTTGGCTCTTGTGTTTGCTACTAGTAAATCGAGACATTATTTACTAAATACATAAGTGTATGTTGTCACAAAATTTGATCCTTTAAAACATCTTTTTTCTAAAACCATTTTTTTAGGATGTTAAGCTCAGTGGTTTATGTTGTTAACTGAGTTTGATCTTAAATGTGTTCCTCAAAAGTCAATCAAAGGACAATCCTTGATCGACCATTTAGTTGACGCTTCTTCACCATTAGCATTACCCATTCATGACTCATTCCCTGATGAAAATGTGTTGAAAATAGAGGGTGAAACATGGGAATTGTATTTTGATGGTTCTAAGTGTCAAAGTGGCTTTGGAGTGGGGATTATATTAACACCACCTTCAAGAAAGCCTATTCCCTTATCCTAACATTTAAGCTTCCTATGTACAAACAACACTACAGAGTATGAGGCCCTAATAGCTTGAATATGTGTGGCCTTATCCTTGGGTGTTCAACATATTCATTTATTTGGTGATTCTCAATTAGTCATTAAACAAACCAATGGATCATATCAAGAAAAATGTGATAAGTTATCTCAATGCAAAAACCTTATGATGACATTGTTAGAATGTTTTGAATCTTATACTATTGAAAATATTCCACGAAAGGATAATCGACATGTAGATGTAATGACAAGTTTTTCTTCCCTTGTTTCTCTTGAAGATTCTTCCATGGACTTTACATTAATAGTTCACACAATCACAAAACCTTCAATAGATACCTCTAGTGAATGTTACTGATATTCAATTATTTAAAAGAAGGTACCTTTCCTAAACCAACTACTAAAAACACTAGAGCTCATATTTGAAAACTTGCAACTAGGTATATAACCCTATCGGATGTATTATATAGACGTTCATTCAATGGAATTTTGCTTCGATGCCTTAAATAATTATAAATTCCTACAGCCTTTGAGGAAGCTCATACTAGTACTTGCAAGGGAATTTTGGAGGAAGATCATTAGTTCAAAAGCTAATTCGCATAGGATATTATTGGAGGAACATGGAATAAGATTGTTTTGATTATTTTAATAATTTCACAAATGTCAAGAGCATAACAATTTGATTCACGCTCTTGCTTTCGAACTTCATACCAAGTTCCTATTGGGTCATTTTTTATTTGGGTTTGGATCTCATCGAAAAAATTTCCCCTCCATCTTTTGGACATATGTTTATAATTACTACAATAGATTAATTCACAAAGTAGGTAGAGGAAATTCCTCTTCATTCCATGATTGTTGATGCAATCTGTCATTTCATTTTGGAGAACATTATTGCTAGATTTGGTCTTCCTTCTGTGTTAGTTTCATACAATGGGACACCATTCTAGAACAATAAAGTAAAAAAATTCTTGGAAACATTTCACATTCAACATAATTTTTCAACACCATATTACCCACAATCTAATGGTCAAGCAAAAGCAACAAACATAACCCTTGAACAAATCCTACACAAAAAAATGAGTAAACATAACAAGGATTGGCACACTCAATTGTCTTATGTATTGTGGGCTTATTGCAAAAGTATTAGTACATCTACAGGAAATACACCTTATGACTTTTTCTATGGCACTGATGCAATAATTCCCTTAGAGTTAGAAATTCCTTCATTGTGAATTTCTCTTAGGGGCCTTATTGATGATAACACCTATAAAAATAAATGATTACAACAGCTTGAAATGATTGGTAACAATGTATAAATTCTCTTGAGCATCTCCAAGCTTATTCCAAAATAATGCAAAACATACTTACAATGATAATGTCATTCCTTGCTCATTTAGCAAAGGGTATTTTGTGTTATATTAAAATAAATGTAATGTTAATATCGATTTAGGTGAAAAAGGAAATTTTAGTCTGAATTGGTTAGGCCCTCACGTAATTGATGAAAGGTATGGGTCTAGAGCGTATACATTAATGTAAATGGATGGTAAACCTCTCTAAGATCCTATCAATGTTGCATATTTGTGTAGATATTGCACTTAACATCCATTTTGAATAGTACATATATTAAAGCATGTTGTTAGATTAAGTAGATAGTTTTCTATCTTATCTTGCATTGCTTCATTCCTGACAAACACTCTTGGTGTGTCTTAGATTATATAGAGTAATTGTTCATTAATTTTAATTATTACTTTCTTTTACATGCTATTCAATCATTTGTGTGTTATGTTAAATTAGATCGTTACGTACATTTAAATTCTAAATTAGATCATAAGAGCATCTAGTTCAATATATCACATATATTAAAATTAAAATTAGATCATGAAGATATTATTAAACAATATTACCAAGATTTTTAATAGATCACATTGACATCTAATAAAAAATAAGAACCCATGAAAATAAATCATGATCATATATATATATAAGATCATAAATATTATATACATGATCACCATGGTAACAAAATGTGGTGTGATATAACATAGTACATCTAGTGAGGCCTATGGCTATTAGACTCCTTAGGGCTTGGTGTCAGTGCTCATTGGGAGATAGTGGAGCAGGAGTTTCTCATAGATCTCATTCAATCTTGAAGGCCTCGTACCTCACCTTTATCTATACACTCACATACGAGTGCTACAATACGATCATGTTCTATTTGATCCCTATCTGCTTGAAGTCTAGTAACCTCCACCCACAACTTGTTGAGTTTTGACTGCATGAAAGCTTGTGCCTCACTCTCAGAAGAAACCCAGGTGGCCTAAAGCTCCTTGTATGTAGTCTTGAGCCCCTCAGAAGCAGCTTCAAGCTCCTCATGTATGGCTCTTGACTCCTCCTCCCTAGATCTTAACTCCTCGATCATCCTAAAAGCATCCTCATAAGCTATCCTCCATCTCGCTAAGAGCTCAAATAGGTTAGCATGGCACCCCACACTAGGTGGTGGCCTATGCTCCACTCATATTGCCTGGTGTGGGGGATAGGTGGTGGAATATATGTAGTGACTCAACTGAAGAAGTCTAACCACTCTCATGTCCCCACTGTAAGAAAGAAAACATAACATAAGTCAGAACAATATTAATGCATACTTAAAAACTTAAAGAGATAAATCACATATCATCACCTGGATCACCAGTCTGCTAGTCAGGATCATGATAGGATACAATAGGTTCCCTATCAGGACTCCTCACATGAGTAGGAAGGGTGGTAGGTGGATCATGGTTACACTCTCCACACTCATGAGATGAGGTGCATGTTGTAGTCGTTGTCTATGCTCAAGTAAAGCGAGGATGAGATATCAATCTCTCCTCAAGGGAATCCATGTCTTTTTTTTGCTCCTTTCTCATTAGCTATTGATCCTCTATATCATCTATCATTTCATCATAATCTATAGTATCACCATCCATGACCACATCCTCTCATCTATATGTCCTAGAAGAGGTCTAGCATCACCTACAAGATGGTTGTCAAGGAAGACATGTGGAGGTTGTGCCCTCATCCACCATCTCGCATAACCTATAGTGGTGCCCACATCATCCAAATTAGATGTTGGATGTACATCCTGGTCCTCATCATCTAAGACACTAAAATTGATGTTGTCAATGGTAGGATGATGGATGTCTCTCATCTTGGCACCACTTTGTGTAGCTCTCAAGTATGTAGGTCATGGCCTAGGCACTACTTGAACCTACCCAAACTAATGCATGATCTGCAATCATAATAAAATGGCATAATAATATAGTCATGTCATCCAACCAATAATCTATCTTATTGCATCTTGGTCAACTATTGTGTATGATTCAACCACTGTGGTAGAGCCATGTACGGTCTTCATACCATATTATCCTCCTCTAAGTGATCAAATAGAACTCTCAAGTGTAAAAGATCTTTGCACTACGAAGCTCATCTCAATGTATAGCTATAGGCTCTCAGATAACCAAGGGTCACTATGGTAGGAAAACTCGTTGGTCTAGTGCATGTGATATGCTCAAAGGCCCACACCTAAAGAAGTGTACAATGCACTATACTATGAAGATCTCAATAAAGAAATTGACCAAGATCATACTAGAGATGAGAGAGCATACTATGATCCCATGCATATACGGTCTAATGTTGCTCCATATCATGAATGGTGTGAATGAGGCCTCCCTCAAGGTGTGTACCTCATCCATCAGGGCAATTTCTAGTGCAATGATAACACATATAATCCACCGAAGCAATAGAGAGAAAGTATATAGAATCCATTGGAGCTCAAAGTGAGCCCCAATATCCTCAAGAGCAATAGGGCAATCAGTACATTACTGAATGTCACACCTCATCTGTCGATATGTGTGATCCTCCTCTAAGTGGATGATCTCACCCCAGATGGGTATCCTAATAATTTAATGTACATCCATTAATGTCACTATCATCTCCCCTATTGCGAGATGAAATGTGCAAGTATCTAGGTCCCATCTCTCTACCATCACCATCAGCATCGCATAATGGTAACTCATGGGTGGCATGAGGTATATCCAAAATAGTCCAACAGCATGAAGTGTCTCCTCCTCCTCTTCATTCAACCAAGTAACCTACTCACAAAGGAAAGGGAACATGTTTCCTCCCAATCACTACCGAGTGTGTGGTGGAATCTAAAAGAAGCAAAGGAAATCATCAATAACATCACAAAAATAGTCAACCAAATAGTTAATAGCAAAGCAAAAATGCCCTTGGACATTCTACCCAAAATGGGACAGGTTCAACATTTCTAGAGAAGGGGTTGTGCCATCGAAAAATGTACCCTTGTCATTTTGATGGTCTTTTAGGTCTTGTTTCATAGTGTTGGAACTATGTTGCTTTAATTTTATGATGTATCTTGGCTTGAACTTGCTTATTTAGGTACTAAAACTCAAAGAACGACATCTTGTGAAGGTGTTGTGAAGTGTTGTAAGACATTTCTACATTCTTCTATACTTTATTTAATGCAATTCACCTAAAAACCACATTTTCATTCATTAACAAGTCCTATTTTGAAGTGTTGTAAAGTCTTGTAACAAGATTTCATGCTTTTCTAGGCATATTTTCACTATTTACACCCTTCTCATGCTTTATTTTGTCTCTTTATGCCCTCATATTCTTATATTAAGTGTATTTTTGGGTCCTATCCTAATAAACAACATTAAACACAACATTATTCCTGACACTTCGTTTTGGGTCCCCCTTGGCCCCAAATTCAAAATATTTCAAAATTTCTTTCAGGATTTTACTCAAATTCACTTCATGTCGGGCTATGATGAGGTATGAATGGATAGTAAGGCATAAGATTTGTATAAATATGTTATTTTAACCTCATTTTACATCTCCAAACACATTCAAGCAATCTCTTCATTCAAGCATTCATAATTCGAGCAATCTTCTAAGTCATTCAAGTAATCAAGCATTTTGCATCATCAATTCAAGCACTTTGGAGCAGCCATTGACATCACTTCAAATTTGTATATTCAAGGATTTGGTAAGTTTGTAATACTTGCATGTTATTCATTTACCATTTCATTTACATTTCATTCATTTCTATTGGGTTTGATTACCAAAGTGTTGTTTGACTAAGGAAAACCCCTATTCACTAACCCTCCAACATTTTTCCCCTTTGTGCATGTGTATTTGCAGCTTTTTTTTGTAGATTTAACAGGTTTAAAGGCATTGAAAAGTGGAATTCAAGTCAACTAGGCTCTTCAAGTCAACTCATCATCTTTTCAAGCATTTTAAGTATTTTTTGTCCGTTTTCTGTAGAAATTACCCCAACAACCTAATATTCAGACATTACCAGATCTAGAGTAATAGTGTTGCCTCTTCATTTTCTAGAAATCTTGGGGGGGACTGATGTGCCACCCTTGGTGAATGAGTCCCACCTAAAATCTGAAAATCTGCATTTTGTTAGAAATCAACTCCCAGCTATCAAAAATTAGTTCCCAACACTTTTTCAATAGTAGGAGGACTGATTCGCCACCCTTGGCAAATGAGTCCCACTGTGAAAAATTAGAAAATTTCATCAGCATTCCAAACACTCCAAAAAGCTCATACAACATCCAGGTGCACTCATATTTGACCGTGCACCTTTTGTTCTGCATATTTCTTTCCATTTCTTCATCTTTCATAGTTGTTTGCATATCACAGTGTGTTTTCAAACATAGCTTAAATTGCACTTTAACATTCATTTTAGATCATTTTAATCAGTCAATTGCATTTATATTAATTCATTTACATCATATATCATTGCATACATCCTAATTTGAATGTGCATAAGCATTTTAGGAACCAAATCTCTCTCTTTTTAGGTGAAAAACCTTAGGAAGAGAGCTAGCATTTTGGGTTCCTAAAATCTACATCACAGGGGTCTAGGATAGCGTCACCATTTGTGAACAAGGTCACCAAAATGGGATAGGGTCACCATTTTTGGATGGGTTCCTCATGATGTTTGAAGAAAAGGCATAAATGATGCAAAAATGTAAAGGAAAATCACAAGGAGAAGGTACAATGAACTCACCTCTAGCAGGATGTCATTTGTAATCTTCGATTGTAGAACCTCTAATCTCGGGGGCTCATAGGGTCATCAGCTCAACATATTCACTCCTCTACAACAAGGTAATCTTCAAATGGTAAATGTCAAAATGATAGTCAAAATGTGGTTTTGCACTAACATATAGTAAAGTTTCTTAATAATACATTTCACTCAAATCACTATAATGGGGGCTTGAGAACTCTGTTTTTTATATCATTTGTTGTGTTGGATTCACAATTATATTCCCAATATCATCTAATGTTTATTGATAGATGGTTTTATGATCCCATAACCCTATCATAAGTATTTCTATCAAAAAAACCCTAGAAATTTGATGAGGTCAAATTGCTACCCTGATTCCACCTCCATAAAGCAAGCGGAATTAGGGGGTATACATCTACCCTCAAATTTGATTCTTCATAGAAGTTTGACATATTTTAAGATGATTTTGAATAGCTCATGAATCAGTTTTGTAGGTTGTGGTTCCTAACATTTTGGTTTTACAGATAACTACAATGGGGGCTTCATTCTCCATGTTCACAAATGAATGACAATATCAATATGAGTATCCTATTTATGAAGCATTTTTTTCTTTAGCTTACATATGCACATAGTGTGATATGGCTGCTAAAGTGGGGACTAAATGTAGTGTAGAAAATTGTACTCCCTTGTAGGTGATAGTATAATTTCACACTTAATTTGGACCTATTTTAGTGACCTTACATTTATGCATTTTCACCCTCCCTAAATAGGCCCTAATTCCCTTTATTATGCATCCCAAGGCCTATTTTTATCATTTTCCAATAGTGAAACACACATTGAATATTAAATACATTTAAACATATTTTTTTCTTGGATCATGTGTAACCTCGACTTATAGGCCAAGACTTTAAGTGCCAATACCAAATTTTAAATATGTTTTTGGTGGTATTTTATTGATTCAAATTCAACTTGAAATTGTCAGATTTTAGGATCTAATATCTGGGAAATTAGAGAAATGCCTATAAAATTCTAGTCTTTTCATCAATTCAAAACTAGAATATGTAAGAAAGAATATTCAAGCAAGAAAAATTCAGAGTCTTAGAGCAGCATTATTCGTAATTGTAGGTCATCAAGTCCATTTGTAGATTTTTATCAAGCTTTTTTCACATGATTGAAAGTTGATGCCAATAGAAGGACATGATGGATTCTAGGTGTGGGAGATGCATTTGGCCATTTCCTTTAACCTAATGACTTATTTCCTAGTGTTCTCATCCTCAAGCTTCATTCCACTAGCAACCTACAACAAGGTATCATTATATTTTAAATTTATTTGGGGTGTTTTGACTTCTCCCTAAGTCAATCTTTTCATTGTAATATAGGAATCATACTCTAACACAATTGAGTAGGGTTTCTTTGCATGTTAGCTCATAAAAACCTTAGATGCACTTAAGATTAGGGCTCACACACTGTCATTTATTATATCTTTGTCATTTATGAATTTTTAATTACCAAACTTGGAGTTTGACCAAGGAAAACCCCCATACAAACAAACAAACATTTTTTGTTTATAGACTTATTGTAGGTTCGGATTTGGAAACAAAGATTTGCAAATATAGGAGCAGTGTGCAGACAAAGGGCTACAACTTCAATTTTTATAGTTTTGGAAAGGAATATTAGGACTCATTCGCCCTAGGGTGAACTTGTCCTTCACCAGAACTTAAACCAAATTTTGGTGATAGGTGCATGTGTCCAAACCCTTCTCAAGTCTACTTGCAAATTCTGATTTTAGTTTCTGTACTTTCAAAAAGTTGTATTTTAGGTATTAGGTCTTATAATTCATTTAGTTTGAGCATTGCAAATCATTTTAATTTGGTTTCAAAATTGTCCTATTTCCTTAAGGTCTAAGATCCAGGTCTATTTGACTCACCATTGAGGTTGAAAGTCAATCTTTACACCTTGTGATCTCTTTCCTAATGAAATGCCCTTAGGGAAAGACACAAATAGAGAAAACACCCCCTTAACATTAAGGACCCCATTTTTGTTTAAGGACCATCTTTCCCAACATTTCAAGAGAAATAAAAAATTGGCATGCAATATGGTTGTGGGGATTTGAAAGTTTTTAATTGATACTTTTCACCAAAATGGGGCATTGGGATTTTGGATGCCCGAATTGGCCAAGCACAAGAATAAATACAAGTTGCAATAATTTTGAAAATTAGTATGTTCATTTTATCACTTCAACTTCCTATATGGATTGAATATCTTATATTACCTTCTTTGGAAAAAAACTCATTGGATTTTGGAGACTTTGGATGAAAATAATTTAGTTTCATGGAGGCAATTTCACTTAGGAGTTGCATTTGGATCTCAAGTTTTACAAATAGTTAGTGTTTCTTGTGTTGTGTTGTTGTGTGTTGTAGGTGAGGTTTATATGTAACGTTGTTGTTGTCATTTTGGTTTGGTGTGTTTTAGCTTATTTTTTTGTTCTAGAATAGTTTATTTCTATCCATTGTATTTTTTTAGATCAATCCCAAGAGTTGGAAAAGTTATATTTTAGTTATGGAACAAGATAATGAAGTTTTCATGAGTTCTATGTAGTTTGTTGAGTGATTCCTAGATTTTTTTGTTGTTGTTGTAGTTGTATCTTTTTTTTTGTTATTCCAAAAGTTTCATATAATAATAATAATAATTAGTCACATCAATAGAAGAAGACCCAAAACTTCTATGTGAAAATTACTAAATTTTGGTGCATAGTTTTCTTGTGAAATCTATAAATTTTGTGGGTTTAAGGAGTAGTTATTTTGGATTTGTGTTTTTAGTAATGAATACCATTAAATAGTATAATATGATGTAAAAATTATATTTATACCAATATATAAATTTGCAAACATGCATAGGCCAATAGGTGCAAATATAGTTTTGTCTAGCTTGCTTGTTTGTGTAGTTTTTGTGAAGTTTGGTTTATGCAATTTTTAGATCTGAAATTTACTAGGAAAATTTTAGTTGGGAAATTTCAATGGTATTATAGCTATGATCTTGTCAACTTGTAGGTTTTTTAGATGATTTATTTTTCCAAGTGACATAGAACTTAGATACCAAAGAGAGAAAATAAAGTTACAATAAGAAGAGGAGGGATAATGGAAGGAGAGGTGGATCTTGAAAAATAATTTAGAGAAACAATAAAAAAATATGAAATAAATGATCAAGTGAAAGAAAGTATTGTAGAAGGACAAGTCTGCCTTACAAACACAATTAGTTAGATTTTTCAATGGATAAAGAACAATTCAATCAATTACAATAACAATGGAGGAGCTAGTACATTAGGAGAAACTAATAATGAAATAGGAAAGGTAAAATAAGTGGTTACATAGAATTTAGGAGTTGGATTTGAGAATAGACCCCTCAGGCCCAAGTTCATTCAAAGGGTAGAAGAGATTCTAGATGTAGAAACTAACTTCAAGATGGTATTTCAATTTTCTATGAAGAATATAGAGCACTTCCACCACAAATTCAAGAGGATATGACATTGACAAACTATATACATTGTCAATGAGGAATACTAAAGGTGCAACAAAGCAAGAGCTAAAGGTACAAACAAAACCAAAGGATTTAGATCTTACGCTAGGAAATTTAACTCTCACCATTTTTGATGGATCTAAAAGGAGCATTGTAAGACCATGGTTGCAAAAATTATATGAATATTTATCTCTTAAACCCATGAAAAAAGAAGAATCAATTAAGTTTGGAACCCTACATTTAGAAGGAATAGTTCATGATTGGTGGTATAATGGTTTGATTACACAAAATCATCATCTTATTCATAATTTTGGAGGATTTTGTAATAGGTTTATTTAAATATCTAATAGAAAGGATGGAGGGAATTTCAAGGTTTTGGCTCACCTCAAACATAAACTGTTGTTGATTTTTAGAAGTTATTAATTATGGTAACTAACATTGTAAAAAGAAGTCTCGTTTTTCTATGAATAGAAGGATTATTAGAGCAACTCATGGGATTAGTAAGGCATTTTAACCCTTCAAAATTGAAAGAAAATATCAATAAGGCTTTTGATTTGGAGGTAATAGTTCCTCAAAAAAATACTTATTCAAATTCATCATTTAGGAATAAGTCCAAAGGAAATTTATAAAAGAAAACATGTGTTGCACCAACATGGAAAACTACACCTCCAACTACAACAAAGAAGATTAATGATGAGACAAAGAATAAACTTAGGAGGAAGAAGCTATTTTTCTCTTATTGTGATCCATGGGCCCCAGGTCACAGATTCCTAGTAAAGGGAAAGTACATTATATTGAGGTGATATCTGATGGAGAATCAGATTTAGAAAATGAACATGAGGTGCTCATTAATTCAAAAGAGCATATTCCACATGAGGAAGAAAAGGGATAAAAGAAGGATAACCCAGAAGGATAACCCAAGTGGTACATTTGCATATCTATCAAAATCTCCCAAATATTATGCTTTCAATATTTGAGGAGTGTTATCTAGACAAAGAGTGACTATGTTGATAGATAGTGTGGCCACCCACAATTTTATTGATGAAGGTCTAGTGGCAAATAGAGGCTTGAAGATGCAAGAATTTGAAGCCTTTAATGTCATGGTAGCTAATGGATTTACCCTACCTTGCACCAAAATGATCAAGAAGCTTAATATAACTCTAGGGATCATAAGATATGTGATGATTTTTATTTTATTGTAATTGGAGAAATTAATTTGGTTTTGGGTGTACAATGGCTACATTCTCTAGGGGAGTATTCACAAAATTACTAGACTATGGAGCTTTTAAGTTTACAAAAAATGGGAAGAATATTATACTTAAAGGGATCTCAAATGGGACTCCATGAGTGGTGACAATGAAAATTATGGAGAGGAATTTTAGAAGAGGCCAAGTTTCATGGGAAACAAATTGTGATAATTCCTACAAATCTATCCACATCTAAGAGATAAACCCATGATTATTGATATTCAAAGAATTTTTTATAAGCATTATATGCTATTTAGTGATTTACCTCTAGGATTACCACCCAATAGGGTTTTTGAAAATATTATTAAGTTGTAACTAGGTGAAAAACTTTTCATAACCACCCCATACCATCACCCTATAGGGTATTAAAAATATATTGAAAATTCCATACAATAACTCCTTCATATGAGTTATATAAGACCTAGTTCTAGTCCATTTGTATCTTCAATTATTCTTGTTAAAAAGGATGGTAATATGTAGATGTGTATTGATTACAAATATTTAAATAAGAATACCATCAAGAATTGGTATTATATTCTTAGGATAGATGAGTTACATGGGGTTGTTTATATTTCAAATTTTGATTTGAGATCAAGATATCACCAAATTCGTATGAGAGATGAGATGTATAGATGATAGCTTTTAGGTGTCATTATGGAAGCTTTAAGTTTTTGGTCATGCCATTTAGACTTAAAAATGCTCCATCAACATTTTAGTCATGTTTGAACCAAGTATTTGGTAAGCATTTTAGGAAATTTGTGCTAGTTTTCTTTGATGACATTTTTATTTATAGAAAAACATGGGAAGATAACTTGAAGCACTTGGATATTGTTTTGGGAATTCTAGAGAAACATTATTATTTGCTAAGTTGTCCAAATGTGAATTTGGTTTAATAGAAATTTTGTACTTGGGTCATATTATAAGTGCCAAGGGTGTACAAGTGGATCAAAAAAATATCCAATCCATTCTATATTACCCACCTCCTACCACATCAAGACACAATTGAGAGGGTTTTTTGGGTTATGTAGTTATTACAATAGGTTCATTAAATTATTTTCTTAGTTGGTTTCCCCACTTATGAATCTGAAAAATAAAGGCGTTTTTGAATGTCTGAATCAACCCAAGAAACTTTTGAAAAACTTAAGGAGGTAATGAGCTCATGTCTTGTACTTGCAATTCCTATTATTTTATTACCATTTTTTGTTGAATGTGATGCATTTGAGAAAGGTATTGGGGGGATTTTAACTCAAAATGAGAATCCCATAGTATTTGAAAGTAGGAAGTGAATAATTTAGAAAGAAGTTATTTCATTTACGACAAGGAAATGTTGGCTAGATTGCATACATTGGAAAAAATAGACAATATTTTGTTTGTTGTTAAAATTGACCACAACAATTTAAGATTCTTCTTGAACCAAAAGGATTTTAATGATCACCAAATTAAATGGGTAAGTAAGTTAGAATTGTATGATTTTTACATAAAGTACATCAAGGGGAAGAAAAATTTTGTATTTGACATTGTTTCTAGAAATCCTATTCCATGCTTTATTTCTTCTTATTTCGTGGATTAAATAATTTCCATGATTGTTGAGTATGCTAAGAATAAATTTTCTATTGGTATTCTTGATGAAGTGATGAAATATGATAGGTACATGGTAGTCGATGGGATGATCCTTTACAAAAATAGAATCTTTTTGGTTCTCGAGTCCAAAATTAAGGAGAAGATATTGAGGGCTTTCCATAATGCCCCACTAATAGGGCACCAAGGTTACTACAAGAATTAAAAGAAAATATGTGAGAGGTTTTCATGGAAGCAGATGAAAGAAAAATTTCACAATAATATTAGAGAGTGCATGATTTTCCAATGGAACAAGGGGGAGAAATTCTTCCTAGAAAGACTACTTCAGCCACTACCAATTCCTAAGCAAAAATGAGAGAGTATATCTATAGACTTCATCATAGTACTTACCAAGGTACAAGGTGGAGATTGTATTTATATTATGATTGATATATTGACCAAGTACACACACTATTTTTCTATCACTTCAAATTTTAAGGCACTTCAAGTAGAATTTTTTTTTTCAAGGAGATATTTAGACTGCATGGGTTGCCTAAAAATATTGTCAGTGATAGGGATAGTAGATTCATTAGCTATTTTTGGAAATAATTTTTTCATTTTATAGGTACATAACTCACACCAAGTATTGGCTACCATCCAAAAATAGATGGTCCAACAAAGATAGTGAACAAATAGATTCAAGGGTACTTAAGGGATTATGTTTCATATCAACAATCTACATGGATTAAGTGCTTGTATTTGGGAGAGTAATACTACAACATTTCACAACATATGTACATTGATATGTCATTATTAAAATATTTATATGGATATGAAGCTATTTATTTTTTGATTTATTGTTGTCAAATAACAAATACTTACAACAAGGGATTTGATTGGATATAGTCAAGAAATATTAAAGTCTCTTAAGGATCATTTGCAACAAGCACAAAAGAAATAAAAAATTGCAAATAGAAAGTGTACAGAGGCATCCTTTGAGGTGGGTGACTTGGTCTTCTTAAGGTTGCATCCATATATAAAATCATACATCAAGAAGAGTGGTACATAAAATATCAAGCCAAAAATTTATGGGCCCTAAAAATTTTTGAGAAAAGTGGGAGAAATGGCATATGAGTTAAAACTTCCTAAAGATAGTAAGATTCATAATGTATTCATGTCTCTTATTTGAAGAGGGCTCCTAGAAATCATATAACACTATCAATGGATTATCCACCAATAGATGATGAGGGTAAGATGGTCTTGATTCCTAAAGAAGTGTTTGATACTAGAGTGAAGAATCTAAGGAGAAGAAGCATCACAAAGAGAACTAGCAATTTGGGATGGCGGCCTATCGTGTTCCCTTTCAAATTAATTAATCTAGGTTATCAAATATCCCTTTTCAATATGTCTTGGGCTAAGTTAAACTAATAGGGAAATAGTAATTTCATCACTTATTTATGTTCCTAATGAAATTTGGTAATTTAAAAATATTATTGGCACATTTGAATATCATTATTATTTTTCTAATCCAAAATGAGGTGTGGGTTCTTGAAAATGTTTGTGCATGAAGCAGATATTTATGAAAACATGGGTTTAATGACAAGTAAAGGAGGAATAAAAAATTGGCATGCAAGATGGGAGTGGGGATTTGAAAGATTTTAATTAATACTTTTCACCAAAAAGGGGCATTGGGATTTTGGGTGCTTGAATTGGTCAAGGGTATGAATAAATACAAGTTGCAAGAATTTTAAAAACCATTATGTTTATTTTATCACTTCAAATTTATTTATGGGCTAAAGCTCTTATGTTTCCTTCTTTGGATAATTTAAACCCATTAGAGGTTAGAGACTGGAAGAAAAACTATTGGTTTCCTAGAGGAAATTTTACTCAAGAATTGCGTTTGTATCTCAAGGTTTTATAGATAGCTAGTGCTTCTTGTGTTGTGTCTTGTTGCAAGTTGTAGATGAGGTTTATTTGCAAGGTTATTTTTTATGATGTGGCGTGTTGCAACTTATTTTTTTATAGTATAAAAAATTATTTTTGTTCATTTTTGTGTTCTAGATCAGTCCCAAGAGTTGGAAATGTTCTAGTTAGTTGTGGAGCAAGATAGTAAAGTTTTCATGAGTTCTATGCAGTTTGTTGAGTGGAGGTTTGGTGAGTGGTTCCCAATTTTTTTTGTTTTTGTAGTTGTATATTTATTTTTGTCATGAGTATGGAAACCTTTAGCGCCAATTTCCTTGGGCACCTAAAGTGGCTAGGGTTTCTTTTCCTCCTTCATCAGGTCCTTTAGTGGAGAAGGGGAATGAAGGAAAGGCATATGTGGTTGAGGGTGGGCCCGATAAGAATGGCTTTATTCCTATTAAGTTGAGGGCTAAAGGGAGGGGTCAGAAGCAGGCCTATAAGGATAGATAGAGTGATCAGTGATTCAAACATTTTGAGGTCTTGGATAATCAGGCCTTGGAGGAGGGGATTCCTGTTGAGATTTCTTTTGGGGCCACTAGTATGGATATAGGGTTGGAGCAGTAAATTGTTGTTAAGGATAATTCTTCATCTTTGGAGTAGGGGAATTATGGGCTTCTTGATGCCTCTATAGGGTTGCAGGATGATATTGTATTAATGGATTTAGCTAAGGAGGTGTTTTCTTTAGGTAAAGGATGGGGATCATCTCCTATTTTGTGGGTGCTACAACACCCTCTCAAGAAGGGTCATTTTGAAAATTCTTCTAAAGTTGGTCGTAAGAAGGATGTGGACAAGATTAATTCTACTAGGGATTTGCTAGTGGAATTTGGGTCTGTTAAGACCATTGATACCCACTTTTCTCAACCTTCCTCATGATTATTCTTTCATGGAATTCAAGGGGGTTGAATAGCTCCTCCCATCAAAAGGCTATTCAGGATTTGATTGTGGTTCATTCTCTAGATCTTTTTTGCGTTCAAGAGACTAAGCTTCAAGTGGACTTTATGCTTCAATATGCTCCTCATATTTGGTTTTCTGGTCAATGTCAGTGTATTGGTTCTAGGGGAAACTCTAGAAGTCTGGCTCTTTTCTGGGATCCACATAAGGTTGCTCCTCGCTGGTGGATTTCTATCCATTCCTCTATTTTTGTGGTGGCTTCGATTTTGGAATCTGGGGAGACTATTTTGGTCAATAATGTTTATGCTCTAATTGACATCCGTGGTAAAATCTAGCTTTGGGCCCATATCAGGTATGTTAGGTCTTGTGCACCATATCTTCCTTGGATCTTAGCTGGTGATTTCAATTTTGTGTTGTGTTTGGAGGAGAAAAGAGGGGGGGGCTACCTAGGCTTTGTCCTGCTTCAGATCTTCTTTGGGAAAATGTGGATTCTCTTGCTCTTGTTGATTTTAAACCCTCTAATGGAATATTCACTTGGAATAATAGACAAAGTTGACCAAAAGTGATTTATGAGCAGTTGGATAGATTTTTAGGTTCTAGTTTTTGGGTGGGTGGCAACATTGTTACTTGTTCTAAGATTCTTGACTAGTGTGGCTTTGATCATTGGCCAATCAAATTTTTTGCTTCTTCTTTTCCTACTCCTAAGAATCCTCTTTTCAAATTTTAGCTTATGTGTCTTTGAGATTCTTCCTTGTATGATCTTGTTGCCCAGTGGTGGTGGGATGGAGCCCCTACATATGGTGCAACTATGTATTCTTTTGTTAAGAAGCTGCAATATGCCAAGTATCATCTTAAGTGATGGAATAGGTCATGTTTTGGCAATCTTCAGGCCAAGAAAAGGGAAGCATGGGATTTTTTTGCTGGTATTACTCTCAAAATGTGGGATTTGTGATTTTCAGAGGCTCTTGGACATGTTGAGTCCCATGCTCTAAAATTGGTGGAGTGGAGCTTCATGAGGAGATTTTATGGAAACAAAAGGCTTGGATTGACTGGCTTCAAGAGGGTGATAGGAATGCTACTTTCTTTCGTCATTATATGAAAGCTCGTTGGAATAAGTGTTATATCCCTTCTCTTGTTAATTCTGAGGGTTTTTCAATTTCTTCGCAATAGGCTTTGTCTAGAGAGACTCGTCGGTTTTACTCGGCTCAGTTTACTAAGGATTCACCTCCTGCTGAGGCTGATGAGAATATGGTCCTTGCTTGCATTCCTTCTTTGATCTCTAATGATTTAAATGCTTCTCTTACTCATCTAATTACTCTGTTTGAAGTGGAGGAGGTTGTGTTTGGGATGAACAAAGGAAAATCTCCTAGCCTTGATGGTTTCCCAGTTGAATTTTTCCAAGAGTTTTGGGACATTGTGAATCAAGATTTGTTGGAGGTTGTTCAGGAGTCTCTTCATAGTAAGTAGATGCTTCAAGCCCTGAATGCTAATTTTATGGTTCTCATTCCTAAAAAGGAAGGTGTTGATAGGCTTGAATTCTTTAGACCAATTTTGCTCTGTAATTTGGTGTATAAGATTATTAAGAAATTGATTGCAGAGAGGCTTAAACCTTTTGTTCCTATTGTCATTTTTGAGGAGCAACAAGGCTTTTTGGTGGGTCATCAAATTCTAGATGGGGTGGTGGTAGCCTTTGAGGTCATTCATTCCATGGTGACCTCTGAGGATAGGTCTATGTTCATCAAGTTGGATATAGCCAAAGCTTGCGATAGAGTTAAATGGAGTTTTCTTCAAAAGATTTTGTTGGCCATTTTTTTTCTTCTGATTGGGTGAGTTGGACTATGATTTGTGTGACTTCTTCCTCATTTTCTATTATTGTGAATGGTGAACCTTTAGAAATTTTTGGTGCTACCAAGGACCTTTGTTAGGGGGATCCACTCTCTCCTTATTTGTTTATTATAATGGTGGAGGGGTTGGGTTGGTTTCTTAAATTTTGGGTTTCTCAAGGTTTGATTCATGGTTGGCAATGGGCTTTGGGTTTTCCAACACTTTCTCATCTCCAGTTTGTGGATGACACCTCCCTTATGGGGTTGGTGCATATTCGGGAAGCTAAATCCTTTAGGCAAGCTTTGGATATCTACCTTGCTACTTCGGGTCAGAAAATCAATGAGCAGAAGTCTTCTATTTTCTTCTTTAATACTCCTCAGGCTATCCAGTGGCGGATTGCATCTTTTTTTTTGTTTCAAATAATGTCTCTTCCCTTTGTCTATTTGGGTATTCCTCTTGTTTTTGATTGCTAGCCTAGGTCCTCCTAGCATATGTTGCTTGATAAGCTACGGAAAAAGGTAACTCATTAGACTCATCGGTGGTTGTCTACTACTACTAGAGTGACTCTTCTCAAGTATGTTATCTAGGCCCTTCCCATCTATAGATGATTTGTTCAAGTGGCCCCTATGTATTTCCTTAGGGAATTTGATGCTCTCTCACATCAATTTCTTTGGAGTGGTAACTTTTTGGCTACTAAGTGGAGCCTTGTTAAGTGGGATTTTGTGTGTAGACTAAAGCAGGAGGGTGGTCTTGGTTTACGCTCTGATATTTTGAACGGATAAGTTCTTGCTGCTAAGCTTTACTGGCATTGGTGTACCAATCAACATCAGTTATGGGTCTGTATTATTAACCATAAATATCTTATAGGTGTTGCTTCTTTTGAGATTCCTCATTTTCCTCTAGAGGGGAGTGGTTCTATGATTTGGCATACTTTGAAAGTGGGGGCACATTTGATCAAGTGTACACTTTTTTGGATTTTTCATTTAGGGTCACAGGCTCTTTTTTGGTTAGATTCTTAGGATGGTCACCCACCTATTCTCTCTACTTTTCCTCACCTATAGTTCCTTTGTGATGTTTTTATTGTGGCTAGTTAGGATACCATTGAGCATTATAAGGTGGCACAACATTGTGGATCATTTGTAAGCTTTCATTCGAAGCATCCTTCTAAGTGGCCACCTGGGGGGTCTAAGGGGGACAAGCATGAGCTTGCTCAGCTTCCGGCTTCTTGTTCTTGTAATTATTTGAGGGGACCTGATGTCCTAGCTTGGGATAGTTTTTATTTTTCTAGGAAGTACTCTGTGTGTATTGGTTACAAGCAGCTTGGTAGGCAATTTTTTGGGGATATTGGGGTCCCTTGGTGGAAGCAAGTTTGGCACAAGTTATCGTGGCCCAAATGCAATTTCTTCATGTGGTTAGTGGCTCAAAACTAGTGTCTTATTTGGGATAATTTATGTAAGTGTGGTTTCCAAGGCCCTTCAATGTGTGTTTTGTGTTGTAACTGTGAGGAGAGTGTCTCTCATCTCTTCTTCAAATTTTCCTATGTTAGGGAGATTTGGCATTTTTGGTGGAGGGTGTGGGATAAGCCCTGTTGGCATGTTTCCTCATTGGCTGAATTTGTGGATCAGTGGGGAAGGGCTCCTATTTCTACTTCCTTTCTTCAAGCTACTTGGGATCTTGGCCCTTCCTTTAATGTCTGGAACCTTTGGTTGGAGAGGAATCGTCAGATTTTTTAGGATGTGATATTGGTGGCCCCTCACTTGTGGTGGAAAATTTTGCACTCCTTGGGAGAAATTGTTTCGGCTAAGTGTGATCTGACAGAATCAATGGATCCTTGTGATGTTGGTTGTTGTAATCATTTTCATCTTCTTCCTCAGCAATGATAGCTCATGTGCAATAGATGTAGACATCCTACTCTGAAGGAGAATGGGGAGGGGAGATGATCTCCTCCACCTCAAGGAGTCTTAAAAATCAGCATAGATGGCTCTTCTTGAGGAAACCCTGGTCATGTTGGAATTGATGGTGTTGGTCGGGATAGCTCTGGAGATGTTTAGTTTATTTTCTCTATTTATAAGGGTATTCATACTAATAATCTAATGGAGGCTCAGGCCATTTTATCGGTTGTGGAGTGGGGAAGTCAATTGGGGTGGCGAAGGATCATATGTGAATCTAATTCCTAGGTTGTGGTGAACTTGTTTTATAGGTGGCATTTAGATGATGTTAGTTGGCATTTGTCTTTGATTGTTGCACAAATTTTCAACCTATATTCTTCTTTGGAGTTTGTTACTTTCATTCATATTCCTAGAGAATGGAATGGTGTTGTTGATTGTTTAGCTAAATGGGCTTCTAATCATATTCATGATTGGAATTTGGTGGATTGGGGTCAGTTACCCCCAGATCTGTCTCAACAGTTGGATCACTTGGTGGAGTTTGATAGGGCTATGTAATGCCCTTGCTTTGTACTTCTTATTTTAATAAAAAATTTACCCCTCCTTTATGTTTAAATTTATAATTTTTTACAGGTTTAAGAAGCAATTTTTTTGGAATTTTCTTTTTTGAAGATGTTTTAATGAATGTAAAAATAGTTCAATATGATTTAAAAATCTCATTTACATCAATATATAAATATTTAGGCATTTATGTTTTAATTGGTGCAAATGTAGTGTTGTCTAGCTTGCTAGTTTGTGTTGAATTTGTGTAGTTTATGTGAATTTTGGTTTATGCAATTTTAAGATCTGAAATTTATTAGAAAAAATCAATTGGGATATTTCAATAGATGCTCTAAAATTTATTCAAAATTATAGCTATGGTTTTGATCCCCTAATTTCTAAAATAAAAACTAATTGTGGGCCCAAGTTTACTTGCCTCTAACTAGCCAAGTTGTATATGAAATAAATATGAAATATTAAAAATTTTGTGCTAGGGTGTTGTATAAAAAGATAAAAAAAATAATTCAATTTATAAATTCATAAACTAGAGTACTTATTCATTCAAATTTGTAATTGAGAATCTTTAAGTAGTACATCAAGATTTAAGATCATAAGGAAGCAAGCTACCTTCCACAACTATCACAACAAGCTTTACAAGAGTCTCTGGGCATGACCAAGTCTAGCTAATAAAAGAAAACAAGTTCCTAAAGATAAAGTGTAGAGAACAAGGTGGTAGTAAAATTTTAAAAATGTTGATATCATGTAATGTCATAAGCCACAACTAGGACACTAGCCAACTAAATAACTTTTTTAAAGAACAACACCAATGACCAAGGTACGACATGTTGTACTACACACCAATGTGCACAAAATTTTCATGTCAAAGATGACACAAGGACACCAAAAACAAGAACAAATTCACCACTACTACAAGAAAGGTGGCAACAATGAAAGACTTACCAATCAAGGCATGAAACCACCACGATGAATCTATGAGAGTGGAAATAAAATGAAAACGATGATCAAGTACTAACCCATGATTGCACTATCTTGCAAATACAACACAATGGTAAGATGAGGGAATCATCAACCTTGAATCCCCACCAAAAAATTCTTACAAAATCTTGCAAAACCAAGGAAACCCATACAAATGACAAAATGACTAGGAGATGTCATGAACATCTCAACTAGATGACATGACCACCAATTTTCAAAATGAGAATTAGGATGAGGGTAACAACCACCTTCAATCCACTCAAGAAAAATTTACACTACACCCAAACATAAGGGAAAAAATTCACAAGAGGTTTCCTTACTAGGAGGTACAAGCTCTACACCAACTAGAAAAACAACGATCCATTTTCAAGCAATGACACACTTCCAAATACGAATGATACCATAACTCTCTAATTATGAAACTTTTAGACAAAGAAAAAATATGGAAAGACTCACTAGGCCAAGTTGAACAACTTTCATATACAAAGTTTTCTTGAGAAATGACTAGAAGAATTAACTATATGATGAAATAGGGGACAATGGTGCACTAGAAGACTACAAGACCTAGAAAGGAAACTAACACACCTATAGGACACTAGTGACTAAGAAGGTTACTATCGTGGCACTACATAGGCATCCTAAAAGTGTGATTGCATCTTATAACTATGCATGTGTCTAAAATTTATGTAGTCCTAGTCTCGTGTTGTTGTCCTAGCCAAAGAGTGAAAAAATGACTATTTATAGGTCTCATACTCAATGAAAACCTTGAGGACTCACAAAATCAAGATCAAAACACAAATGGACACCAAAATGATAGAAAATCAAGATCCTAAGAGGGAAAACCCCACCCAATCTCCAACACACTAACCAACAAAGGAGATTCTCCTTGCAATATGTGAGGCCTAAAAGGGACTCCAAAATGAACCCAAGGCCATAAGGACATAGGAAAACATTCCCAACACACCCTACTAGTCCTTCAACTAAGGGGGGAACCTAAAATACACCACCTAGTGACAAGATCTCACACACATATGACCCCAAACTTAGGAGATGAACTACACAATATCTAAAGACAAATCTAATTTCTCTCTAACACATTCATTTTATCATCATAACTAGAGTGATAAAAGCACATGATTTTATATTAACATTTTACACCCACATTAAGAAAACATGTACATAAATATGAATCCTTCACCACTTATGTGGGAGGTTTACGTTACATAAAATAAAAATAATTGAGATGCCCTAAAGGATGAACTTATTGTGTTTAAAATTGGGCCTTGAACTCACTAAGCATACTTTGAATGATGTTGAAACAAGGCATGACTATATACTAGAGTCTAATCTTATTGGAGATTAAATTTTTCTTTGTAGCTTTTGTCACTTTTTTTTATCTCCAATACATAGTATTGGAAAATATTACAATTTCCCTTGACTTTCATGAGTTTGTAAATGTGAACTTATGTTATTGGCCTCCTTAAAAATTCAATGAATTCTTTAATAATAACCTTTGCAGAAAAAACATTCCTATGATTTTCCCAAAAAAATTAGGTATAGCCTCAACAAAATTTTCCAACTCATCCATTGCTACAATTTCAACATCTCTTATAAATGAAAACTTTCATTTGCACTCCTTTATTGATTTAATTATTATCTTAGTGGAATGATACAACTCTAATGGGAACCTAGGACTAGTAGTTGTTATTAGCTATTTATCTTGTAGCTTTTACAATGAAATATAGATCTTTTTTTAGGGTAAGCAAGTTACTTCAATACTGTGATCATCAATAATGTATATATACTCCAATATAGCACTAGATTCATCACTCACTTTGTAATAGAATTGGATAGATTCCTTAATTAACATGCTTGCATATGCCTCAGGAATTTCTCCATGCTATTTTAGCTCTTATTACTCATCTTGAATCTTGCACTTGCTTTCCTTTGTTGAGAAACCTTAAGATGGGAAAAGCAAGGCAATTGGAATCAATTGGACCAATAAAATAATTGATACATTATTTAAGGTCACTTACTTGAGTTTTGAACTCTACCTTAGTATGGTAATTTGAGTTAGTATGGTAGTTAATAAATCATTTAGGGAATTCTTCTCTTCGTCTTTGGTTTGGTGAACTATGTTTAGAGTTTGCAGCTAATAATATTGAGGCTACATGTGCCCCTACTCTTTATCTACTAATTGAGTGGAAATTTGTGCAGTCCTTGACCCTTGAGCATCCACTAAGATAGTTGATAAATTTTTTGGTTTTTTTAGTAAGTTGGTTTGCAACATACTCAAAACTCTTGAGAAATATTATGATGTTTTCTAATAGACCCTTTTCCTTTTTTGCAATATTTTTTTGAGCCATACATGCAAGCTTGAGTCACCTATAAGAGTTCATCCACTTATGAATAGTGGACTTGGCTACCTGAGAAGAGTTCGTTAATATTTGAGCTAGTAGGGGAGATGGGTGAGATAATACCTTTAGAAAACTAGGAGGAGAAGGTGCTAGGATCTCAATAAGAGTGTTTAGCCCCACACTAGATAAATACATAGTACCTTGAACCAAGATCACATATATAAATTCTACATTGGCATGATCCTTTGTTACATCTCATTTCTCACCACCATTTAGACTATGTTATTTTATTATGCATTTCAATTTTGAACTTAAAATAAAACTGATGATCAATTTAGGTATGTTGGTTAAACATTATATTAGTTAGATATATTCTATGAAATGTTAAAATTATACTTTTATTTTTTATTTTTTGCAAATAAAATGATAAAAATAATAAAATCAAATCCTATGAAATCAAAAATTAATTTAAAATCAAATTATATATATATATATTATATATATTATATATATTATTAGGGTGGGAGGGGAGGGGGGTGGGTGGTGGGTGGTGGGTGGTGGGTGATGGGTGTTCACAAAGCCTCGCTTGCATACCTCATGATAGGCATGACAATGCCAGCAAGGTTATGTATGGTACCCTTGCCGGTGGTGGTCAGCTCGCCTCAACTAACAAGTCCCATCATTGATGAGGTTAACTTTAAATGTATTTTGAGATCCATAGCCAATTTTCCACCTGGACACTGCTGCCAACCACCCTCCCAAGGGCTGCCAACAACCACCCCACTCTATAAGCCTAATTGGGGATGTTTTTCAAATGGGCATAAATTTCAACCAAGATGTTGGATTTTTTACTTCCAATTGTCAACAAAATTCTCTTTGAGCACTATGTACTCATATAGGTTTGGCTCTATGATTTTTACTTTTGCATCATTTTTTGGGCTTAGAAGTTAGATGTTATTGATTTCATGGTTTTGGACATAATTTTTGCATATGAAATTAGATTTTAAATTTTGAATAGGCGTTGGAGAGCATGTGCAGTGTAAACAACAATGAATCAATTATATTTTTAGTTTATGGTGTAGAGAGAATATTTTACTTATTTGATCACTTGTAGGTGTCTAAGATTTAGGGTGTGATTGTGTGACCATCTGAATGATTCAAGAGTCAAAACCTTGAGGGACTATAGGTTTTTATGTGATATTTATGATGGTACAATTGATTATTAGTTTGGTGCTTCTTGGTATAGGTTTATAGGTGTTTTTAGAGTTATAATTTGATCGTGATAGGTATACAAGTTGTCTTCTATTTTGAGGACATGGATTGACACATGTAGAGACTTGGAGTCTCGTGTGGGTAATAGTTGAGTGCAGACCTACAACATTGGTAATGATTATGGTGGCATGGATATGTAGGTACATTTGAGCATTGGTACAACATGATCATGTATGTGGTTGTTTGGTAGTGATTCGGTTTGGTGTTAGGAGGTTGTTCTTATCTCCTAGATGCTTGATTGGTTTCTTGACTATGGTTACTCATTTGTGGACATGTTTAGAAAATCAGATATGTGATTGATTTGGTATTTGATTATTGTTGTCTACATGATTATCTTCTTTGATATCTCAGTTTCTAGATTACTAATGTGATTATGAGTTTGCATGTTTCAGTGTTTGGGATCTATGAGTTATGTAATTGTATGGGATGACCACTCATTTAGTTATAGTGGGATGACTCAATGTGGATTGCCTATATCCACAAGATTGACTCGGTGTTGAGCAAAATTTGTTAGTTTGCCTTGTTTGTGATCATTTCTGCATTGGTATGTTTCTTGAGATGCAAGGATGGATTATTATAGTGCCATGATTGTCAATGTTTGGAACTTGCAACATGTGGTTTTATCATAATGTTATGATAGCTTGGTTAAATTTCATTAGTTACACATTTTAGTGGGAGCTTTTGGAAGTGATGATTTGGTGGTATACGATTGATTCTTGATGTTTTGGTGGAAATTGTATCTTCTTGGCTTGGAGATCTTGGTTCTACTTGCTATTATTGGTAATTTAGTTATGTGTGTGGACCATGGGTGGTCTTCATTTATGAGATGGTTGTCACAATGCTATTATAGCTCGATATCATGATTTAGGAGTTATTGGAAATTATTTGAATTCATCATTGGTGATGGATTATCTTCTTTAGTATTTGTGGATATCTTGGAGGAGCTCTTAGATCATGTTGTTGCAGAAGAGTTATTTCACATTTACAAGTTTAATGTTAGGAGATGCTTACCTTCATGTGATTGAAGATATTGATTCTTGGTTTAGAGTGTGTTTGGTACTATTTCATGGCTTGCTCTTGATGTTAGCTTAGAGGCTTGGCATGACACATCTTCTCTTGAGACCAGGATGTATGCATTGTTGCATGTGTTCTCCTAGGAGGAAGTGTTTAGATCATGATGTCATGTTTGGGTTCTTGATTATGCAGTTGGAGTTTTGACATTGATCTTGTTGGTTCTCTTTGTACTAAGTGTGTTGTTCATGTGCTTGGGAGCTTCATGATAGTGTTGTGTTACATTTGGAGCTTAGCATATATTGATCATTAGTAGGTGCTCATGGATACTTTAAGACTTAGGTGAGGCTAGATTTCTCTTGGGATTAGAGAAATTTTCTTGAGATGATTACTCTTTGGAGGTTTCAATAGAAGACCAAGGAGTCTACACCTAGATTTGAACATGAGTTCATGATGGACTAAAATGTAGAAAAATGGAATCCTTAAGTTAAATGATTAAAACCTAAGGTAAATTCCACCTTTTTCTAGGATTTCATTAAGATGGAAATCCAAAAGGAAATTAGATTAACTTTCAACCAAAAAGGTGAGTCAATTAGACTTGGATCTGATCTTTTTGAGTCTTGGAAGTGGATTGGAATTGAATTGCCCAAAATAACCCTATCAAACTGTGTGCCCTAGACTAAAAATGAAATATTTTGATAACAAGAAAATTATAACAATTTCAACTATAAAACTAAGAAAAGCAAAGATCTATGCACTTGTCCTACAAATTTGAGGTTGATTTTGAGGGACACTCACTCCCAAGGCATGAGTTTCCTAGTATGATTTTTTTGAACTTCAAAATTTGATCCTGCAGTGCTCTATCTACTCTCTAGTTTCTCTCCCTGTAACTTTGTTGGATCACTATCAGATAATTTTATAAGTGAGTTTTTGTGAGTTGACAAGATGTAGGATTGAGATTGCAACAATGAAAAATGGGTCTTTAAACTTCCTTCAATCTCTTTCAAAACTAAAACATGCACATTCAAAGAGAGAGGAAGGGTTGTGTCATTTAGGGGTTTTCCTTAGTCAAACCCCATGTTAGTGTTTCCACTTCCACAATGGCAATGTCAACAATAAAATGGATAATGAATATGAAGGAATGATGAATCAACAAAGTGTTGCAACTCACCACCCTTCAATGGCTTCCTTGAAGGACTAAAGTCATGCACATCAAGTCAAGTTCTTGGATCTTGCTTTTCTGATTTACTTGAATGCTTGAATTGCTTGCAGACCTACAAAGAGTTAGCCTTCACTAACAATATGACAACATAACATGAATGAACTTACATAACAACACCATGAGCTCTTGGATCTTGAATTGTTGTAATGAATCACTAAAAAAAAATTCTCTTGACTACTCTTGGCTTACTCTTGACAATAAATTCTCCAATAATTTTTGCTAGGTTTGAAATCATGTAATAACTAGGTATTTATAGGCATTTATTTAATTTCTCAAAAATCAAATCCTGATAGCCGACTTTGGATGATTGAATTGCAAATAATAAATTGTCAACACTGACATATTTGAAATTGGAGCCAAAATAGGGGGACACTCATTCCCAAGGCATGACTATCCTTGCCATATTTTTCATTATTTTAAGTGTCGGGGGAATGGTCTTAGATAAATGCAATTGTTTCCTACTTGCAATTCATCACTAATTGTTAAAAATGGGCCATAGAATGCATAATTTAAGAAATTAAGTACTCAATTAGGTCCAATAATTTAAGGGGGACAAAACATAAAGTGAAATTATCAAGGGTGACAATTTACGAAGATACATGGAACTATAGAGGATATTGTTCTCAGAGTGAGTCATGATGGCTTGGTTATCCTAGAGGATCATTCTCATTCCCCACTCTTGGTCTACTCAGTGATTTATCTTCTAAGAGGTATTTTCCCATTCTTTTTTCAAATGTGTTATGTTTTGTGATTTATTTTCTTGTGGGAATGAGTCTTGATCCATGGTGATTGATTTTGGGAGACTCATTTGAGGATTTTTTTGCATGGGCTTTTATTGATTCATCTTTCATATATATGGATCTTGAGTTATGGATAGTTTATTCTAGACGATTCATTTTAAGGGATGTTAAGAATTGTTATTTGGGCCTTATACATATGAGTTTATTTATGGTATCATCTATTGATAAGGATTTTTAGGGGATGGTTATTGGGTTGATTTCTTGATTTAAAAATGGTACTTTGAGTTTGATTTCCTTGTTAGATAGGCTTACATTCATGTTGATATTACACACGATTTATATGTTGCATTTGATCTATGAGATTGAGTGTATGGGTGTTGTTGAGAATTTTCATTTGGGGTTGTAAGGATATCATACTTGACATGACGTAGCACTTTGAGGTGTTGGTAGGACATGTTATAATTTATAGGTTTTCTCTCTTCATTCTATGGTTCCTTCTAGTAGGTTCATGTTCATATGATTTGGGAGGATTGTAGTAACATGTTGTGAGATAGTATGTAGCTATTTGGGTTGCATGTGTGGATCATTGTGATTTTCCTTTGTACTTTATGTTTGATCATTTATCACACCTTGATATAGTGTTGATTGGTAGATTTGATATTACCCATGTACTGAGAGTTCTTGGATATGTATGTTCTTCATTGATAGGTTTGATATAGGGAGTTTATTACAGTCTATGTGTTACATATGTTGGCATGAGTTTACTGATGTTGTTGATACCTATGAGGTATGGATGGTTGGATGTATTAGCATGTGTTATGGATCTATTTTTAATCATGTGGGATTTTTACCATTGATGAAATCTTGGAGCCTTTTTTATCACTTGGATTTGATGCTTTTGTTCTTGGATTGGTGCATCTTCACCTTGGCATATTATTTTTCTTCCATAGTGGTACATTGGAGGATGAGAGGATTTCTTGCTTGAGATGGTGGTCACTTTGGTTGTATTGCAGGTATCTTGATGGAACATGAGAGCATGTTGGAGATTCATGTGTTTTCATGTATGGATATGATGATGTATTTCATTGATTAGCCCTTATGAAATGTATACAACAAGTGGGAGAATGTTAGGATTTGGTGTTGTACACCATTATATAAATTAATTTATTATAATATTGTAATTAAATAATTATTTAGTTGTGGTGCACCTAGGAGGTGTGTTTAGCCACATTAAATAATTATTTAGGGCCACTTGTAAAGTTGTATTATAACATTGGGTTATTATTTTATGTGTTGGAGATATAGGATAATAATTCAATATTTGGGGAAAACATTTAATAAAGTAAAAACATAGTACCCAATATTAAATGAGGGGTCAATGGTTTTGTGTTTACATGGTTTTTTGGCATGTGGTTTTATCTTACCACTTGGTTGTATTTGTGTGAGCTTTTTTCCATAAAAGAAAACACATGTTTAGTGGCTAAGGTTGGTTGGATGAGTGGGTTGTCATTATTCAGTCTTTTTAAGTACATATGTGAAGCATGGCATGGGTTCATGCTTGGACACTTGGTGGATGCATTGGAGAGGTTTGATTCTTTAAAATTATTCATGGTAACTCTATAAATGTATGTATTGTGTTATCATTGAAATCGTTGAATAATAGATGGAGTATAGATGTTTTTGGAGGCTGGATTTTTCCCTTTTGAGAGTTTTCCCAAGGTATATCTTGTGTTATCTTGTGTCTTGTCTATTTGATCTATGAATTATGGTTATTTTTTAAGCTTGTATGCATGCTTTACTCTCATGGGGTTATGGAGGAAATGGATTAAATGAATTGGGAATTTATTCTTTGTTTCCTAACAGTGAGAACACTCACACACTTATGCATTGATAGTTATTTCTTGACTGTAGTATAGTTTCATTTTTTAATCATGGTGAATTTAGTTATTATTAGCATCATGAATTTGTATTCTTGATCGGTGTGATATATGTGTTTTACAAATAAATATTTATTTTGAAGTGAAATTTATTGTACTATTGTTATGTTTCCCTTAGATAATTTTTGGTATTTTGAATTATACATTACTCAATTATAATACTCTTGAATAAAGAGTGAATGTTTAAATGTTTTTGAAGATATGAATCTATTTGTATAAATTCATACTTTTATACAAATATATGTGTGTGTGTATATATGTATGTATGTATACATATATGTATATAATATATCTATGTAACAAATATATGCATGTATGTATGTATGTATGAGAATATATATATATATATATATGAAAAAATATGTGTTGATAAATATATTTGTATATATATACATACATATATACATATATGTGTGAATATATATATGTTACTTATGTTAATTCATAGATGTGTATATTTAAATAAATATATATATGAATAGACAAATCAAAAGTGACTTATCTATATATATATAGATATAGATATATGAATATGCATTAATCTTTTCTTAAAATTGAATTCAAATGAAACATAGACTAGAGTTTGAATGACAACTAAGATGGTGGCAGTTAATAGCCAATGCCAAGGATTAATATGGAGTTAATTGGAGAGGATTTTGGACTTCCCACGAAGAGTGGAATTGATGGAGTAGAGTATTGGAGAGAGTATGGGTGAAAGGAATTAATTCACATTAAGTAAATTCATGGAAGTGGTTTCATAGTTGTAGAAGTTGTACAATATATGAGTCTTGGAATTTATGTAGAAAAACATGGAGAAAGGATAGGGAGCTCAAAGGAAAAAGAGGGAAGAAAAGAAAGAAAGGAAGGAAGAAAGGAGAGTCTAGGGAAGAAGTGGTGAGATTTTTTCATTTTTCGTCATCTACAAAATTGGTATGTAGTCGTATAGTGTTCCCATTATGTTTTGAAAGGAAAAAAAATTCAAAGTTATGTAAAGGTTTATAGGAATAATTATACATGATGCTTTAATGAAAAAAAAATTCTTTTGGTGAGAGTTCTATGAAGACACATAAATGTATCTATGTGATCTTTTCCTTTTTTTGTGTTAAGAAAATATTTCTACTCAATAGAGGGTTTTAAAGTCTTTGTTTTTTACTCTATTAATACATTAATGTCATAATAGCCTACTGATTTAATTATGTGAGAGTTGTGATTAGAATATTTTGTTTCACTTTGGGGAGAACAGCTAAGTTTGAATCCTTTTGGCCTTAACCATTGTTAATAGTTGTTGGGTTTTTAAATCCATGTTAAAATCATATTTTCTATGTGTATTTCCCTACTCTAAACCGAAAACTCCATTGTGTTTAAAAATAGGGATAGACACTAGCTATGATATGGCTTGCCTGACATTTTGGAATACTCTGTAGTAGAGTTGAAGTTGGTGTAAGGTTTGATATTAATGGTTCAGTCATTTGGTTGTTGTTATGCCTAAGGAGAATATTATTAAATAACAAGCTTTGTGATTATCCATATCAAATGAACTCTATGATTTATTGACCATAAACCTTATGGATAAAATCTTTGAAGTATTAGATAGACTATATTCTATTATAGATTTATGTTTATTTAAACCTTGACAATCCACATATGTTATTTGGTCTTTGTTCATTCAATTAGGTTATTCTTGGGTTGCAATAACAGTAGTTCTTAGATATTCAAAGTTTAATTTTCAGCTTGTTTTCTTTGTATAAATATTGTTGATAAACATATCAACTATCGGCCTTCTATCTTTGTATAAATAGAGACATTAATATTTGAAAAATTAGCCTATTTTCTCTATATAAATAGTGATGATTAAGATATTATCTATTGGCCTTATATCTTTTTTTAAAGAGATAAACTAATGATTAAATATTTAAATTTATTTTTCTATGTTTAAGAGTGATGTTAATACTACAATTATCATATTACTTGTGTGATTATTTTGTGAATTATTTAAATCTCTTTTAATGGCTAGAATCTTGCAATGTGAAATGAAGGTCTCTCGACCTTATAATTGGTCAAGAGTATTGTTATGATGATAGTGATAATGTTGTGTACCACTACATTGTTAAAGGAGGTTTTTGATATTGATGATGATTTTTTACTATATTATTATTATGATTTTTTTATCCTTAAAGATATGGAATGTACACACACACACACACAAAACATAAGTATTCCCATATGTGTATTAGTTGAATGTGTTCAAATAAATAAAATTCTAAGGGATTATTGTGTTTAATTTTGTATCCAAGAATTTTTCTATTATGATAGGAGGGAATAGCTTGTGATCAAATGAAATTATGAATTGTGTTCAAACCAAAATTAGCATAACTAAGTAAGAAAAGGTTTGGATGTATATATAATAGTATATTTGGTTCTTCCTTATGATTAAAAAAGTGTTATAAATGATGTTACAAATGTATGTATGTATGTATACGCATGCATATATACTTATAAATACATACATATACATATGTATATGTATACTTACACTGGTAACTGAGAGATTATCTTATGGATACATATTTTTGTAATCTATTTTGAATTATGTTTTATGATCACTATGAAATCTGTGATATCAAAAATGTGAACAATATTTTATTATGCTTGAAAACCTTTTCGTGGAATCAATTTATCAATATCTAGTTTGAGAAAGAGGTGTGTGAACAATACGACCATGTAAGATTACATGATTTTATATTATTAAATATTTGGCCAAAATAATGCAAAATCATTACTTGCATTTTTGGTTCATTGTGTCTAAAGCTACAAATTAATCAAATACATCATGCATAGCTAGAGGGTATCTAGAATTGTATTATGGATTATTTGTATTAGTACACACTAGTTCTCAAATGGCTTGATGACCTTGGGGTTTCCTTGGATCTTCTACCCTCATGGAGGGTAGGGTCACTTCTATTTGGAAGGTGTGCAAGGGACCATTGGTTTGTGGTTGGAGAAAAGGAACTCGAGTGATGTTCTCCCTCTTGCAATTGATTATCGAAGACTTGGATTATCAGAGACAACATTTATGATTCCTCGTGTTTTGATTAATAGGGAAAATTAGGTTTTGAAAGGACCTAAAACCCTTTACATCAAGACACAAAAAAAATGTTGATGATATGAAAAATATAGCATTAAATCAATAGCCAACCAACAGCCAAAACATAGCAGCCCAATAGATAGAAAACAAAGATGCATAGGACCTATTTCAAATTTTTTGGGTGTTAGCCACCTCAAGCTCTTGTTTATAGTGCAAATTAACCATATCCAATAATTCATTTTTTTCTTCTTCGAAAGTCTTCCTCAAACTACCCATGGTCTTTGAACTTGGTCCCTTAACCTCATCCTTAGCAACCTTGGTTCCCTTTTCCTTGGTGGCTAGGTCCTTCTCATGCAGTTTAATACAGTAAGTTTGATCCTCCCTAAGCTGGCTTAATTTATCCATTAAAATATTTAGGAATCCACTCTATTTTTTATAGAAGTGTAGCTAATCTACATCAACTTAGATTGATGACATCATTAATCTCCTTAATTTGAGCATCCATTTCTTGAATGCGGCTCTCACATTCAAATTTAAAATCCAAAAAAGATTTTTCCAAATCAACTATTCTTTCAATGATCAAGTCTAAGGCAACACCTTTAGGATGATTAGAATTCTCCTTCAAAATCCTAATCTTAATATTCACTTTATTGAATTCTTTCAACACCCACTTGGCTAGTTTGAAATTGTAAGTGGCCCCATTTCTATCCATATCTAGTAGCTCAAGCATTGAGGTATTATCCTCATCCAAATATGAAAATTCCTCTGAGAGAGGTGGAAATTGGTTGCATATTTAGACTTATCAGGGCCCAAATCTTTAACCACCTTATCCACAGCATCGTTATTTCCTTTACCAACCAAACATCCTACTGAGAAATTTGTTGGGTTGGGGAATCTTCCACATCCAATGAATCAAATTTATCAATGACAACTTGATCCTCCACTTGATGTGAGTGGGAACTCTCCTCCCCTCCCTTCTTAGAACCTCCATGCTCTAACCTCTACACCTTGGATTTCCTACTACACTCCCACCTTCATTTCCCACCACTTAGCTACACATTACCTTCATCACCAAACTCAGACCCTTCTACATTCAACCCCTAGAATTTCATTTTTTTTGTTGAAACCTTCATCGAATCGCCCCATCTTTTTCTTCTTACTAGGAGATTCATAAGGAGAGGAGGAAACCTCAACTGTATCCTCCACCTTATAATCCTCATCCCCAACTCCCTTCATTTCCAACCCAAAAGAAGGTCTAATCAGATGAAATGGTCGTGTACTTACCCTTAACAACCTTATTCGAGATGTTAGTCCTAACATGCTTCATGATGAGCAAGATGAGTCCTTCATGAAGCATCGATGTCCAGTGGTTTCTCATATGGGAATAATGTTGAACATCTAGAATACTGAGAGGGGAGGTGAATCATTATTCTATTAAACCAATTAATCATAATCTATCCAATTATCAATATAAATCTAACTTCAATAATGAATGAAAACATGAAGCAACCACAAGATCACATGACACATGAACACTAGGATTTTTACATAGAAACCCAAAAAATGGAAAAACCACGGTGAGGATTAGCTCACAATATATTATAACTAGTTATAAGATATTACAGAGGCTCACTACCAGGACACACTATCTAATAAGGTTCAAAACCAAAGATGAATAAATAAAAAATAGCCACATAACCAAAATGTGAACTGATACAAAATGTACCTTGTGCTAAATTTGGTTCCTTTGAAGCTCTAAATACAAAATAATTCTATGCTTTACAATCACTAAATATTCACAACAATTTTGCTAATATTCAAATCACACACATAAATTCACATGTTTGCATCATATCACATGTCATCTCACATATCATGTCACTCCTACATAAAAATGTCTCACATATATACCCAATACATCTGAATAAATTAATTAGGTTGGCCTAATTATATGCAACCCAAAATTAAATCAAAATTTCCTTGTCGACTTCATACTTGAATCAAAATCACCTTTGCACTAAAAAAAAATGTGTAACACTTAATTTAATTTAGCATGGATTTGAAATAGATCCTATTACCATCCGCAATACTTATTTAAGCTCCACAACATATATCAAGCATTAGGTCGACCAAGAATTAGACTTAATCACAAAATAAGCCAACTGATCAAACACGAACGATCCATATGATCATTTAATCACCTACCATCTAGAATATATAGTGTACTAACACCTATAAATAATCTCCCAATATTTTAAATACTGATCCCAATCATCGAAGGAATGCAGACTAGATTACTCATACTAATTTACATTATATAAAGCCAAAACTTAATGTCGAACTGCTGTTACTTGTAACTTTCAAACTATTCATCCAAAATAGCTAAAATATTGATCATAGATGCACATAGTAGTCAGTAATAACATATTATCATCTCATAAGAAGATCTTATTACATGAGAAATTGCGGACCAAAATATAGGATTAAGATATCTTCATTTTGTTCGCCAAATTAGAGAAAGTGTCAACAATTAATGTTGGCATCAACGACAACACATTAAAAGGGTTCCTTCTTCATTATTTCAACACATAAACCAAAACCTCTAGGGATGTAAGGAGAAAAAATGAGAAAGAAACATGCAGGTTGTGTCTAAAATGATTAAGGGTAAAATGATACCCTAAAATTGAAAATAATTGGCCATCAAGGGTGACATACCTCATCAAAACTTCAGCCACATCTGCCCATATGTGCTTAAGAGAAATTATATCATACCCCCAAGACAGAATTTTAACCAAATAATCCTTTTCATTACCCTTAAAAAATTGGTCCATTTTATCTTCATTACCCTTTCTTTCCTTATGAAACTTGCACCCCTCAGTCGACAATATCATAATGAAGGCTTTGAAATATTCATTGATGTGGAATTCTACCCCATTCACCTTCAAACATCTATTATGCCAGGTACGAACAAACTGATCAGAGGCTTCATGGTCAAAACCATGAATCCTTTCCATAAAAGGCATGAAGTTCCCATTCTCCAAAATCCTTCAAACCCTCAAGTTGTTATTTCATTTATCACAAGAAATTGGTTCTAGTCTACTCCTATCTCTACCCATGACCGATTTTCCTAGAATAAACATGATGATCCAAACATTACAATGGTAAAAAGATATACAAAAATCCTATGAAATGGACAAAAGAATTCCCATAAAATGTTTGAATATGAGCGATATGATTATAACCTAATCACCCCCCACACAATACTCATTCCTAGCTTTCATTCCACAATAAAAACATGGCCCTCTTGAGAAGAGGGGAGTACTCTTCCCACATCTTGACACTCATTAAACTAACAGCTTCATTGGTAAAAAAATCTACTAGGGAATTTCCTTCCCTAAAGGTATGAGATATGTGTACCTCTTCGAATGATCTCAACATCATTATGGAATCATTGATGAGAGACTAAATCATCCAAATCAGCTTTTGGATACCTTGTAGATACCTCACTATATTAAGTGAGGCACCCTTAATCCATACCCTTCTAACACCCCTCTCAAAGGTTGCTTTGATGTTGATGTAACCTACTTTGGCCTCGGCATGGTGATTAGTCTAGTTTCCCAATGGGAGTGCCACCACACCTAAGAACCTTCCATAATAATTTCTCAACACCCCCCACAACCTACAAGCCCAGGGGTCCCCTTTGCTACCCTATCAAAATTAACCTTAATACATCCCAAACGAGGGAATTTCCAAATAATACATTCTCTAGAGATATTCTAGACTTTGGAAAGGCAATATAATTGAGGGACGAATCTCCACTTGGAAGCAATGAAAAGATCATAACCAATTCTCAACTTAATAGAATAATTCTCAACAATGGGCCTATGAATCTTGAGAAACATAATATCCTCTTTCACCTTCATTTTTATGAAAACTATGTTATTCCTCTTATTCCATAATCCCCAAGCAATATGGAGGGCCATGAGGGACCATAGCATATGTAGGAAAGGGTTGGAAGAAGGACACTACCACTGCTAAAAACACTTTGCAAAGAGTTAGGAAAAGCCCAATCCAAATTCCATAGGGAAAGGAACTTACTCCAAATGAGGGAGGTGAAATTATAGCTAAGAAGAAGGTGAAGGGAACTCTCTGCTTCACATTCACAAAGGTCACATCTATTTGGAATAGCAAACCCTCTTCTACAAAGAGAATCCAAAGTCAAAATTTTCCTTTGCATCAATAGCCAAAAAAAAATATTAACCTTTGGAATAACCATCTTGTTCCACATATTCCCCCAAAATGGGAGGGGATCAGGCTTCACCAAAGAATTGAGAAATGTCAAGGAGACCAAAAATAATCCATTAGAAAAAGGATCCCAAATCAAATGGTCTAGCTTGGAAAACATGGGAATACCAATCTACTTAAGGAATTTTTGAAGCACTATCGGTGAGGGGTCCGAATTTTGCAAATCCTTCCAATTACCTTTATGAATATAATCAACCACCAAATTCCCAAAAAATATAGAATAGATATCCTTCAGAGGAGGAGCCCAAGGATGGTTCATAAGAGGGCCACCTTCACACCACACATCTTCCCAAAATAAGATTTGGTTACCATCACCAAGCAACCATTTGGAACCATGACTGATTAGACCTTTACAAGGCACTATATTTTTCCATAAACAAGACCTTTAGGAATAAAATATTCATGAAGAAAATCCCATATTCTCCTAAAACCAGATAAATATTTGTTTCTTAATAGGGAATACCAACCTACCTCTCCACAAAGGAGTCTCCAAATATTCTTTGATAGAAGAGCCTTATTGAGGGAATTAATACCTCCCAATCCAAGCCCTCCCCACTTCTTCAATTTGCATACTTGATCCCATTCAAGGAGCAAGATTCTATATTTATCCTCTATTCTAGACCATAAAAAACATCTCATGATTTGCTCTAACATGTCTCCAAACTTCATCAGAATCTTAAACATACTCAAGGCATAAAGAGTAAGACTCTGCAAGGTCAATGAGATGAGTTACACTTTATAACCAGCCTGGCTGAGCAAAGTGCCCTTCCAGCTCACAAATTTCCTATTGAATTTGTCCAAAAGGCTTAGCCAAAATGAATCAAGAGTCTTAGAAACACACAAAGAAAGACCTAGATAAATGGTAGGAAGCTCACCTAGATTACAAGATATAATCCTTTCCAATTTCCTTTGGAGATACTTAGGTGTGTTGAAAAAGAAGAGCTGACTCTTTAGAAAATTCACACATTGGCCAAAAGCTTTCTCATAACCTTCAATCACCAACTTTATAGCCTTAACTTCTCTAACCGAAGATTCACCCATAATCATGGTGTCATTAACAAATTGTTGATGTATGATAGGGGAGCATTGAGAATAAGGTTTCAGGCCGCACACAAATTCATCTAACAAATCCTTTTGGATACTTCTCCCTAAAATTTTTTACATGATTCCTCTTGTTATTGTCCTATTGATGTATTATTATTTTTTCCAAATGATATGACACATGTAATTACATTTAAGCACTATTATATTGAATTTTTAAGTTGCAATCATAAATATTATTTGTGATCTTATGTAATGTGATGAGAAAAATGTTCAATGCAATTAATTATTTTAGTTTGTTGAATGAAAAAAACAACTAAGAGGGGGGTGAATCATTTGTAGCAAATTAAAACATCAAAACCCTCAACAGTAGTCAAATCCACATGCATTCATTAAACCCTTATTCTATTAAAGAGATTAATCATGAAATGTAGATAACAAAATTGAAATAACAACACCATACACAACACCAGATTTACGTGAAAAAACCAATGAGGTAAAAACTACTGTGAGTTTTAGCTCACAATATAAGCAATTGCAAAACTGGTACAAGGGCTCACTGCTAGAATAGGACACACTATCCAAAAAGGCTCACAACCAGGGCTCATTACCACAAAAAGAAACAAAGAAGATAGAAGATAAAATGTTACACAGAGAATAACTTCTCAATGCAACAAAGAATCCACCACAAATGCTCCAATACTTTTGTAGCCTTGCATGAAAGATTGTGGACACCTTCAGCTCACTGCATTCAAGAATCCAACACTTTGAAGTTCAAATTGCTCTACTCAAATTTGCATATATACTTCTATAATTTGCATCACATTCATCACTTGCATTGATCTCACATCTATCTTGCCTCTCTCTTGCATCTTACAACAACATCTCTATTATTTATATCAGCCTCAACCTTGAAAACTTTCTCTAAGGTCAACAACTATCTGTTACATTTAAAATTTCAAATTAGGTCGGCACCTAAACATTCCCATGGTGGATAGGAATGAAGGAAACCCATATAAATTCTTAGTTAGGACCCAAATTAATCCCAACACACCTCAACACACTTTCATAAACTTCACATGCAGTGCTAACATAAGGTCAGCCAATACCCATGTTAAACACCATAAAACATTAAGTGCATGCTTCCTTAAATCAATCTGAAACTTTAGAACAACCAAATTCATTTGAAAACAATCAAGAATAATCCTCGAACCACCTGAGATCCAACAAATACTTCATCCAAGCTTGCATCATATAAATTCTTCAACCCAGAGCATCTGGTAACCTTGTTTGCACATTGATGCATGAAATACACACTGTATTGTACCAAATCAAGTGAAACCTTGAATTCTGAAAGATACAAACATTATAAGAAACTTCCCAAATTCGTACAACCTGAAGCCAAACTATGGAGAAATTTGGAGCAAATACATTTCTCCCAGACCATAGAAAATACCACTAAAAAATTGGTTCGCACACTAGTGAAAATATCTATTTGCATAGCGATCCAAAAACCCAAATTTTGGACATAGCAACTACTAAAAACCTTGAAAAACATATCAAATTGACACAGGCATAGCATCAACATAGAAGAAACATGGAGCACATCCTGGAGCACGTTCTAAACACTTGCACAACACTATTTTCTCTATTTATCAAATTTTCTCAAAAGCACTTGGAAACCAAGTACCAAAGACATTATCTCAGCACATTACTTCATTCCAAAACATCTCTAGACATTGCAACATAAAGATATCTCCATGTACTCACAACACTTCCTCAATATCTCAACTACACATGCACAACCTGCAACAACCTATTTTCCTCTTTTTCACAATTTTCTCAATATCCTTGACATCTTCATCATACAACAAACTTCCTTAACACATAGTTGACATTAATGACAACACTATCCTATTGACATCCTGTTGACATCAATGAAAAAACCTTCATACTTGCAACATAGTTCACATTGTATTTATGCATAGTGTTATGGAAATGAAAATTTATGCAAATAGCCTCTTTACATAATGTTTTTTGAAAAAATAAAAAATTATGGTGTTTTGAGTTATTAGAATCAAATGGGTTTTTTACATCCTTATCTTCAAGTTGTCCTTCAAGCAGTGATTGTTGAGGAGGTGAAGGTACTAGATTAATTTCAATAGGAGGAACTAAAATTTTCTTAAGAGATGGAATAGGACATCATGGAGGATAAAGAGGGGAATTTCATGCAAGAGAGAGTGGAGGGGAGAAGAGTTTGACTATGAGTTAGGGGTGTTGGTGCAACATCTATTATGATAGGATCTCAATGTGTTTAAGTTATATTGCTTTTTCTCACTCTTCTCCATATTTTTGGTCTTTTTCTTTTTCTTTCTCATTATTATTATTAATTGTGATGATTGTGCTTGGTTTCATAGCTCTTTTCCTCTTCTTTTCTATTTTCTCTTTTTTTACAACTTTGGATTATTCACCTTTTATGTGTTCTTATTGTTGTAGTGGCCTTGGATGGTTTAGACTATCATGGATGAGGATCTTCCATATAATATGGATGATTTATCTATTCCATAGACCTTCTAATAACCTCTTTGGTCCTATTTCTAATTGAGTGGTTCTCAACAACTAACCATTTAGCTTTCAAAAGGGGTTGGTTTTATACTTTCGTGTGGTTGTAGGAGGGTTCCAATGATTTACCATTTTATTTCATTATCTTCAATAACTTCTCAAAACTATACCCTTTCACTAGATTAATATACATCCTACTGTAATCCCTTATCCTAAATGAATTCTCATTCAAATAATCTACCTAGAAGTCTTCAATGTGTGACACATGAAAAAGGAATGACCCAATTAGTGGGAAATATTACCAAATAGGTCAAACCTATCCATGGGTTCATACAAGTGCATTGTAATATGTTCCATTTCTATATCATCATTATTTCTACTCTAAATGTTAGAGTATGAGTATTCCCAAACCTTAATGGGGAAGGTAATTCCAACCTCATGCTTGTTGGTAATTAGCCTGTGAATTTCCACCACTTGTCTTTAGATCTCCAAAAGAATGATTTTGTAATTTTGGTATCTTGGAGCCTATAGAGAGCCTTGTTACATCCTCCAACCCTATTGTAGGATAAATTCTTGAATTGGATGAACCAACATCACAATCCATTCATAACTTGAGTATATTCAAAATAAATTATTTTTCCATAATCATTTTCCAAACACTAAATGATGGAAAATACAAAAGCATCATTAACCCTATTATAATGTTTCCAAATCTCTTTCAATTACAATTGAGGTTAATGATCATACACTTTTTCCCCCTAGATGTATAGTTTCAATTATGGTAAGCATGGGAAAGTTTACTTGGTGTGTCAACAAATACACCAAATAAGAGGTCATATAAAACTTTTTGGTCTCCCCTATATCTATTAGTTTTTCATGCAAAGTGTCACTAATCAAGGTACCCCAATCAATTCTTTGTTATCACAAATATTCAAGATGAAAAACAACATCCATGGATAGAAATCCTTGGCATGAGGCTTCCCAAAAACTCTAATAAGAAGAGTGATCATGTCTTTAGCATCTTCTTGGAACTCACTCTTATATATTACCTTAGCCATTTTTGCAGTATAATTCCACTTATTAGCAAAGAGTTGTTTACAAAATTCATAATTGATAGGGTGTGAATCTCATAATATCTTAAGGCCTCCTTCATGTTTTAATTTACATATTGATCATATGTGGGGAGCCTAAACACTCTCTCTATAGTTTATGAATCGGTGTCTAGAACAATTTATGTTACAAGACCAAACACCTTTCTTTGTCTCTAATTTTAATCATTGGCATAGGAAAAAATGAGCTCTATATATTAGAGTGAGACTGTAAATGCAATAGCTTGAACCAAGACAGACTTGGCCATGCATTGAGCCATGAATTTTCTCTCTTTTTAGACTAACTCTTCATAGAAACTCCCAAATGTTGGCATGGCCAAGCTCAATGTCTCCAATGTTTTTCCATGGGGAGAACATATAGGATGGAGAGAGATATCCCTTGTATTTATAGTTCATTTATTTGGCTTTATCTTTCCCTCCTTGCATGAGTATTGTCAAAAATGATAAATTTATCAGCAATTCTAGTTAAGTACGTTATCATGCAAAAAAAAATTAACATTTTTACTTTAACATACCAACCCTCAATGAAGTAAAAATTCCTAAGTTTTCACTGTGCGAGTAAATAAACTATGTAACAAGCCATTGCAATAAAAATATTATTTTCTTTATTGAGAACATATGAACAAGATTCCATAACAAATTTCAATAAATATTCCATTTCATTACAATAACTTTACAAGTTACAATAATACAAGAATGCATACATTTACATGCATAGCTCAAATGAGCTTTAGAACAAATAGCTTATAGACGATCTAGGATCCTTCCTTTCAAATCTTGGTTCTTTTTTTGCCTATTGTGGAGGAGAAGCATCACTCAAGAGTTTTTATGCCAACCATAGACTCATATGTGGTCCCCCTCACATCTATCATTTGAATAGATGGCCCTTCCCTTCAACGAAGAGATTGGTAGACTAACCGAATAATGACAACCAACTGAGCATAGTGTTGTGTCCTACATAACTAGAACTTGTAATCCCACAATACGAAACTAGAATGTAATACTAGATCATAGTGAACTGATAGTGGAGCTAGAGGCAGTCACATTACTTTGGCCAAAGTTTTCTCAAATAGTAATCTGAATGAAGGTCATCTATCACATACACTACTCAGGGCTGATTTGACTTAAGGCCATCTTAAACTACGCATAGGTATTTTTTTCAATGGATGATCTATCACCCCAAAGATAACCTATCACCATTCTACATACTTGGAATAAGCCTACTTAACAAGTAAGTACACAAGCTCCCTCCCATACTAGATAAACAATTCTAGGAGTAAACTCAAGCTACTCTAGTTAAATCAATAACCTAGCTAAGAGGAACTCATATGCCACTCTAGTTTAATTATATCTAGTATGTAATACCTATGATAAAAACCACCCTCCTATTATGGAGTACATATGAGCACATCATAAAAATAGCATAAAAGCTTCTATCTCCTTTTCAAAGACATTCTAGATTCCCTAAATACAAGTACTCATAAAAGATAATTCAAGCATTCCTAGAGAACAATTCTTTCATAAATAAAATAACAAGGAAGAATATCCTCATGTTTGTTATCACTTATCCAATCAATTGACAACAATGCAGCCTCTCCAAACAACAACAAGTTGGATTATAGCTTCTCAAGAGACATCACAATAACCCTATAATTCTCAAGTTGATAGTTTACTTCTCTCAAACCCACTCACTTTCTATATAACTGAACTCTCTCTCTTAAGTAAAGCTAACTAAAACTAAAATAAGAAGAGTAAAAATGCTTGCAATAATGCATCCTCCACAAACAATTTTTCCCTGTTATTTATACAGCAACAATGAGGCCTCACATCCTACAAATTAGGCATGGATATGAATAGAAAAAACCATGTATAGCCTATTCAATCAACTTAGCAAAAAGGTGGCATCGATACAAGAACTTACTCAGCAAACATAGCTACAAATCGACCTTATTGCTTGAGAGCAAAAAGAGACATTCAAATCTCCACATGATTAATTTGAATTACCTCAACAATAGACATCTACAGCTGTGATCCTAAGTATTTTATCCTACTCTAACGTGCAAAATACCTTAAAAATGCAAGTGATAAAATACCAAGGACACCTCAAGATTAGCCAAAGTACTGATAAACAATAAGAAAAATGGACAAAATAAGACACAAACGATTTCACCTTCCTTGTTGTTGATTTCTCCTTGATTGGCCCTTGCTTGGGATGATGTTGTGTGCTCCTTAGATGATTTTTTGAGTGACTAAATGCAAGATTAAATGTGCAAAATGATCAAAAGAGATGGCTAGATGATGGCAATGGATTGGAAGTGCAAATTGGCAGCATGTAGTTATCAAATGGCTAAGTGTTGAAAATGCCCTTGAGGAGGGGGTGTTTATAGGAGAATATGAATTCTTTAGAGAATTCAATGATCGAGATGCATCCAACAAGGCCAAGATGAAGGGCTATGGTGGGTTGAGAACCCACAAGCCCTCACATCTTGACATGTAGAGGGTGAAGTGGACAAGGGGATATGAGGTGTAAGTGAAGTGTCAAGAAGGTACATGAGGTGGAGGAAGGACAAGCACCTTGGGGAGTGAGAAGATTTCCTCAAAAAGGGATTTCTTGTCCCCAAGTGGGAGTGAAAGGGACATTTGAGGAATTTTGGAATTCCTCAAAAATCTACATGGGAAAAGGAAAGGTGGTTGGGGATATAAATGTGAATTAAAAATTCACATTCTCAAGAAGATCTAAAGGGTAAAAGGTGGGACTTGGTCACATGTGGAGATTGTGACAAGTCCAAGATTCTAGAAGCCTTGGAAAGATGGAATGTGAATTAAAAATTCACATAGGGAGGAGAGAGACATGGGATAAATAAATGAGAATTAAAAATTCTCATGGGAAGGAGAGTCAATGTCCAAAAAGGAAAAATGGAAGGATTGACCAAAAAATGGTGCTAAAAATGGCTAATGACCTTGGTTAAGGTTGTGCAAATATTGTATTAAGCTAATTAATGGAAGATTAGAGGCAAGTGGCAAATGTAGGAGGATGTGACATTAATCTCTGATTAAGAGGATGCACATCATAATCATAAATTAATTAAATTAATTTAGATTAGGCCAAGGTTATGGAGGATGTGACAAGGAGAGAGAAAGTGAGGAATTTTAAATTGATTTTTAAATCAAAAGGGTAAAAATGACTAAATTAAATAAATTAGCGTATTTATTTAATTTAGAGAGGAATAGGGTGAAAGACAAAGTATTAATTATTAAATTAAATACTTTACCGATATGAGACAAAAGGTGTAATATTAATTTAATGAATTAATATTAACATGATAGACGGAAAGGCAGTAAATTTAACCATATAGAAGTGATTAAATTTAGATGTCTACATTTTTCCCCTCTTCAAAATATTGTTAGGATAACAGTGTTTCGAAGAAAAATAAAATGTGAATGAGACAAGAGGTGACAGATGGTGATGCCCCTAGCATGGAAGAGGTTAATGATGCCCCAATGACCAGCTGAATGAATGGAGGAATGGTAAGAGGGTATGCCCCCTCGAGAGGGCGATCGAGGAAGGGAAAGGGGGTCCCCGGGTGACATCTCGATAGAAAGAAAAGGACACCATTGGATAGAAATTGGAAAACTAAGCAATTTTGGTTTTCGAACAGAGGTGATCCGACGTACAGTTTGCAAATGGCAGCCTCGAGAAGTTTGGGATTAGTTGGAGGAATAAAAGGTAAAAAATACCTTTTGGGAGGAGGGGGTTAAAAAGGTAATTTTAAAAATTACCTTGGTCATTTGCACTGTAGCAGTTGAGAAGAAGAGAGTAGAGTGAAAGCGGACGAGAAGAAATGATGCTGACGGATAATGATGCCGCGATCGTGCACCGGGCGAATGAGGTTCGTGCAATGTACAGCGGGGGCGCAGGCGGACAACATGTGAGTAGCCATAAAAACCCTCATATTTCATTTACGCACTTTTTGACGTAAAAATTTAAAATTTGGGAACATGGATTTTGTCGGGGGGGAAAATTAGAAAAAAGGGTATAAATTAGTTTTTTGAAAAAAGGTAAAATTGATGAAAAA
>VDFB02353493.1:316839892-316862602 GCA_007258455.2 Sequoia sempervirens | reverse complement strand
TTGGAGATATGGGGTTGGTACAGGAGAGGGAGGTTGTGGCAGTAAAGCAGGCACGGATTATGCAGGCTGAGAGGGATGCAGCACAGGCTCAGGTACAGGTGATAGAGGCAGAGAGGGATGTAGCACAGAAGCGCATTCAGAGTGAGAAGGTAGTAGTAGAGGCAGAGATATAGGCATTACAGAGAGGGAGAGATGAGGCGGTAGCAGAGGTAGTGACTCTCCGGAGAGAGAGGGATTTAGCAGAGTTGCAGGCACAGGCTCTCCAAAGGGATAGAGATACAGCAGTGGCTCGGGCACAGGGGCTGAGAGAGATAGAGATGCAGCAGAGATGTGGATGCAGACCCTATAGGCAGAGAGGGATGCCGCAATGGCTCGTGTTCTGACAGGTCAGGGTGAGGGTGGGATGCCCGGAGCAGATGTGCAGATTGTGGAGAGAGAGAGGGATGCAGCGGTGGCACGGGCAGCGGCTATGGAGGAGATGAGGGATCGACTACAGGCAGAGCTGGAACAGAGTCGGTTAGCTCAGGAGGCTTGGGAGCAAGAGAAGAGAGCTATCACCAAGGACCGAGATAGGTATCGACATGAGCAGAATTCCACTTGGGTCTAGGTTGCAGAGAGAGAGGATAGCATGAGAGAGGCAGGTTTTTGGATAGCTACATATTATGATGCAGTTCCTGATCCGGCACAACGGAGATTCCGTTCTACTAGGTAGACACCTCAGATGCCAGCACCATCACAGTCATTGGGGACACAGACCCATAGTTATAGTGATTCACCAGGTGTCTCACCAGGTAGAGGAGCAGGACCTGAGTCTCCACAGAGATCAGATGTGGGGAGTTCATTTGGGAGGTCACAAGCTACTGATTTTTTGACAGATGCAGGATGTAGTGTGCAGAATTTATTGACAGAGATCAGAGATGTTCTATATCTCTGGATTTCGTATTGTATCATGTGATGTATGATGGACATGTGACAAATATTATATTATTTTGTATGGGACAGTTCTTATTGACACCATGTAGTATGTTCCCTTTTATGATGGGTGATTATATGCATGCGTATATGGTATTACATGTTTATGTGGATTGATGCATTGGTTTATTTATGCTCATGTGTTGGTTTATTTATGCTCATGTTCATGATATGAAATGTGCACATGGATGATTGGAATACGAATAATTTTATATGAATAATCATGCTTATGTTTATTTATGTTTATGCATTGATTTATTGAGATGTTTATGTGGATGATTGGATATATGTACTTATGGAATATGAATGATTTTATTGGTGTGTGGTGATGGTGATATGTTATGTGTACCTATGGGATCTATGATGATTTATATATATGGATGTCTAGTGGACGTATTTGTCATGTATGTATGATGGATTTTGTATGAATATTTTATATATGCATGATGTGATGTATTACGCGTCTAACACTTTGTGATGCAGGTGACGATGTGTGTATGGACCTAACATGTGGTGATGCAGGTGGCGATGTGTGTATGGACCTAACATGTGGTGATGCAGGTGGTGATGTATTATGGACCTAACATATGGTGGTGCAAGTGACGGTGGATATATGGATAATATTTTTTGTAATTCTAGAGGAAATAACACACGGCCATAAGTGCCAATAAGAACTGACATGATAATGGGAGGTGGGTATGTAGTGATGGTGGAGATGGATGTCATTTGGCATCTGTCAAAAGGTATCAGTATCCTGAGGAGAGTGGAAGAGAATGGGGGAAAGTATTTGCACAACCAAAACCTTAGGGTGAGTGTAATGCAATGATTATGAAAATGCAATCCTAATTCAATTTGCCATCTTTGGAGCACTAATTTTTGCTATAGCATAAGACACGATACACCAAGGTATGGAGAACCAAGGTAGATTAGTGTCTAATGCACGAGACAAACATGCCAGACAAGAAAGCTATCGCAATACCCCAAAGTCACGAAGACCTTGTTCGGGTCCGATATTGAGGTAACCACAAGCATAAAAGGATGCCCCAACATAACACAAGACCTCGAGGATCTTGGTGGGTACTATGTAGGACAACCAAGAAGACACAATAAAACAAAAGATCAAGATATGCCCCTATATGAACTAATCAAAACACGCCATAATATGACGGATTATGGTGGCCTTGATAAGTGATGATAGGGAGACTAAAGGATAAACAAAAACCAAAAGCATCAAAAGATCGCAATCAATTTTAAATGTCCATTGCCATAGGACCAAGGGGATAAATGGGATTGATGAGGTATGTTAGGAAGGATGTATCCTGATAAGACCTATGATGGATGCTAAGCGAAAGATCGATATGATATAGGATATTCAAAATTGATTAAATTCATTGGTACAAATGGGTTTTGTTTGTTAAGGACCGGCTAGATAAAGGCATATCTTGATGTCACAATATAAGGGAGACAAGACACAACCTAAAGACCTAGGGGCTCGGGGGCCGATCAGAGATTAGTCTTGCCTACGTGAAAGCGCAGAGCCCTCGTAGTTCATGGAAAAAGACCATGGATAAAAGCGGAAAGAATACAATGGTGACCGATGATGAAGGACACAAGACGTGACAGAAAAATGCCCCGGGGGAGGATCAAATGACCAACCTTGCCTATGTGAAAGCGCAGGGGCAATGTAGTTCAATAAAAGATGAAAGTGATGCAAGAGGATGAGATCTAGATGGAGACTGACACGATGGATGATCTTCTATGACGACACAGACCGACCGATGAAGGGATCAAAAGACATAAGCTCAAAGTGGGATATAAAAAAAAAGCTCAGGATGAGGGATAGGTAAGGTGGGTCGTCCAGTGCTCAATCAACAAATACCAAGCGGCCTAGGCTGATGTGGGTGGGGATGATAGTGCAGATGAAAGCACAAAATAACTAGGCTGTCAGGTAGATAATGATTAAACCCTCTATGGATGACGCCTGCTGACAGGTTTTCACCATCCATACTTATCCAAGGTGCCACCAAGAGGTGGTTTTCACCATAGGACAGATTTATTTCTCTTTACTATTTTTGGATTTTTTTGTCACTTTTTTTAATTTTTTTTATTTTTTGATTTTCTTATTTTCTTGATAGGGGAGATCAAGCGGACTTAAGCATAGAACCTTTTTAGATGGAGAATATTGACAGGTTTGTCAAGGGGATCTCCTTCTAGAGTAGTCAACATGTAGGCTCCAGATCCATATTTGGCAGTGATGATATACGGCCCTAGCCAATTTGCCTCAAATTTTCCTTTCTTGTCACAGTCTTGCTGAGTGCATTGGTTTTCTTTGAGGACAAGCTCACCAACCTGGAATTGCCTAGGGCGAACCTTTTTATTGTAATGACGTTTGAGACGGTTCTGGTATGCTTGTAGGTGATCATAGGCTCGTATTCTCCGTTCATCCAGTAACTCTAGTTGTGAAAGTCGTGCAACGCGAGCATCTTCTTTGCTGATGAGGTTCTTCAAAGAAATTCTCAATGAGGGGAGCTCAACTTTGATTGGCAAGACGGCTTCAGCACCGTATACTAAAGAGTATGGGGTGGCACCTATTGGGGTGCAGATGGATGTGCGGTATGCCCAAAGGGCGGGATGAATGTGAAGGTGCCAATCTCATCCAGTGTTATTGACAACCTTTTTGAGGATGCGGATGAGGGTCTTGTTGGTTGCTTCTGCCTGACCATTACCCTAAGGATAATAATGCATCGACTAACGATGCTGAATATGGAAGGTATTGCAGAGGTGTTTCATGGCTTGGTTTTTAAACGGCTTTTCGTTATCAGAAATGATGGTGGATGGGATACCATATCTGCAGAGAATATGGTAGAGGATGAATTTAGAAATCTGAGTACCGGTGATTTGTGAGAGTGGCATTACTTCCACCCATTTGGTGAAGTACTCAGTTGCGGTGATGATGAATGTATGACCGTCGGATGATGGTGGGTGAATCTTGCCAATCAAGTCGAAACCCCATTGAGAAAATGGCCATGGTGCTAGAAGAGGCTGAAGATCTTGTGTTGGAGCGTGGGTCAAATCCGCATGTTGTTGACATGGGAGGAATTTCTTCACAAATTCGCAAGCATCGTGTTGCAATGTAGGCCAATAGTATCCAGCCCGTAAGATCCTTTTGGCTAGAGCCATACCATTTGAGTGAGCCCCACAAATACCACCATGTACTTCCGTTAGTACCATTTGGGCCTCGATCTCATTCAGACATCTCAGGAGGATTCCATCATACCCACGATGATAAAGCATATCACCAACGATGATTTATCAGGACGACCGATGGATAAAGGATTTACGTTGGTTGCGTGTAAGTTCTGGAGGTATGATATTGTCACGGAGGTAAGTATATATGTCTTGGTACCATGGGGAGGCAGGACCTACAATATCGCACACCATGTCAGTCAATCAAAGAAACATCATATGCAGGGATTAAAATTTGTTCGACAAGAAACTCACACTCTGTTTGATCCTTGGGCATGTCAATCAAAGAACCAATAGTGGCCATGGCATCTGCCACTTTATTCTGCACCCGAGGGATTTGGTCAAACTGTATGGAGGTGAAATATTTTTTGAAATCATCCACCATGCATTTATAGGGTAACAGTTTATCATCCTTTGTGAGGAATTTATCATTAACTTGTCTGATAACCAGCAAGGAATCCCCAAAGACTTTCAAATGGGTTATGTGCCACTGTTTTGCAATTCTGAGGCCTGTGAGGAGAGCTTCGTATTCTGCCATATTGTTGGTACATGGAAACGCTATCCTGAATGATTTTGGGATGTAGTCACCTTGAGGAGTGACTAATAGAATTTCTGCCCCTGATCCACTATGAGTGTATGAGCCATCGAAATATAACGTCCAAGTTGGTGCTTTTGTCACTGTGTAGATTTCTTCATCTGGGAATTCAGTGCCTAGTGGGTAGGCATCTACTAATGGTGCTTCAGCCAATTGATCAGCAATAACCTGTCCTTTTATAACTTTTCTCTCTACATAATCTATGTCAAATTCACTGAGGAGCATGACCCATTTGGCCATGCGGCCAGTCAAAGTGGTTCTAGATAACAGATACTTCAAGGGATCAATTTTAACGATTAATTTGACCGGATGACTGAGCATGTAATGGCAGAGTTTCTGTGTGCTGAAAACCAGTGCTAGGCAAGCTTTTTCCATAGAGGAGTAATTTAACTCATAGCCAACTAGTGTGCGGCTGATGTAGTAGATTGCTCTTTCTTTGAGTGACTCATCATGTTGCGCCAATAATGCCCCCAGTGCGACTGAGGTAGCAGAGATATAAAGTAGGAGGGGTTTTCCTAGAATAGGCGGCATCAAAATCGGTGGATGAGCCAAATATTCCTTAACTTTATCAAAACCCATTTGACACTATGGGGTCCATCGGAAGGTGGAATCTTTCTTCAAAAGATGGGTAAATGGCTGACATTTATCTACGAGTTGGGCTATGAACAGATGGATGGACTGCATCTTTCCCTGGAGGCTTCTTAACTGCTTTAGATTGCATGGAGGTGGCATGTCCAGAATAGCCTTTACCTTGGTAGGATCAACTTCAATACCTCTGTGAGAGACTATGAAACCCAGCAACTTCCCTGACGTGACTCCAAAGACACTTTTTTGAATTTAGCCGCAACTTATAATGCTCTAACCATTCAAATATATTTTTCAGGATGGTGGGATGTTCTACTCATGTTATGGATTTCCCTAATAGGTCATCAACATAGTCTTCCATGATGATATGGATGAGGTCATGGAAGAAAACCGTCATGGCTCTCTGATACGTTGCCCCCACATTTTTGAGACCAAAGGGCATAACATTGTAACAAAAAGTGCCCCAAGGAGTTGTGAAGGCGGTTTTGTGTTGGTCTTCAGGTGCAATTTGAATCTGGTTATAACCGAAGAAGCCATCCATAAGGGATAACATCTCATGTCCTGCTGTTAGGTCGACCAACATGTCAATGCTAGGAAGAGGGAAATCATCTTTTGGGTAGGCTTTGTTGAGGTCCCTAAAATCCGTGCAAACCCGAATGTCTCTGTTGGGTTTGGCAACTGGAACTATATTGGAGATCCATTTGGAGTAGTCAATTGGTCTGATAAAACCCGCGTCCAGTAACTTCTCCAATTCCTTCTTAACTAACAATGTGACTTGCGGATGCATCTTACGGAGTTTTTGCTTGACAGGTTTGGCATCTGGGTGAATGTCTAAGTGATGAACCACTAAAGCAGGGTCTAAGCCCGGCATGTCTGAGTATGGCCAGGCAAAGTTAACGATTCCTCCTCAGAGTAGCTGCACAAAGACCGGATACTCTTGTTCGGAGAGTGACTTGGCTACATAGGTGATCTTCAGACTTTCAGCAGTTCCCAAATTAATTTCTTGCATTTCTTCAATCAAGATAGATGATATGGCAGATAGCTAAGTTCCCATAAGGGGAAGATGAACATCTCCATCTTCTGGCGCCTCTTCGAGGTTTTCGCCTTCAGATGCGTCCTTTATTTTTATTTTTTCCAGGTCAGGAAGTGCCTTAGGAAGGTTTTCACTAGATGACCACTTTTTGTGTTTCTTATTTTTATTTTTGCGACTGGAGTGTTCATCCTCCCCCAATCCCATAAGGTTGACCTATGTGTCCGCAGACATACTGACAGGTGTGGTATTATGTAGGTCCCAATCAATGAGTTCAGGGTGATGAAGGGATAGGTTGATGGTGAAAATGGATAGGCATTCGAACATGGATGATAAGTCAATGTGATCGACATCTTTGTACGCATGTATGATGGATTCCTCCTCGGGTATGTCTGCCAATGAGCCCTCGTCCATGGTGATACTATGAGAAGTATTAGATGATGTTGCGGGGCTTTTCTGTTTGTTGTCATACCCAATTCCCACCTTCTTTGGTAACTATGGTGTATCGATGGGTTGCAATCGCCCTTGTTCCTCTTTACCTAGGCCTCTACCTTGGTAGTTATGTTTTTCCACGAACTTTGTTGGCCAAGGATACTTTTCCTGAAAATATTTCTTTAGAGGAGTTTCTGGTTCGGGCTCTTCTCAGTAGACCCACTGGCTTATATCCTCTTCTGGTGCATCAATCTTGATACTCAGAGATCTGAAAGTGATGATCTTTTCTTCCTTTTGTGTAGCACGTGAAGGTTGACCATACTCGTGTGGTGACGGTGGCATTGTGGCTACATTGAGAGCTGTATGCATTTCATATTCACCACACCCTTTGTCGATGATCTGGACTTTGGTGACTAAAGGATTAGTGGAGGATGGAGAGGTTATTGCGGTGGATGGTGGATTGGAGGATGACGACTGGGATGCCCCCATTTCAACCCTAGGACAATAATGTAAATGGGGAAAAGATGCTTCTAAAGCTCAACAATACTCAAACAGTTGGGGGTCGGCATAGATGGTGACCTCCTGTCCGTTGACTGGGAATTTGAGGCATTGATGGTACATGGATGGGATGGCCTACATAGCATGGAGCCATGGGCGGCCAAGGAGGAGATTATACGGTAAGTCCAGATCAAGGACATGATAGGTATTATATTGGAGCACAAGTCCCACTTGGATAGGAAGACTGATGATTCCTTCTGAATTTCTCTCTGCATTGTCATAAGCTTTGATTGTAATGATTTGGTTGCTTAGGTCCACTTGAGTATACCCTACCTGTTTTATGAATTTCAAAGTACATAAATTGAGGGCAGAGCCATTATCTACCAAGAACCTTTTTATTTTATGGCGGGAAACTATGACTTTGATGTGTAAGGGGCGATTATGGTTGACATCGATGTTGGGCATATCATTTTGGCTGAAGTGGAGGTGATGAGACAAAGCCAAGTGTCCCACCAAAGCTTGGAATTGTGTGGAGTCGATGTCATTTGGGACATGGGTTTCCTGCAAGGCTCTATTGAGGATTTCTTGATGTACCGGGGAAGACTTAAGCAAATCCAAAATGGATATATGAGCGGGGGTCTTCCTTAGGTGATCAAGGATGTTATATTGAGAGTTTACAGGAGCGGGTTGGATGGGTGCAGAGGCTGCAGGGACGGTGATGCGGGCTCGTCGTATAGTCACAGCACATTAAGGATCTTTGGCTTTAACATGTATCATGGATACTCGAGGTTCCACCTGCTCAATGTAATGAATAACACCTTCATAATTGAAGGGCACATTCTTGTAATTCACACTATTTGTGTTGTTGTTTTGGGGATTGTTGTTGGAGGTACTAGGGCCTTGACTATGGTTTGGGAAGGCATTTTGATAGATTTGCAGTTGAGCATTGGATGACGAAGGTTGACTGGGGTCAACCTTGATATCTCCTCGATCAATGAGATCTTGGACATAATTTTTTAAACCGTGACACTTATTCAAAGAGTGTCCCTTGATTTTATGAAAGTCACAATACTCATTTTCTTTAAACCATGTCGGCTTGGGTTTGGACTCATCGAATGGTTTGGTGATAGGGTATGTGATGGGGTAATTGATTTGTAGCAATTTATTAAAAACAACACTTAGGGGTTCACCCAATTAGGTGTATTGACGTTTGGTGTTCCCCTGATTTTTTTGGTTTGACTGTTGAGGAGGACGAGGTGCCCCCTATGGTACAGATATGGCGTTGGGTACAGACTGTTGTTGCTTTTGGGATGCATTAGCCACTTGGACATGTTTGGTGTTTGTCACTCTGTCATTCACCACATTTTTGTTCTTGTTCCAGAATCATGGTTTATCTCCAAATGACCTTTCTTTATCATGATTGTGTATTTTGATGTGTCATTTGGCAACAAGGGCACGCTCAAGGATGGGTCCCTTCTCCACTACCTCCGCGAAGGTGGTGACACAATGTAATCTAAAGTTATGAGCCATGTTGGGATGAGAGTTTTCCATGAAGAGGGTGACCATGTCCTTTTCTTTCAAAGGGGGTTTCATTCGGCTTGCTAGGGCACGCCACTGTTGTAGGTAGCTGGTAAAGGTTTCTCCATCACATTGTTTTTCTTTGAGGAGATCTAAGGTGTCTGTATCCTTCTGCAAATTGAAAGAGAAGTAGGATACAAAATTTTCTGAAAAGTCTGCAAAAATTTTTATGGACCCCTTTTCGATAGTCATGAACCAATCTAAGGTGTGGCTTGCTAGGCTTCGTGGGAACAAGCACGAGAGATAGTTATCATTGTACATGACTTCTTGACACTGGGAATAAAACTCCTGCAGGTGAGCCTTAGGGTCTTTGTCTCCCTTGTATTTGTCAAATTTTGGTATCTCAAAATGTTTAGGAAATAGGATCAATAAGATGGAGGGATCATATGGATATGGGCATATGTCTTCAAATTTGAATGATTGTTTTGTAGCCCCAGCTTGAAGATCCTTAAGTGCGGCTTTGATTTCCAACAAATCCGAGCTAGTTGGTGGTGGGTTGGGGGGATATTGATCATAGAAAGATGAGGGATCTTGCTGAAAGGGTGTCAGATTGTTGAAATACGGGTTTGGATGATTGGATGATGACATGGCTTGCTGGTAAGATGGGGGATTTTGTTGATATAGGGGTTGTTGTTGTGGGGTATAATATGAATTTGTTGAGTAAAAGTGTGGGGTAGGTTGTTGAGGAGCTTGGATGGGATGTTGCGCGTTGGTTTGTTGGTATTGAGGGTATTGTTGTGATGGATGGGAGGTCACATAAAGCGGTTGTTGGGGAAATTGTTGTTGATTGTGATAGTGGTAGTGTTGAGGAAGTTGTTGTGACGTCAAGTGTTGTATGGGCTAAGGTTGGATACTGTGTTGTGGTTGAGCCTTTGCACGCAAAATGGATGCGAGAAAGGGGGATATGGTCTGAGCAGTTGGTCGAGATGGATTGCCTTGTGATTGGTAGGGTGGTTGTTGTGAAGACACCAAAGTATTGTGTATAGGTTGTTGTTGATGAGATGGCGGAGGTAGTGTAGAAGTGTTTTGTAAAGGGGGTTGTTGGGTACCACTTGGAATGTTCAGCTGGGGTGTGCCTTGTGGAGGTAATTGAGGTGGAATGTTAGGTTGGTGAAGCGACTGAGATGGTATATTTGTAGTTCCAGGAGGTGGAAGTGATGTAGGAAAGGAGGTTCCCCCAATGTTGACTGTAGATTGGTTTGGAGGAGGGGGTGTTGTTAACGTTAATGGCAGAGGTTGTGGAACGTTTTGCGGCATACCGTAGGCAAAAGGATTATCGGGATCTGGCACTTGAGGTCCTCCTATAGCTGAAGTTGAAGTGTGTGGGGGATAGTTAACCTGATAAAGAACGGCATTGCCAAATTCAGGTTGATGCCAACCCTCAACTGGAGGAACATTGGAGAAGTATGAACCTTCGGGTTCATTTTGTGACCCTTGGAGTACGTTAGATGGGGCACCCTTATATTTGGACCAATCAACATTTGAGGGGGGTTTGACACCCTTCTCAATTAGGTGGGCCAAGATTTCTTCCCCATGTTTTTTGAGCAAACGGTCAGTCATTTGCACATTGGCGGGATTACTAAAGTGTTCCTCAAGTGTGAGTTCGGGTTGATTAACCATACTCTCTTCACCATGTGGTGAGTTATTCTGATTCTCGGTGTTGGAGTGCGAAGAAGTACCATTATGAGGATTGTGAGGGATGTTGGTACCCTTGTTAGGATCTAATAAGATGTTCATTGTGTTGTTGGGATCTTGAGGGTTGTTTGATTGGGCATTTTGGGTTTGATGGTCGGCCATTTTCTTTGCCTGTGAACGAGTCTAAACAGGCATGCAAATGCGGGATAAGTAGACTAATGCCTTTGTGAAATGATTTGGTTGTGATTGGATAAGGTGTGATTTGGATGGGGTTTGGATTTGGATCAGATTTTGTTGGGATATATTAGATCGGATTGGATTTCAATTGGTTGGATTAGATTTGGATTGGATTGGATTGGATTGGAATTGGATTGGTTTTGGATTTAATGGGATTGGATTGGATTTGGATTGGATTTTGATTTGATTTGATTGGATTGGATTTGGATTGGATTTGGATTTGATTGGATTGGGTTTGAATTGGATTTGAATTTGATTGGATTGGATTTGGATTGGGTTGGATTATTTGATCGGTTTGGATAGATTTAGACTATTGGATGGGTATGGTTGGATGATGAACGATGTGGGGGAGAGACCTTAAGCTTGATCATAGGAGGTTACCCTTAATGACCCTAGAGCTTTGATTGATTAGGAGGATGATTATGGCACCGAATCCACCTTAAAATAGGAATGGATTGATTAGGCCAAGGATGATAACTTACAACACCGAATTCACCTCAAGATGGAAGCGAATTGATTGGGGTTGAAGTTAAAGACTAATAATCAACTTCAAGTGCTATAGTCAATTTGGATAACCACTTTGTAATACAAGGTTAGGACGGTTTGGCTATGGGTGGTGTTTGGCAATGTGAATGGTAGAGTTGTGATGTTTGTTAGGTGAGGGTATGGACTTGTAAATGGAAAATTAAAATGAAAAAGGTGGATTAAAGGTGATTGTGGAGAATGAATGGGGATTTATAATGGTTAACGAAGATTTGGAGCGATAGCTTAGAATGACAAACCAGAGGCTTAGGATGATGAGGTAGTGGTTGGGAATGATTAAATGGTGATTTAGAGACTAAATGAATCCAAATGGGGCAATTTTGGGTGTTCAGGAGGGCAAATCCACCCCTCTACAGCAAAGATTAGGGCGTTGACAACAAAATTAGGGGTGTAGACAACTTTCTGCAGTAAATCAGGGGCGCTGCCACCTTTTTGTAATAAAATCAGGGGCACTGCCGCCTTTCTACAGTAAATCAAGGGTGCTGCCGCCTTTCTGCAGTAAAATCAGGGGCACTGCCGCCTTTCTGCAATAAAATCAGGGGCGTTGCCGCCTTTCTGTTGTAAGGCAGAGGGTGCTGCCGCCTTTCTGTAGTAAAACAAAATTTGGTTTTGATGGCAAGGGCTATGGCAAGGATGCAAAATGATAAAACAAGTCCAAAGTATCAAAATTTTGACAGATTTTTCACAAGAAAACACCTCAAGCAAGCACACTCCTATGATTAATATTGCGGGTATGGCAAGGCAAAGTCTTAATCTAGGATGCAAAAAGCTTCTAGGGAGTCCTCGATATACTCTCGGTACGTGAGGCACAACCGTGAACACTAGTCCGTCACAAGCGTGAGTCGGGAACCCCAGTGAGATACTGAAAGGCTCGGACCAACTCTTCATGTCTATCTAGGTATCACCCTAGCTTTGATGCTCCGCCAATTACGACGCAACTGGATTGGGGTACAACTTTCATTCTCCCCCCTTTATATACCCCATCGGTACGTGTGGTTGGAATCGTCCCTTGGGGTGATGAAATCCCCAAGCAGGTCCCACTAAAAAGAAGACACTAACCGTTTCCAACTACTCCCCAGGCTCACACGAAGTGCAAGGGGAAAGCGAAAATGAATTAATGCCCCCTTGGCTGACACAAGAATAAGCAATCATAGAAAGCAATGAAGTTTAATCCCCCTAATTAGACTATGTTCAAAAACAGCAAAGATAATTTTTGAAAATCTGATCAAATAGATGACCCTGCAAACAAATGTTAGTTGTCTTCTTCTTCGCCCTTGGTCAAATTACGCCACAATATGCTACAAAATGTTAGCAAAAAAAAACACCAATATCCTTGCCAAAACAACGTTAGAGGGTTACTACTTGAAAATAGCAAAAAATGGAAGCAAAAATGAAGCTAAAATGACTGTTTAACCTTCCAAATTGTGTTGTTTTGGGGCGCTGCCGCCTTTCTGCAGTGAAATCAAGGCGCTGCCACCTTTCTGCGGTAAGGCAGAGGGTGATGTCACCTTTCTGCAGTAAAATCAGGGTGCTGCCACCTTTCTGCAGTAAGGCAGAGGACGTTGCCGCCTTTCTGCGATAAGGCAGAGGGCGCTGCCGCCTTTCTGCAACAAAATTTGTCAGATTTATAAGAAAAACAGTTAGTTGTGCCCCTCCCACTGCAAGAAGAGTGTTAGAAAATCCTTCTAAATATATCCTTAATGACAACAAACGTGTTAGAAGAAGATAAACTTTCAAATGCAGGGTGCTGACGCCTTTCTGCAGTGGCCAAGAGAGCGCTGCCGCCTTTCTGCGGTAAAATAGGGACGCTGCCGCCTTTCTGTGAGTTTTTCCTGCAAAATTCTTAACCAAAAGGGGAGGTTAAATGCAAGACCCGTTTGTGGGTCCCACCAGGCGTGCCAGAAATGTGATCCTAAAAATTTTATCCTACTCTAACGTGCAAAATACCTTAAAAATGCAATTGATAAAAGACCAAGGACACCTCAAGATTAGCCAAAGTACTGATAAACAATAAGGAAAATGGACAAAATAAGACACAAACGATTTCACCTTCCTTGTTGTTGATTTCTCATTGATTGGCCCTTGCTTAGGATGATGTTATGTGCTCCTTAGATGATTTTTTGAGTGACTAAATGCAAGATTAAATGTGCAAAATGATCAAAAGAGATGGCTAGATGATGGATTGGAAGTGCAAATTGGCAGCATGTAGTTATCAAATAGCTAAGTGTTGAAAATGCCCTTGAGGAGGGGGTATTTATAGGAGAATTTGAATTCTCTAGAGAATTCAACGGTCAAGATGCATCCAACAAGGCCAAGATGAAGGGCTATGGTGGGTTGAGAACCCACAAGCCCTCACATCTTGACATGTGGAGGGTGAAGTGGACAAGGGGATATGAGGTGTAAGTGAGTGTCAAGAAGGTACATGAGGTGGAGGAAGGACAAGCACCTTGGGGAGTGAGAAGATTTCCTCAAAAAGGGATTTCTTGTCCCCAAGTGGGAGTGAAAGGGACATTTGAGGAATTTTGGAATTCCTCAAAAATCTACATGGGAAAAGGAAAGGTGGTTGGGGATATAAATGTGAATTAAAAATTCACATTCTCAAGAAGATCTAAAGGGTAAAAGGTGGGACTTGGTCACATGTGGAGATTGTGACAAGTCCAAGGTTCTAGAAGCCTTGGAAAGATGGAATGTGAATTAAAAATTCACATAGGGAGGAGAGAGACATGGGATAAATAAATGAGAATTAAAAATTCTCATGGGAAGGAGAGTCAATGTCCAAAAAGGAAAAATGGAAGAATTGACCAAAAAGTGGTGCTAAAAATGGCTAATGACCTTGGTTAAGGTTGTGCAAATATTGGATTAAGCTAATTAATGGAAGATTAGAGGCAAGTGGCAAATGTAGGAGGATGTGACATTAATCTCTGATTAAGAGGATGCACATCATAATCATGAATTAATTAAATTAATTCATATTAGGCCAAGGTTATGGAGGATGTGACAAGGAGAGAGAAAGTGAGGAATTTTAAATTAATTTTTAAATCAAAAGGGTAAAAATGACTAAATTAAATAAATTAGCGTATTTATTTAATTTAGAGAGGAATAGGGTGAAAGACAAAGTATTAATTATTAAATTAAATACTTTACCGATATGAGACAAAAGGTGTAATATTAATTTAATAAATTAATATTAACACGATAGACGGAAGGGCAGTAAATTTAACCATATGGAAGTGATTAAATTTAGATGTCTACAACAGCAAATGGGTTTCCAAAGTTGGTGCCAAATACATACTCTCAATATTTAACAATTGGAATGGTTTCCATTCTATTTGAAATAGTTAATAACCAATTTGTAACACCAAACTTACATTAATTAAGTCTTGGTGTGAGTCAATTCAAATATTTACTCATTTTGACAAAGTCATTGACCTGTTTGCTCACGGCTTAACAAATATTGGTTCAAGCTTTAAGACATGGAATTTGGTGTTTACCAAGTCAAAGAATATTCCCATAAAAATCATCAACTAAGTCTCTTCCTTATATTGACTTCTTCCATGCTATCTATTCACTTTACATTAAACATGGTAGTCATATCCATTAATACTTGTGCACCTCTTTTCATTGTTGTGTTTATACATATAATAAAACATGTTTACTCCCTTACCTTATGTGTTGGAAGCACACTTTAGCAATGGCCTATATGATAGGCATAGGCATATAGTCTAAGAATCAAACATAAATTCTTATTCAAACATTTTCAAAGTTCTTAACTCTTTTATTGTTGCGCACTAGTACCAATACTCCTCTCATAGTTTTAATTTGGAAATCTAAACAAAATCATGGGATGTGTGTCATGCTTTATCCTAGATATTAGTATTTGTAAAATTATTTTGATAAAAATATATATACATATTATAATGCAACATATATACTTCCTTATTTACAAAACATTGTATTCTATATTATGCTTGTAAATACAAATCCATAATACTACATACTTATATATATATATATATATATATATATATATAGTTATTTGCACGATATGGAGTTCCCATAACCACATATAAATATATATCCCAAGGTATAGCGTATATCATTCATATATGTATGTATATAGTATTATCAATACATGCATATATACATACACAAGGTGTGTATGTACATACATATATTTATAAACGTGCAACCCACATTCTTATGCATATTATATAATCATATGCTTGAGTTGTCATTTTAAACATATATACATACATACATTCAATGTATATATATATATATACTTATCAACATAGATGCATAAATGCACTTACAAGAAAGGTCTCATAAGCTTCAAAACACATATATTCCTATTCCCATTGACATGCCTATTCAACAAGTGCATACATACACACACACACATAGTCATTTCCTCGTGTATGTACCTCTATGAGTATTTCTACTTACATACATGTGCATTTGCTAATGCTCTCATACACGAGTCCATGTAGATTGATGAGGGCTTGCACAGACCTCATATATCTTATAAGTTTGATACTTGATACTTTATATTTGGCTAAAAATTGATAATGCTATCTTTTATATACTTCATTTATGAACTTAATTATGCATGACGACTTAGAATTTGAATGCTTATTTTATTTGAATGAGTGATTGAATGTCATTTAATGTTGTGATTTTTTCATTATTATGTATATTTAACTCATGACTGGAAGAGCATTTATTGATCATATGAAGCGCTAACCATTTTTCTAGTCAAATGAGATTAGTGGCTAACCTATCATGACTCAGCAACTTCGACCAAGTGACTTGTCAACTAAACAACAGTTCTAGCCAAACATGCATTCCACCTCTACAATTCTTCTCGACATCAACTGAAGATGATTTCAAGATTTTCATGATTGTTCTTCCTGCGCTCCATAATGTCTTTAATAATCTAGAGTTAGCTTGATTTCCTGCTTTTCCCTACTTTTCAAATAGGAGAGGATATATATACCCAGTCTCAAGTTAGTTAGGCAGTAGAATGTATTAGTTTCTAATTTCAAGTAGAATATGTTTCTCAGATCTTCATTGAATATTTTGTACTTCACCCCTCTTTGGGAAAATTCGATGGAAATAAAAAAAAAATAAGTTGATCCATTTCTATTGTTAGATCCCTCTAGAGGCAAAGCAGGGACCGCTCTCTAAAGGAAGGTGGTCTTTTTAGTTAATATTACATCTTCATTCTTGTTTTAAAGTTGGAATTTGTATAATGTCAAAGTAAATCTTAAATCTAGGACTACATTATTATAATCTTTGATTCCATTACTGTGTTGGTTAATTAGAATTCATTCTACTTTGATTTAGTTTACTTTCTAGTTAATAAGATTGCAGACAAAATAATTCATTTATCATTGATAAATAATTATGTTCTTAATGGAATATGCATAGAGAAGAGATTATTACTTATCAAATTGGATATATGAGGAATGGAGTAGTTTGATTTTGAATTAGGAATAAGAAAATAATTATATTTCTTGATTATGTTGATTAGTTAGATTTTGAATTCAAGTAAAGGTTAGATTCTCATTTTCTCCAAGTTAGATTAAGTTTAATCATCCATTCCCCACAATCTATTTCAGCTTGGAATATGACTTACCTCTACACATTTTCTATTTTGAAATGATTTTTTTTTCATTTGGAAGTTGTTAGAATAAGGTTGAGTAAGAAATAAGTTAGAAGAATATCGTAGAGCCACTATCGATAAGGAAGGAACAACTCTAAACCACTCCTAACAAAGTAGACCAAACAACAAACCCCCCAAAACCAATCCAAATCTTACCATAAATAGCTTTAGACACCCCTGGGTTGACAATTAAAGATTAAATGATTGGGGAATTGTGACAAAAACGTCCCCTATCCGTCATAGATGTATATATATATGTCCATATACATGCTACAATTTACGTTCATATGAAATGATGTAAAGGTAACCATTCATAAAGCCCAAAGACTCAACCCAAAGTACAATCAACATAATAACATAAGGAAGGACTCACAAGTTCTAAACAGATAAACATCACCCAAGCATGCATTCAATAGCAATCAAGACCCTTACTAATGCAAACACTTTATGATAAGGATGACTTACCAATTTCCAACACAATTACTAGACTCAATCATTCTATTGTGAGTGTGTGTGTAAGCTCAAAAAGGTTATGTTACTAGTTACCCAACCAAGATCTTCTCCTGAGTGATACTTCCCCTCCACCTAAAGGAATGAACATATACCTGCATCCAACTATCACATGCACATGGTAGTTAGTTGTTCACAAAACATGCATTACCCATAATACATCTTCATATTTAGAATATTAATTCAATAACCATCCATTTCACATATATGCATTTCTTCATATAACATTAAATGAAATAGCATTCATTCATAATGCATTGATAACAAAGTGCAAGAACATTTTATTCACCACCAAAATACAAATTACATTCACATTCACCCTGCATATTAATAGTAAATAGTAATTACATGATTGGGGTGTAACATTTACATCTTCTATAAAATATTATCATATTCAAGGACACTTCCAAAAATGATGCAAAGAATATATAGCAAAATGAAAACATGATCATTTTAGAAATTGGATAAATAAGAATCTCAAGGAGAATCAAAGTTAAAGAAATGAGGATACCTTCAAAGGAGTAATTTAGGGTTGGGAATTCTAACATCCCAATATAATATACTTGGTAACCTTTAAAATATATGAAGATCGAGCTTTGGGGTGGTCACTAACTAGGTACAAGAATAAGGGAACTATAAAATTCTAATTCCAAAAAAGGTTTACCTTTAAAAGCATCAATATTGGACTTTGCAAAGATGATTAATGAGGTATTGCAGTAATAAAATTTTAAAAGTATGACGAGAAGATAATGTAAACATGACACCAACAAAAGGATCAAAATCAGACTTTGGAGAGAACACTAATAAGGTACCTAGATAAAAAAAATAAAAAATGACAATTCAAAAGTCTAATAGGAGGATGAAAAAAGCATGATGTCACCATCACATCATCATTGATAATTCATCAAGGGGAAAACCAATAATTTGGAATAAACATAATTGAAGTATGTTGGGGTTAGACTTTGGGACAACTATTAATGAGTTACCAAGGTAAAGGGACTTCGAAAATTTGAATCTAATGAGGCACCTAAGTAAAGAAACTCCAAAACTATGAATCAAAAGGATATTGCACTAAAAATTTGTTGGGTTCAAACTTTGGGAAGGACACTAACAAAGTACTTCATATAGGGCAACCTCGACATCCCAAAATCCTAACAATAATTTTTTTTTCTAAGTATATAACATGTTAAGCTCTATAGGCACTAAATTTAAGGTTTTGCGGATATGAAGGAAGGTATTCCTAAAGGATAAACTCTAAAATGTTAAAAAAATTGATGGCATCATGTTGATATCATTAGGGAAAAAAGGGTTCCTAAATTTAATGAATGAATTTTTCAAGGAGGAATGTCCCAAAAACAACAAGATCATGCAAAGAATGACCTACAACAAAAAAAAGGAAAAATGAAACAAAAACAAAACAAAACAATAGATAAATGCACAAAAACAAACAAACACATAGAGAGAAATCAAGAAGCAATGGAAGAGAACCAAAAATAGGAAGAAACCTACTTGGTAAAATTTATGGGTATGGTACAATAGATGATAAACCATGGGAATGTTTATGAACATACAAACATGCGCACACACATTCACAGAAGACACTCTACAAGTTACTCATTGTGTTACTAGAAAACCTAACAACCCAAAATAATAAATGATAAAAAATGAGGGTTTTCAAATTGCCAAAGAATGGGATAAAGTAGAAAATAAAAAATATAAATAAGAATAAGAAAAAGAAAGGGATAAAGGGGGGGAAATGAACATGTGATCATGTTTCCATATGTCAAGCTAGGGAGGTAGGTTAGGATGATTTCATCATATAGGTGTCATAATTTTAGAGTTCATCTACATGCATGTCAAGATGACCAACTCTAAAAGTTTGATAATAGCATATAGATGCTTTGAGGATACAGAGGAAGGCATATTAAATGGCCAAGTTTGAAATTTTAACAAAAGACAACACACTCAAATAAGTAAGGAAGAACCCAAGGAAAAGGAAATAAAATCTAATAGGAAAGACCAAACAAACAAACAAAACCCAAATAAAACACAAGGAAAGCAAAGAAATAGAAATGGGATCCTTTGACAAGTCAAAAATGGGGTATGGGTACAAGTTGCAATAGGAGATAGTCACATGGGACAATAAACATACTCACACCAAACAAGGGGTTATGGCTCTCACAAACACCAATCAATATAAATAACCATCATAACATACACATTATAAATAGCTATGATAAGCCATCATAGCATAACATGCCAAGAATCATGATCCACCAAATAAAGCATAAGTATTCCCAAGGGGAAAAATCACCAACATATAAGCGTAAGATATTAACACATCACATAATAACGCATGCCAACCATTAAGCATATAATATAGGCATGAACCCATATAAAATTACGGTATCAAATCCACACAATACACATGGCTAGAGACATGTGTCATGTAAAACACAAAATCCATTGGAACCAAGGATAAGGATCCAAGAGGAAGACAAAAATTCTCATCACAATGGCACAAAGATATGACCTTGGGGATTCAAGTACAAATTCTCATAACAAGTTGAGGGGGATATCCAAGTGACATCCACCAATTGTACCTAAGTGTGGCATATCATTGATGTATCATATGAACCTATGTAAGTTTTAATTATTTCACCAACTCACATCTAGGTTCATTTTAATTATCCCATGAATTTATTTTAGTTACGAATTATTTAAATAAATCTCACTTCTTTTAGTCATACAATTACTTTTAGATTTAGGACAACATTGAGATTTGCTCCTTCCTACCCTCCATAACTCTATCCCAGGTTCCTCACATCCCAAATCACTATTCATATGTGGCATGGAATAGTCTCATAAATTTTAAATGATTCCTTCATTCCAATTCATTCATAAGAATTCATAAGTTCATCATGCAAATCACTATTGAGTGGGTAAAAAATTGATTCAACAATAATAGACATCATCATTTTTTCAAAATATATATAATACTAAATCATTCTAAAGACCATTTTTGTTACCAAATAATTCAATCAAATAAGGGAGGAATTTCAAAACAAAAATCTAATTTTCACACTCAAAACCATAAAAATCCTCTTTCCTCCATTGATGAATGCTTAAAACTTTAATTTTTTAAATAATGAAAATTTCTAAAAACTAAAAATACCATTTTGATTGCTTCATGCAAAACAACAATCTTTGGAACTAAAATATTAGTTTCTCATTTCTAAAAATGTGTTCCATAGCTTGGCCACAAAAATGAATATTAAACAAATATTTTAAGTTTTACTTTTTTATCATAACAAAATATAATGAATCAACAACTGAAAAGAAAGCCATACACTACCAATTAAGTGGGCATGAAATCCATGAATCAAAAAAATCATAAAATATAAGAGAACAAATACGAAAAACCTTTCATTTGAATCACAACTAAATGTTTATTTCTTATAAAAAAATTGATTTTTGACCTTCCATGCCTTCAATTCCTAATCCAATTTTAGACCGAACACTCCTTCAATCAAAAAATATTATCCATTTTCCAATTTGAGAGAGAGAGTTTTGAGAAAAACATTTTTATAAATAGAGAATGAGTAATGGAATGAAAAAACCCCTTTTCCCTTTTATCTCTCCTTTTTCTTTTTCTTTTTTCATTTTCCAATTTGAGAGAGAGTTTTGAGAAAACCATTTTATAAACACACTTATATATTGCATGAAATGGATTCATTGGATGTTTGATTTAACACTTGATTTGATGCTTGAATGCTTGAAACCTACATCACAATGTTAGCTCCAAAAACATGCATAAATGCAAATAACTTTGACATGATGATATGATCTTGATTGTGTTGTAGATGACTGATAAATCTGATCTTCAATGCTCTTGACAATAATTTTTTCTATAGGAATGCTTGCATAAAGTGATTTCTTGCTTCTCTAGGTTTGAATTGATAAAATAGCTATGTATTTATAGGTGTTTATCTAATTTCCCAAAAATTATATTCCATAAGTCAAAATTTGAAACTTGAATTTGAATCATTAAAATGTCACCAAAAACATATTTTAAATTGGGTCTTGGCCCTTAAGGAGGACTCGTTCACCCTTGGGAAAATGGTCCTAGGACCTAAATCTTGGACACACAATTTCTAAGATGTTTAAATAAATGTTGGAAGTTGTTTAATATAAGTTTTCCTTTCAAAAAATAGGAATAATAAGGCTTAGGAATGCATAATTTGGGAAATTAGAAGATTAATTAAATCCAATTAATTAAGGAACCCAAACATAGTGCGAAAATGTAAAGGAGTGCATTTTTCTACACTAAATTTAGCCCCCCACTCTAGTGAGAGTATGAACTTATGCTCAGACTCACGCTAAAGTAGAAAAATATATGTCAAGAGGGGTCCAAGTGCACAAATATTGATGGGATAGGATGACAAGGATCAAGGAGGTGGCCAAACCCCTAGGATCAAGATCCAATGTAAAACCAATATAAGCACAAAGGAACACGCATATACGTATGACATGAAGTAGCAAGGAAAGATACACAAACATACAATGTCAAAATTGAATGCAAAATGTATGAACTAGCAAGTTATATTATGTTGCATCCATTAAATGCACTCATAAGGATGAAAAATAACTTATGAAACACATGGCTCCATAGGCAAGCAGGTTGTGTTATGCTTGGTGGCCATGAAAAATATGATCACAAGGCTAGTGCAATTCGATATACAATAGGTTAACCCCCAAGACAAATATGAGAAACACACACTAGGTCTACAAGGTGTGATCCCATAAAATAAGTGGTGATGGGAAAGTCATACTAGGTCTACAAGCTCCCATACGTTAACCATACCAAGATTTATACTCCCTGATAACTTTGATAAGGCGCCACAACATGATCAATATGTTATGCTAATGCTACACTAAGTTCAACTTATGTGAGCAAAGTGAAGTAAGAAATGTCAAAATTTTAAGCCAAAATGAAATGATGCCAATAAAATAATTTTAATGTAATGATCACATGTCCTAGGAGATGTATGCTACTATCACTAAGAAGGGAACATGCAAACAATGATTGGGGAAAAATATGCCCCCCACTTAAAATGTCAACATAATTTCTATGTTGCTATTTTAAGTAGAAAGAGAGTAAGAGGGGATCTTGTAAAGAATGCA
>VDFB02353493.1:316825396-316839792 GCA_007258455.2 Sequoia sempervirens | reverse complement strand
CTAAGAATTTTATCCTACTCTAACGTGCAAAATAACTCAAAAATGCAAGTGATAAAAGACCAAGGACACCTCAAGATTAGCCAAAGGAGTGATAAGACAAGAAAGAAAATGGACAAAACAAGACACAAATGATTTCACCTTCCTTGTTGTTGATTTCTCATTGATTGGCCCTTGCTTAGGATGATGTTATGTGCTCCTTAGATGATTTTTTGAGTGACTAAATGCAAGATTAAATGTGCAAAATGATCAAAAGAGATGGCTGGATGATGGAAAAGGATTGGAAGTACAAATTGGCAGCATATAGTTATCAAATAGCTAAGTGTTGAAAATTCCCTTGAGGAGGGGGTGTTTATAGGAGAATTTGAATTCTCTAGAGAATTCAACTTATCAAGATGCATTCATCAAGGCCAAGATGAAGGGCCATGGTGGGCGGTTGAGAACTCCACAAGCCCTCACATCTTGACATATGGAGGGTAAAGTGGACAAGGGGATATGAGGGGTAAAGGAGTGTCAAGAAGGTACATGAGGTGGGAGGAAGGACAAGCACCTTGGGGAGGAGAGAAGATTTCCTCGTGCGATTTCTTGTCCCCAAGTGGGAGTGAAAGGGACATTTGAGGAATTTTGGAATTCCTCAAAAATCTACATGGGAAAAGGAAAGGTGGTTGGGGATATAAATGTGAATTAAAAATTCACATTCTCAAGAAGATCTAAAGGGTAAAAGGTGGGACTTGGTCACATGTGGAGATTGTGACAAGTCCAAGGATTAGGACAAGTCCAAGGTTCTGTAGTCTTTGAAAGTGATGGAATGTGAATTAAAAATTCACATGGGGAGGAGAGAGACATAGGATAAATAAATGAGAATTAAAAATTCTCATGGGAAGGAGAGTCAATGTCCAAAAAGGAAAAATGGAAGAATTGACCAAAAAGTGGTGCTAAAAATGGCTAATGACCTTGGTTAAGGTTGTGCAAATATTGGATTAAGCTAATTAATGGAAGATTAGAGGCAAGTGGCAAATGTAGGAGGATGTGACATTAATCTCTGATTAAGAGGATGCACATCATAATCATGAATTAATTAAATTAATTCATATTAGGCCAAGGTTATGGAGGATGTGACAAGGAGAGAGAAAGTGAGGAATTTTAAATTAATTTTTAAATCAAAAGGGTAAAAATGACTAAATTAAATAAATTAGCGTATTTATTTAATTTAGAGAGGAATAGGGTGAAAGACAAAGTATTAATTATTAAATTAAATACTTTACCGATATGAGACAAAAGGTGTAATATTAATTTAATAAATTAATATTAACACGATAGACGGAAGGGCAGTAAATTTAACCATATGGAAGTGATTAAATTTAGATGTCTACAACAGCAAATGGGTTTCCAAAGTTGGTGCCAAATACATACTCTCAATATTTAACAATTGGAATGGTTTCCATTCTATTTGAAATAGTTAATAACCAATTTGTAACACCAAACTTACATTAATTAAGTCTTGGTGTGAGTCAATTCAAATATTTACTCATTTTGACAAAGTCATTGACCTGTTTGCTCACGGCTTAACAAATATTGGTTCAAGCTTTAAGACATGGAATTTGGTGTTTACCAAGTCAAAGAATATTCCCATAAAAATCATCAACTAAGTCTCTTCCTTATATTGACTTCTTCCATGCTATCTATTCACTTTACATTAAACATGGTAGTCATATCCATTAATACTTGTGCACCTCTTTTCATTGTTGTGTTTATACATATAATAAAACATGTTTACTCCCTTACCTTATGTGTTGGAAGCACACTTTAGCAATGGCCTATATGATAGGCATAGGCATATAGTCTAAGAATCAAACATAAATTCTTATTCAAACATTTTCAAAGTTCTTAACTCTTTTATTGTTGCGCACTAGTACCAATACTCCTCTCATAGTTTTAATTTGGAAATCTAAACAAAATCATGGGATGTGTGTCATGCTTTATCCTAGATATTAGTATTTGTAAAATTATTTTGATAAAAATATATATACATATTATAATGCAACATATATACTTCCTTATTTACAAAACATTGTATTCTATATTATGCTTGTAAATACAAATCCATAATACTACATACTTATATATATATATATATATATATATATATATATATATATATATATATATATATATATATATATATATATATACATATATATATATATATATATATATATATATATATATATATATATATACATATTTATTTGCATGATATGGAGTTACCATAACCACATATAAAATATATATCCCAAGGTATAGCTTATATCATTCATATATCTATGTATGTAGTATTATCAATACATGCATATATACATACACAAGGTGTGTATGTACATACACATATTATAAACGTGCAACCCACATTCTTATGCATATTATATAATCATATGCTTGAGTTGTCATTTTAAACATATATACATACATACATTCAATGTATATATATATATACTTATCAACATAGATGCATACATGCACTTACAAGGAAGGTCTCATAAGCTTCAAAACACATATATTCCTATTCCCATTGACATGCCTATTCAACAAGTGCATACATACACACACACACATATAGTCATTTCCTCGTGTATGTACCTCTATGAGTACTACATACATTTTTGCATTTTCTAATGCTCTCATACACAAGTCCATGTAGATTGATGAGGGCTTGCAGAGACCTCATATATCTTATAAATTTGATACTTGATACTTTATATTTGGCTAAAAACTGATAATGTTATCTTTTATATACTTCATTTATGAACTTAATTATGCATGAAGACTTAGAATTTGAATGCTTTTATATAAATGCTTATTTTCTTTGAATGAGTGATTAAATGGCATTTAATTTTGTGATTGTTTCATTATTATGTATATTTAACTCATGAATGGAAGAACATTTATTGATTAGATGAAGCGCTAACCATTTTTCTATTCAAATGAGATTGGCGGCTAACCTATCATGACTCAATAGCTTCGACCAAGTGACTTGTCAGCTAAACAAAAGTTCTAGCCAAACATGCATTCCACCTTTGCAGTTCTTCTTGACATCAACTGAAGATGATTTCAAGATTTTCATGATTGTTCTTCCTACGCTCTAGAATTTCTTTAATAATTTGGAGTTAGCTTGATTTCCCACTTTTTTGCTATTTTTCAAATAAGAGAGGATATATATATCTAGTCTCAAGTTAGTTAGGTAGTAGAATGTATTAGTTTCTAATTTCAAGTAGATTACATTTCTTAGTTCTTCGCTGAATATTTTGTACTTCTCCCCTCTTTTGGAAAATTTGATGAAATAAAAAGAAGTTGATTCATTTCTGTTGTTAGATCCCTCTAGAGGTAGAGCAGGGCCCACTCTTCCAAAGGAAGGTGATCTCGTTAGTTAATATTTCATCTTCAGTCTTGTTTCAAAGTTGGAATTTATATAATGTTAGAGTAAATCTTAAATCTAGGACTACATTATTATAATCTTTGATTCCATTACTATGTTGATTAATTAGAATTCCTTCTGCTTTAATTTAGTTCAACTTTCTAGTTCATAATATTGTAGATAAAATAGTTAATTTATAATTGAAAAATAATTATGTTCTTAATGGAATATGCACAGAGAAGGGGTTATTACTTGTCAAATTGAATGTATGAGGAATGGAGTAGTTTTATTTTGAATTAGGAATAAGCAAATAATTAGATTTCAATTCTGTTGATTAGTTAGATTTTGAATTCAAGTAAAGGTTAGATTCTCATTTTCTGCAAGTTAGATTAAGTTTAATCATCCATTCCTCACGATTTGATTCAGCTTGGAATATGACTTACCTCTACACATTTTCTATTTTGAAATGATTTTTTTTCATTTGGAAGTTGTTAGAATAAGGTTGAGTAAGAAAGAAGTTAGAAGAATATCGTAGAGCCACTATTGATAAGGAAGGAACAACTCTGAACCACTCTTAACAAAGCAGACCAAACAACAAACCCCCAAAACCAATCCAACTCTTACTGTAGATAGCTTTAGACACCCCCGAGTTGACAATTAAAAATTAAATGATTAGGGAATTGTGACAGCAACGACCCCTATCCATCATAGATGTATATATATATATATATATATATATATATATATATATATATGTGTCCATATACATGTTATAATTTACGTTCATATGAAACAATGTAAAGGTAACCATTCATAAAGCCCAAAGACTCAACCCAAAGTACAATCAACATAATAACATAAGGAAGGACTCACAAGTTCTAAACAGATAAACATCACCCAAGCATGTGTTCAATAGCAATCAAGACCCTTACTAATGCAAACACTTTATGCTAAGGATGACTTACCAATTTCCAACACAATTACTAGACTCAATCATTCTATTGTGAGTGTGTGTGTAAGCTCAAAAAGGTTATGTTACTAGTTACCCGACCAAGATCTTCTCCTGAGTGATACTTCCCCTCCACTTGAAGGAATGAACATATACCTACATCCAAATATCACATGCACATGGTAGTCAGTTGTTCACAAAACATTCATTACCCATAATACATCTTCATAGTTAGAATATTAATTCAATAACCATCCATTTTACATATATGCATTTCTTCATATAACATTAAATGAAATAGCATTCATTCATAATGCATTGATAACAAAGTGCAAGCACATTTTATTCACCACCAGAATAAAAATTACATTCAAATTCACCCTACATATTAATAGTAAATAGTAATTACATAATTGGGGTGTAACATTTACATCTTCTTTAAAATATTATCATATTCAAGCACACTTCCAAAAATGATGCAAAGAATATATAGCAAAATGAAAACATGATCATTTTAGAAATTGGAGAAATAAGAATCTCAAGGAGAATCAAAGTTCAAGAAACGAGGATACCTTCAAAGGAGTAATTTAGGGTTGGGAATTCTAACGTCCCAATATAATATACTTGGTAACCTTTAAAATATATGAAGATCGAGCTTTGGGGTGGTCACTAACTAGGTACAAGAATAAGGGAACTATGAAATTATAATTCCAAAAGAGGTTTACCTTTAAAAGCATCAATATTGGACTTTGCAAAGATGATTAATGAGGTATTGGGGTAAGAAAATTTTAAAAGTATGATGAGAAGATAATGTAAACATGACACCAAGAAAAGGATCAAAATCAGACTTTGGAGAGAACACTAATAAGGTACCTAGATTAAAAAAAAAAAAAAATGGCAATTCAAAAGTCTAATAGGAGGATGAAAAAATAATGATGTCACCATCACATCATCATTGATAATTCATCAAGGGAAAAACCAATAATTTGGAATAAACATAATTGAAGTATGTTGGGGTTAGACTTTGGGACAACTATTAATGAGGTACCAAGGTAAATGGACTTTGAAAATCTGAATCTAATGAGGCACCTAAGTAAAGAAACTCCAAAACTATGAATCAAAAGGATATTGCACTAAAAATTTGTTGGGATCAAACTTTGGGAAGGACACTAACAAGGTACCTCATACAGGGCAACCCCGACATCCCAAAATCCTAACAATTTTTATTTTTCTAAGTATATAACATGTTAAGCTCTATAGGCACTAAATTTAAGGTTTTGCAGATATGAAGGAAGGTATTCCTAAAGGATAAACTCTAAAATATTAAAAAAATTGATGACATCATGTTGATATCATTAGGGAAAAAATGGTTCCTAACTTTAATGAATGATTTTTTCAAGGAGGAATGTCCCAAAAACAACAAGATCATGCAAAGAATTACCTACAACAAAAAAAGGAAAAATGAAACAAAACAATAGATAAATGCACAAAAACAAACAAACACATAGAGAGAAATCAAGAAGCAATGGAAGAGAACCAAAAATAGGAAGAAACCTACTTGGTAAAATTTATGGGTATGGTACAATAGATGAGAAACCATGGGAATGTTTATGAACATACAAACATGCACACACACATTCATAGAAGACACTCTAAAACTTACTCACTCATTGTGTTACTAGAAAACCTAACAACCCAAAATCATAAATGATAAAAAATGAGGGTTTTCAAATTTCCAAAGAATGGGATAAAGTAGAAAATTAAAAATATAAATAAGAAAAAGAAAAAGAAAGGGATAAAGGGGGGAAAATGAGCATGTGAGCATGTTTCCATATGTCAAGCTAGGGAGGTAGGTTAGGATGATTTCATCATATAGGTGTCAGAATTTTAGAGTTCATCTACATGCATGTCAAGATGACCAACTCTAAAAGTTTGATAATAGCATATAGATGCTTTGAGGATACAATGGAAGGCATATTAAATGGCCAAGTTTGAAATTTTAACAAAAGACAACACACTCAAATAAGGAAGAACCCAAGAAAAGGGAAATAAAATATAATAGGAAAGACCGAACAAACAAACAAAACCCAAATAAAACACAAGGAAAGCAAAGAAATAGAAAACGGGATCCTTTGACAAGTCAAAAATGGGGTATGGGTAGAAGGTGAAATAGGAGATAGTCACATGGGACAATAAACATACTCACACCAAACAAGGGGGCATGGCTCTCACAAACACCAATCAATATAAATAACCATCATAACATACACATTATAAATAGCTATGATAAGCCATCATAGCATAACATGCCAACAATCATGATCCGCCAAATAAAGCATAAATATGCCCAAGGGAAAAAATCACCAACATATAAGCATAAGATATTAACACATCACATAGTAACACATGCCAACCATTAAGCATATAATATAGGCATGAACCCATATAAAATTACGGTATCAAATCCACATAATACACATGGCTAGAGACATGTGTCATGTAAAACACAAAATCCATTGGAACCAAGGATAAGGATCCAAGAGGAAGACAAAAATTCTCATCACAATGGTACAAAGATATGACCTTGGGGATTCAAGTGAAAATTCTCATAACAAGTTGAGGGGGGATATCCAAGTGGCATCCACCAATTGTACCTAAGTGTGGCATATCATTGATGTATGATATAAACCTATGTAAGTTTTAATTATTTCACCAACTCACATCTAGGTTCATTTTAATTAACCCATGAATTTATTTTAGTTACGAATTATTTAAATAAATATCACTTCTTGTAGTCATACAATTACTTTTAGATTTAGGACAACATTGAGAGTTGCTCCCTCCTACCCTCCATAACTCTATCCTAGGTTCCTCACATCCCAAATCACTATTCATATGTGGCATGGAATAGTCTCATAAATTTTAAATGATTCCTTCATTCCAATTCATTCATAAGAATTCATAAGTTCATCATGCAAATCATTATTGAGTGGGTAAAAAATTGATTCAACAATAATAGACATCATCATTTTTTCAAAATATATACAATACTAAATCATTCTAAAGACCATTTTTGCTACCAAATAATTCAATCAAATAAGGGAGGAATTTCAAAAAAAAAATCTAATTTTCTCACTCAAAACCATAAAAATCATCTTTCCTCCATTGATGAATGCTTAAAACTTTAATTTTTTAAATAATGAAAATTTCTAAAAACTAAAAATACCATTTTGATTGCTTCGTGCAAAACAACAATCTTTGGAACTAAAATTTTAGTTTCTCATTTCTAAAATGTGTTCCATAGCTTGGCCACAAAAATGAATATTAAACAAATATTTTAATTTTTACTTTTTTATCATAACAAAATATAATGAATCAACAACTAAAAAGAAAGTCGTACACTACTAATTAAGTGAGCATGAAATCCATGAATCAAAAAGTTCATATAATATAAGAGAACAAATATGAAAAACCTTTCATTTGAATCACAACTAAATGTTTATTTCTTATAAAAAAATTGATTTTTGACCTTCCATGCCTTCAATTCCTAATCCAATTTAAGACCGAACACTCCTTCAATCAAAAAATATTATCCATTTTCCAATTTGAGAGAGAGAATTTTGAGAAAACCATTTTTATAAACAGAGAATGAGTAATAGAATGAAAAAACCCCTTTTCCCTTTTATCTCTCCTTTTTCTTTTTCTTTTTTTCATTTTCCAATTTGAGAGAGAGTTTTGAGAAAACCATTTTATAAACACACTTATATATTGCATGAAATGGATTGATTAGATGTTTGATTTAACACTTTATTTGATGCTTGAATGCTTGAAACCTACATCACAATGTTGCTCCAAAAACATGCATAAATGCAAATAACTTTGACATGAGGATATGATCTTGATTGTGTTGTAGATGAATAATAAATTTGATCTTCAATTCTCTTGACAATAATTTTTGCTATAGGAATGCTTGCATAAAGTGTTTTCTTGCTTCTCTAGATTTGAATTGATAAAATAGCTATGTATTTATAGGTGTTTATCTAATTTCCCAAAAATTATATTCCATAAGTCAAAATTTGAAACTTGAATCTGAATCATTAAAATGTCACCAAAAACATATTTTAAATTGGGTCTTGGCACTTAAGGAGGACCTATTCACCCTTGGGAAAATGGTCCTGGGACCTAGATCTTGGACACACAATTTCTAAGATGTTTAAATTAATGTTGTAAGTTGTTTAATATAAGTTTTCCTTTCAAAAAACAAGAATAATAAGGCTTAGGAATGCATAATTTTGGAAATTAGAAGCTTAATTAAATCCAATCAATTAAGGGACCCAAACATAGTGTGAAAATGTAAAGGAGTACATTTTTCTACACTAAATTTAGCCCCCCACTTTAGTGAGAGTATGAACTTATGCTCAGACTCATGCTAAAGTAGAAAAATATATGTCAAGAGGGGTCCAAGTGTACAAATATTTATGGGATAGGATGACAAGAATCAAGGAGGTGGCCAAGCCCCTAGGATCAAGATCCAATGGAAAACCAATATAAGCACAAAGGAACACACACATATGTATGATATGAAGTAGCAAGGAGAGATACACAAACATACAATGTCAAAATTGAATGAAAAATATATGAACTAGCAAGTTATATTATGTTGCATCCATTAAATACACTCATAAGGATGAAATAACTTATGAAACACATGACTCCATAGGCAAGCAAGTTGTGTTATGTTTGGTGGCCATGAAAAATACGATCACAAGGGCTAGTGCAATTTGATATACAATAGGTGAACCCCCAAGACAAATATGAGAAACACACACTAGGTCTACAAGGTGTGATCCCATAAAACAAGTGGTGATGGGAAATTCATACTAGGTCTACAAGCTCCCATACGTTAACCATACCAAGAGTTATACTCCCTGATAACTTTGATAAGGCGCCACAACATGATCAATATGTTATGATAATGCTACACTAAGTTCAAATTCTGTGAACAAAGTGAAGTAAGAAATGTCATTTGAAATTTTAAGCCAAAATGAAATAATGCCAATAAAATAATTCCAATGTAATGATCACATGTCCTAGGAGATGTATGCTACTGTCACTAAGAAGGGAACATGCAAACAATGATTGGGGAACAATATGCCCCCCACTTAAAATGTCAACATACTTTCTATGTTACTATTTTAAGTAGAAAGAGAGGAAGAGGGAATCTTGTAAAGAATGCACACCTTCAAAAACTAGTTCTCCTTGCCCCCAAGCATAGAGACAAAGACAACCACCAAGGACTATCATGTTGCTTCCAAGATAAATATGGTTACACTTAAGATTGTATCACCATGAATGAAAATGATCAAGACACATAAAGCTACTAATGCCACATGGTGATGAGCAACATGATAGGATGAAGATCATTATCAATTAGAGAAAATAGGTGCATCAACACTTGAGGAAGAGCACCACAATCCTTAAGATCTGTTGAATTTTATTACCCAAAGTCATGCATTCATTGGTTGAATGAGCTTTCACTCGATGATATGCATAAAATGAGCTCTTGTATATTTTTTTGTGTCTTCTTGTGGGAAGATAAATCAAGCAATATTGGAGAAGCTTCGCCAAGGTACTATCTTCATCAATAGTAGAAAATGTTCCTTTCTTTTATGACAAAGATACTTCATGCTTGCTACAAGGTGTCATACATACTCAATACTTTCTATATTGTGAGACTTTGTATTCTCCCTTAAAGGTGGGTGTAAAATCTAATGCACCCCAATCATCACTAAGACATGTGTTTGAAGATGAAGCAATATTTGTCCCAGGAGTTTTTTGCGTGATGAAATTGATATTAAACAAAGGTTTCTTTGATGATTTTGTTTCTTTCGAAGGACAATAACCAAGACCACTAGTAGTTTCTTGTGTTTTAGGCTATATAGGGACACATATACCTTGTTCTCTAGAACCACATCCTTTTCCATTATAGCCAATATTTTTCAAAAGCTCATAACCTCTTCCATAAAGTTTTTCCATTTCTTTTGGATTTGGTGGTTTCTCATGATCACACTCATCATATGTGGATGTATAATTTTTTTTTTCCTCTTCTTTGCTAAAATTTTTGGACTCACATGCTTTTGATGACTCGGATTGTGTGGATATTATGGAATCTTCTTTCTTTCTTTTTTTTTGTGTGTAATATTGTATTCTCCCATAAATATAGGTGTAAAATCTAAGGAACCCCAATCATCATCCAATAATTTTTTGATTGATTATAAACACTTCTCTTCTTCTTCTTGTATCGGTTCTACTTTGTAGTTGGTGTCAATGATTCTAAGTCAACTTTGATTATGTAGACCTTGTTTTGACAAGTGTACTTTACTAGATGATGTAACGTTGAAGACACCGCATTCATTGCATGAATCCAAGGTCTACCTAATAGAATATTATATGAGAGTTATTGAGGCATAACATGAATAGGAGTTTTCAATGTAACCTTTCCATCTTGAATAGGTAATTTTATCACACCAAGTGGTTGTTTTCCCACATTATCAAATAAACTGATAGATAAAGAATAAGGTTGACTTTGACTCTTGTCCACTCCAATCTTGTCTAGAAGGTTTACACTACAAACATTAAGCACCAAACCATTATCAATGAGAGTATGTCTTATGCTAAACCTATTAATCATAGCCACTATCATCAAAGCCTCATTCTATTTTTGCACTTCTAATGGTGGAAACTCATCTTGATGAAAGGTAATGTCTAAGTTGATCGAATTCATACCTTGAATTAGGGATGCTACATGATTTGGTTGCACACTAGGAGGGACCACAACTTGTTGTAAAGAATTTTTAAGCATGATATGATAATTAGGAAAAGCTTGAATAAGGTCCCATAAAGAAATCTTAGCAAGAATTTTTGTAAGTTGTTCAACAAGATCATACTCCTTTCCATTGTGCAAAGGAAAATGAGGAGCACTAGGAAAGATAGGTTGAGGTAATGGTAATGAATTAGACCTATGGTTTTTGGTTGCCTATTGTTCCTTGTGTTACATGTGTGAACAACGATATTATAACTTGGTTGTTGCAAAGAATTGTTACTACAATGTTGCCTTGCGAAATTCGAGATAGGTCTAGGAGGTAATGGTTTGTGTTGAGGTGGTCCTATGATAAGAAGTGGATCAAGAGATGACTTGGGAGGTCCAATAATTAAAGGAATGTTAGGAGGTCCAAGAATTAGAGGATACTTAGGAGGCCCAATAATCAAGGGAGATCTAATGTTCAAAACCTCAATAGAATTATCCTTATTTTGATGATCTTCTAGCGAGGGGAAGTCTAATGTCACCATATCATCTTCATCTAAGGAAGCCACATTACTATTGTTTGAAATAAATGTAGCAATGTTGTCATCATCTTGCACCATGATATATTCCCTAGTAGGAGAGTTTTTAGGAGAGGGGAAAACAATATTTTCATGACATTCAATGGTTGGATCCTCTAAGATAGCTTCATCACAAGTAGGGGAGGCATATAGAGAAGAACAACTATGATTTTATTGCTTACCAATGATTGCATCTTTTTTTTCAATTATATATTCCCGAGTGGGAGAAGCATTGCGAGAGGGAGAAAGGATATTCTCATGACTCTCAATGAGTGGATAATCTAACACCAAAATATCTACTTCACAAATAGGAGAGATAGTGGGAAAAATAAATGTACTTGTCATGATTGTCCACAATTGCATCCTCTTTCACTTAAAAATTATCACAAGTGGGAGATGAATGGAGACTAGGTAAAGTGATGTTAATAAATGTGTCAATGATCTCATCCTCTTGTGCCATAATATCTTCCCAAGTGGGAGAAGTAGAGGGAGAGGGACAAACAAGATTCTCATGATGTTTGATAATTGGATCTTCTAACACCAAGATAAATTCATCATCAATAGGATAGGTATTAGTAGGAGAGTAACTATGATTCTCGTGATTTTCTATGATTGTATCCTCTTATATCAAATCATCCTCATAAATGGGAGAGATATTAGGGGTTGAGTGACGGATAGGAAAGGTGATCTTAAGAATTGTGTCAATGATTTGGTTATCTTGAACTAAGGTATTCTCATAAGTATAAAAAAAACTTGGAGGATGGCTAACATGATTGTGAATAACCTTATTTTGTTTCCATAAATTGTGCTCATAACTCGGTATATTGTACTTATACAAGCCATTCTTTACCATATCAAAACCACATCTTTCAAAAGGAAACATACTTCTATTTATGCAAAAATGAGAAGTAATCTATCCAAAATATGTAATGCTTTAGAAATATAAACAATTGTCCTACAGATATGATGTTTTTTAATACTAAAATGTAATAAATTTTTTTCCAAATTTGCAACAAATTAAGCAAAATGACACTTTCTTGCACATGCAATAACAATTTCTCATAATTTTAAAGTATAATTTGAATAGTAGAAACAAGAAGTCAAAGTAGGGACAGTAATGCATTCAAAAGTTTTTTAGGACACCTATGCAAGGAAAAATTCACCAAAGGGAAAAAGAGTCCTTGCACAGAGGTTTTAAAAATGAAAATCTAATTTTCTGAGTTGATACTTAATTCTCTGTTGGAGGTTGTAAACTAAACTATTACTATGACAATTTTTCTATATTTCGATGTCTAAATGAAAGTGCAACTAATGACAAAAAGTGAACAAAATGAAAACTTTTTGAATGAAAAATGAATTGGAATTTTGATCTAAATGACTTAAAAACACTCTTAATCCAACTAATATGTAAGATGTATGCAATATTTATGCTATTTTTATTTTATTTTTTGTGAATTTAAATGACACAAAAATATAATTTTAAAAGATGCAAAATGCAATTTTAAAACCCTAAATGAGATGAAAAACAAACTAATGCAATGAAAAATCTAGATCAATGGTTTAGAGGACTGCCAATTACAAAAAAAATTATAGTGTAAGAATGCCAGGTTCACCAAAATGAAATGAAGAAAAAATGTGTGTTCAATCTGGAATGATTAAAAGGTATGTGATCCAAAGGTTCAAACACACTCACAATTTCCCTAATTTCATTAGAAAAAGAGATCTCCCAAAGGTAGGATTAACTTTAAAGCTTTAGGTGAGTCAACCCTATAAGGGGATCTATTGTTTCCCTTATGACAGAAAATGACAAATATGGCTGAAATGCACTTTGGGGAGATAAAAAAAAATGCTTACTAAACTCAATTATGCAATGTAAAACTTGAAATTCTAAAATAAAGGATAGCACAAACAAAAATGGAAAGCTACAAGGAGATCTGAGAAGGGTAGAATGACATGTACCAAGCTCCAAAAGTGGTTGTTGAGTGTCCTATAGGGACAGATTCTCCCTAGGGAAAATGGGTCTTTGACCAAGGTTCCAAAATCTACTTTCACAATCCTTGGGTCCCAGATTCACACTCTTGATTCCTCTGAATTTCACTATTAGAAAGTCAAAAATAAATTTTGTAAATGAGTTTTTGTGGCTTGACAACTTTGATGATGACTTTGACAACTTTTCAAAATTGCTCTTTTGATCCAATTTCAGTCCTTCACCTGCAAATCTACACACATAAAGAGAGGGGAAAATGTTTGTTTTTGGATGAATAGGGGTTTGCCTTGGTCAAACCCCATTTTGGTAATTAAACCTTGATGATAAAATGGGAAGAATTTGATGAATGAACGATGTTATTAATACATTTGACTGCAAAATACGACAAAACTATCCAACGAAATATGTAAAATTCGATGTTCGTCAGGTGCTTGTAAAATTTGATGTGTAATTTCCAATTTTTTGAAAGTTTATCCTCGACATTCATCGAAATTTCGATGAACCTGGGGTTCGTCAAAATGTCGGCTATTATTTTCTTTGAATTTTTGACAAACATGAAAAATTAAAAAAAATCAAATTGTGGCCAACATAAAGAAAAGTGAGTTCGCGCCTGATTTATTGCGACAGTGTTTTGCTCTACTTGAGACAGTTTGTGGAGAACTAAGGAT
>VDFB02353493.1:316811624-316825296 GCA_007258455.2 Sequoia sempervirens | reverse complement strand
CCTCATTAATCATCTTTGCAAAGTCCAATATTGATGCTTTTAAAGGTAAACCTCTTTTGGAATTATAATTTCATAGTTCCCTTATTCTTGTACCTAGTTAGTGACCACCCCAAAGCTCGATCTTCATATATTTTAAAGGTTACCAAGTATATTATATTGGGACGTTAGAATTCCCAACCCTAAATTACTCCTTTGAAGGTATCCTCGTTTCTTGAACTTTGATTCTCCTTGAGATTCTTATTTCTCCAATTTCTAAAATGATCATGTTTTCATTTTGCTATATATTCTTTGCATCATTTTTGGAAGTGTGCTTGAATATGATAATATTTTAAAGAAGATGTAAATGTTACACCCCAATTATGTAATTACTATTTACTATTAATATGTAGGGTGAATTTGAATGTAATTTTTATTCTGGTGGTGAATAAAATGTGCTTGCACTTTGTTATCAATGCATTATGAATGAATGCTATTTCATTTAATGTTATATGAAGAAATGCATATATGTAAAATGGATGGTTATTGAATTAATATTCTAACTATGAAGATGTATTATGGGTAATGAATGTTTTGTGAACAACTGACTACCATGTGCATGTGATATTTGGATGTAGGTATATGTTCATTCCTTCAAGTGGAGGGGAAGTATCACTCAGGAGAAGATCTTGGTCGGGTAACTAGTAACATAACCTTTTTGAGCTTACACACACACTCACAATAGAATGATTGAGTCTAGTAATTGTGTTGGAAATTGGTAAGTCATCCTTAGCATAAAGTGTTTGCATTAGTAAGGGTCTTGATTGCTATTGAACACATGCTTGGGTGATGTTTATCTGTTTAGAACTTGTGAGTCCTTCCTTATGTTATTATGTTGATTGTACTTTGGGTTGAGTCTTTGGGCTTTATGAATGGTTACCTTTACATTGTTTCATATGAACGTAAATTATAACATGTATATGGACACATATATATATATATATATATATATATATATATATATATATACATCTATGATGGATAGGGGTCGTTGCTGTCACAATTCCCTAATCATTTAATTTTTAATTGTCAACTCGGGGGTGTCTAAAGCTATCTACAGTAAGAGTTGGATTGGTTTTGAGGGGTTTGTTGTTTGGTCTGCTTTGTTAAGAGTGGTTCAGAGTTGTTCCTTCCTTATCAATAGTGGCTCTACGATATTCTTCTAACTTCTTTCTTACTCAACCTTATTCTAACAACTTCCAAATGAAAAAAAATCATTTCAAAATAGAAAATGTGTAGAGGTAAGTCATATTCCAAGCTGAATTAGATCGTGGGGAATGGATGATTAAACTTAATCTAACTTGCAGAAAATGAGAATCTAACCTTTACTTGAATTCAAAATCTAACTAATCAACATAATCAAGAAATATAATTATTTTCTTATTCCTAATTCAAAATAAAACTACTCCATTCCTCATACATCCAATCTGATAAGTAATAATCCCTTCTCTGTGCATATTCCATTACGAACATAATTATTTATCAATGATAAATTAATTATTTTGTCTGCAATCTTATTAACTAGAAAGTTAACTAAATTAAAGCAGAATGAATTCTAATTAACCAACATAGTAATGGAATCAAAGATTATAATAATGTAGTCCTAGATTTAAGATATACTCTGACATTATACAAATTCCAACTTTAAAATAAGAATGAAGATGGAATATTAACTAAAAAGACCACCTTCCTTCAGAAGAGCGGTCCCTGCTTTGCCTCTGGAGGGATCTAACAATAGAAATGGATCAACTTATTATTTTTTATTTCCATCAAATTTTCCCAAAGAGGGGTGAAGTACAAAATATTCAATGAAGATTTGAGAAATGTAATCTACTTGAAATTAGAAACTAATACATTCTACTACCTAACTAACTTGAGACTGGATATATATATCCTCTCCTATTTGAAAAGTAGGGAAAAGTGGGAAATCAAGCTAACTCTAGATTATTAAAGACATTCTAGAGCGCAGGAAGAACAATCATGAAAATCTTGAAATCATCTTCAGTTGATGTCGAGAAGAACTGTAGAGGTGGAATGCATGTTTGACTAGAACTATTGTTTAGCTGACAAGTCACTTGGTCAAAGTTGCTGAGTCATGATAGGTTATCCACCAATCTTATTTGAATAGAAAAACGGTTAGTGCTTCATATGATCAATAAATTATCTTCCAGTCATGAGTTAAATATACATAATAATGAAAAAATCACAACATTAAATGCCATTCAATCACTCATTCAAAGAAAATAGTCATTTATATAAAAGCATTCAAATTCTAAGTCTTCATGCATAATTAAGTTCATAAATGAAGTATATAAAAGATAACATTATCAATTTTTAGCCAAATATAAAGTATCAATTATCAAATTTATAAGATATATGAGGTCTCTGCAAGCCCTCATCAATCTACATGGACTTGTGTATGAGAGCATTAGAAAATGCAAATATATGTAAGTAGAAATACTCATAGAGGTACATACACGAGGAAATGACTATATGTGTGTGTGTGTATGTATGCACTTGTTGAATAGGCATGTCAATGGGAATAGGAATATATGTGTTTTGAAGCTTATGAGACCTTCCTTGTAAGTGCATGTATGCATCTATGTTGGTAAGTATATATATATATATACATTGAATGTATGTATGTATATATGTTTAAAATGACAACTCAAGCATATGATTATATAATATGCATAAGAATGTGGGTTGTACATTTATAATATGTGTATGTACATACACACCTTGTGTATGTATATATGCATGTATTGATAATACTACATACATAGATATATGAATGATATACGCTATACCTTGGTATATATATTTATATGTGGTTATGGTAACTCCATATCATGCAAATAAATAATATATATAAATGTATATATATATATATATATATATATATATATATATATATATATATATATATATATATATATATATATATATAAGTATGTAGTATTATGGATTTGTATTTACAAGCATAATATAGAATACAATGTTTTGTAAATAAGGAAGTATATATGTTGCATTATAATATGTATATATATTTTTATCAAAATAATTTTACAAATACTAATATCTAGGATAAAGCATGACACACATCCCATGATTTTGTTTAGATTTCCAAATTAAAACTATGAGAGGAGTATTGGTACTAGTGCGCAACAATAAAAGAGTTAAGAACTTTGAAAATGTTTGAATAAGAATTTATGTTTGATTCTTAGACTATATGCCTATGCCTATCATATAGGCCATTGCTAAAGTGTGCTTCCAACACATAAGGTAAGGGAGTAAACATGTTTTATTATATGTATAAACACAACAATGAAAAGAGGTGCACAAGTATTAATGGATATGACTACCATGTTTAATGTAAAGTGAATAGATAGCATGGAAGAAGTCAATATAAGGAAGAGACTTAGTTGATGATTTTTATGGGAATATTCTTTGACTTGGTAAACACCAAATTCCATGTCTTAAAGCTTGAACCAATATTTGTTAAGCCGTGAGCAAACAGGTCAATGACTTTGTCAAAATGAGTAAATATTTGAATTGACTCACACCAAGACTTAATTAATGTAAGTTTGGTGTTACAAATTGGTTATTAACTATTTCAAATAGAATGGAAACCATTCCAATTGTTAAATATTGAGAGTATGTATTTGGCACCAACTTTGGAAACCCATTTGCTGTTGTAGACATCTAAATTTAATCACTTCCATATGGTTAAATTTACTGCCCTTCCGTCTATCGTGTTAATATTAATTTATTAAATTAATATTACACCTTTTGTCTCATATCGGTAAAGTATTTAATTTAATAATTAATACTTTGTCTTTCACCCTATTCCTCTCTAAATTAAATAAATACGCTAATTTATTTAATTTAGTCATTTTTACCCTTTTGATTTAAAAATTAATTTAAAATTCCTCACTTTCTCTCTCCTTGTCACATCCTCCATAACCTTGGCCTAATATGAATTAATTTAATTAATTCATGATTATGATGTGCATCCTCTTAATCAGAGATTAATGTCACATCCTCCTACATTTGCCACTTGCCTCTAATCTTCCATTAATTAGCTTAATCCAATATTTGCACAACCTTAACCAAGGTCATTAGCCATTTTTAGCACCACTTTTTGGTCAATTCTTCCATTTTTCCTTTTTGGACATTGACTCTCCTTCCCATGAGAATTTTTAATTCTCATTTATTTATCCCATGTCTCTCTCCTCCCTATGTGAATTTTTAATTCACATTTCCATCTTTCCAAGGCTTCTAGAACCTTGGACTTGTCACAATCTCCACATGTGACCAAGTCCCACCTTTTACCCTTTAGATCTTCTTGAGAATGTGAATTTTTAATTCACATTTATATCCCCAACCACCTTTCCTTTTCCCATGTAGATTTTTGAGGAATTCCAAAATTCCTCAAATGTCCCTTTCACTCCCACTTGGGGACAAGAAATCCCTTTTTGAGGAAATCTTCTCACTCCCCAAGGTGCTTGTCCTTCCTCCACCTCATGTACCTTCTTGACACTTCACTTACACCTCATATCCCCTTGTCCACTTCACCCTCCACATGTCAAGATGTGAGGGCTTGTGGGTTCTCAACCCACCATAGCCCTTCATCTTGGCCTTGTTGGATGCATCTTGACCGTTGAATTCTCTAGAGAATTCAAATTCTCCTATAAACACCCCCTCCTCAAGGGAATTTTCAACACTTAGCTATTTGATAACTATATGCTGCCAATTTGTACTTCCAATCCTTTTCCATCATCTAGCCATCTCTTTTGATCATTTTGCACATTTAATCTTGCATTTAGTCACTCAAAAAATCATCTAAGGAGCACATAACATCATCCTAAGCAAGGGCCAATCAATGAGAAATCAACAACAAGGAAGGTGAAATCGTTTGTGTCTTATTTTGTCCATTTTCCTTATTGTTTATCAGTACTTTGGCTAATCTTGAGGTGTCCTTGGTCTTTTATCAATTGCATTTTTAAGGTATTTTGCACGTTAGAGTAGGATAAAATTTTTAGGATCACATTTCTGGCACGCCTGGTGGGACCCACAAACGGGTCTTGCATTTAACCTCCCCTTTTGGTTAAGAATTTTGCAGGAAAAACTCACAGAAAGGCGGCAGCGTCCCTATTTTACCGCAGAAAGGCGGCAGCGCTCTCTTGGCCACTGCAGAAAGGCGTCAGCACCCTGCATTTGAAAGTTTATCTTCTTCTAACACGTTTGTTGTCATTAAGGATATATTTAGAAGGATTTTCTAACACTCTTCTTGCAGTGGGAGGGGCACAACTAACTGTTTTTCTTATAAATCTGACAAATTTTGTTGCAGAAAGGCGGCAGCGCCCTCTGCCTTATCGCAGAAAGGCGGCAACGTCCTCTGCCTTACTGCAGAAAGGTGGCAGCACCCTGATTTTACTGCAGAAAGGTGACATCACCCTCTGCCTTACCGCAGAAAGGTGGCAGCGCCTTGATTTCACTGCAGAAAGGCGGCAGCGCCCCAAAACAACACAATTTGGAAGGTTAAACAGTCATTTTAGCTTCATTTTTGCTTCCATTTTTTGCTATTTTCAAGTAGTAACCCTCTAACGTTGTTTTGGCAAGGATATTGGTGTTTTTTTTTGCTAACATTTTGTAGCATATTGTGGCGTAATTTGACCAAGGGCGAAGAAGAAGACAACTAACATTTGTTTGCAGGGTCATCTATTTGATCAGATTTTCAAAAATTATCTTTGCTGTTTTTGAACATAGTCTAATTAGGGGGATTAAACTTCATTGCTTTCTATGATTGCTTATTCTTGTGTCAGCCAAGGGGGCATTAATTCATTTTCGCTTTCCCCTTGCACTTCGTGTGAGCCTGGGGAGTAGTTGGAAACGGTTAGTGTCTTCTTTTTAGTGGGACCTGCTTGGGGATTTCATCACCCCAAGGGACGATTCCAACCACACGTACCGATGGGGTATATAAAGGGGGGAGAATGAAAGTTGTACCCCAATCCAGTTGCGTCGTAATTGGCGGAGCATCAAAGCTAGGGTGATACCTAGATAGACATGAAGAGTTGGTCCGAGCCTTTCAGTATCTCACTGGGGTTCCCGACTCACGCTTGTGACGGACTAGTGTTCACGGTTGTGCCTCACGTACCGAGAGTATATCGAGGACTCCCTAGAAGCTTTTTGCATCCTAGATTAAGACTTTGCCTTGCCATACCCGCAATATTAATCATAGGAGTGTGCTTGCTTGAGGTGTTTTCTTGTGAAAAATCTGTCAAAATTTTGATACTTTGGACTTGTTTTATCATTTTGCATCCTTGCCATAGCCCTTGCCATCAAAACCAAATTTTGTTTTACTACAGAAAGGCGGCAGCACCCTCTGCCTTACAACAGAAAGGCGGCAACGCCCCTGATTTTATTGCAGAAAGGCGGCAGTGCCCCTGATTTTACTGCAGAAAGGCGGCAGCACCCTTGATTTACTGTAGAAAGGCGGCAGTGCCCCTGATTTTATTACAAAAAGGTGGCAGCGCCCCTGATTTACTGCAGAAAGTTGTCTACACCCCTAATTTTGTTGTCAACGCCCTAATCTTTGCTGTAGAGGGGTGGATTTGCCCTCCTGAACACCCAAAATTGCCCCATTTGGATTCATTTAGTCTCTAAATCACCATTTAATCATTCCCAACCACTACCTCATCATCCTAAGCCTCTGGTTTGTCATTCTAAGCTATCGCTCCAAATCTTCGTTAACCATTATAAATCCCCATTCATTCTCCACAATCACCTTTAATCCACCTTTTTCATTTTAATTTTCCATTTACAAGTCCATACCCTCACCTAACAAACATCACAACTCTACCATTCACATTGCCAAACACCACCCATAGCCAAACCGTCCTAACCTTGTATTACAAAGTGGTTATCCAAATTGACTATAGCACTTGAAGTTGATTATTAGTCTTTAACTTCAACCCCAATCAATTCGCTTCCATCTTGAGGTGAATTCGGTGTTGTAAGTTATCATCCTTGGCCTAATCAATCCATTCCTATTTTAAGGTGGATTCGGTGCCATAATCATCCTCCTAATCAATCAAAGCTCTAGGGTCATTAAGGGTAACCTCCTATGATCAAGCTTAAGGTCTCTCCCCCACATCGTTCATCATCCAACCATACCCATCCAATAGTCTAAATCTATCCAAACCGATCAAATAATCCAACCCAATCCAAATCCAATCCAATCAAATTCAAATCCAATTCAAACCCAATCCAATCAAATCCAAATCCAATCCAAATCCAATCCAATCAAATCAAATCAAAATCCAATCCAAATCCAATCCAATCCCATTAAATCCAAAACCAATCCAATTCCAATCCAATCCAATCCAATCCAAATCTAATCCAACCAATTGAAATCCAATCCGATCTAATATATCCCAACAAAATCTGATCCAAATCCAAACCCCATCCAAATCACACCTTATCCAATCACAACCAAATCATTTCACAAAGGCATTAGTCTACTTATCCCGCATTTGCATGCCTGTTTAGACTCGTTCACAGGCAAAGAAAATGGCCGACCATCAAACCCAAAATGCCCAATCAAACAACCCTCAAGATCCCAACAACACAATGAACATCTTATTAGATCCTAACAAGGGTACCAACATCCCTCACAATCCTCATAATGGTACTTCTTCGCACTCCAACACCGAGAATCAGAATAACTCACCACATGGTGAAGAGAGTATGGTTAATCAACCCGAACTCACACTTGAGGAACACTTTAGTAATCCCGCCAATGTGCAAATGACTGACCGTTTGCTCAAAAAACATGGGGAAGAAATCTTGGCCCACCTAATTGAGAAGGGTGTCAAACCCCCCTCAAATGTTGATTGGTCCAAATATAAGGGTGCCCCATCTAACGTACTCCAAGGGTCACAAAATGAACCCGAAGGTTCATACTTCTCCAATGTTCCTCCAGTTGAGGGTTGGCATCAACCTGAATTTGGCAATGCCGTTCTTTATCAGGTTAACTATCCCCCACACACTTCAACTTCAGCTATAGGAGGACCTCAAGTGCCAGATCCCGATAATCCTTTTGCCTACGGTATGCCGCAAAACGTTCCACAACCTCTGCCATTAACGTTAACAACACCCCCTCCTCCAAACCAATCTACAGTCAACATTGGGGGAACCTCCTTTCCTACATCACTTCCACCTCCTGGAACTACAAATATACCATCTCAGTCGCTTCACCAACCTAACATTCCACCTCAATTACCTCCACAAGGCACACCCCAGCTGAACATTCCAAGTGGTACCCAACAACCCCCTTTACAAAACACTTCTACACTACCTCCGCCATCTCATCAACAACAACCTATACACAATACTTTGGTGTCTTCACAACAACCACCCTACCAATCACAAGGCAATCCATCTCGACCAACTGCTCAGACCATATCCCCCTTTCTCGCATCCATTTTGCGTGCAAAGGCTCAACCACAACACAGTATCCAACCTTAGCCCATACAACACTTGACGTCACAACAACTTCCTCAACACTACCACTATCACAATCAACAACAATTTCCCCAACAACCGCTTTATGTGACCTCCCATCCATCACAACAATACCCTCAATACCAACAAACCAACGCGCAACATCCCATCCAAGCTCCTCAACAACCTACCCCACACTTTTACTCAACAAATTCATATTATACCCCACAACAACAACCCCTATATCAACAAAATCCCCCATCTTACCAGCAAGCCATGTCATCATCCAATCATCCAAACCCGTATTTCAACAATCTGACACCCTTTCAGCAAGATCCCTCATCTTTCTATGATCAATATCCCCCCAACCCACCACCAACTAGCTCGGATTTGTTGGAAATCAAAGCCGCACTTAAGGATCTTCAAGCTGGGGCTACAAAACAATCATTCAAATTTGAAGACATATGCCCATATCCATATGATCCCTCCATCTTATTGATCCTATTTCCTAAACATTTTGAGATACCAAAATTTGACAAATACAAGGGAGACAAAGACCCTAAGGCTCACCTGCAGGAGTTTTATTCCCAGTGTCAAGAAGTCATGTACAATGATAACTATCTCTCGTGCTTGTTCCCACGAAGCCTAGCAAGCCACACCTTAGATTGGTTCATGACTATCGAAAAGGGGTCCATAAAAATTTTTGCAGACTTTTCAGAAAATTTTGTATCCTACTTCTCTTTCAATTTGCAGAAGGATACAGACACCTTAGATCTCCTCAAAGAAAAACAATGTGATGGAGAAACCTTTACCAGCTACCTACAACAGTGGCGTGCCCTAGCAAGCCGAATGAAACCCCCTTTGAAAGAAAAGGACATGGTCACCCTCTTCATGGAAAACTCTCATCCCAACATGGCTCATAACTTTAGATTACATTGTGTCACCACCTTCGCGGAGGTAGTGGAGAAGGGACCCATCCTTGAGCGTGCCCTTGTTGCCAAATGACACATCAAAATACACAATCATGATAAAGAAAGGTCATTTGGAGATAAACCATGATTCTGGAACAAGAACAAAAATGTGGTGAATGACAGAGTGACAAACACCAAACATGTCCAAGTGGCTAATGCATCCCAAAAGCAACAACAGTCTGTACCCAACGCCATATCTGTACCATAGGGGGCACCTCGTCCTCCTCAACAGTCAAACCAAAAAAATCAGGGGAACACCAAACGTCAATACACCTAATTGGGTGAACCCCTAAGTGTTGTTTTTAATAAATTGCTACAAATCAATTACCCCATCACATACCCTATCACCAAACCATTCGATGAGTCCAAACCCAAGCCGACATGGTTTAAAGAAAATGAGTATTGTGACTTTCATAAAATCAAGGGACACTCTTTGAATAAGTGTCACGGTTTAAAAAATTATGTCCAAGATCTCATTGATCGAGGAGATATCAAGGTTGACCCCAGTCAACCTTCGTCATCCAATGCTCAACTGCAAATCTATCAAAATGCCTTCCCAAACCATAGTCAAGGCCCTAGTACCTCCAACAACAATCCCCAAAACAACAACACAAATAGTGTGAATTACAAGAATGTGCCCTTCAATTATGAAGGTGTTATTCATTACATTGAGCAGGTGGAACCTCGAGTATCCATGATACATGTTAAAGCCAAAGATCCTTAATGTGCTGTGACTATACGACGAGCCCGCATCACCGTCCCTGCAGCCTCTGCACCCATCCAACCCGCTCCTGTAAACTCTCAATATAACATCCTTGATCACCTAAGGAAGACCCCCGCTCATATATCCATTTTGGATTTGCTTAAGTCTTCCCCGGTACATCAAGAAATCCTCAATAGAGCCTTGCAGGAAACCCATGTCCCAAATGACATCGACTCCACACAATTCCAAGCTTTGGTGGGACACTTGGCTTTGTCTCATCACCTCCACTTCAGCCAAAATGATATGCCCAACATCGATGTCAACCATAATCGCCCCTTACACATCAAAGTCATAGTTTCCCGCCATAAAATAAAAAGGTTCTTGGTAGATAATGGCTCTGCCCTCAATTTATGTACTTTGAAATTCATAAAACAGGTAGGGTATACTCAAGTGGACCTAAGCAACCAAATCATTACAATCAAAGCTTATGACAATGCAGAGAGAAATTCAGAAGGAATCATCAGTCTTCCTATCCAAGTGGGACTTGTGCTCCAATATAATACCTATCATGTCCTTGATCTGGACTTACCGTATAATCTCCTCCTTGGCCGCCCATGGCTCCATGCTATGTAGGCCATCCCATCCATGTACCATCAATGCCTCAAATTCCCAGTCAACGGACAGGAGGTCACCATCTATGCCGACCCCCAACTGTTTGAGTATTGTTGAGCTTTAGAAGCATCTTTTCCCCATTTACATTATTGTCCTAGGGTTGAAATGGGGGCATCCCAGTCGTCATCCTCCAATCCACCATCCACCGCAATAACCTCTCCATCCTCCACTAATCCTTTAGTCACCAAAGTCCAGATCATCGACAAAGGGTGTGGTGAATATGAAATGCATACAGCTCTCAATGTAGCCACAATGCCACCGTCACCACACGAGTATGGTCAACCTTCACGTGCTACACAAAAGGAAGAAAAGATCATCACTTTCAGATCTCTGAGTATCAAGATTGATGCACCAGAAGAGGATATAAGCCAGTGGGTCTACTGAGAAGAGCCCGAACCAGAAACTCCTCTAAAGAAATATTTTCAGGAAAAGTATCCTTGGCCAACAAAGTTCGTGGAAAAACATAACTACCAAGGTAGAGGCCTAGGTAAAGAGGAACAAGGGCGATTGCAACCCATCGATACACCATAGTTACCAAAGAAGGTGGGAATTGGGTATGACAACAAACAGAAAAGCCCCGCAACATCATCTAATACTTCTCATAGTATCACCATGGACGAGGGCTCATTGGCAGACATACCCGAGGAGGAATCCATCATACATGCGTACAAAGATGTCGATCACATTGACTTATCATCCATGTTCGAATGCCTATCCATTTTCACCATCAACCTATCCCTTCATCACCCTGAACTCATTGATTGGGACCTACATAATACCACACCTGTCAGTATGTCTGCGGACACATAGGTCAACCTTATGGGATTGGGGGAGGATGAACACTCCAGTCGCAAAAATAAAAATAAGAAACACAAAAAGTGGTCATCTAGTGAAAACCTTCCTAAGGCACTTCCTGACCTGGAAAAAATAAAAATAAAGGACGCATCTGAAGGCGAAAACCTCGAAGAGGCGCCAGAAGATGGAGATGTTCATCTTCCCCTTATGGGAACTTAGCTATCTGCCATATCATCTATCTTGATTGAAGAAATGCAAGAAATTAATTTGGGAACTGCTGAAAGTCTGAAGATCACCTATGTAGCCAAGTCACTCTCCGAACAAGAGTATCCGGTCTTTGTGCAGCTACTCTGAGGAGGAATCGTTAACTTTGCCTGGCCATACTCAGACATGCCGGGCTTAGACCCTGCTTTAGTGGTTCATCACTTAGACATTCACCCAGATGCCAAACCTGTCAAGCAAAAACTCCGTAAGATGCATCCGCAAGTCACATTGTTAGTTAAGAAGGAATTGGAGAAGTTACTGGACGCGGGTTTTATCAGACCAATTGACTACTCCAAATGGATCTCCAATATAGTTCCAGTTGCCAAACCCAACAGAGACATTCGGGTTTGCACGGATTTTAGGGACCTCAACAAAGCCTACCCAAAAGATGATTTCCCTCTTCCTAGCATTGACATGTTGGTCGACCTAACAGCAGGACATGAGATGTTATCCCTTATGGATGGCTTCTTCGGTTATAACCAGATTCAAATTGCACCTGAAGACCAACACAAAACCGCCTTCACAACTCCTTGGGGCACTTTTTGTTACAATGTTATGCCCTTTGGTCTCAAAAATGTGGGGGCAACGTATCAGAGAGCCATGACGGTTTTCTTCCATGACCTCATCCATATCATCATGGAAGACTATGTTGATGACCTATTAGGGAAATCCATAACATGAGTAGAACATCCCACCATCCTGAAAAATATATTTGAATGGTTAGAGCATTATAAGTTGCGGCTAAATTCAAAAAAGTGTCTTTGGAGTCACGTCAGGGAAGTTGCTGGGTTTCATAGTCTCTCACAGAGGTATTGAAGTTGATCCTACCAAGGTAAAGGCTATTCTGGACATGCCACCTCCATGCAATCTAAAGCAGTTAAGAAGCCTCCAGGGAAAGATGCAGTCCATCCATCTGTTCATAGCCCAACTCGTAGATAAATGTCAGCCATTTACCCATCTTTTGAAGAAAGATTCCACCTTCCGATGGACCCCATAGTGTCAAATGGGTTTTGATAAAGTTAAGGAATATTTGGCTCATCCACCGATTTTGATGCCGCCTATTCTAGGAAAACCCCTCCTACTTTATATCTCTGCTACCTCAGTCGCACTGGGGGCATTATTGGCGCAACATGATGAGTCACTCAAAGAAAGAGCAATCTACTACATCAGCCGCACACTAGTTGGCTATGAGTTAAATTACTCCTCTATGGAAAAAGCTTGCCTAGCACTGGTTTTCAGCACACAGAAACTCTGCCATTACATGCTCAGTCATCCGGTCAAATTAATCGTTAAAATTGATCCCTTGAAGTATCTGTTATCTAGAACCACTTTGACTGGCCGCATGGCCAAATGGGTCATGCTCCTCAGTGAATTTGACATAGATTATGTAGAGAGAAAAGTTATAAAAGGACAGGTTATTGCTGATCAATTGGCTGAAGCACCATTAGTAGATGCCTACCCACTAGGCACTGAATTCCCAGATGAAGAAATCTACACAGTGACAAAAGCACCAACTTGGACGTTATATTTCGATGGCTCATACACTCATAGTGGATCAGGGGCAGAAATTCTATTAGTCACTCCTCAAGGTGACTACATCCCAAAATCATTCAGGATAGCGTTTCCATGTACCAACAATATGGCAGAATACGAAGCTCTCCTCACAGGCCTCAGAATTGCAAAACAGTGGCACATAACCCATTTGAAAGTCTTTGGGGATTCC
>VDFB02353493.1:316800542-316811524 GCA_007258455.2 Sequoia sempervirens | reverse complement strand
TGAATAATTATATTATTTATTATATAAAATATAGCTAATATATACTTAACTATATTGTAGAATATTAAAACCTAGCTAAATGGCACCATAATTTTAAATTTAATTAGCATACTCTAAAACCTAACGAAACCAAGTTGTAGCTTGTCAAATTGGAGAAGTGAAAGGTCAATGCCGGTATGAGGGAAGAGTTTAGATAGTGAAAACAAGGTCAATGCGATTAGGAAAGAGTTTGGAGTTAAAACAAGGTTAATGCAGTCTTGAAGTGAAGAGTTTGGAGGAGTGAAAACAAGGTCAATATCAGCGCCGAGGAAGAGTTTGGAGGAGTGAAAACAAGGTCAATACCAGCGCCGAGGATGAGGTTGAGGGCACTCATAGAAAATCGACGACCAAGGGGCAATGAGTACTGTAAGTTTGGCACCCCCATTCTCTTTAACCTTCAATTTTCATGCCTAGTTTCCAAAGATCTTCGTACATTGGCACCCCCATTCTCATAAAATGGTATAAGATAAGATAGAAAAAATAAAATAGCTTATACAAAACATATCCACCTACAATCCCATTCAAGCATTTTAATTAATTCCTTGAATTAAACCTAAAACAAGAATCATACACACCACAACAATGAGATGAACGAAACAACCCTTGATCATTTTATTCAAAATTCAGATATGCTTGTACAATGGAGAGACATGATTTTGAATTAATCATATCAATTCAAATGCCAGTACTGTCATAAAGCATCAAATCCCCATGAATTCAAAACCTACTACAGAATGACTCAAAACCTAAATTGCATTTTCCCTAAAACCATCAGACTTTACAATTTGCTCTGCAACTTCATCTAGACTCGACCAAAAATATCTAACTTGCTAACCCATACTTCTGGCCTTGAAATCCTTCTTATAGAAAAAGGAGGAGCAAACAAGCATTAGGCCAGAAAGCACACGTGTCACCAGCCAATTGGACTGCCTTATACTCTTCATCAGTTGGCCAATCAAAATTGATCACCTCATTCACCTTGACACTATAAGGTTTGTACTTAATCACACTTGATTCGCTTCTCTTTCAAAAAGACTCCAAGAATGAGCTAGTGCTAATGATTTTGTCCATACAGCTCACCAACAAATCATAAACTGAGTTACCCTATTTTTTCGGGTTTTGTAGTCCAAACATGATATAAAGTGGCTCTTACACTTTTTGTGATTACTGTAGCTTGTGTAAGAGGCCCCGTGGATACTGTTGTAATTGTAGGATGCATGAATAGGGTGTAGGTTTCAACAAAACATGTATGGGAGATCTGATTTTATGAATTTTTATCCATGTGCAGACCTAATGGGTTGTTTCTAAAACACCTGAATAATATAAATACACACACACACACACATATATATGTATGTATATGTATTTTTAAATGTAAATGTAAATGTAATTACTTGGATGCTCTCCTAGAACAATAAATGCAACATATCAATCAAAGAAATCTATATCTATGTATATAAATGTGTATTTCTAAATGCAAGTGTAAATGCAAAGAGCATATGGTTTTGTAGTGTTATAGATACAACATATCCATAAATTAATGTAATTGAAATTCTAAAGTCTTCAACACATATAATATGAAATCGATCATGTTGGTGTTTTTTTCCTGTAAACCAGGTTGGTCTTCTAATCTACCTATGGAATTGCCAATTCCAATCAAGGTCAGCTCGAAGGACTTGGACCAACTGACGAGGATTTTTATAATAACCTCCTACACTTTGGGCTCTACAAGACCCAGGAGGGTGGTCCCTATAATGTGTTTATGATCTTTGCACCAAACTCATAAACAATCATTAACGATTCACAGATAATCCCACAAATAGCTCAACCGAATAGGATACCACTAAAATGAATTGGCCTTTCACCAATAATATCAACTACTTGGAGCATGAGATGATTACAACATTATTTCGTAACTTATGGTAGTCATTTTATTTGAAATTTGGTGGCAATCCCTAAGCAAAGACATACAGACACAGAGTTTCACAAGTTCATACTATTTAGATCAGTGCCATATACCATTGGGGAGTCAAATTCACAAACATTCATGACTCAACAACAGATTTAAATACTTAGCATGCATGATCCTTGGAAATATTGCTTTAAAATAGTGTCAATTCCTGCCCAGCCCAATACTTCTTACTAAATCCCTCTACAAACATACCCATCCATGATTCCATCCAAGCACTTTAATTAATTATTTGAATTAAAGCCAAAACGGAAAACACGCACATCAGAGCAATGAGATGAGCGTCATAATCCTTGATTATTCTATTCAAAATTATGATATGTTTGTACAGAGGAGAGACATGAGCTTGAGATATAACATCATAGCTCAAATGCTAGTGCTGCTTATGAAACATCAAATCTCCATAACTTTAAAACCCATTACAGGATAACCCCAAACCTAAATTGCCTTAACATTCAAAAAGGTTCTTACAATCTGCTCTGCAACTATACCTAGACTCGACCTTCAAAATATCTGACTTGCCAACCCTTATTTCTAGCCTTGAAAACCTTCTTATAGAAAATGAAGGAGCAACAAGCATCGGGCCAAAAATTACACATCTCACTAGTGAATTGGACCACTATGTGCCAATTCAAAACTATGATCAAAACCACCAAGTCCCGGAGCATCTTTTCGTTGATTTCTACTCATTACACAATAGTTACAGCATTTGTTACACCTCAAAACCTGTGCCCAAAGCTGCCATGGAAACAAAACCATAATCAGTTATAATATAACTGCTGAGCTGTCAGTTGCCAGTAATAGACACCATTCCACTCCTCTTCGGTTAAGTACTTGTCCACCCAATTCTGATATTCCTCATTCATTAGCCAATTAAAATTCACCACCTCCCTCACCTTGGTATTGTAAGGTGTGAATTTCACCGCAACCTGGTTGGCCTCCCTCTCAAATGACTCTAAGAACATGCTGGTATTAATTATTTTATCCATGCTGCTTACCAACAAGTCATGGTCTGAGTCATCACAAATCAATTTGATTTGTGCATTAATAACCTCTTCTACCCTATCTTGTCATTGCTGCAATGTCTTAATATTTCCTTGTGCATCTATTACATCTGGCAGAAAAGTGTCATTTCAATCATCAAAACTCTTTACTAGTTCTCTAATTTTCCTACTCAAATCATCAGGCAGGGCCTGGAATCCCTTCAATGATTTCACAAAGATTTGAGTAGGCTTTAATGACTAGGGCCTGTTATTTACATGAAATCTAGAAGCCTTAAACATAATAGATCTAAATCAATGGCCTGAGGGATCCACTTCTCAACCAGAGGTAGAACCACTTCTCGATCTCTGTTAATGTTTTGTATTTCACCCAAGAATAAAGAATATAAAGAATGTACAGCTGGCAATCTAGAATCAACCTTCTCATTTAAATGCCTCAAAATAGTGTCAACCACCTCATTGTGTTTAGCCATAACACCATCCTCACTCGCCCTTAGGGCAGCCTATAATTTTGTGGTTTTATTCATCATCTGCTTTTTGGTAGGAGCTACAGAATACTCATCTTCCTCTTCGACTGGCCCTGGTGCAAGGCTATTAGCAATTATCTGAATTGGGGATCCAGGAGTAGAAATTATTGGGATAATAGGTGGTAATGACCCTAAAGTAGTAGGAAATGCTTTGATAGCAGAGGTATTGGAGGATTCTCCCACCTACCCGTATCTCAATCTATCTACTTCAGACTGCAGCTCAACATTTTTTTGCTGCATTCTAGTATACTCCCTAATTATTGCATTGTACTTTTCCATCAGGCTTTTCTTTTTAGCTTCATCTCTTTCAGCTGTCTTTTGGGCCAATTTGGCCACATTTAGTGTTAGGCTTGTGGCTTCTGTTGTTGAGGTTTCATAAGCTCTCTTGATAATGATCCTGCCCCTTAGACTTGGGCTAATATCAGCCACATTTGGTTTTCTACCTTGAGGTGCCAGTGCCCATATGGCTAAAGTTTCATATTCCTCACTAAAACCAGAGTCTTGTAGAGTTGCCTTGACTCTTCTTCACTATTTTTCTTAGGATGCTTAGACTACATAATAGCATTGAATGCTACAGCATCAGCTATGTCCCATTCAAGGAGGAGTAAGACACTAGCCTAAGATACAATTTTCCTTCCTTCATCAGGAGTGATGCTTTTGAATTGCTCCATTAATTCAGCTTTGACTTCATCATCATTCTCCTGGTCAGACCTATCAGGTCTTGATTCCCTCCTGGTCTTGCATTTATCCTGATATTCTTCAAGTTTCATCCTCCAGATCAACTGCAAGAACACAGGAGTTTTCACGAAGGCATCATCATCCAAGAATGCCTTGCAAGCCACCATCCTAGCATCCTGTACACACTACCCCTTTATATCCATATCAGTTAACACCAATTGTGTTGATCTAGGAGGGGAGGGGATACCAACCTGCATGTCGTAATTAGTTACGATTATTTCATCCACCAAAGCCTCTTGTGACTTCTCAACTCTTCGCCTCTTAAGGCTTGGCTCTGATGGCAGCTCTATAGGGTCATTTCTAGCTGGTGAATCTAGATCCACAATCTTTATCCCCCCAGGTTTCCTAATCCCATGACCCGATTGTAATGATGTTTTCATTATTTGTTTCCCTTTTTTATCTCCTCCTTCTTCATCACTGCTATCATCTCTCTTCCTCCTGTATAGAGGCATGTCCACTGGTGGTTGATAGGTCGGCATTGTTTCTTCAGGCCTCACCTCTAATCCCTAAATTTCTCAGTCCAGTTCCAAGTTTATTTTCTTGGTTCTCAGGGTGCTCATGATTTCTTTAAAATTATTCATCAACAAATCAATTCTTTTATGAAATGGAGTGAACTCCATTATTGGATCATATTTTGGATCTAGTTTATGCACCATGGCCAGCATTTTCTCATAAGCATTCCACTTCTCTTTATTTAATTCCTGCAGGCTCAAATCGAACTCATTTCTAATCAAATCCTCAGAAAAATTGAAAACATGAGCAAACTTGCCACCCTTAATTCTTTACCTAAATAGGGAAAAGAATCCCTCAGGGTCATGCTGCCTCCTACATCCACTCTTCAAATGGTAGTCATCAAAATATCTATCAAAGTGAACCCATCCTCCCTTGGAAAAAACAAAGTCTGAAACAACAGTATAATTAGGGAACAAAGTCCCTTTTCCTTTTCCTGTCAAATTATCTTCATGAATGCAACCTAGTTGCCACATGATCTCTGAAAATCCCATTCTTGATGGTACATTATATGGGAGAATATGAGGAGCTCCCTGGAAACCATAAACCCTTAGGACAGTGCTTACAGGGTATAGAATGATGTCACCCCAATTATGACACACCTTCAAATCAGGCTTCCTCACTTTGGGTCGAAGGAAGTCATGCAAATCCTCAAGAATCCTTGGCACATTCACCATCAGTCTAGTTCTGAGCTTGGAAGCAAAGCAGTTATCAAACTGCACAAAACTGGCATCTCCTTTGTTGTAAGACAAGTCTGCACTCCAAGCCTGCACTGGTAATTTTTCTCCATTCATCTCCTGCCTCAACTCCATTTTATCTAAGAAGAAATTGGCATTCTTGTACAAGAATATATGCATTAATAAGGAGTACCAAAAGAAAGGAGTACCAGTGTCCCCCACATACAAGTTCAGCAAACCCTCATGTATCCTTTCAGCAAGGAAAGAAGCATAGTCGTACACTATAGAAAAGTTAGGATGCTGAATTTGAGCCCCCATAAACATATAAGCAATGGGCATCTTAGTATTAGGGCTGAAACCTAAAATTTGGCAAAGTGAATAAAAAGTTTCCAAGAAATGATCAGCAAAACAACTCAACCTGAAAGGTTCCCGGTCAGTTGGGCTGATGTGAATCGTTGAACTGCCCGCATTGGCTAAATGAGGAGGAAGCAACTTTAATTTGAAAAGAGGTTGTGCCCTGGCATATTCCTACTCCATTTCATCAAGGTCTATTCGGACCAAGAATGAGTTGTATTCACTTAAGTCAAAAACATGCCGAATCTCATCTACATTTATATTCAGTAAAACCCCGCCATCATTATCCCTGATAATCCTTGTGACGGAATCATATCGTGCAGCCACTGCCCTGAGTAGGTCAACATCAAGAAATACATTCGGCACCACAAGTTTTCCCATATCGTATCTCCAACCATTTGAAAAAGGATGAGACATATTTCGCTGCCTGTACCATCTCCTAACCATTTCCAAGCCCATCATTTCTACCCTAGCATCCGCAATGTTATAGGTTTTATATCTTAATCCCTCACCTAAAACTATCCCATTTATTAAGATCAAACCCCTCTTCTTGTCATTTGTTGACAAAGGGAAATGGTCAAAGAAATCATCGTATAGATTCCTTCGCAAATAATCAATATGGCCATAATGCTACTTTAGTGGTGCCATTTCAAACAACCAAGGATTCTCCTAAGATCAAATTTGTGAACAAACTAGGGCTACCCAAAACAAAATTATAGTAGAATTTTGTAATTTCCCACAATTCAAAAGAACCAGTAACCCTAGAACCTTAATCTAGAAAATCACTTACCAACACAAAAAAACCCTCCACAAGAATCACATTCAAACAGAAATAGTGATAAAGAAAGTAATTCACAGGATTTCGCGCCCTGCAGAAAATCAAACCCTATTGTAATTTCTTTGAAAAAACTCTTTGGCTCTAGACTGCTTGGAAAACACTTGAATGCCCTTGTGGTGAAGATAGCCTAAAATTAAGTACATAGAATTTATGAGAAATGGCCAGAAGACGTCTCGTCTGCCATTAAAGCTTACTTGCACATCGCGCCAACGGCTTCAATTGTATTTGACGCAAATTTAAATCTTCATCGTCGATCTCTTGTTTCTGTCAGATTATCGAATGATCACCTTCAAAGAAGGTGACAACATCTCCACATCATTATCAAGGACCCACCATAATACGCAGTGCCAAAAGAATACACATGGCGCCCGCCCACGATATCACGATCATTAAACTCCCTTAAGTTTAGGATCACGCAATAGTGGGCAACCGTTGATTCCCTTCATCGGTGATCACAATCATACATAACAGGGAGCAGCATCAATACCTATCCATCGAGTAGCTTTTTTCAACAAGGTTAAAACATCGCCATTGATCATGAGCACGTGCATCTCACATGTGGTTTAGTAACTCGCTCCATAACGCACTAAAGTCCAATACACATATTAAACACTTTTTTTTTACTCTTTTCAGCATCGGTAAACTGGGACACATGGTGCCCACCCACGATATCGAGATCACCAAACAGCCAGTAGTGGTGTCATCGCGAGATTGCGGGGAACGGTCAAAATCAACCGTAGGGAAATCGACGGTCATCAAAATAACCCCTGCAAAACATTAAAAATACTTAGAAAAAAATAAGGGGAAAGGGACACTACCTAGGGCAACGACAGTCAATGACTCAATGTTGTTTTAAAAGCACAAGGCATGGACCGACCCAGACTTTAATAAATAAAAGGGGCAAGCGAAATATTTAGCATTTTTATTAAAAAGGGGCCTGGCCTAGACGATTCAATGGGACATAAGTTGTTTTTAGAACCCCTCCGCTAAAGGTAACAAAAAAAAAAACCCAACCCAAAGATAGAACACCAAGGTTTCATGGAAGCAAAGCAAAATTCTAGCCCCAGGTACCTTCAAATAATCAAGACAAACTAGTAACAAAAGGAAACCAAGGACTTAAATTTGAGGCTCCATCAGATCAAACTATTAAACTACATGAGAAATAAATGAAAACAGTAAATGCATATGTATGTGTATTTGTAAATGTAGGTGTAAAATAAATAAGAATAATGAAAATTATAAAAGAATATAAGGAAAGGTCTCCTCCCTTCTTGGTAGTGATAACCACCTCCACACACAACCCTTAAAAATTATGAATAGAGGAATATAATCTTTGAAGAACTCAAAGTTGATTCTCTCCTACCTGATGCAATTAGTCATTTTATCCTTACAAACATTTATAGTGATTACTAGAGGCACATAGACCAATTCTTCATAATAGAAGAATTTGATCATACTTTTCCAATGATGGCATTATGAGAAAACCTTAGGTTAAATGAATAATTCCTAGCTAAGTTCTTTAAATCATGTCCAACCGTATAAGAGAAGACCGCTGCTATGTGTACTGGATACCATGGAGAAAGGCTAGTCTTTGGGCTCTTTCATCAATCATCCTACTTAAAACATACCAAAAATCTCCTAGCAATTAGACATAGGAAGATTTAATATGACTTAAAAAAAATTATTGCCAAAGTGTAAACTTATGATAACTTAACCAAGCCTAGTACACACTCCCTCCCCATTAACCACTTAGACATATGGAAATTAAATGTTAATTTGCTTCTATTTTTAGTCATGTAGGTGTCCAATAAACCACTTGGTGGTGTTTCCCTTCAAGTTTATTTACTTGAATGAAGAGAAAAAGTCCTTTGATTACAATTAGAGAATACATTTGAGGCCTTGGTTGTGTAACTGGTGGACCATAGTCACATTTAACACTTGTTACAAAGTTTGGGAGTTAAAATGTTAAGTAGATTTGATTTGTGATGGACACATTTGGACGGTAGTAACAATAGCTTGCAATCTATCAAGACTTGATTACCTTATAACCTGTGAAATTCTAGTGATGAAATGATAGATTAATCATAATGTCACCTTGGGATCACATCACCATGAAAGAACTTCATCCAACATCCTTATGAGTGTAGGTACCACAAAAGGTAATCTGGAAGGGAAATTTAGGAAGAGAAGAGGAAAGTTTAGCATTACGTAGTATGTCTAAAAGAGGGAGATCAACTAGAGGTCAAAGATTAGAAGAAAATTCGTAAACACATGGAATTTTTCTCTGTCAAGGGGGTCATGTTCTTATGATGATGAGAGCATAGGCGACATCGAGGTGCCAGGTTACAAACATCCCAAACAATGGGTACCCAAGGAACTTCCTCCAATAAACACTAATTTTTGTGTCAACGAGATATATCGCATAGCACCATTGTCATTACATGGTTTGGGCCTATTTTGCATGGATGGCATAAAGGTTTGTTACGAAAAGTTACTAAATTGATGAAGTATGTTGGACCTATTACAGTTACAAAGATTGGATGCAATTGGTTCGATATACATGATGCGTAGGTATGCACAGGGTCAGAAATTATATACAACTAAAAGATAAGGATCAAATAAAGGAGTGGCTATGTACATTGACGAGGCAAGCACTGGAATACAAGGGTTTATGCAAACACCCACGACCGGTCAACAAATAAGCAACCCACTGCATATTCGGTAATCAAGGGAACCGGTATTCGTGATGTGTGCACAAAAAATCAATAACCGTGATGGGGAAGAGTTGCTAATTGATACAATTTGAATCGCTAGTTACAAAACACAATTACTATGGGGTGGTACGCACTATAAAATTCATTTACCCAACCTCCAATTAATGACTCCAATATACCATTTCCTTTATTCTTATGTTTTTTTTCATACGTCTATTGGTTTCATTTTGGTAATGGATTTTTATATTTAATTTTTGTCACAGGGGGACATTGATTGTATGGAGAAGGATCTAGCCCAGAGCACAGATCGCGATGTATCTTTAGCTGCTTCTACCTGACAGGTTTACCTCATTGTAATTGTACAAATTAGATATGAGGAAAATGTTTTATTATTATTTTTTTTCATAAGTTTTTTGGGTTAGTTTCGATAATTTTTTTAATATTATTGTTGAGTCGACTGATCGGGGAAAGGCACCAACAGTCGAGGAGAGCATCCATAGTGAGGTGTAGTCAATATTTTCTAATGATGACATGGCTTATTCAGCAAACCCTTTCGATACGATAAAGAAGCTCATGAAAATATGCAATGAAGAAATGACTCAGTTGATGTTCAAAATGCCTCAAACAGATGAGATAAGAGAGAGGGTTAAAGTATTGACAGAGAGATTACAAAACTTTCAAGTAAGTTGTCATGAGGTCTTTAATTATAACATAAGTTCATTCATGGTTTTATATTTTGTACTCTTTTATGTCATGAACTAAAATATGTGTTGTTTTTATAGGGTTATTTTCCTACTCATGATGCTCCTGGCCATGATTAGGGTATTGCAAGTGCTTCCTGAGGAGTAAGGGTTGGTACAAGTGTCCATCCTGATCTTCCTAGGAATACATCACATTATCTAACCCCATCATCTGTGCCTATATTGTCATTTGAAAAGTCGGCAACACATACTATGCAGGCATCTGTTAACGCACCCTCTGGCAGTGAACACATACCAGAACATGTGTCAAGACATGTACCTGGGGATGCAAAGGCCACTAGTACTGGTGATGTTTTAGCAGAATTTCCTGGATCTTCGCGTATTACTAGTACAGGAACATTGCATGTCACACTTGTGGTGACCGAAAATTTTGTTCCCATAAAGATAGAGAAGGTCCCAGGTACTTTAAAATGTTTTAATTATTATTCTATATAATCCAATTGAAATTTACTTATTGATCGCTCCTTTTAGACTATTGATCCCATGATCATTTTGTAGGAAATGATGTGTTTTTATAAACATCTAAGTGATATTACATTGGAGCTCTTCGGGCCCACCATACGTACATGGTGGAATGCCCAAAATGAAGATTTAAGAGATGAGCTCATTAACCGTTTAGTTGTGCTGTTCGGTGATAAAACATTCAATTGAACCAAGGTCCTTAAGAAAGATGGTACCTATCTAAAGTATGTGAGGGACCAATATAGGTCACATTTAGAGAAGAACAAAAAGTACGAGCATCCCCCCATGATTCCAGATAGGGAGTGGAAGGACCTGGTGTCTGATGGAAAGGAGAAGGTCGAAAAGAAAAAAGTTATACGCAACCAATCGGGCCAAGGAAGGTATGTGATATA
>VDFB02353493.1:316443302-316800442 GCA_007258455.2 Sequoia sempervirens | reverse complement strand
CCACGAATATTTTAAAAAAAAAAAAAAAATTGCTTCTTCGTCGCAATTTCGACGACAACCACCGACAAATCAACAGAAAGGCTTGACGAAGTTGCTATAGCTGCGACGACGATTTCGTCGTAACTCCCTACCCATTTCATCACCCTTCCGACGATGATATGACGCTACCATGCTACTCCCTACCCATTTCGTCGCACTTTAGACGAATTTTTGGTGTTTTTCTGGCGCTACTCCTTGCTAATTTCTTCACAAAGTCAACAAACTTTTGGTGTTGTTTCAACGCTACTACTTGTCTATTTTGTCGCACTTTCGATGAACTTTTGGTGTTCTTCCGACGCTGCTCCTTGCTAATTTCGTCGCAAAGTCGATGAACTTTTGGTTTTGTTTCGACACTACTACTTGCCTATTTCATCGCACTTTCGACGAACTTTTGGTGTTCTTTTGACACTACTACTTGAGTATTTCGTCACAATTTTGACAAACGTCTTCTATTATTTCCACGCTACTGCTTGCCCATTTCATCGAACCGGTGATGAACTTCTAGTGTAATTCGTTGGTGGATAAACAAAGTTTTTGTCAATATCCCAATGAAATCTCGAGGTATTTCACGATGTCGTCGACCGACGATTCTTCGCCATTATTTTGATGTTTAGTTTGTCATCGGCCTTGCAATGAAAAAACAACGATGGAAAGTTTTTCGCCATTGTGTCGCTCTTCCAACAAAGATTTGTCGGACGACCGACAAATGCCCGTCAGAAAATGGTGTCAAATCTAGTAGTGATATATATATCACAACTCACCAAACCCTTAATGGTTTTGCTGCCCTTAGAGGACTAGAGTCTAACAGATCACTCTAAGACTTGGATCTTGCATGAAATGGCTTGATTGGATGCTTTATTTGACATTTGATTTGATGTCTGAATGCTTGAAACCTACATCACAATGTTAGCTCCAAAAACATGCATGAATGCAAATAACTTTGACATGATGATATGATCTTGATTGTTGTTGTAGATGACTGATAAATCTGCTCTTCAATGCTCCTAACAATAATTTTTGCTATAGGAATGGTTGCATAAAGTTTTTTCTTGCTTCTTTAGGTTTGAATTGATAAAATAGATATATTTATAGGTGTTTATCTAATTTTCCAAATACTAGATTCCATAAGCCAACATTTCAAACTTGAATTTGAATCATTAAAATTCCACCAAAAACATATTTTAAATTGGGTCTCGGCACTTAAGGAGGACCCATTCGCCCTTGGGTGAATGGGTCCTGGGACCTAAATCCAGGACACACAATTTCCAAGATGTTTAAATTAATGTTGGAAATTGTTTAATATAAGTTTCCCTTCTGAAAAATAGGAATAATAAGGCTAAGGAATGCATAATGTCATGTCCCCTTCCAGTTGACATCTCTCAGAGTTTATGATTAGCCTATTATGTGACCCTCGTAGGCTGATAGGACGGATAGAGGGTCTTGATGGAGCTTGGCTTGGCTTCAGTTGTCAGAATTTTATCAGTTGGCTTTCATTTGGGCTCTTTCGGATGCCATTTGCCTGAATTGCTATTTTTAGCAGTATTTGGCACTCAGCGAGACACCCTTGCTATTTTTAGTAGTATGGTTTGGTCATGTGTAGAATCATTCACTTATTCACCAGCTTCAAACGGTTCGTGAATCAGACACATTTTGAGGGAGATATTAATATATAATTGATTAATTAAATATTAATTTTTTGGATCTTATGTTATAAAGTTATAATATTTTAATATTATAACTTAAGTGAATATTAAAGGGGTCGACCATCATTGAAAAGGGGACCATTTTTAATTAATCTTTTAATTAAAAAGAGGCATCCAACTTTGGAAAAATTAAAAGGTGAAAATACAATTTTATTTTAATGATTGCCTTTTTGGGGAAAAGTCGACTTCTTGAGGTTATTAAGAATTTTCATGGAAAAGAGAGCCATTATGTGGAATATCGAATTTTTGAACAAGTCTTCTTCAGGAGAATGAAGCCAATGGTTTCAGTTGTCTACAGGCATTAGAGAACGAGCCATCTTCAGTGTTGCGATTCAGAGGCTGTGAAATATCAGCTGATCTATTTCTTTCAGAGAGATATCTTCATTCAAAAGTTATCACAGAACAATCACAGAGTAATTTATTTTCAGGGTTATCAGTGTGAGATTCATCCAGCAGGGATTCTTCAGTTAATGTGCCTATTTCATTGAGATCTAGAGACTTCAAGGAAGGCCATACTTTTATTTATTAGCTTACTATTGTTTCAAAGCCGTACAACATCTGTTGCAGGCCGTACCATCACAAAAGGGCCATACTTTTTAGTTTAGGTCAAATCGCCTTCTTTTATGATCTTCTGGCTTCAACCCAGTTGGCACCTACACCTCTGGACCATTCTTTTGGCATCTGGTTGAGGGAGAAGTAAAAACCTTGGAGGCCGTACCATTTTTATAACATTTCAACTTGCTGCAAAGTAGGTTTTTTATCTGATATTTTTTATATTATCTTTTCTGCATGCCAGAGATCTTCCATTGTAATCATCTGAAATGAATAATAAGATCATAGATTAGCCATTTCAAAGGTTTACTACTTCAAGATTCATTTATTTGAATTTATATGAATTTCTTTCAAAATTGCACCTTTACTATTGTATGCAAAAACCATAAAAAAACCAAAATACACAAAAACAAGCAAAAAAACACACAGTATTAGAAGTTAGCAGAAATAGGGGTTTCTACAGTGGTATCAGGGGTTTCTATAGTTACCGTTGCACCAAAATCCTGGATTGATAGTGAACGGCACCCCTCTTAGCGTTAAGGGGGCATCCCCAGGATAGGTACTCTCGCCGAAGACCCCGGACACGTGGCTGGGAAAACCACTCGGACAGACCTACGTCACCTTCTGATAGGGGCTCGCATCAGGACATCACAGCCCACCACGCTCCGCAAGTCTTGACCTTGAGACCTCCAGCTCTGATACCAAGTTAGTTACCATTGCACCAAAAGCCCGGACTGATAGTGAACGGCACCCCTCTTAGCGTTAAGGGGGCATCCCCAGGATAGGTACTCCCACCGAAGATCCCAGACACGTGGCTGGGAAAATCACTCGTACAGACCTACATCACCTTCCGATAGGGGCCCGCATCGGGACATCACACATAATTTGGGCAATTAGAAGCTTAATTAAGTCCAATTAATTAAGGGACCCAAACATAGCGTGAAAATGTAAAGGAGTACATTTTTCTACACTACATGTTTAAGAACGTCCATGAATGGTTTCAAACAACCCAACATGAAAAAATAAAGATTTAGATGAAATTGCTAGTAGAAAGCAAAAAGGCTATAGGCTAAATGTGGTAGGAAGGTGGTTACCTATCAATTGTTTGGAAAAATGCCAAACTAATTATAGAAATAAATGAGGTCTTAAGAGGTTAAAATATTTATTTAAATGCATCGTTTTCACTTACCAATGAAATGGGTAGTGTCAAGGGTTATTTTGTTTACTTGCAAATGAAAGCATATTTGGGCAATGGTTTCTATATGCAAGTAAAATGTATGCACGAGAATGCAAATGAAAACCAATTTCATTTGGAAATAGAAAAGAAAATGAGGGGAAGATAATGTGAAGTGGCATATTCTTTTATGTCAGACAGTTGTAGCATCAAACAACTGAAGTGTGCCAAAGTTTCAGTTAGGAAGAAGATCTAGGTCTTCTCCTTATTCTTTAAAGTGTTATTGATGTCTCATTTGTAAGGTTTCCAATTTTGGAGGTTTTACAAGAGGAGAAAGAATAATGTGTACAAGAGGGAGATTGTGGTCTAAGTTAGATGAAGATCTTATTTGTAGGTCATTAGTTCATAGTGTTGTGTTTTTTAATATAATTATATGAATACATATCGTTTTATAGTTGTCTTCAAGTTGAAATACAATATTTTTTGAATGGGAATAATCAAAGAGTATTGATGTCTTCCTACACATTTTTTGCGACTATTTTTGTAAATGCCCTCTATTCAAGAAATAGAGTAAATTATTTTATGGGAATAGTAGGAATGTTATATTTTTTAGGTGAATTATTAAGTATGGCTACAGTGTAGGCTTTAGAGATCTTGTTATTACCAATTGGTAATATAACAAAAGATCGTCAAGACATGTTTAACACTGTGACATAAGATGTAGGATGCATGAATTTGTAGCCCTTACTCAAGCACCGATCAGTCATGTACTATTTCTTCTTCCAAAATGGTTCCAAGAATCTATAAATCTTATTAATCTTTTCTTTCAAGTTTAATTTATTAGGGCTTCTTGGTTTTCATAGAGTTTAAATAATATAAGGGATATGCTTAGGAATTGATCATTTATCACTCCACTTTTTGTTTGAGATGAATACATGTTTGTGTAAAACTTATTAGTTCTCAGTATCATTCAAAGTACTAGGGATCACATTTGAATCTAATGTATAAAGCATCTCTTGCATATGAGAACATATTGAACATCCATTTTCAAAGGGTTTGTAGCTACATTGTGAGGTGAAATTAGCACAATAATAAAATTATGAAATTATTTTCAATTTGTTGCATTTGTGCCAATGGGACTTAGTTTCATTCCTCTAGCATTGTTTATAAAATGATTTATTATTATTTATAAAATAGGATTACCCTATTAAGTCTTATGGAGATCGAAGTGTAGAAGGCTAGGTCTAGCCTTGTTTGTTGGCTTTTCCTTTTCTTATTTTGATTAGAGACCATATCTTTGTCTTAATCCTTTGATCCTTGGGTTTAAGCATTGTATTTTCTCTTAGGAATAAGGATTGCAGGAAAAGGAACCAACAAGTAGATTTCTATTTTTTGAAATTGGTTTTTAAGTTCAAGTTTCAGTTTGATCATATGTCAATTATGGGCATAAACTTGTGAAAGATGCAATGTCTATATGCTCAAGAGTTGTAGGCAATAAGTTGAGTGAAATGAAATGTAATTAAACTTAATAAATAGATTACAATTGCTAAGATCTTATGTAATGATTTGTCTAAAAATTTCTATAGAAACAATAAAATATACTACAAGAATAGATTAACCTACTACACATGAATAAAACAATCTACGACATTAATAGAACAATCTATAACATAAACAAAAATTATGTTGTTGTAAAAAAAAGCTTATAATTTATTCAAATTTAACACACATGAGCATATAAAAAATACATTGCCAAAATCTATCTAGATGATAATTGTGTGAAAAAAATTGACACAAATCACATATCACATTGATTCTCATCTTATCCCACAATTCACACTCATGGTTTACATGTTTATGATAGTTTCAATATTATTGATCACAACATAACATCATAAATGATTTACAAAATATCATAGATGTAATCTAAAAAGAACACAACATAAAACAAAGAAAGATTACCAACTATTCTAAAGAGTGGTCCCTCCTCTTGGTTGGCCAGGTAATGAAATAACTCACTAAAAAGCTTCCTTAGATCAAAGGAGCTAAATTATATTCCTTATAAGATGATAATGCAAATATCATCCCTTTTATTTACTTATGCTATGGTTTATATATGCTATAGCTTATAACCATTTAACTATATAAGGATTATAAAATGTTATTTTGGCATTTGTCCTTTGAAACCAAAATATAACTAAAGCAATCCAAACTTAGCATATGGCTATTGTATCACACCAAAAATTCAAAATAAATTAATAAATGTCTTTTTTCTATTATAACATAAAATAACAAAGAGATTTTAAAAATAGATATTCAATATTAGCAATCCTTGAAATGTAATGTAGCCCACCACATAAGGAAATTATGTTTTAGCCATTTTCAACCAAATAAGTTAATATTTCTAAAAATTAGTACCCAGAGAACCTTTAATTCTTCTAAAACATATTAAATAACTTTCATTTTGTAATGGAAAAGGTAGAGAATTAAGATGGAATTCAAATAGATAAACTTAGGCATAAAAGGACTTAATGTTTTAGAAATTCAAATAGGTTTTTAGCATATTATTTCCCCCTAGCTTTAGGTTTTGAATATCCTCATACAAAATAAATTACTTAAAAACTATGGTTACTCTTTGGGTGATGATACAGTAGCTATTTTTTTGCATTGTTGTGATTTAATTATGTCATGAAGCATTTAAATTTTCTATTCTTTTCTTTTTCTCTTTTATAGGTATATAGGGACCTTGTGCTACAACCCACTCTTTATCCTTAGCCAACTAGTCTAGTTGATTTTTTAATTCTTGAAATTATTTTGTTTATTGTTGATGAGTTGTTGAAGCGATCTGAAGCTGCCCTTGTAAGGCCTAAATTTTAGTTTCAAGTTTATTTACCCTATCCCTTAAGACCCAAATCTCCTCTTTTTGTTTGTAGATTATCTCCTCATGACTGAGTTGTTTTGAAGATGGTGAATCTTTAGGTAATATTTTTTCTACACTATGATTACCTTCTTCATATTGTTCTTATAAAATTGGGGAAACATGCATTATGTTTGTATAAAAAGGGTTTATTTTTCTTCTTTTCAACCCTCAAGAATGGGGTTTTTAGCTTCCTGCAGCTCTCTTATTTCTTGAGTCGCCTAAATTTTTCTCACAATCACTTGACTAATACCATCATCATCTTGTTCAGAAAGTGGGTTTCATTTCCATGTGTAGGGGCATCCATTTGAGGGTTTTCATCTTCATGTGTAGGGGACTCCATGTTGTTCAAGGCTTCCACTCATTTTCTTATCTTTAGTTCTTTTTTCTTTTCTTATTTTTCCTTTTATGTTCTTGACTAATATGGGTATTTTCCTCTTATGAGGGTGGTATCTAAAACTTCCATTTCAAATTCAACAGCCTCTTACACGGTTTTAGCCATTGTACTTGCAACAAATGCTAGGTTTTGTAATTTGGAATCTAATTTAGCAAACAGATTTATTTTACTCTATTGTCTTTTATCTAGGGTTTGAGGAGGATAAATTTCAATTAATTTCTTAATTTTAAATAATGTGACATCATGACTCTTGGCTTCAAGGATCTCATCATTAATTGGCACATTTCCATGAGTTTTTGTTTGAAGGATCTCATCATCAATTGACACAACTCCATGAGTTTCAATTTTAGGAATATCATCATCATTAGCTTTAGAGGTTGGGCTACTAGGTTGTTTATGTTGAATGCACAAGAAAACTAAGAGAGGGGTGAATCAATTGTACATTAAAACATCAAAACCCTCATTAATATTTAGATGCACATCAACTTTAAAATCCTTTAATCTGTTAGAGTGATTTAGCATGAAAGCAGATAACAAAAATTGAAACACATCAACACTATGCACAATAGAACACCAGATTTACATGGAAAACCCAAGAAGGGAAAAACCACAATGAGAAATAGCTCACAATATAAAGTAATTGCAACACCAAACAATATGCTCACTATTGGAGGGCTCACTACCCAAAAGAAAGAAGGGCTCACTGGGTGAAATCACAATACTATGTCACACTTTTTGCCCAAGATAGACATTTACATCAATATTTTTAACTAAATCTTCATCTTCTAAGACCTATAGTAGCTAAACCATTAATAATTTGAAGATGATGCAAACTATTGATTTGTGGAAATTTGTGTGTAGATTTTAAATGTATATTTTTTTAAAAAAATTGAAATAAATCATGAATCTTTCAACATCTCCTTTAATAACTAGTTTTAAATAGAAAACAACATTTTCAAAAAGTAACGTTTGTGTCATACAACATAACTTTTTTTTATATAAAGGGTAAAATTCTAATTTTTGAAATATAGATTCTCAACATCAATATCTAGGGAAAGAATATTTTTTCATAATTTTTTGTTACATATTTTTTTTTAATTAATTTTTGAATTCACTGTAACTATGATTTTGACATGCATGTGTGTCGTACAACCTAACTTGTTGTGTATATGTCAAAATCTAATTTTTATTTTTTTAGTGAAAGGAAATCAATACCTAGGGAAAGGGTATTTTTTGAATTTTTTTACAATGGATTACTATTTTTCTACCTTTTTAGAACAAAGAGCTTGATGCTCAAAGAAAAACCTATGTTCAATAAAAATTATAAATTAAATACAAGATAAAATTGAAACATATCAAAACTATACTTGTTGGAAAGCTCATTTCAAGGGCTACAATATTGAAAAATATCATTTCTAAATGACTTTATTTAATCCATCAAAAGGTAAAGAAAACATGGTTTTTTCCTAGCATTTTGATAGGTGCAAAGGAGTCTCCATTATGGGTATGATTCAATAATAGAGGGGTTCTATCCAAGGGGGTTTGATAGAAGGGGGCCTTATCTATCCCTCTTCAATTAAAACCATTTAGATGGAACCTCTCAAGGCTAAAATCATTAGTTTTTTTCTAAAAAGAGGTGAATTCAAGCAAAAATCAGCATGTCCCAAAAGTGACACACTATTGTGGTAGCACCCCACTACCAATGGCTCACTGTCAAATTTACTAAAAAGAAGAAAGAAAAATGTTATAGTGAGAAATCCATCTCAATGCAACAGAAAATTCCACCACAACATCACCAACACACTCACAGCGTTTCTAAAGATTGTAGACAACTTCTGCTCACAACTTCTAGTATCTAGCTCATTAAAGCTTGGACTACACTTCACAAATTCATACTTCACAAATCTGAAACTTATATATCACACACCTTACTCACTAATCCTCCATCAAAAAAACACTTATTTATACCATCTTCAACCTTGAAAACATTCTCCAAGGTCGGCTATGCACCTCAACCATGAAAATTCAAATTAGGTTGATACCAAAAAATTCCCACAATGGAAAGGAATGAAGGAAACCACAACACACCTTAACTCAATCGTAAATCTACTCATACACACCACACCACACTTCCAAAATCACTGAAGCAAATCCATAATTCGTGTAAACACACAAATTTGGTCGAACCTGTGTAAACATTATCAAACATTTTACATACATGCTTCCTTTGATCCAAAGACAACTCGGATCACACACAACTCTTTAACACAATTTGGAATATTCCACAAACACCCTAAAATCCAACAAATTCCTTTGCAAAAACTTTCACCTAAAGAATAAACTCATCCTATTCACCCAAATAATCTTCCATGCACTGCAACTCAAGAAATCAACTTGAAGAGCACCAAAACACAAACAACTTCAACCAAAGGTAGATATGAACTTTATCAACACACTTCCAGAACCACAATACTAGAAACCAAACTATAGAGAAATGTGGATAAAAACCATTTCTCCTAGACACTACTGCAATACACAATTCACACACTAGTGAACACAACTTTCTTTGCACAAATATCCAAAACAAGAAACTCTGGATATAACACCTTTGAACACCTCTAATCAACATATTTGAACCACACAAGTAGATATTTAACATAGAAGAAATGCGGAGCAAAACCAGAACACCACTTTGTATGCCAAAACACCTCTACAACACACTATTTCCTCTTTTATTCATTTTTTCTCAAAAGCACTTCGAACTAAGCACCAGAAACACATATTCTCATCATCTTCACCACTTCCTCATCATCACCAAACCAACTGCATCATAGCAACTCAAATAACACCCAAAAATAGAAGCTTATCAAAGCAACACTAGAGGTTGACACTAGTAACACTTACTAATGACAACATAATGAAACTAATCAAAGCATCATCACAACTTTTCAACCATCACTAGTTAACATCAATGACAACACAAACATAAGCCTATTGACATCAATGACAACACCAACTTCACATACTTGCAACAATCTCCCCCTTTGTCATTGATGGCAACACATGATGTGAGAAACCACCAACAACAAACATAACTCTAATCACCAACATACTCCTCCATACCAACTCTTTTTTTTTTCCTTTTACTTTCCCTCCCCCTCATCTTACTATCTTTTTCTCAACTGAATCTTTCCTTTTTTCACATTATTCTCTCTCCCCCTTTGACATCAATGGTGAAGGATGGCACATTTCTCTCACTTTCCCCCTTTGATATTAATTATTCTTGTACCTGCTCACCATTGTTTCGCAACATCTTTTCCTTTTTATTACTATGTATAATCCCCCTTAGGATCACACAACAAACTGTACCAGCCAGCAACACTACACATATCCTCTGACACAACTAACAAAGGACAACACCAACCTACATTAGCACTTAGTCTCGCTAACTACAACAACCAACAATTCCACTACCTACTTCCCCTGAGATGTAGCCTCCAAAATCAGTTCAAGACAAAGAATGAATCTTGAAATCAACTAGACTGATGCATATCCTTATGCATCTAGTTCAAAGAAGGAGGGGTAATAACCCCTAACCTCTCCCAAAGATCCTCAAAATTATCCTTAGGAAGAGCCTTAGTGAATATATCAACAACCTAATCTTTTATAGGTACATACTCAAGCTTCACCTCATTCTCTGCAACCTTTTCTCTCAAAAAGTGATATCGGGTTAAGATTTGTTGTGTCCTTGAGTGCATCACTGAATTCTTTGAAATGTTAATAGCACTTGTATTATCATAAAAGATAGAAATTAGTTCATCATATACCACTCTATATCCTTTAAGGTTTGTCTCATCCACAACACCTGTGTGCAGCAACATGTTGCTGCAATATATCCCTCCTCTACAATAGATAAAGACATTGAATCTTGATTCTTGCTTAGCCAAGACACGAATCTACATCCAAGAAAAAATGCACCACCACTTGTACTTTTCCTATCATCCACACAACTTACCCAATCTACATTTGTGTGAGCACTTAGAGAAAAATTGATATCCTTTGGATACCACAAATAATGTTTCGAAGTTCCTTTCAAGTATCTAAATATCCTCATCACTGCTACATGTGAATCTCTAGGATCTTCTTGTAATCTAGCCACAAGACAAATTGCTTGCATGATATCCAATCTAATAGCAGTTAGGTATAACAGTCCTCCAATCATTGATATACACTTTCTCATATCAGCCTTGGGAGATTCATCATTCTTGTTGTAATGTCCCTTTTTTTTAAAATAGCCCCTTTTCTAAAAATAGTTCTATTTTTAGTAATCCTAGTTTTCAAAGTTGCCAATCAGGAGATGCAGATAAATCAAGTAATTTAGAGTTTCATGACAAATTTATTAAATCAATTTTGGGGGATAAATTAATATTTATTTTAAATTTATCTTGGAGCATTTTTTTGGATAAAAAATCAGATTTAATTGCTTTTCACAATAGTTGTCATAAAAGCAAATGTTTTTGGGAAAGGGCTAGTTTATTGGAGGCCAATTTGGAAAAGGAGTTACAAAATCATGAGAGGAAATATTCCTCCCATTTTGGAATTGATTTTTGGTGTTCAAGAAGCTTCTTGAAGAAGGAAACTCATATAAAATACAATTTATTACTTTTTTGGAATTATTCTTGCATATTTTCCTTCACAGGTTTTTGTGTTCTTCTGAAGCTGGGAAACCGAAGAAGAAATAATATCTAACACTGGTAAACCAAGGAGATTGAGGCTTGAAGATAAAAAAAATTGATAGTCTCCAGAAGCATTTTCACACAGAAATTGCTAATGTGTTGAGCAGTTGAAGTTTATTCCAAAATTTGGTATTTTGTTTGCAAGTGGAAGTGTGATATTTGGGGTTTGAGTGATTTATTTGTTGCATATGTTAATGACAGATTTATGGACGTGGGTTTGCTGATATTTCATAGTATTTGATGTTATTTTATCCTAATAAATCTTGGTGTGGATTTTGGAGAGTTTCCCTCCAGTTTGGGTAACGTTTAGTGTGTGTTTGGGCTTCATATTTGCTCTTTGTTTTGAGAAAAGTTACAGCAGATGTATATTATTGTTATCAGTTGTATGAGACAGAAATAATAATGTATTCCCATGTTAAAAATCAGTAAAATAAATTATCTTTTGGTTGCTTCAAGTTTTTGGTTATTTAATGGTGTTTTTGAAGCAATTTCTTGGATACCCGATTTCTTAAGTCTGATTTAAATTGCAACAAGTTGTGAGTATTGTTTGTTGTTGTAAATGGAAGCATATTAATTTCAAAAACATGTTATATTACAGCAAGGTGTTTCATTTATCAGAAAAATCATTAAAAAAACAAAAATCAGAGTTTATGTTGCATTTTCATTTTACTTGATTTCATATGTTGGATGTATGAGAAAAATCATTATTTAGAACTGAAATTAATTTAAAGAGATATTACAGTAGTATCTGAGATATGATCTTGCCAGACTATAGGGTAAATGAAGTTTGTTGTGTAAATCATGGGTTTCTTCAAATCAATGTTTAAAAGTGGGAGACAAATGCAATCAAATGCAAAAAAGGTTTTTGAACGGTATAAAGAGTACATATTTCTCACAAAATATTTTCTCTTACATTTTTTGAGTACTTACAAGTCAAAGGAAGAACTATGCCTCGAGATAAGATGATCATCAAAATCTTTGAGGAGTTCCAAAGGTTTTTTGAAGATTTCAAGACTAAAGAATCGTTTTATGAGTTCTTTATATGGGCTAGAGAGGAGGAAGAACTAGAGAAAGAGGAGATCAATAAGATAGAATCATAGCCACAAAATATTGTTAAGGAAGAAGACTTGGCATATTCGAAGGAGCATAATGAAAAGGAAGGATTTAATATGGAAAAAGATGCAAATACCAAAAATCAAGAAGAATAGAAAGATTGCATCCACCCAATTGAAAGTAAAAATATCTTGGTTGAAAATTTTAATCCAATTTTTGAAAATAATTTAGTTCAATCTAACATTGATGAAGATAAAGATGAGGAGAAAATTTGTAACAAGGGAAAAAATGAGGAATCAACTTTGCATCTTGAATATGTATGTTGGAAATTGGATCCAGAGTTGTCTAAGGATAATCTACCAGGAAGCCATATTGATGTACATGAATTCTTGAAGGATGTTGTAGATGAATCCTTTCCTATTGATAAATTTTATTTTGAGCATTATAGCAATGTAGTATATCTTTCAAGGAAATGCAAATCAACAATAAGAGATACAGGGTGGAAAGGAAATCATTATGCTCAATTTTTAAATATCTCAAAAATAATGTTGTGGGATCTAGGTGTTTTGTACATAACCAACATGCAAGTTGAAGTCAGATGTGAGGAACTCACAATAAGGATACATGCACTTTCCACAATGCATTCAAAGAATCTAAATACAAAGGTGGATAAACAGGTTTTTAGCCTTAGAGTAGCACAATGGAAGCATGGAGATATATCCATGGAAATCAATTCCAAAGAGGAGGATGAACTCTTAGTTGGTAGCCCAAGGTATGGAAATTATTTTCAAATTTCATATTTTTTGCCTCTTTCCATGCAAATACAAAACTTTTTTCATCAAGAAAGGAATGCAAAATTAAGTGATAAAGTAGGGGGCACAATTTACAACTTAGAGGATGTGGGCTCTTGGTTTTATGTTTCAAATTGTCCTAGAATTTGGTATCACATGGAATCCTTACTATATACTAACTACTTTGTGAAGAATCAATGTGCACAACATATAGAACATTCATGGGATCCAGGTATCACTATTGAAGAAATATTTATAGGTGATAGCCAGGAGAAGGTGACCAACTTGAGATGCTTGAAACTTGGTCATGGTAGGAATAGTTTGTATCATTTGAATATTCAAAATTTTGTGACTAAATGTCCTTTGGTGTTTTGGATCTCAACCTACCCACAGGATGGAGGATTTGGGAAGAAGAAGATACAACAAAATTATAACATTCTAAAGGGAAGGATATTGTTTATCATTTGGAATGAACAATGGTTTGATAAGGACTTCTATACCATGAGTTTAGGAGAATAAATGACTTACATCATCCATATTCTTGACCAGCATGGGAAAGAAACCTTTGAGGCTTTTGACAGAAATATGGAGGCAATAAATTCATGCTTTGAGTTTTGCATTTCTATTTTATCACATCCCTTAGTAGAAGAGCAAGGTATTTTAATGGATGATAATGGGGGAGCAAGTTTTTTGGTTTGGAAGAATATGTTAGCAATGACATTCTCTAGTGAGCCTCAAATTTTCTTTCCATTACTTACAAGTCAACAAAGGAGATTTTTCAAATGTGTGCTCCTAGGCACTTCTATGAAGATATTTCAGCATACCATTCATATTGCATCAAATGTCTATTGGGCTTCCTTAATGCAAATTTTGGGCTTCATTCAAGAGCAATAAGTTGACATATCCTACACTATGTGATGAGAAGTTTCAAGATGTCTTAATTAAGGGGAATTCACATGAGAAAGTACATCAATGGAAGCAACTCAATGAAGGTGGTAATTTTGTTAATATCATGCATCTTAGGGATTCATGTGAAAGACTTTCAATCCAAACAAATAAAGAAGCTTCTACATTGATGGGAAGAACACAAGAACCTTTGGTTGGGCTTAAGAAGGTAACCATCTCATGTTATGTTCTTTTCATTTCAGATTTCTTACAACCATTATCTACAGGATGTGATGTTGTAGAAAATGGATTTTTTATAGTTATGATGCAAAGGAGTAGCTCCATGAAATTTGAAAGTATGAAGAGCAAAGGTTCAAGAAATGTTTCCAAATTCTTCTCAAAGCCACTTATCTTGTTGAAAAAAATAGTTTATGAGTTGCTAATTTCAAAGAATTTTAGAGGTGTGCAGATGTTTGTGAACATAATTTCAAACCCCATTTGGCTTCCCACTAATACAACATTAGTCATATTGATGACTATTACTTAGGTTTGTCATTATTACAGTTGTTATATCAGTTACATGTTGCTGAATTTTATAAATTCAGTTATGAACAACGATATATTGATGTGTTGGAAGGAAGTATATTTGCATGATGGTTTTCAAATAAGGGTTGCATTATTAGTGAACACTAATCCATCCATCATAACACTAATTTGGAGTAGATACAAGGACGTTTGTCCAGTAGTGCAATATGTGTGTGTTGCCTAAAGGTTTCCAATGAAGTGTGAAGATTTATGGGTTTTATGTAGGGCAATGTGTTGTTGTTGTAGATTAATTTCAATATATTTTAGATCATTTCATAATGTTCTTTTCCCAATTCATACCAGCTTCAGAAGTTGTGGCTTTAGTTTCTCAGTTTGAAGCAGAACAATATTGGCAATATTGTGTGATTTGGAGATTCTATGAGCATTTGATGGGATTTATATGTATTGGGGATTATAACATGTTTCTTTCTTGGGTGTGCTTGAAAGTGTATGGTATTCCTTCGAAAAATAATTAGAGTGATGAGTCACAAAAATGGGGTGATAAGTTTGTGTTTGCAAATAGTCTCAGGAAGAACAACTTCAGTACAAATGGGTTGTTTCTTGCAAATTCAGACTTGGGAGAATTATGTTGTAAATGTTGTTGTTGGATGATTTCATTTTTCACTCCTCTACTATACTCTTGCTGCCATAGATCAGACCATGAATATGAAATAAATATTTCAAAAGCTGAGGTTAAGTATGGGCTTTTTGTTTCACATTCCTGCACTAAACATTTTAGCACTATGAAGGTAAGAGAAGTAACTATTTCCCAAATTTATATTCTATGTAATGAGGAGTGAATTATATCTTATAACAGTCCTAAAGGAAGCAAAAATCATATTTGCATCATTGGGAGAGGTCTCAGGAATTACAGGTTCGTCTCATCTCACACTAGTGCTTTTGGAAAGTTGATTAAACCTATGAGGGAAGATGTGTTTTAGTGGGAGAATGAGAATGTATGCATAAATTACTTACACATAAAAGAGATTATACTACATATATTTTGTTGTTGAGTTCATATCATTAGCACAAGATCAGGGCTTAATATGCATTTTGACATGACATATCATTTTGGCATAAGACATTTGGAGCTTAATGTTTGTCATTGCTTGAGGACAAGAAATTTTTGGGAGGGAGGACTTGTAATGTCCCCTTTTCTAAAAATAGCCTCGTTTCTAAAAATAGTAGTTACTATTTTTAGTAATCCTAGTTTTCAAAGTTGCCAATCAGGAGATGTAGATAAATTGAGTAATTTAGAGTTTCATGACAAATTTATTAGATCAATTTTGGGGGATAAATTAATATTTATTTTTAATTTATCTTGGAGCATGTTTTGGATAAAAAAATCAGATTTAATTTATTTTGACAATAGTTGTCATAAAAGCAAATGTTTTTGGGAAATGGCTAATTTATTGGAGGCCAATTTGGAAAAGGAGTTACAAAATCAAGAGAGGAAAGATTTCGTCCATTTTGGAATTGATTTTTGGTGTTCAAGAAGCTTCTTGAAGAAGGAAACTCATATAAAATACAATTTATTACTTTTTTGGAATTATTCTTGCATATTTTCTTTCACGGGTTTTTGTGTTCTCCTATGGCTGGAAAACCGAAGAAGAAATAATCTATGAGACTAGTAAACCAAGGAGATTGAGGCTTGAAGGCAGTGGTTCTGATAGTCTCTAGGAGCAGTTTCACATAAAAATTGCCAATGTGTTGAACAATTGAAGTTTATTCCAAAATTTGGTATTTTGTTTGCAAGTGGAAGTGTGATATTTGGGGTTTGAGTGATTTATTTGTTGCATATGTTAATGAAAATTTTATGGACATGGGTTTACTGATATTTCACAATATTTGATGTTATTTTATCCTAATAAATCTTGGTGTGGAGTTGGAGAGTTTCCCTCCAATTTGGGTAAAGTTTAGTGTGTGTTTGGGCTTCATATTTGCTCTTTGTTTTGAGAAAAGTTGTAGTAGATGTATATTACTATTAGCAGTTGTATGAGAAAAAAATAATAATGTATTCCCATGTTAAAAATCAGTAAAATACATTCTCTTTTAGTTGCTTCAAGTTTTTGGTTATTTAATGTTGTTTTTGAAGCAATTTCTTGGATACCTGATTTCTTAAATATTATTTAAATTGCAGCAAGTTGTGGGTATTGTTTGTTGTTGTAAATGGCAGCATATTAATGTCAAAAATATGTTTTATTGCAGAAATTTATTTCATTTATCAAAAAAATCATTGAAAAAGAAAAAATCAGAGTTTATGTTGCAATTTCATTTTACTTGATTTCATATTTTTGATGTATGAGAAAAATCATTGTGTAGAATTGAAATTAATTTAAAGGGGATATTACAATTTTTCATCTTGTAACCAATAACCATAGGGCTACATACCAGTTTAGAGTTTTCCATTCCAAACTTCTTCAATATTTCATTGGCATACTTTGATTGTGAAATGAATACCTTTTTTGTCTAATTGATTTGAAGTACAAGGAAGAAATTCATCTCCCCAAACATAAACATGTCAAAATCTTTCTACACTTCTTCTAAAAAATTATTACACATAGCTTCATCTCCTCCAAAAATTATATTGTCAACACACACAACCACAATCACGATTTGATCTTTTCGACTTTGAAATAGAGATTCCCATCTATGGTACCTTTATTGAATCTTTTTTGTATCAAGTACCTATCCAACCTTGCATACCAAGCTCTAGAAGCTTGCTTCAATTCATACAATACTTTCTTCAATCTATAGACCATATCTGATTTGTTTGATAACTGAAATCCTTCTAGTTGTTCCATGTATACTTCTTCTTCCAACTCACCATTCAAGAAAGAAGACTTCACATCCATTTGATAAACCTTGAAATCCTTATGTGTTGCAAAATCCAAAAACATCTTGATAGCTTCCATTCTTGCCACTAGAGAAAATGTCTCCTCAAACTCTATTCCTTCTACTTGTGAGTAGCCCTTACACACAAGTCTTTCCTTGTTTCTCACCACTTCTCCATTCTCATTCAGTTTGTTCTAGAATACCCACTTAGTTCCAATTGTGTTCTTATTTTTTGGTCTTGGGACAAGTTCACAAGTCTGATTCTTCTCAATCTGTATTAGTTCATCTTCCATAGCCTTGATCTAGTATTCATCTTTGCATGCTTCAATCATTGTTTTAGGTTCAACTTTAGAAAGTAAACATAGATTTACCTGTTCTTCTATCATTGCAACTTTTCTCCTTGTCAAAACACCTTTCCTTTTGTCACCAATGATCTGATCTTTAGAATGATTCTTCTGCACATACTTAGGATTCTCAGGGATCCTTTACAGAGCTTCTTCTTCTTCAATCCAAACTTCTTTCTCCTTACATTCATCTCTATCATTTTCTCTACAAGATGACTCATCTGATTCATATCCATCTATCACCACTAAGTTCTTTTGTAAGTCTTCATCCACTTTGACACTTGCACTGTCAACAATCTTCTTCAACCTCTTGTTCTAGCATCGATAAGTTGTGCTTCTTGTAGAATATCCAAGAAAGATACCTTCATCAAATATTGTATCAACCTTTCCTAAGTTTTCTTCATCTCTTTTGATATAGCATTTTCTTCCAAACACTCTGAAGTATTTGACAGCAAGAATCCTTCCATACCACAACTCGTAGTGAGTCTTGGCACTATTTGCTCTTACTTGCACTATGTTAAGTATGTAGACAACAATATGAATTTCTTCTCTCAAGCAGACTTCCAGTAGGTTTTCCTCTTTCATCATTGTTCTTGCAGCTTCCTAGATAGTCCTATTCTTTCTTTAAACCATTCCATTCTACTGAGGAGTCCTAGGGGCAGATAAATGCCTCTTTATTCCATGACTGTCACAAAAATTGTTAAACTCATTAGAGGTGAACTATCCACCTCTGTCAGACCTCAAACACTTGATTTTCATGTTCGTTTCATTCTCAACCATGAATTTTAATGCTTTAAACTTATCTATGGCTTCTAATTTTTCTTTGAGAAAAGTAACCCAAGTCATTCTAGAGGAATCATCAATCAATAGCATGAAGTACCTATCACCTTGAAGACTTCTTACTCTGGTAGGACCACAAAGGTCTGTATACACCAGCTCCAACAATCCGATAGTAGATTGTTCTTTGACTTTGAAACTTATTCTTGCTTGCTTTCCAATCAAAAATTCCTTGTAGACAGCATCGATGGGCTTTGTAATATATGGAAGATCTCTCACAACTTGAATTAAACTGATTCTCACTAGGCTATCAAAATTGATGTGACACATCCTTCTATGACATAGCCAACTTTCATTCATCTATGTCATAAAGCAGTGACCATTAGCACCTTTAAGATGATAAACATTTCCATCTATCCTTCTTCCAATAGCAACCATAGTTTCAGATCCTTTTTTGATCTCACATCCATCATCTTGAAACATAAGATTATAGTCTTTGCCACACACTTTTCCAACACTCAAGAGGTTATGCCTTAAACCCTTAACATAAAGAACATTATCCATATTACGCTTTCCATCAAAACTGATTGAACCTTTTCCACATCTTAGAAGATGTGTCATCACCAAACTTAACTAGACCTCCATATTTTTCAAGTTTAACAAATTTTTATCACCGGTCATATGATTTGAGCATCCACTATCAATGATCCAATAGTTCTTCTCCTCTTTAGCATGAAAAGCAGTCACCTTAGCATTATGACCTGCTTTTGAAGCACTTTCCTTTATACATCTCTCAGAGTTAGTAGAATTTGATTTAACTTTTATAGCCATGAACAAGCATTCACTATCCTCATCATCCCCATAGTCATATTCAATATCAGATATACTGGCATCTTCTCTAACATAATAAATTTTTTTAATTGCTTTACCTTTTTTTTCCTTGTTCTTTTCATTTAAAGCTTTGTTTGGATATCTTGAAGCATAATGACTTATCTTTCCACAACTGAAAATTTTGAAAGGTAACTTATCTATGTACTTTCCAGTACCCTTTTTCATTCTCCTCACAATTTTTCTTCTACATCATCAAGATCCTCTTGATCTAATTCTTTAGTCATTTCTGATTTTCCATCCTTGGAAGCAATCTCAACTTTTGCATTACTTGAACCAAACTCTCTTAATTCAAAAGTAGTTAAAGTGCCAAGTAGCTGATCTCTTAGAGTAGTTATTTAGATTTTGAAATTCCTCAATAGAAGAAACCTTATGACTATAAGATTTAGGCAGATTTCTCAGTACCTTCTTTATAACCTCATCATCTTCAATATTTCCACCAAGTCTTTTGATGGAAATGACAACTTTGTCAACTTTCTGCATGTAGCTTGTAATGTTTTCATCCTCTAGCATCCACATATTTTGAAACATGATCTTTAGATTTTGCATCTTAGCTTGCTTGACCTTATCATCTCCTTCATAAATTATTTCCAGCTTTGTCCAGATTTCTTTAGCAATTTTTAGATTCATAACTTTCACAAGTTCAGTATTAGAAAGACCACTTAAAAGAGCATACATTGTTTTACCATTATTTTCAAAGGCCTTGATTTCATTGTCAGTGCTCAAAAAAATTGTAGGCATAGTGTATCTAGTCATAACAAACTTCCAAACTCCATATCCAACGGATAATAGAAAACCTTCCATCATTGTCTTCTAGAATGCATAATCTGATCCATCAAACAGAGGAGCATCTATCTTGTGCGCCATCCCAGATCCACCTCAAGCGGTTAAGCTTTCTTCTAAGGAACCTTGCTCTGATACCAATTTTTGAATGCACAATACAACTAAGAGGGGGGGTGAATCAATTGGACATTAAAACATCAAAACCCTCATTAATATTTAGATGATCCACATCAACTTTAATAACCTTTAATTTGTTATAGTGATTTAGCATGAAAATAGATAACAAAAACTGAAACACATCAACACTATGCATAATAGAACACCAGATTTACGTGGAAAACCCAAGAAGGGAAAAACCACGGTGAGGATTATGTCACAATATAAAGTAATTGCAACATTGAACACAACAGGCTCACTATGAGAGGGCTCACTACCCAAAAGAAAGAAGGGGTCATTGCCAAATTACAAAAAACAAGAAAGAACAATGTTATAGTGAGAAATCCATCTCAGTGAAACCAAAAAGTCCAACATAGCATCACCAACACATTCACATCCTTTTTGAAGATTGTAGACACCTTTTTCTCACTGCTTCCAGTAGTCTAACTCATTAAATCTTGCGGTGCACTTCACAACTCTGCAATTTGCATCACACACCTTACTCATTGATCCTACATCAACACAACACTTATTTATATCCTCTCCAACCTTGAAAACATTCTCCAAGGTTGGCTATGCACCTCAATTGTGCAAATTCAAATTAGGTCGACGCCAAAACATTCCCACGGTGGAAAGGAATGAAGGTGGACCTCATCACACCTTAACTCAGTCGTAAATCCACTCATAGATGTCATGTCACACTTCCAAAATCACCGAAGAAAATCCACAATTAGTGTAAACACCCAAGGTTGGTCGAACCTATGTAAACACCATCAAACATTTAAGTGCATGCTTCCTTCGATCCAAACATGACTCGCAGACCACATACAATTCTTTAACACAATCTGGTATATTCCAAAAACACCCTAAAATCCAACAAATTCCTTTGCAACAACTTTCACCTGAAGAACAAACTCATCATGTTCACCCAAATAATCTTCCACACACTACAACTCAATAAATCAACTTGAGGAGCACCAAAACATGAACAACTTCAACCAAAGGTAGATATGAACTTTATTAGCACGCTTCCAGAACTGCAATACTAAAAACCAAACTGCAAAGAAATGCAGAGCAAAACCATTTCTCCCAAACACTACTGCAATACACAGCTCACACACTAGTGAACACAACTTTCTCTACACAATGATCCAAAACAAGAAACTTTGGATATAACACCTCTGATCAAAATATCTAAACCACACAAGCAGATCGCCAACATAGAAGAAATGTAGAGAAAAACTAGAACACCACTTTATATGCTATAACACCTCTACAACACAGTTTCCTCTTTTATTCAAATTTTCGCAAAAGCACTTGGAAACTAAGCACCAAAAACACATTATCATCATCTTCACCACTTCGTCATCATCACCAAACCAATTGCATCACAGAAACTCAAATAAGACCCACAAACAGAAGCTTATCAAAGCAACACTAGAGGTTGACAGTAGTAACACTTACTAATGACAACATAATGAAACTAATCAAAGCATCATCACAAATTTTCAACCATCACCAGTTGACATCAATGACAACACAAACATAAGCTTGTTGACATCAATGAAAACACCAACTACTAATACTTTCAATAGTTTCTCCCCCCCATTTTGAACAAAAACATGCTAACTTATTAGCGGAACAAGTTGTAACCCTCTTGAACCAGTAATTTGATTAACCCATGATGGTAAAGGGAATTTTCATGCCCATTTCTTATCTACGCATCCTTTGTAACGAGTAAGGTAAATTGACAAGATAACTAGTATGCAAATGGAATAATAACCTGAAGTTATCATAACAAAATGTAAGCATACCTACCTTCATAGGTGATATACTGGATAACAAACTTTGCAAGATCACACAATTTAGGTAGTTAATCTTGTTTCATATCCTAACCATGCACCATTTCAATTTATTCCACACGTTGTAGGAACTATTTCCATATGATTTTTAAATCTTTGACCTTGTTGGGCCCTATAGGAAAGAATGTTTCACCAGTTTGGGGTAACCCAATGATCCAAGGACTTTCGAAGACCATAACTTTTGACTCAAGAGTGTGTTTGACTTGAAATTTCATGTGGAGGAGCATCTTGAAGAGGTGATTCCAACCCCAATAGAACTTGTTAGATTGGAGCACATCTCAACACTTTTTTCGAGGTTGTTTTCAACCGTTTAAGGCCTTAAAATGAGATTTTCATGCTTTTCTAGCACTTTCCAAATTTGAGTTTTTTTTAAAGATTTTTCATGTAATTAGAAAATTTATTTACGATTAGTCTTACTTTAGTTAGACTCATATAATTTACAAGTTTCACAACCAAACAAGTAAGCATGTAATAGTACTAAAAATAGATAGATTTTTAGGAGGAATTTTACTAGTTAAAGAATTTTTTTAGTTAGAGAAGATAGAATGGAATGAGAATTGAAAGAGCTAATTGAAGAATTCAAAGTAATCATACTTGTGTTTTGATTTAATGTTCTTAATGAAATTCATACCAAGTGTGGTTGCATTATCTAGTATCAAAGTGGGAAGATGGTTGGGAGAGGAAGAGGAAGAGCGGGTCTTGCTCAGATGTATAGAGACATGCAAAATCTACAAAGTAGCGGAGTTTGCAAGTATGATTGAAGATCAAAGGATAAGACAAAGGGAAGGTAAATCTGATGAAGAAATCGAATATGAAGATCAACATGTAGAACATGAAGAGGGAGCACAATTGGGACGCTTAAATTTTGAAGAAAGGATGCTTCGAGCATTAGAAAGGAAAAATGAAGGAATTAAAGTTGAAGTTTCAGAGTATGTAAGAAATCTTAAACCAGAGGATTTGATAGATTGGTTGAATGACATGTGAAATTATTTGAATGAAAGACTATGACAAAGGAAAAGAAAGCTAAATTTGCATGCACCAAGCTAAAGGGTCATGCAATGATCTAGTGGGATCACCTGCAAAAGGAAAGAACCAAAAAGGGAAAGAAAGAAAAAAATGTGGAATAAAATGGGGAAGAAGTTAAGAGAGAAGTTCCTACATATGGACTATAAAAAAACTTTTTCGTAGATTACAGAACTTGAAGTAGAAATTGTCTACTATGTAGCACTATACAAATGAATTACAAGTTGTCCATTTGCATGGAGCCTCAAGAAATTGATAAATAGATGGCTACAAGGTATGCAAATGGTTTAAAATTTTCCATTTAAGATGAACTAAGCATGTATAAGGTGAGCAATGTAGAAGAAGCATACTAGATAGTTTTGAAGGCAGGAGAAAAACAAAGTAGACAATATTTTCAAAGAGGTAGAGTGGGGAGAGGGACAACACCTCCATCATGAGGTGTTTCTAACTATAGTCGAGGAGAATCATCCCAAGGGGCAGATAAATCAAAAGATACTCGACAAGATCCTCAAGGTCAATAAAAAGGAAGAGGATTTCCAAGGGGAAAAGGTTTATGGTGGTGGTAGAGGCTGGGATAATCCAAGAAAACCTTTCATTTGTTATAGATGTGGTGAAGGAGGTCATAAGGCATTTGAATTTCCAAACTATCAGATGAAAGAACGGAGACAAGGGGAACAACCCAAAATAAACTTAGTTAAAGATGGAAATGAAGGAGCATATCAAGAGGTCCCACCAATGTGGGAGAGAGCTTCATGATAAGAGAAATGGTGATTCCAAAAAAGGGTCAAATGCAGACCAACAATCGTGATGATTCATGGCTTCAAACCAATATTTTTTAAATCAAATGCACTTCAATAAGAAAGGTATGTCAATTTATTATTGATGGTGGTAGTTGTGAAAACGTGGTTTCTAAAGAAATGGTAGATAAACTAAATTTAAACTCTAAAAACCATCCACACCCTTCCCATATTGTATGGTTTAAAAAGGGGAATGAATTTATTGTTGATAAGAGGTGCTTAAATAAGTTTTCTATAAAAGAGGCTTATAAGGATTAAATATGGTGTGATGTCATTCCAATTGATGAATGTCATGTGTTGTTGGGAAGGCCATGGCAATATGATAGGAAGATAATGCAAGATGGGGAAAATAATACATACACCTTTTGGAAAGATGGTTCTAAGGTGACTTTATTACCCTTTAAGGATGAAGGGAAAATTGAGAATATGTTCTCCATGAGAGAACTCATCAAAGAAATGAAAGTGATCGAGTTCTATTATGTGCTTTTGGTGCACAGAGAAGGAGGTGAAGAAATACCCATACCAAAAAAAGTTGCAAAGGTATTAGAAGAATACACCAATGTTGTGCCAGATGAGTTGCCAAATGGGCTACCACCAAAAAGAGATATTCAACATCACATTGATCTAATTCTAGAAGCGTCCCTACCTAATTAGACAGCTTATAGGATGAGTCCTACACAACATGCAAAGATCAATAGGCAAGTGACAGATCTTATAAGGAAATGTGTGGTGAGGGAGAGCAAGAGTTGGTATGATGTAACTACATTATTGACGCCAAAGAAGGATGACACGTGGAGGACGTGCATAGATAGTAGAGAAATTAAAAAAATCACCATCAAATATCAATTTCTATACCTTGTTTGGTTTACATGATGGATGCAATTGCAAAGGCTACATAACAAAATTAATCTACGAAGTGGTTACCACCAGATCCAAATTTGAAAAGGGGATGAGTGGAAAACAACCTTCAAGACTAGGGATGGATTATATGAGTGAATGGTTATGCATTTAGGCTATCCAATGCACTCACTAGCTTCACGAGGCTAATGAAAATTGTGGTGTGGCCTTACAGTGGTAAGTTTGTGGTAGTTTATTCTAATGATATTTTGGTTTTTAGTAAGGGAAAAGAAGAGCACCTACAACATTTGAGAATCATATTAGGTGTGTTGAGGAAATAAAAACTCTATGCAAACTTAAAGTACAGGTTCATGTAAGAAAGTCTAGTATTTTTGGGATTTGTCATTTCTCAGTCAAAATGGATGTAGAAAAGGTCAAAGCAATTGTGGAATGACCTAGTCAAATGAGCATAACAGAGGTAAGAAGATTTCATGGGTTAGCCACATTTTATCAAAAATTCATCCAAAATTTCAGTAATATAATAACACCCATAACAAACTACACCAAAGGAAGGGAGTTTGTATGGACTAGAGAGGTTAAGAACATTTTTAAATTTCCAAAAAAAAAGGTGACAAAAGCTCCTATTTTAGCATTACCATATTTTGATAAAGCATTTGGCATGTGGGCATTGGAGTTGTACTAAGTCAAACAAGTAGCCTATAGCTTTCTTATGTGAAAATTTGAATGAGTATATGCAATTGTGCAAGCACTGAGACATTGGAGGCATTACTTAGTGCCCAAGGAATTTGTGTTATTCATAGACCATATTGCTTTAAAATATTTAAATACACAAAAAAGGTTGAATAGCAAGCATGCAAAATGGGTCTCTTTTTTACAAGGATACACCTTTGTTCTGAAGCATACATTAGAAAAACATAACCAAGTTGCAGATGCTCTAAGGAGGTGTACTATCGACAATGAAAAGTGAGGTGATTGGTTTTGATGCTATGAAAGATTTATATATCTAATGATGATTTTTGGGAGATTGTGGAACAACTGAAGACCCCACTAGTTGGCAGCACAAATCACATTGAAGGTGCATATTTGATGCAAAATGGCTACCTCTTCAAAGAAAAACAACTGTGTATTCCAACTCGGCCTATGAGAGATAACATTATCAAAGAGCATTATAATAGTGGGTTGATTTGACAGTTTGGCAAAGATAAGACTATATAGTCTTAGTAGACTATAGGTACTACTGGCCAAAGATGAAAAGAGACATAACCAAATATGTAGCAAGGTGTTGAATCTATCGAGTGGCTAGAGGACACTCACAAAATACAAATTTATACGTCATTACAAGTGCTATGAGGACCATGGATAGATTTAAGCATGGATTGTCTTGGGTCTACCAAACACGAGGTAATGAATCCATTTTTGTGGTTGTTGACAGGTTCTCTAAGATGGCTCATTATGATCATCTTCCTTATTCTCATACATATATAATACACATGATTCATACTCTCATCTCCCACTTTTTCCTTCCTTATATAGCCTTTTAATGCCTCTTCATAATTTCTTTATATCATATCATTTTATGACAACACTTATCTTCTTCCCACAAATAAACATTTTATTTTATTATATTTTCCCTTTTATAGTTAGTTTACCCATATTAGAAGTGTTTTAGGACTATTTAATCGATATATAATGAATATATAAGTCTAGAAATGACCCAAATTACATGTGGTATTGTGCAACATCTTGTATGTTGCCAACATCTAGCAATCCCTTAGCTCTATAACTTGCAAAATGAAAATATGCTCTACAATATTTGTTAAACTAACTATGCTCACATAAATTTAAATCTCCTCTAAGTAAACAATAAAAACACCAACCATCATTTTATTAATAAGAGTCCAAGACCTTCACCAATGTGTCCATCAAACTTGTCAATCTTTGAACAAAATGTAGCTTCAATCACTCACAAATCTATAAAACAACTCAAGTCAGAAGCTCCTATTGCAGCCAAAAAAATCCAAAACACCTCAGAAAAAGTACCCCCTTCTTAATAGAACCAAGTCTCATACCAAACGTTGTTAAAAAGGGTAAACTACTAAAAATGTAAACTTCTCAAAAGAGTATTGGAAATATAATATTTGTTAATGCAACATTAGATTAACCATTAAAATCATGTGGAAGTATATAACAACAAATTAGAAATCAGCAAACCATAAAAATATGACATCGGATGTACATAGAAAAACTTTTTCAAGAAAAAACTCCAACTAAGAGAATACAAATCCATATTAATTTTTGAAACAAGCATATATAATCAACAAATTTCTCCCTTCAATTCAACAACATTCTAGTAGTATCTATATATCTATAAATAATCGATAAAACCTCTATCCAATGCATACAATACAAGAGTTGGGAGGAAACCACAAATAGATTTTTTAAACCATAACACTCAAAACCAATGTATGATAAAAAACTAACACCCTTATAATATAAGCAATGTGCATGAATAAAAATGTAACTCCTCAAGCTCTTTGACACATATGAAAAGTGAGAAAAAGTCCTCAAAAAGTAGTCCTCCATTATGCTCTCCATTACACATTGTAGGCCCACCCAACATGCAAAGATTCTCTGCTCTCTTTCCTAGCACCTAGGATTGGGGAAGTGGTGTAAATGAAGTCAAGTCAAACCATAATCACCATTGTAATACTCCACCTCCCTCCTGAATGCAACCACAACTAATACTTACAAATTACAAGTAGAAGAGTAAAATAATAATATCCCACAACTGACTACATGGGCATCCAAATACACATTCTAAGATGTTAGAAATCCAACATTAGAAAATACGATTGCAATTAAATATCACACTATCCTAACATTTAAAGAAAAAAATTTAAGAACCCATGTTCTCTACCTTCATTATTAGACTAATCTTTGAAAAATCCAAAAACACCTTGGAATGCCATAAATTATGTGATGATAATATAATTCAGTCCTTTTGACATGTCTTGCCCTCAATACTTTTCATGCCCGATATCTTTGAGGGTAAGTATCAAGTTTTGTAAGATAATTACATAAAACATCTTACATTAGTGACTATGATCCATTGATGAAGTTGTGTGGCTCATCAAGGTCATAAAAGAGGGGATTCACAAATTTCCTTTCAAACTTAGCCCAACGAGATCAGTGTTTCATGTCAATGTCACGAAAAAAGGACTGACAATGACTTCTCTTTGAACCATGCTTGCTCTGCAGTACCTACAGAAGTATATCAGTCAAATGTACATTCTAGTTTTTTTATGTTCTTTGCTTTTGTACATCATTGAAGGTGCAATTGATATTATCATTCCACCCTTGTCTTCCATGCCTTGTAATTCTTCTGGAACGTCCATTTATGAAATGTCATTCTTGTAAAATCGTTAATGTTGCAATCCTTCTTTCTTCTTGTTCTGCTGTTCACAAGTGTTATATTATAGAGTGCCCTCAAAAACTAAAAACTAGCAGATGAAGTGAGCTAGTTGCCAAAGACTGGAAGCTTCATAAATCACATTCACCTTTACCTTTTCTTCACTGAATACTTATCATGTTTTCACATAGAGCATACTACCAGTTAACCTTAATAAGCTACCGGAACTTCATAAGACCATGGTGACCAGTTTAGCAAACAACCTGCAGTTCTTCCAAACTTTTGAGTTTCACTGCATTGTATTTTGCTTCCATCTCACATATTTAACACTAGTATCTTCAATTAGACACTAAAAATTGCAACGAGCTTTGTAGAGATAAGTTAAACATAATTCATTTCAGAATTCTCTCCTAGAGTGCAACAGTGCTACCACAGAAGTAGCACCAAAATTTGGCCTTCACAAATGGGCAAAACTTATTCATCATTACCTTACAATCATAAGTTATATAATGACTTAGATCCCTCAGATCTTGACCTCTGGCACACAACATCCCTCAATTGGTTGCACCATTTCAGGTGCCATACAATCTTAATTAAGGTGGCTACAGAAAATATAATTCAATAGGTTTAAAACTAGTGCAGCAATAAATTTTCAAAAAAACATTAAATGCAAAATTCTATATATCGTAGTTCACAGTTAAAGGAAATGCATGTTTAAACTACAAGTCATCGGATAGACCATGCAAAAGTTGAGGAACATAATCAATAAGCCCCATATATAACCCCACTTTCCCTGACTAATAAGAAAAGTTTAAGCACTGATTTTCCAAAGAAAAGTTAAAACAAATTAGATAATTTTAGTTCATTTAACAACTACATCATGGCACATGATCCTGGATGCTCAAATCTTATTCTTGATGTTGATGATAAAATTGTTGCACACTATGCACCCCAGCACCACCAATTTTATAAACCAATTGCTGGAAAAACATCTTGAAATAAAATTTACAGCAATAGAGATACTGAATGTTCCCCAATGCTGATAAATTGGATTGCCACTAATGACTGCACAGAAGAAAGAGCAAAGATCTGCCCGAGCTTTGAGCATTTCCAAATTGTTCCATAATGTGAAATAGGATTATAAAGAGCACGTGAACCATTTGTCTACAAGTAGAATCAATGGCCTAAAGATAATAAGTAGGCTGGCAATATGATTAACAGGATGCAACCCCATGATCACTTGAAATAACCATATAATTCTAGATAGCAAATGCAGAGATTCCATGGATTTGATGTAGATGTAGTAGGCCCTTTCAGTAAAACTCTGAAAAAACAGAAAGGAAGATAAGCATTGGCACCATGTACAGGCCATGATGCAAACTGCCCAGGCCTGCAAATTGTCTGGTCATTTCTATGCTGTCGCAAATCTGTCCAATGCTTCCCATCCAATGAACCCTGTAGTAGAATGGCAACACTCAGAAACAGGGAACCATATATTTCTTTGATACATATTTACATAATCAAATATAAGAATCATACAAATGTCCACCACAGATGCAATACCTGCAAACTCCATGATCGAATGTAACCCATTGAGCCATCCTGTCTTAGTGTGTAGTAATTACACATTAGCTGTATCAAAAAATACAAAATAAGAATCTCAAACACCTCCTCCAGTAAGAGCAAAAGAATTGAAACAAAGACCACCACAGCTTTTTACAGACATTGCAACCTAATAAACATTAGACGATGGGCATGTTTATTTATTGATAACACCCAAAAAGCATTCATTTTGAGGTGGCACAAGAATTGAGGAGACTGTGAAACCTCATATAGAAAACAGCATTAAAATGACAGATTCCACGTGCCATCTAGTCTTAGCATAGAAACATACTGTACAATAATAGCAAGATGTCTTCTTTTAGATGCAAGAACCAGAGTTGAAATGATCCTTTCATGTACCCTAAGACTCCAGCATAGAGCGTAGAAGTTTCATACAATATAACCATAAATTTTGTTGCTAATACAAGCATGCAACTTGAAAGCAATAACAAACACAAGCAAATTTAAATCCCCTAAATTTTTGTTAATCCTAATCAAGAAAAATGGCAATTACAAGTATGAGAAAACATATATAACAAAAGTTCTACCTATGATTAAACCAATTATTTCAAAAATACCTTGATACTTGCACTGAATAAGCATAAGCAAGAAACAAATCAAAGGAACTGATGTTTTAATCTACTATGAGCAGATTTTATATCATAATAATACATTGAGCAGTTCCAAATGGCAGCTAATTTGGTCTGCAAAATACTCATGTAAAGAAAGTAAAAATATCCATGCAAAGAAAGTATGTACAATCTAGAGACACAATGCAATCGAAACTTGAAAGCAACTATTGCAGAGTTGCAGTTCCCATAATTTTATGCTTGCCCAAAAACTGTTTATACAATATTCAGACCACACAGTCTCTTGATTTTCAAAACTCAAATTCAGACTTCAAAGCCTATCAATCTGAAAACATAGTTTTAAGATGACACTATAACCATTGACAAAATACCACAAGTGACAATAGCAACAGCAGTATAAATGCAATTGGTGCTGATGTGAAATTAGTTTGAGTCTTAGTTACAAAGATACTCATATCCTAACCTTTGGTACTCCTCTGCTGTCCCAGAAATGCGTACACCTCAAAGACATGTGTACATCTCCAGACATTGAAAATTCTTTGCATCATCATGAATCTCCTAGAAGCATCCCTTGAGAATTGGGAAACTTCCTATAGAGATTTCTTAGATATATCATATAAATTACATTAAGTGTTCTTAAAGTGCTGATATGTGGCTGACAAAAGTTAATAGAACTAAAGGAATACACAAATAAAGTAGTAATTTTACATTTTTTACATAGATATTTACAGTTTCTTTTTAAAAAGAAAATTTTCTTATCAAATCTCAAAAAATATTTGCATAGTGTATTTATTTATTTGTTGTTTTTAGATTTTAAAAGTTCAAAAAATGCCTTAAAATCGTCAAAACCATGGGTTTTATTGTCTAAATCCACAGGTTTTACCCTAAAAACAACCCAATCACTGATAAACCACTCAAAACCACAGAAGACCACAAATATCTCTGTAAAAACCACACATTTTACTACTAGAACCACCAATTTTTTGGTCAAAACCACTTTGTTTAAGGTTAAACCACTTCGTAATTGCCAAATCCACGAGTTTACTAAAACCACATGTACTGTTAAAACTACTTATATATCTGCTAAAACCGCACATATTCTGTCCAAAACCACAGGTTTTATGATCAAAACTGCCTATTGTAGTGTGAAAACTGTGCATATTTTTTCCAAAACCATGAGTAAATTATGAGAACCATGCATTATCCAATCAAAAACTGCCTATGTAAGGGTTAAAACCACTATTATTTCTGCCAAAACCACCCAAACAACCACACAAAAACTGCAGGTTTACCCAGCTAAACCACTTCATCACCAGTCCTCAACCCTTAAAACCACAAATTTACTACTTAAACCACAGGTTTCAACTATTAAAACTTCCATAAAACATGCCAAAAAACTGCATTCAATCCAATTAAAACAGACCTCCATAAAAATATTTTCCACAGAAAAGCACTTGGGATTTTTCTCTACGCCATTGAGAGCCATCAATAGTATCTATTAAGGTAGTCTAGATTTGAATGAGCTATGAAAGGAAAGTCAGTTTCAATTAATTGACAAAGGCCAAATTTTTCCTATAGCTACCAGTGAGAATCCACTTGCCTTGAAGCTATGTTGTTTGCAGTCCGCATAACTCATGTGTAAAGGAAGTCGAATAGACAATATCCTATACAATTAAACGTGTGTCTGTCACTGTCTAGTATTGCAAATACAACTCTTCTCTATTCTTACAGAGAAAAACAACGCTCTTTTATTGCAGTATTAAACACTCATTGGTACGAGTACTTCTACTTACCATCAATAACTGTAAAAATGATAATGAAGTTCTTGGCAGATTTACCACTTGCAAATCATAATCATCATTGGCTTTATAACTAATATCATGGGTTTATAGCCGATACCACCCATTTCTAGTTAAAAACTGCCATTGATACAGCAAACCATCCAAAAACGTGCCAAAACTATGCTCAACTATCAAAACTACCCTCCACCAACCAACCACAATCATGTGGTCGACCGAGGGCTAATCTACAAGGGGCTTAAGCAATCCCCCTTCCCCCCCCATCCATTTATTTTTTCCAGTGTACCTCAAGGACGCGTCCCCCCCCCCAAAATCCTGAGCGTTCCCGGAACGGGGACATCCCCTAGACGTGGGGACGGCATTCCCAAGTCCCCAACAGCGCCACCAATTTTGCCACTCGCCGTCGGGGACACAGGGGCATCCTAGCGTTCCCTAGACACTGAGGGGGACGCTTGCCCGTCCCTCAAGCGTCCCAAGGATGCCCAGGCGTCCCCCACGACGGCAACTTCAAACACGTGTTTAAAAAAAACACATTTTTTTATTATTTCTTTGGCTCTATTTGTACTTGTTTTGATATCATGCTACTCATTGTAATCATCTTTATGATTAGATATTTTTTATATCATATAAAAGAAATCTTCCATTTGCCAATTCAACAATTTAAAATTTTATGTAGTATTGAGTATTCTAATTTCTAATTAGTAATTCGATTGAAAACTTCAATGTTCAATGTTCAAGTATTTACTATTTAGTATTTCAATTTGGCATTTGCAATTTTGCTATTTTACTTCTTAATAGTCTTATACATCTTTTCATAACTAGCATTTTAAGTACCATATGTATAGTATATAGTATATACACCCTCCACCCTTCCCCCACCGCCCTCCCCCTGCCGTCCCCAAATTGAGGCCCATTTGTCCCCCGTCCTAGAAACCCGTCCCCCATTCTGGCGTCCCCACGTCCCCGATAGTGGTGTAACTATGATTTTTTCTAAAAGGAACCTATCGATTAAACTGTCATAATTTTCACATAATTGAATAGATTTTCAAAATTTTGCGATCATTGGAAAGCTAACTTGGAGCACTACACAATTACACAAACCGTCCTTCCACATTCTTCATGGATTTTGAGGTATACTCATTTGAACTTGGCACTTCTTTGTAATCTTTAAATGCACATAACTGCTGTGTATGAAATCAGAATTCAATGAACCTTTTTTTTTAATTGCATAGAAAATCATGAAGAATTCATTGGTGAAATTATTTTTGCTGTGTTCTCACATATTTTTCTAGTTTTTTGCAGGGTTTTATCATTTTGCAGTTTCCACGAACATTTTCTTGTAGCTTTCTAGTTTGCCAAAGATAAATATTTTGAAACTACTAATCATTATATGGTGGTCGAAGACAATTTGAAAACTACTAATCATTTTTCTTTCAGCATTGCTTGTCAAAGATTGATATCAATTCGCTGAATTAGCCACATTTTGTTTATATAAGGGAAATTTTACCTGTTTGTTGTGTTTAAGAATTTTTAGAGTGTGTATGCTCTCTCCTTGCACTGCAAAGAGATCTTGGGGATCAAAAGCACTCTTACAGTTCTAATTTGTTGTGTTATCCCAAGGGTCTTAGTGTGTTTGCTCTCTCCTTGCACTACAAAGAGATCTTGGAGATCAAAAGCACTTAAATTCCTTTCCCTTTTAGGGGCCTATCTAAGGATTTCATCACCCTAGAGGACAACCTCAACAATGTTTTATGGCGGAGTATATAAAAGGGGAGACTGAAATTTGTACCTCAATAAGGAGCAATCCTTGTGTCTAGCAAAGCCCCAAGACCCTCAATCTACCGAGACTTGTAAGATGAAGAAATGAGTAGAGACCCTCCTAGTTGCATGCATGTAGATAGGCCCTTAGTTCATGGATTCCCCTAGTGAGCTTGTGCATAGAAGGCTAAGACCTTTTGGCCATTTTCTAGTGTCATGCAAGGGACGCGTATCGCCCCCTGAAGTTACTCACAATGTACTTCCATGTGGTGAGATTGAGCTAACCAAGGTAAAGCCTTTGGCCACTTTTGGTAATGGAATTCACGTGTACGCGACTTTCCCTAGCTATCCATTCATAGGTAGATAGTATTTGTAGATTAATTTCTATTGTGGACCCACACTTGGAAACACACCCACCTAAATAATATAGGTTGTGCATATGTTTGATTTATCTTTTTGTGTGAAACTAGTGATTATCCTTATACCTTGTCACCTAAACCAGTGTGTTTACTTTGTTGAGTTTTCTTGCATCAAATCCTAGGACAAAATTTTGAATCCTGTTGCCAAATCTTCATGTGAAAACAATGCATTTGAACATCAAACTTTGAGAAGATTAAACATCCCTTGCCCGAAGGTCGAAACCAAGAAACCAATCCTAAGTCCATTATCCAATCCTAACTTTACCTTACATCTTTCCAAGACTTTTCCAACTCATATCCATATCATCCTAGTTTCACCAATCTAAACTCAAAATTGGAATTGAGACCTTTATCCTATTATCATCCCCCCATCATAGCTTACTTAAGAACTTGGCCTATCTTAAGTCTAATTTAATCCAACTTGATCTTGTCTTGCTTAAGAACTTGTCTATCTTAAGAATAGATATCCAGTTTTATCCATCAAATGAACCAAGGTCTTGAAATATAGTTTTAGTTTTAATCCTCTTAATCCAAACCAAACCTTCATCCTCATCCAATCCAATGATCATCCTATCAACCTTAATGTTTAAATGCAAGTCTTTTCAAATTCATCCTTTTGTCAAGTCATAGTCAAATCAAACTCATCCTAGAATCTTAGTTGCATCCAACCACCTTGTGATCCTTTATCATTACACCATGGATCCTTGGTTTAAGAACTTTATCATGCAAGATAGAACTCCTAGTCTTGCTACCATCTCTAAATCCAATCCAAAATCCAAAGTCACATGTAGAGTGGCTCCTAAAACTATACATCCATTAGATGAGATCTTTTATCCCAATCAAATCAAAAATCCTTTTGTTGATGATGATCAAGATGAATATCCTGATGATAATAGCTTTGATGATGAGCTTGTTGTGCATAAACTTGCTATAAACTTTTGTCCTTCACCTACATCTATGCAAGAACCTCCCAATCAAAACCCAATTAGCATCAGTCATTATGCTAAACCCGCATCCAGTGGTTGCCCTTATGATACTTTTGATAAAGGAAGCACCAATTTAAAGCAAGGTCCTTATGTCCAATCCATGTTTCCAAGCTCAATTTCATGTGAGCACAACATATCCTCCACACCCTGGAGATCCTTCATCTTCCTCCTTACACTCCAACATATCCTATCCATCCACCCAAAACATTAATCCACATTACAAACCCACGAAATCCAATCATCCTTTTGAAATTTCCTTCGAGGAATACTAGCAAAGGAAGAATATCCATCACACAAAGCCAATGATTTTGCTTCTCCCAAGCCTACCCAAGAGTCGTCTGGTACCATGCCTATCCAGCAAGTAGCACCATACAACCAAAATTCTAGTAACATGCCCATCAAAGATCAAGCACCATCATGTAAGGATCTTGTCAATCCCAAGTATATTGAGCATGAACAAGAAAATCCTAGCAACATGCCTCCCCATCAAATACCATCATGCAATATGATACCTATTCAACCCATCAAAAAGTCTACTAGTCCCATCCTTGTCCAAAGTCAAATACTATCATACAAATCAATGCCCACTAAACCTATCCAAGAGCCTATTATCCTAGGTTCAAGTCAAAATCCATATGTTGATGATCCAAAGCTTATCAAGCCTATCCAAGAAACTTCTATGGTTCATCCTAAATCAAGAGCTATGTCAAGAAACAAATCCAAAGCAGGTTCAAACATGTCCTCAACCAAGTCAAGGTTAAATCATTCAATCTCAAATCAAATTGTTCAATAGAAACCCATCCAAGCTACTCCAATTATGATTATGATCCTAGCTATGATCAAGAGATCCAAGTATTGCTATCCACAATCAAGAGATCCAAAATATTCCTATCCATTATCCAACAACATTTACCTCCTATGATGAGACACTTGATCCCCAAGCAATCAAGAGATCCAAAATAATCCTACCCATTATCCAACAACATTTACCTCCTATGATGAGACACTTGATCCCCAAGAAAACATAGACAATCAAATAAATGACTATGATCATATCACATAGAATTCTAATGAGCAAACCGGTCATCAAGACCTTCATCATATCAAACAAGAGTACAAGAAAGTCACAATGGATACTATTAAACATTTAGATGATCATGATATAACTATACATGATAAGAAAACATCAATATCATGTTATCAATTAGGATCAACTAACTTTATCAAATCAGACTTTCTCACAAATGGGACAGTAACAAGTTCTAATTGTCCTCAACAAAACACCCATGGGCTAGCATCATGCTTTGAAAATAAGTATCCCATCGCAAACAAGATATGTAAAATGATGAACTATCAAGGAAAAGGATTGGGCCTTCATGAGCAAGGTATCATAGAGCCGATCCCAATCTATATTAATAATGGTCAAGGCATCGGATGTAGGTCTTCTACCAAAAAATCTAATGATGTTAGTGGTATTTCAATGATCACTAAGGGAACTTCATCCAATGTGAACATCAAGATAGGGACCATTCATAGCCCCTTGATGCCAACAATCCTTCTACGTCCACAATCCTTAACAACAAACATTATCCTCCACGTCTTCCACCCCTCAATCAAGACCAACAAAATCATAGAAAATATAAAGCAAATGCTCCAAATCAAACTTCAAAAGCATATGAATACAAAAATCAAGCAAAAGCAATATGGGTCCCAAAGCAAACTGACCCATTCAAATCAAATGAAACGAAATTTCCATATCAAAATATGAAGGTACATCAAAAGATGCACCCTACATATAATAAGTGTCCACTGCCTTCCAACTTGTACAAGAATGTTGGTTCTAATCACTATCCTAATCCCACATTCAAACTTCATAATCTCAAATCCAAATTCCATAATCCACCATCTCAAGTTTGGCGAGTCAAAAATATGCCAAACCAATCTGCATTGCTTGTTTATCCATCCAAACTCAATAAATCGCAATCACCTAAATCCACATTCAAAATCCCTCATCAAAATCCAAAGTCACGTTTAAAATCCAAAAAATCCAATGTCCAAATATGTCGTGTTGTGGCAGCAATGCTTCACCAAAGAGCTATGATGGTACTCTATCAAAATGTAAACCTCTAGATAAGGCCAACTTAGTCATCAATGAGGATCACTTCAACATCAAAGGATTGTACAAGACTGCTTTAATCTTGACAAAGCAACTACTTCAAGCAAGACATTATTGGCATGTAATGACTATCGCATTGCCATCAACTATATCAAATAGACAAGAACATGTAAAGACATTTTTGAGTATCAATCTAAAAGTGACATTAACTCAAAAAATAAAATAAATTAAGAAAAAAACAAAAAGATCCAAAAAAAAATCAAAATAGTAAAGAGAAATCATTTATCCAATGGTGAAAACCGTTTTCATGGTGCCTTGGATAAGTACCATGATGAAAACCTGTTCACGAGCGTCACGTGTAAATCAATTGGCTACATACTTTGGACTTGGGGGCAAGTTGTCTCATCTACCCCATATTATCTTCCTATTCATCTTAATCCATCATCTCTGTCTCCTTACTATCATCCCCCATCATCGACCCTATTTAATGTTGATCTTGATAAGGACTTTGATCTTGATATGGATTGAGGTTTGATTTTGCTAAATGATTTGATAAACACTTGACATAGTGCATCCTTCTGCAACAATTCTTCTACCCACATTAATATCACTTATGCCATACCTTGTATCACTTTACTTCAACATCTTGAACAACATTTGCAAAGTAAGATGTTTTCCTTTGTGATATAGTCCTTGGAGATCACATCCTTCTTTTCCATTCAGTATCATTAATCCTTTAACACATTCATCTACCTATCCATTATTGCTAAGACCTTAACCCATTAATCTGCCTTTCCATCCACTATCAACAATCCTTTGATCCATCCATCCAATTCATCCAACCCCTTATCCTAAATCAACCTCTCTCACATCCATGTTTCTAGACTTGGTGTTCCCTTGTCATTAATTATCATATGGAGACAATAATCCCATTCAAAAGTAACCCAATGCCATAATCCAACAACAATTCAATGCAATCATCCCAAGCAATCCAACGCAATCATAAAGCAATTAATCCACCACAAGCAATCCTTATCCACACATCTTGCCAAGCACTCTAGCTAATCATCCTAAAATCATCCAAGGGTTTTGTTCGTAACCTTGCATTAGCATCTTAATCCAATCAACCATTATCATCAAGATACATCATTCCCAATTGAAAGATCCCCACCCAAATCTGATTTGATTTTCTAAGTTTTGTCTTTTCAAAGTCTTTGACCAGTGAATAGGAAGATTTTCGTTTTTTTTTTTTTTTTGCTTTTCTGATTTTTTGTGTGTTTTTGTTGAATGTTGATTTATGCAACGATATTGCAAACTAAAGAAAGGAAATTGCTGCTAAAACTTAAATAAATCATACAATTTAAATAGAGAGCAATAATGATGAATTTATTGGCTCAAATGTTATTGTACATACCACAAATCTGCATATAACAATCTGATATAAACTTGAACAGCAAGACAAACCCTTTTCAACTTCTTCCCAGCTTCACAAATCTGCCCCAGGGTCTGATATGAATTTCCAGCTAATTGAATATGCAAATCAGATCTAATAATTGGTATGAAACCCTTCGTAGCACCTAGGGTTTGAAACCTGTGATCTTGAAATGATGTAGCAAGCTGAGGTATGGTATAAAATGAGTTGTCTAGGCCTTGAAAAGGCTTATACTGCTTATGGCTGCCCCTGATCTGTTGCAATATGCTGATATAATACTGTTGCAAACTCGGATCTGAAAAATATATACCTGAAACTCATCCAATAAAGCCCAAATGAAGACCCAAGGTAAGCCCTCCCCAAAGGTGAACTAGGTTCTCGTCCAATTCATGATAGCCTTTGAGAGTTTTTGTTCCCACAAGGCTGAAACAATGTTGAAACCCTTCTCCAAAACTCAACCTGCAAATTGTTTTTGTCAAAATGAGAATAGAATGCTCAAAAAGGAGCCCAACACATTGTCTTATAACCTCTCATGGACCTTTTTTTTTAATAAAAATCAATAAAATAATCCTCCTTGAGGGTCTTTCCTCAGCAAAAGAAAGGACCACTTTTTAAAAACAACTTGAGTTGCTAGGATGGGGCATTTTTCACTATTCACCTTATGATTTTCAGTTACTATTCACCTTTTACTATTCCATTAAAGCAAACCTTAATATTTTCACTTTAACCCTAGATTCATCAACTGAACTCCAAACTGAAAAGCTCATAAGGATCCCAGCTAAATTTCACAACCCTCGACTGGGTCCCCTAACCATTTTGCTGACCTACAGGAACCCTAATAGTAGGCCAAACTCCACTATAGACTGAGTTGTCTAAGGAAGGGACATTACAGTCCTTCCTTCCCGGGATTGCTTGTCCTCAAACAATCACCATACAACCCGCTGCTCCATGAAACAACATAATGGAATCTATGTGAAATGATGCACCCAACCAATCAATACCAGGATCCCAAACCAATCTATCCAACCTGCTATAACTGAAATCTCTCACGAAGTCACCAAGAAACATTCATCCATTATGGTAGGCCAATAAGAAGATGTGAAGTTGAACTCTCATATGCATATAAACCAATCCATTAGACCACCAAACGCTGTTGTGATAACTCAAACCAGCATTAAGATCGATGTCAATGGTGTCATCATACCCATGTATAAGCAGGAAATTCACCTCATAAGCAATGCCCATCAAGAAGACATGTCTCCACACACTCCCATGCAACTTAATAGCTGTTATAGATCATGCTAAATCTGAAAGTTCCATGGAGTTCCAAGTAGGACAGCTACTAACCCATGATGAATCAATGAAGATGAAGTCGCCAATCAACAAACAGAAAGCTGCCATATAATAATAAATCAGTTACATAACCAAAGATGAGTTATGGATGACTTTAACACCCATCAAAGACAACTCTTGACTCCATGAAAGAAATGATCAACAACTGAAAATTCAGAATTATCCTCATCTATCCATGTGTCAAAACATGTAGGCATTCTCCTATACTGTTCCATCATGCTTGAAGTTTTTACTAAACCATCCAAATGATGTCTCATCAATCTCATCACTACAAACATGTGAAAAACATGAAATTTCTGATTCATATAAATTCACTCGTTCATTGTGTTTGGCTGTCATAAGAGGCTTGTTCATGACATGTTCAACCTCATTAACATCATTCTTTGGAAAGAGAGATCTAAGATAAGCCTCCCTTTGTTGTTTTGTCTGATCGAAGTGGTGAACTTGTTCTTTGACTTGTTGAAGATGTTTTTCATGGGCAGTCACTAGCTTAGCCTCCTTGGCCCTTTGTGACCATATATCACACCAAATTTGTGTCATTTCCACATCCTCCCAAGTCTGATATACAAAATCAGAATTCTTATGACTTGAATTCACTACACAAAATCCATTTTTAACACCCAATTTTTGAACACCATCCATAGAAAACTCTATGGTACTATCATCCTTATGTGAACTTGTTACCTCATGATAGTGTAGGAATATGACAGCTGTTCTAAAAATCAAAATACCTGTCATATTCTTGTGCCATGTTTGCAAGCTTCACAAGTGCATCTCCATTGAAAATTTCAAACCCAACACTTACACTTTGTGTACCAACACTTGTAGACTCATTTTCACAAGTTCTTCCTTGTGTAAGAGTAGCAATCTCATAAGAATGAGGAAGAATATCACTGTCCCAAATCAGACCTTTGGAATCATCTTTTATGCTTACATTGTAGTCATCAAACACCATCAAGTCTCGATTTGTCTCATCTTCTTCCCAAGTGATTAGGGGTGGAAGTGACTCAAAAAAGTCTTCATGACTAAATGTCACTAGGCTGCAAGGCACCTCATTGTATGATTCTTCAATCCTTTCCTTAACTTGTTCAACTCCTACACCACTTGCCTTGTCATCTTGTACCCTAGGAGTAGCTGCTATAAAGGACTGATTTTCTAAATTATGAAAATGTGTATGAGGAATACCATGCCCAATGCATGCATCTTGTGTACCAATCAAAGTGGAATCAATCACTCGTTCCCCAATGACTAGCAGCTGCAATATTATGAGAAAGTGACAATATACCACTGCTGTTTAAAATCAGAAAACTAGGACTGAATCTTTCCTTTTTATCCATGCTTCTCAAGTCATCCATGTTAGAGCAAATGAACATACTCTTAGCTGTCCCCTCTTTTGTCTCTCTTTAGTGTCTTAAGCACAATATGTTTACCCGTGTGATTAAACTCTAACACCATCTTGTTGAAGTCTTGGACAAACCTTCCAAGAGATTTCAACCATTGAATACCTAACACCAATTCAGTCTTCTTAATGTTGATAATATCAACTACAAACTCAGGATTAAAGAAATCCTACTTTTCATCATGTATGGACTAGTGTATGTTACGAGTTTCTTTGGACTGATTTATTGTTGTTGTTTTAAAGTAAACAAATTCAGTCCTCTTAGAAGAAACAACATCAAAATAGTCATGTTTAACCAATGCATCATGTATGCTATCTTTGGGAAGCTCATTATCACCAATTACTCCATGAATAGGGGTTGTAAGTTCATGTAGATGAAAAAGTATAACGCTGCTGTCCCAAATTAGAGATTCACGACTAATTGTACATTTTCTTTTATTACTCTGGAACTCTTTAATGCAAGTACACACCTGCATACACTTGGCAGCCCAATCTTGTAGCATGTCAAGTTTTCAAGCTATGACATTCTTATACTCAATCAAAGTATCAACATCACAAGAGTGAGGCATCAAATACCAATTGATTCATGTTATTCTCCCACTGCTGTTATGAATTCAGATTGTTGGCAAGTAGAAGTTCCCACCATCACTTCATGCTTATCTATCCTTTCATGAATGTCTACCATGCTACCCTGCTTTCCATAACCATCTAGCTTGGATTCATGCTCATATGATGTCGAAATATTGTGGTCCCAACTTCTAAACCATACCATTACCTCTATAGCTGATATGTTGTCCTTTACAAGCAAACTCCAAGGTGTGGTATGCAAGATAAACCAACAATTATCAAAATGCAAGATCTTTCTAGTAAGAAACCTCCTAGTCCCCCTAATCAACTCTCTAAAACAAAACGCTTCATATGCTCTTAGCAATTGTCCTTCCAATGTAGATGATGCATGACTAACCATAATGTAACCAATAATGTTCCATTCCACACAAATGGATATAACACTTGTGGCTGATCCATCAAGTGTGTAACCAATTTTTGAGCCTTCAAGGGGCTCTCCAAAGGAGGAAGATTATAAACTTCAAGATGCAAACTGGACCAAACTGAATTTCCTAAATCATTCCTCCTTCCTTCCTCACACAACTCAACATGCTCTTCTTGTGGGCTTACCTCAAGAAGCTCTTCCCTTATATACTCAACATCCACATATTCATCTTATTAAAGAAATAAGGATCTAATGTGTGCTTCTCTTTGTCTTCTTGTATTATCTATCAGATTGCATCTTTCTTTGACCTCTTGTAAGTGTTGTCTTGCTTGGGCAGCAAGCATCATGGCTTTTTTGGCTCTTAGTGACCACCCATCACACAACCTTTGTGTCCTTTTAACATCTTTCACAATATGGTGAACAAAATCAGGACCTTTGTGGCTTGAATCCACAATATATATCTCATGTGTAACACTCTCAACTTAAGTACCATCACAGGAAGACTCGACAACATCATTACCTTCATGTGAAATGGATGCTACCTCATGATTAGAACTGCTATTGCAAAAATCAAAATAGGTGTCATACCTTGGTGTCATGTTTTCAACATCTCCAATGGGCTGATCCATGATTGTAACCTCTTCCACTTTGTGATTAACATGTTGACTCAATGGTGTGATATGAATCTCCACTTGATCCAAAGTTATTTCTTCTTTAGGACTCCCACCTGATTACTGATTTTCGCATTCATTGTGATCACTTGTAGGCTGCAAACTACAAACAAGTGATTCTTCTACCGTTCCTTGTTCATGCGCATTAAGATCTTCACTTTTCCCAATGATTTCACTCCTATTTTTGATATTTCTTTCCTTTTTCGCTGCTAATATGGACTTGAAAACATCACTTCATCTTCATCCTCATCCAGTATACCTAAGAATTGTGTGAAAGGAAGCATGTCTTGTATCTTTTGAGGAAGAGAGCGATACTTGTCATAGTTGGCCATAATTGCTTTATTTGTTGGTGAAACATGAGGACTCTTACTTGTTCTAATAGATGGAGATGGTCCACTAGAATGCCCAAATTTCTTTGAAATTGTATCATTCAATCACTGCAATTGACGGTTGATCTTATGTTATGATTGCTCTAACTCTTCCCACACCTGTGTATCCTTAAGCAACTTCTCCATGATGACTCATCACGCTGCCCAACTAAAAACTAAACCAAACTGATTTCGCCCAACAGGCTGGCAAGATTGTGGCTCTCATACCATTGAAATATCCCCAACTCAAATCTGATCTGATTTTCTGAGTTTTGTCTTTCAAAGTCTTTGACTAGCAAATAGGAAGGTTTTTTTTTTTGTTTTGTTTTGTTTTTGTGTTTTTCTAATTTTTTTGTGTTTTTGTTGAATGTTGATTTATGCAACAATATTGCAAACTAGAAGAAAGGAAATTGCTGCTAAAACTTAAATAAATCATACAATTTAAATAGAGAGAATTAATGATGAATTTATTGGCTCAAATGTTATTGTACATACCACAAATCTGCATATAACAATGTGATATAAACTTGAACAGCAAAGACAAACCCTTTTCAACTTTTTCCCAGCTTCACAAATCTGCCCTAGGGTCTGATATGAATTTCCAACTAATTGAATATGCAAATCAGGTCCAATAATTGGTATGAAACCCTTTGTAGCACCTAGGGTTTGAAGCCTCTGATCTTGAAATGATGCAACAAGCTGAGGTATGGTATAAAATGAGTTGCCAAGGCCTTGAGAAGGCCTATAATGCTTATGGCTGCCCCTAATCTGTTGCAATATGCTGATATAATACTGCTGCAAACTCATCCAATCAAGCCCAAATGAAGACCCAAGGTAGGCCCTCCCCAAAGGTGAATTGGGTTCTTGTCTAATTCATGATAGCCTTTGAGAGTTTTCATTCCCAAAAGGCTAAAACCCTTCTCCAGAGCTCAACCTACAAATTGTTTATGTCAAAATGAGAATAGAATGCTCAAAAAGGAGCCCAACACATTGCTTTATAACCTCTCATGGACTTTTTTTTTTAATAAAAATCAATAAAATAATCCTCCTTAAGGGTCTTTCCTCATCAAAAGAAAGGACCACTTTTAAAAACAACTTGAGTTGATAGGATGGGGCACTTTTCACTATTCACCTTATGATTTTCAATTACTATTCACCTTTTACTATTCCATTAAAGCAAACCTTAATATTTTCACTTTAACCCTGGATTCATCAACTGAACTCCAAACTAAAAAGCTCTTAAGGCTCCCAGCTAAACTCCACAACCCTCAGTTGGGTCCCCTAACCATTCTGTTGACCTACGGGAACCCCAATAATAGGCCAACCTCCGCTATAAACTGAGTTGTCTAATGAAGGGACATTACACCAATCCTTGTGTTGTTCTCGAGATATATCATTCCCACATAAATAACACCATCATTCCATTGTTCTTGGGATATATCGTTCCCACATCAACAACGCTATCATCATCATCAATCAATCAATCGTCAATTTTCAGCTTGACTAGTGGCAACATCGTGTTTATCTTTGTATCATTTTATTCATGCTTGCTTTGCTTGTGTGTATTATCATTTTGTCTTGTATCTCCATCAATCCTTACAACCTACCTACCATAATGACATCATGGTCTTTCATATCATGGTGCCATTGGCATATGCTTGCTTGTGACCTTCTGTCCTTTACGCATTTGACACATCATTACCCAAGTCTTCATACCTTGGTGCATAACGTCATATGCTATATCAAAACCCTAATTACTCGAGTTCCTTTGGATCTCGCATAGTCTCTTGAGGGGGCATCATCCTATCCTCCTTTATAAGCCCCATCCTTTTTTCCTTTTCAATCCCACAATCCCACATCTATATTTTTGTTCTTCTTCAAAACGGCATTGCTTCATCCAATTACAACATCATTTCAAAGAGGAGAAAAATATAGACACTTAATTTTATCCCTAGGTCCTGATTGTTTCACTAAATCAGATAAATCATCTATTATCAGGACTTTATCCTAATTTTCTATTAATTATTCCTAATTTTCCCTATCCTAATCCATTTTCCCCTAGGTCCTAATTCATTTTCCAAGTCCTAGTCCCCTTTCCACATGATTTAATTACTTAAATCCCCCACATAACCACCTAAAAATGATTAAAAATAAAATAAAAATCCTTTTTATTCTCCACTCTCCATCTCTTAACCACTCAACCAACTCAATCTAGATCGTCCATCTCTCATCAAATCTCTATCGTTTATCACCCTTCTTGGAAACCTACAAATCTACCATCCATAGTCATTTTCAAGGATCTCAAATTCACATAACATTATGTTTTTTGTGCAAGTACCACATCTCTACCATTCGGAACAAATCCACTTGTGCAAGTGCAACAAGAATAGAATTTGGTAAACTTGTTTTGGTTTATTTGATTTCGCATTTTTCTATTTTTCACTCTATCGAAGGTTGCATTTGGTATAGATTAGGGTTCTAATACTTTATTTGAGCAAATCCACCCTCATAGTGCAATAGAGGTTTGTTATTGAAAGATAGCGTCGGTCAGATCTGGAAATCGATTGCTGTAAGCACCATCGTATTTCATACCTGATTGCATTTATCGTTATTTCTGAAAATCATATCATTCGAATTTATGAGTATAAATTGCGAATCATATTTAATATTCTAAATCGAAATGTAGATTGTTATTCGCTGTTAGTGTATATGTGTTATACTAACGCATTGTTAACTGTGTGTTAACCCACACTCTAAAGAACACGTCCTCTCATGAGACGTGTCTCTTAGAGGCCGGGTTTACTAACATACATATGGCGAATCCTTCACTGATATGCAGACATAGAAATCGGACAATGTTCTGCATTCAGCACATTGATAATCATTAATCTGGAAATCAAAATCTTTGTCTTTCTGGAAGTCGAAATCTGAGTCTTAGCTTTTGGTAGATTTCTGGAATTAGAGAATTTTATAGAACCCTTAATCTCTAATATTTGCCATTAGATTTGTTTACATTTACATGGTATCAGAGCGAGGTTGTGCAAATCCCAAACAGATCTAATATCAGTTTGCTCTAGAAAAATTCGCATTTTCTAAAAATCGAATTTGCTCACATTCTTCATAATGTCAAGTGTGATCAGATTTGAAGATCGCCTTGCTGGAGCAGACAATTTCACATCATGGAAGTTCAAAATCATGATGATCCTTAAGGAACATAAGTTAGACTCACTTGTGAGAGAAAATTTGGAGGAACCTAAGTCTGAACCTGAGAAAACTCAATGGGTAGAAAACAATGAAAAAGCCATGAAAATCCTTGTAGATGCAGTTAGAGATCATATAGTGCCCATCCTAGCAAAACATGAAACTGCATACCATATGTTCAAATCTCTTGAGAAAACTCATGAGATCAACAACACCTGCAGAACTCTTGCTTTAAAAAGGCAAATCAACAATGTTCAAATAAACAAAGGAGAGTCCATTAATGCATACTTCATGAGGATTATTGAACTGAGGGATCAATTATCCACAATAGGATATCAGATTGATAGCAAAGAACTAACTCTAATTGCACTAGGAGGTCTTCCAAATTCTTGGGAGTCTTTTGTTCAAGGTGTAAGTGCAAGATCTAAACTCCCTAAGTTTGATAGGCTAAGATCTGACTGTCTTCAAGAAGAATCCAGACTCTCCTTTAAAGAGAATAAACAAAAGAACATAGATGAAGACATTCTTGCACTCAACTCCACATCTAATAAACAGAGTAAGAAAAAATCCTTCAAGAAAGGATCTTTTAAAAGAAAGAGAAATTCCAATGGAAAGGGATCTAATAAGAAGAAAGATATCTCTCAAGTACAATACTTTAGATGTGATCAATATGGTCACTATGCAATGAAGTGCCCTAATAGGACTAAACAACAAACTTCCTTTGCTAAAGTAGGAAAGTCAAATTCAGATCATGAACCTGAGAACTTTGTGTTCTATTCAGCCCTATCTAGTCAAGTATCCAACCACACTCTCAACTGGGTGATTGACAGTGGTGCCTCTAGACATATCACAGGATTCAGAGAACACTTAGATACTTTGACCGAAAGGATTGATGAAGAAGTAACCATCGGGGATGATTCAGCACACCCTGTAAGAGGGGTTGGAACTTGCTCCATCAAGTTGAAATCTGGGCTTTCTCTTCAACTCACTGAAGTCTTGTTTGTACCTGGAATAAAGAGGAATCTTATATCCATCTCTGCCCTTGAAGACAATGGTTATAGAGTTACCTTTATAGATGGAAAAGTTCTTGCTTGGCCTAAAAACTCAACTATCAAGAAAGCCCTAACCATAGGCGTAAGACAAGGGTACCTTTATAAACTATGCACTGAAGTTAATCAAGCCCTTACCCTTGACAACTTTGATTCAAATGAGATTTGGCATAGAAGATTAGGTCACCTTCATTTCCGTGCCCTACCTTCTGTGGAAAAACTTGTAACAGGCTTACCTAAGTTAAAATCATCTCATGAAGGAACTTGCAAAGGTTGTGCCTTAGGGAAGAATTCAAAGGGATCCTTTCCCTCTAGTTTGAGCAAAACTCTTAATGTGTTAGAACTGGTTCACTCAGACTTATGTGGACCCATGTCTGTACCCTCTAAGGCAGGATTTCTTTACTATGTCATATTTGTAGATGACTTCTCTAGGAAAACCTGGATCTATTTCCTTAAGTGTAAAGAATCAATAGAAATCCTCAAAAGGTTCAAAGAGTTCAAAGCCCTTTCTGAAAATTTCTCCGGAAAGAAAATAAAAACCTTAAGGACAGACAATGGGAAAGAATACACCTCTGAGATTTTTAAGGAATTTTGCCTAGAAGTTGGAATTAAGAGGGAGTTCACAGTTGCCTACAATCCCCAACAAAATGGGGTTGCTGAAAGGAAAAATAGAACCATTGTAGAAGCTGCTAAAGCAATGCTACTTGATCAAAACATTGATACTTCTTTTTGGGCAGAAGCATCTAGGACTGTTGTCTATATTCAAAATAGATGTCCTCATTTCTATCTTGATAACAAAACTCCTGAAGAAGCCTTTACCGGCGTGAAACCTGACATCAGTCATTTTAGGATCTTTGGCTGTCATGTCTATATTCATGTACCTAAAGAGAAAAGATTCAAATTAGAACCTTCCGGAAAGAAGGGGGTGTTTATGGGTTATAGTGAAAATTCCAAAGCATACAGGATTTTCATTCCTGGGCAGAATCAAATTGAGTTGAGTCGAGATGTCATCTTTGAAAAAGACGTTGCATTCAAAAGGGCAAGAAGCTCCTCTGAGATAGAAACCCTTTCCCCTAGAGTACCTGAGATGGAACCTGATTCTGAGATTCAGAGGGAGCATTCTGAGGAAATGTCACACGAACTTCCATCAAGTGAGAATTCAAATGACATTAACAGAAAGAGACCACTTTGGGCCAAGAAGATGCTCAAAGAAGCTGAGGTTCATGCAGCACCCAAAGGAACGTTCAGGGAGAGTAAATGACCCAAACGTTTCTCTGGCTATGTTGCTCTAATAAACATCTTAAACTCAGAACCTGACAGTGTTACAGAAGCCCTCCAACATCAAGCATGGAAGGATGCAATGACGGAGGAATATCAGTCCATTCTAAAGAATGATGTATGGGATGTAGTGCCTAGACCAAAAGGGAAATCTGTTGTCTCTTCCAAATGGCTCTTTAAAATCAAGCATGCTACTGATGGCAGTATAGAAAAACATAAAGCACATTTTGTGGCAAGACGTTTTTCTCAAAAAGAAGGCATTGATTACGAAGAAACATTTGCACCTGTTGCCCGTTACACATCAGTGAGAGCAGTGTTAGCTATTGCAGCAGCTAAAGGTTGGAAGATCCATCAAATGGATGTAAAAACTGCCTTCCTAAATGGAACCATTGAAGAGGAAGTCTATCTGGAACAGCCTGAAGGTTTTGTGATACATAAACCTGACTCACATGTATGCAGACTAAAGAAAGCTCTTTATGGACTTAAACAGGCTCCCAGGGTCTGGTATGAAAGAATTGACAGCTATCTCTTGGGATTAGGATTTTCCAAGAATGAGGCCGACTCCAATCTCTACTTCAAGGTAATCAAAGGTGATATGCTAATAATTATTTTATATGTTGATGACCTGCTGATAACAGGAGAAGATCACCTCATTGCTCAAGGGAAGCAGGATCTAACTTCTGAATTTGACATGAAAGACTTGGGCATTCTTCACTACTTCCTAGGTTTAGAAGTATGGCAGAAACCAGAGGGCATCATACTAAACCAAGGGAAGTATACTATTGACATTCTGAAGAAATTTGGAATGTTGGACTGTAGACCGATGTCTACACCCATGGAAACCAACCTTCACAAATTGAAAGAAGCAGCAGCAGAATCCAAGTGTGCAGATCCAACCCTTTACAGACAGATGATTGGATCCTTGATGTATCTGGTTAACACCAGACCTGATATTTGCTATGCAGTGAATGTTCTCAGCCAATTCATGTGTGAGCCAAAGGAAATTCACTTAATGGCTGTAAAACATATTTTGAGATATCTTCAAGGCACTATTGGATATGGTCTTCTTTACAAGAAAGTTCAACTAGATCTACATGGATACTCTAATTCAGATTGGGCCGAAAGTATAAATGATCGGAAAAGCACATCAGGATGTTGCTTCAGTTTAGGATCAGCCATGATCTCCTGGATTTGTAGAAAACAATCTTCAGTTGCACAGAGTTCAACAGAAGCCGAATACATTGCAGCCTCAATGGGAGCAAGAGAAGCAGTTTGGCTTCGTAAATTGCTTGTGGGACTCTTTGGTGAGCCCTTGAATCCTACAATTATTCACTGTGATAATCAGAGTTGTATCAAACTCTCTGTAAATCCTATATTTCATGATAGATCTAAGCACATTGAGATCCCCTATCATTATGTAAGAGATATGGTGGAAAGAAAAGTAATTCAGTTGGAGTATATTAGTACAAATGATCAAACTGCAGACATTCTCACCAAGCCTCTCTCACGAATCAAGGTAGAGCACTTCAGGAAGAAACTTGGTATGGTTGAAATGTAATTTGTTATTTATGTTTGAAATTCAAATTGTTTATCAAATTGTACTAATATATAAAGATGTTTAATGTGTAAACTCTTTTGTCATGTGTGTGACTCCATGACTTTATGGGCCTACTCCCCCTATGTACATTATTGAAAGGTGACGATCTTTCTAATAATGAACACTTGTACTTAACATTGTAAAGTGACGACTCTACAATGATAAACTATCATGATAGATATCATGTGACTTGATATCTGTGGACATGTCATGATAGTATCTCTTGGACACTTTGATGGATATCATGGGACTTGATATCATCTGAAGATCATTGTAATCCTTAAGAGATAATCATGGTGGATATTTATATCCATGGATATGCCATGAATTATGGTAGACATCATGTGACTTGATGTCAGTGCACATACCATAATAAGATATGATATGAAGAATGTCATGTGACTTGACAATATTGAGAAATTATATTATGTTTTAGATATCACATGTTTAGGTGATATCTCTAGTTATTCGATTTGATACATCTTCCCTAGCTAAGAGGGAGTGTTATTGAAAGATAGCATCGGTCAGATCTGGAAATCAATTGTTGCAAGCACCATCGTATTTCATACCTGATTGCATTTATCGTTATTTCTGAAAATCATATCATTCGAATTTATGAGTATAAATTGCGAATCATATTTAATATTCTTAATCGAAATGTAGATTGTTATTTGCTGTTAGTGTATATGTGTTATACTAACGCATTGTTAACTGTGTGTTAACCCGCACTCTAAAGAACACATCCCATGAGTGGACGTGTCTCCACTCGTGGAGACACATCCTCTCATGAGACGTGTCTCTTAGAGGCCGGGTTTACTAACATACATATGGCGAATCCTTCACTGATATGCAGACATAGAAATCGGACAATGTTCTGCATTCAGCACATTGATAATCATTAATCTGGAAATCAAAATCTGTCTTTCTGGAAGTCGAAATCTGAGTCTTAGCTTTTGGTAGATTTCTGGAATTAGAGAATTTTATAGAACCCTTAATCTCTAATATTTGCCATTAGATTTGTTTACATTTACAAGGTTGATTGGGTAAAATGTATTACTTTTATTCATTATTTATCAATTTCTATGGTTAAACTAAGGTTGCATTAAATGTAGAATAGGCTTTTAATATTTATTGTTTAAATCCAATTTTGTTGACATTTTTATGTACACACCAAGTTATTGCCAAGGTTTTTCATTGCATTCTTTTCTTTTGAAGTGCCTTCATTCTAAATGTTTTATGTTGACAATGTGGAACCATTGAAAACTAACAATGATATAGCTGATTTGGATAGGCAAGCAGAAGTGGCAGCATTTTAGAAGGGAAAAAGCAAACCATCAATGGAGGTTTATTGCATTCACAACATGCTTTGGTTGAGAATGATATTGTTCTTCAACAAGAAGCTGCAGAAAGACCATTCATTTTGAGCTTTAGTTGTAGACAAAATTTATAGAGTTTATGTACATTGAAACTATAATTTGTAATTTTTGTTTATATTAAAACTTGAAGTTGATATGTATTGAACTGAGCTTTTGGTCTATGATGTGTATTTTGAACTCTAATTTTAATCTATATAGACATGGATTTTGTAGAAAAAATTATTCTAAGCCAACCCACAACGTCAGAAATTCGAAAAAACCCCATTTAGCTTGACATGCAAAGACTTTTCAGAAAAAAGCAATAAGGATAGCAAGGGCTGCGGGGGCAAGTTTTTCCAAAAAATTATGGGATATGGGTTTTGTAGAGAAAATGATTCTTTGTTTTTCAAAATATTGGCTTTTTCTCCACCATGCAAAGGAATCTCCGGAAAAAAGCAAAGCTTCAAAAATTGAAGCTACGAGGCAATTTTTCATAAAAAATTCTAACACATAGGTTTTGTAGAGAAAGTTGTGCACAACATACCCAGATGATCAGAATTGTGAGAATCTGTAGTTTTCTTGGACATGCAAGAGAAAACCTAAGACAAGGATAGAAGAATTATGAGGTGCGAAAATAGAAGTTATATTCTGCCTCAAGAAATTCACCTCCTTGCCTCAATCTAATGAAAGCTGCCAAAAATCTGCCGAAAAAATGAAGCATGCAAAATTATCCTACTGAACAATCTGGACCTGTAGATACGAAAAACACTGAAAAATTCTTTCTGTAGTGCCTTCAGATCTTGCTTGCACGAGGAAAATTGTGTTTGCTTCCACCTATTGTGAAAATAATGGACACCTAAATGCATATTTAAAGAGTTTTTGAAGAATTAAGGCGTCACATGTATGCAAATAACTAAAATAGGATGCCATAATCTTATTGGACCTCCTTTTAGTTAACTAAATAAAAATAAGCCCTAAATTGGGTGCCACCTCCATGCACTTTGGTTATCTATGCATGCAAAAATAAATTCACCATTTGCAAGCGAAAATTAAGTCTTGTTGAAGTCGACTTGAGAAGTGCAACTGAAGATTTGATATTATTTTAATTCAGTTAACTAACTCCACCATTTTGGGGCGGCCCATGCACTTGAGTTCAAAAGTCAAACTTTGACTTGGGCATCACCTTCCCAGACATCCAATTTTTTTGAAAATTTCAACTTGCAAACGTCACTGGAGCCTGTGTTTGATCCTGAATTCTGGATGCCCAGTTGATCCTGAAACTGAGCTGACGGATTCATCACGTAGCCAAAACAAGTCTAACAAACATGTTGCTAGGAGTTGCAAGTGCTAAAGACTGAGTCTAATGCCTCAAAACTAGGGCGCCTTTTCCCAAAAGGGTGCATATGACACCAGACTTGGCCATTTTTCTGGTTTTGACTCTCCACGCTTCAATCTGTTGCTGCCAGTGACTAATGACTCTCGTCGACTAGATGTTGAGTCCATCGCGTAGCTGGAAGAATTTCGCAAATGATGACTGTATGTGCAACACCTGAAAGCTAGATTAAGACCCTCAAATGCAACGGCGTGCCTGGCTTGCAGGGGCTATTTTAGCTTTCGAAAATGATTTTGCAATTTGTAACTTTCAACAGAATGCTCCACTTTGACCCTTGCTATTGGGAGCTAGATTGCTCCGATATGTGTGCCGATGATCTCATCACGGAGATGGAACAACTTGGAAGAGATGTTCCTGGGAGTGATGAAGCCAGAAAATTGCTTCTAAGACCTCCAATAGAAGAGCGTATTTTACAAGAAAGATGCATTTTTCCATACTTAGCCATTTTTCTGCTTGTCTTTATTCTTCAGTATTTTCCGTTGATTCTTCATCTACGGGCATTTGATGGATCCCAAGGGCTAACGATTGGATTCACTACGTAGCTAGGACGATTCTGAATAGATCTCGTGAAGATGACAACTACTGAAAACCTCAACTAATTGGCCAAAAAGCTAGGCGCCTCTAACTTGTAGAGGTACAGTTTGATATTTTCACTTTTATTTTCCCCCTATTCTACGTGCTCGCTGGATTGATCGTCACAGTCACTCGGCATGTCTTACGGACTTACGAACGGATTCATTGTGAAGCTAGGCTGAATCTGAAAAGATCCCCCAAAAACAAATTTTGCAAATTTTGACATTTGATGGGACTTATTCAAGGGCACCCTTGGGCTACAAGGGCATAGATTCTAAAATTTGACTGCCATCTCTAACATGTAAATCCTCCATAATTTCTGCTTCCGCCTTCATTTGTTGGAGTTTCGCAAATTTGATGGATTCGCTTGATGGCTTGCTGGAAAGCTGACAGAATTTGGGAGAGAATGAATGTATTTGCAACCAAAATAATTGAATTGGGCTTTCAAATTGAAGAGCGCCCCTGGCCTACAAGGGCGCAAATGTCACCAGACTTGGTAGTTTTTGGATGATTTTCACCATTTTTGTGTCCCGCGATCACTGTGTCGCTTGCTAAGTTGACTGCGTTGAAGAATCATTGCCATCGACACAAGTGCGTGACTGTATTTCCCCATTTTCACGTGTACGGACACTACAAAGTTGACTTGCACGTTGATTGCACAAGTATCTCCCACGTTACAAAATGAAGTGTTTCCAAACTTAAAATATTTTTTACAATTTTCACCATTTGAAAATCCCCTTCATCGCGAAGCATCTTTTTCATCATCTTTCACCACAGAATCTTCTACAATGAGTTTCAAGCTTAGATTTTGACTCCTGGTACTAGTTAACTGCCATTGATGACCTCAGAGGTCCTAATTTTCCTCGTGAAAAAGTGAAAACTACCCACCAGGCTTAAACTGACTTTTAATTGAATTTGACTTCACCACTATGATCGTGACGTGAAATAAGCCAATCAAAATAATTTTGAGCCAATTCTAACAAGTTTCAATTTTTAGGGTTTTTTGCCTAAAAATAGGGGTCCAAAAACCCTAATTTTCAAATTTTTCAAATTTTGTTTGTACATCACACTAACTAAAAGCAATAGGTGAATAATAGAAGCTCATTTGGTGACTTACTATAAATAGCCTGCTCCTCCGAGAAGTGTGGAGAGCACCAGAAGGTTGGAAATCGATTACAAAAGCATCTAAGGGCTTCAACTAACCAAGTGAACACAAATCCAAGAACAAGACTAATCAAATGCTTCTCCAAGAATGTTGAAGTTCTCCCTAACTAACCAGTTAGCCTTCAGAAGACTTGGAAACTAGCTAAATGTGCATGAATTGGCTAAGCGCCAAAAGGGGACATTACAGACTAATTGGAGGAGACTCTTGGGCATCCCTGAGACAGTCAAGAAACTTCTAGGAGTCCCCCAGATGTCTCAGGGATGCCCTGACGTCTCAATGGCATTTTGGAGATGGCAACATTGGTGGCGAGGCGATGGGGGCACGTCCCCCCATGTCCCCAAGTCTCTGAGACATCTCCATCCCGAAAACACAAAGTTTTTGGGGGGGACACGTCCCCATGGAACACTAGGTATTCTACACTTTGCAGGTTGCATCTTGAGAAGTGGTCACCACACTGGGTTAAACAATAAAGGTACCACTTTGTAATGTTGTAACATTGGAGACATTTAATTTGGAGGTCACATGGAGCACTTAATGTGGGGCTTTGCCTTGGAAGTTGAAATAATTTTGGGTGTAGGGTCAAACTTGGGTGCCTACCTTGGGAAATGCCCACTTGGTGCAGTGATTTAGAAAACTTAGTGAGTTTTCTTGTTGGAAACTTAGTAAGCTTTCTTGTTGGAAACTTAGTTTACCAGTTGTTGATGTAATAGCGGCAGGAGATATCTTTCTCTCTAATTCGAGAATATTAAATATTAAACAAATAATTGTTAAGGCAAGTCGGCCTTATTATAATTAATATTTTATTTTCTTTAAGAGGCCGACCAAGTGAAGAGTCACCTTGCTTGTGAAGAGTCTCCTTGCATTGTATATATAGAAGGAGATGATCATCAATTAATTTGTTCTCAAGTCAATTCGCACTTATCAAGAAGTTCGCATATCTATAGCAAATCATCATTTGCTTAGAGCAGATCGATATCAAGGCGAATTCATAGAAATTGTGTATTCGCATCTAGGAGAGGTGTTGTGTTTCATTGTATCAGATCGGCCTAGAGTTTGGCCCAATTGTAAGCAGATTTCTGCTCTCTTCATTAAATATATAAGAGATACATTTTTGGCTGGGTTTTTCTCCCTCGAGAATGAGGGTTTTCCCAAGGTAAACTGATGTGTTCATTTGTCTTATGTGTTACATTATTAATTGCTTACATTTCTGATCTAAAACTAACATGGTATCAAAGAAGGTCTAAGAAAAAATCTGATCAGATTTGTTAAGTAGTTAAGTCAACTTTTCATCTAGGGCAGATCTTGAAGGCAAAAAGTTGCAAATTATTTTAGACCTAAGGGCAGATCTTTGAAGGTGAATTTGTGCGGAAAAAGAAGATGGTGATATGTGTCAAGGTAGAAGATAGACTTGATGGAGCCACAAACTTCAACTCTTGGAAACCCAGGGTAATCATTGCATTAGAGGAGAATGATCTTCTTGATTTTGTGGAAAGTGATATGCCCGAACCTTCTGATGATACTGAGAAAATCCAATGGAAGAAAAATGGCACGAAGGCTAGAAAGATCATGATAGACTCTGTGATGGATCACCCAGTACCGATCATCTCCAAGTTGAAGACAGCTAAAGAAATGTTTGATACTCTAAAAGGATTGTATGAGATCAACAACACCAACAGAGCCCTTGCTTTGAGACAACAACTTCACCATGTAAAAATGGCTAAAGATGATTCAATCATCTCATTCTTTATGAAGATTGCTGATTTGAGAGATCAATTGAGCACTATTGGGGATATAATTGCAGACAAAGATCTTGTTATGTTGGCACTAAATGGTCTTCCTCAATCTTGGGAACCCTTTACTCAAAGCATCAGTGGGAGATCTAAGTTGCCCAAGTTTGATCGTCTTCAAGCTGATTGTATTCAAGAAGAGTCCAAGTTGGCAACAAGAGGAATTGGACGAAACTATCATGATGTAGAAAATCAAGTTCTTGCTACACATACTTCTAGAGAAAGAGGCAAAGGAAGAAAGAGGAATAGAGAAAGAGAACCAAATTCTGCCCCAGAACCGAAGAAGAAGGATCTCTCTCACATTCAATGTTACAGGTTTGACAAGTATGGTCACTTTGCTCGAGATTGCAAATTAAGGTCTACTCAACATGTTTCTGCTGCGGAAATTGACATAGGGACATCTCAGAAGGAGCCAAGTTCTAAAGTCAATTCAAAAGGTTTCTTATTCTAAAGTCAATCAATTTCTTCGAAGAGGAGGAAATAACATTTAGAGGGAGTCTGACATACCAACAAAGGCAACTTTGGACGAGGAGGTCAGGAGGTTGATGCCAGTACTTGGAGCTTCAAAGGGAGTCACATCATCATGAAGATTTGTTGTAATGTATATTTCTCTGTGATGGAGAAGTATGAGGTGAAAGCCCTTGTAGTGTATATTTCTCTATAATGGAGAAGTATGAGGTGAAAGCCCTTGTAGTGTATATTTCTCTGTGACGGAGAAATATGAGGTGAAAGCCCTTGTAGTGTATATTTCTCTGAGACGGAGAAATATGAGGTGCCAACCCTTGTTCATCTCTAAGACTAAGATGAGACATCATGTTGAGAGACTCCATGATGACATCACGTTGAGAGACTCCATGATGAACCCTTTGTACTTGTGTTTTTCCACACATGGGAGTAGCCATGGTGGACATCATGTTGAGAGACTCCATGGCGACATCACATCGAGAGACTCTGTGATGGGCACTTGTGCACATGTTTCTTTCCACACATGGGAGTAGCCATGGTGGACGTCATGTTGAGTGACTCCATGACGATATCACGTTGAGGGACTCCGTGATGAACTCTTTTCCACAAATGGGTGTAGCCATTGTGGGTGTCATGTCGAGAAACTCCATGACATGGATATCTGAAAAGATACGTCCCTAGCTAAGAGAGAGTGTTGATGTAATAGCAGCGGGAGATATCTTTCTCTCTAATTCGAGAATATTAAATATTAAACAAATAATTGTTAAGGCAAGTCGGCCTTATTATAATTAATATTTTATTTTCTTTAAAAAGCCGACCAAGTGAAGAGTCGCCTTGCTCTTGAAGAGTCTCCTTGCATTGTATATATAGAAGGAGATGACCATCCATTTGATCATCAATTAATTCGTTCTCAAGTCAATTTGCACTTATCAAGAAGTTCACATATCTACAACAGATCATCATTTGCTTAGAGCAGATCGATATCAAGGAGAATTCATAGAAATTGTGTATTCGCATCTAGGAGAGGTGTTGTGTTTCATTGTATCAGATCGGCCTAGAGTTTGGCCCAGTTGTAAGCAGATTTCTGCTCTCTTCATTAAATATATAAGAGATACATTTTTGGCTGGGTTTTTCTCCCTCAAGAAGGAGGGTTTTCCCAAGGTAAACTGCCGTGTTCATTTGTCTTATGTGTTGCATTATTAATTGCTTACATTTCTGATCTAAAACTAACGCCAGTTGCTGTCTTCCCTATAGATAGAAGCTTGGGATAGTGGCTTGAAACAAATAATGTGTTGCTTTTGGAGGAAGGAGGTGATGATGGAATGCTACTGGACTTCTGATAGATTTGGAGTATAGAGTGGAGATATCGTAAATCAACTTTCCCATTGTATTGGAACCATATTGCAGTGATAATATAGTGAGTGATAATGATTTGATGCTATGTGTTTCCTGAAATGGTTTTCCCAAGGTGTATGAAGTGTTATTTATTCTATGTGTTTAGTTTTATCTCCCATAGTTACTGACTTGTATATTTCAGATTTGTGGTGATTATAAGTTTGATGGAAATCTAATATAAAACAGAAAACAACTCCTAAATCAGATTATCCATCTATTTTTCTCAACAGAAATTGTGCTGCCATCACCAATCAACAGAGTGAAATTTTCAGATTCTTCATCTCCTTGACCAATGTATCAATCATTTGACATATAGGGACTATAGTTGTAGTGTCAAGGTTCAATCCTGTCCTATACATCTGTTCACCAGCATTTAACATATCCAGCAGTGGCAAAAAGCGTCACTGGACTAATTCTGCATTCAACATTAGATGCAATCTGAATGGCAAGTTGAATTCAAATGTATCATTACCTACCTTTGTATGGACCATAGTACCATACTACAAAGGCCTACTCTTCCTATTTGAGCCTTGAAGCCTTTCTTTTTTGGTGCAACCATACCTTGTCTCCCACTCCAAACTGGTGAGGAACACAATGCTAATCATATCGTTGCTTGTACTTTTCAGTAGTTTGCCACGAGATCTTATGAACTTGTTGCTAAACGTGTTGAATTCTTTTGACAAATTGTATAGCCTTATCAATTCCTTCTCCACATGTGGTGATGCCTCATCAAACATGACATATAGTGCTACATGTTAGTTTTTATGATCAGAATTGCAATAAGCAGAGAACACAACACAATAGACAATTAACACAGCAGTTTACCCTGGGAAAACCCTCCTACTTGAGGGAGAAAAACCCAGCAAATATATCTCTTATATATTGAAGGAATAAGAGCAGAAATCTGCTTACAATAATCAGGCCTTATGCAGGGCCAAATCACACATATATATATATCCTTCTTGAATGAATGATGAAGCTTCTTCAAAGAACTGATCTGCTGCTCTAAGAATATGAGCTTATACTCTGCTTGAGAGATGCGAACTTCTGCTTATAGATGCGAATAGAAGAGAGAGACTTGATGATCAAATGAGAGATCATCACCTTGCTTATATACAAAGATGGTTGACCTCTTCTCTAGGTCGGCCACTTAGAGAAACAAAAAATATAAAATATAATTTGTAAGTCAAGGCCGACCTACCTTGGGAATCATTTATTAATTTAAATTGAGAGAAAAAATATCTCCCACCGCTATAAACATCAACACTCCCTCTTAGCTAGGGAGGTATTTTTCCAGTAATCCTCGTCATGGAGTCTCTCAACATGACGTCCACAATGGCTACACCCAATTGTGGAAAACCGCATCTCAGTCTCAGAGATGTACAAGAGTTCATCATGGAGTCTCTCAACGTGATGTTGTCATGGAGTCTCTCAACATGACATCCACCATGGCTACTCCCATGTGTGGAAAGAAACATGTGTACAAGTATCCATCACGGAGTCTCTCAATGTGATGTCGTCATAGAGTCTCTCAACTTGACGTCCATCATGGCTACTCCCATGTTTGGATAAACACAGGTACAAAGGGTTCATCACAGAGTCTCTCAACGTTATGTCGTCATGGAGTCTCTCAACATGACGTCCACCATGGCTACTCCCATGTGTGGAAAGAACCACATTTCCATCTTAGAGATGTACAAGGGCTCGCACCTCATATTTCTCCATCTCAAAGAAATATACACAAGGGATTCACCTCATATTTCTCCATCTCAAAAAAATATACACTACAAGGGCTTTCACCTCATATTTCTCCGTCTCAGAGAAATATACACTACACAAATCTTCATGATGATTTGACTCCCTCTGAAGCTCCAAGTACTTGCATCAACCTCCTGACCTCCTCGTCCAAGATTGCTCGCAATGCTTTGAAGAGCACAAAAGATTTACTGAGAGGGGGGGGGGGGTGAATCAGTAAATCAACACAAACTTTCAAATATTAAACTTTTCAAAACTTGTTATAATCAACCCCTTTTTATATGACCCAATTTACACAAGTTGATCCAGTTTTATTGAATATTTTAAGTGAGTAGGTACCAACCTGCTCAATTTACAAGAGGGATGATTTGGTAGAATATGATCTACAAGGAACACCCTAACCTTTTATATTTTTAGTAGGCACCTACCTACAAGGAGCACCAACCCCTAATGCAAGGCACCAAACCTTGACTTGATGGAAGTGAGACTGCCCTCAATCTGATCTGCACAAGCCCAACTCTCCAATCTGCTCTATGTGATCCAAGATATCACCTTCAGCCCACACAAGGAGGTAGGAATCTGACTGATCTGCAAGTCTTTAATTTACACAACCACACCTTCAACTTTGATTTGGATATTACATATATATGTTGATCAAAGTTTGCATGCCTCTTCATGAAAGTACACATCTACTCTTTTGATCTGCCTCTTCATAACAAATTTTATCCCCTTTCTTTTATATTTGCTCATTAATTTTAATGAGTCACCAAATATCGATTTAACATATAGTTGGAAGAATACAACTCTTCAAAAGACTTCGACCTCTTTAGTTAGGGATGCAATCATTTCCAAACTGACGCAATCCTTGAAGATACGTATCCAGCAACAGGCATCTAAGGAGAAAAGAACGCATCCTTTCAAAAAGACTAATCACCCGATAATACTTCTCAACCAACTGTTTTAATTATAGTGTCTTTTTGGTTTTGAAGACTTTAATGCTAACAGAGACATCTTTGTATTCGTATCTGTTGAAAGATAAAAGATACGTTTTTTTGAATTCGCATCTGTTGGATACCGAAATACTTTTGATTAGTTAAATACGCATTTGAAGACTTTAATACATCTTTTTATCAAAGACCGATTTATATACGTCTTTTTGATATGTTAAATACGCATTTGAAGACTTTAATCACAAAGACGTTAAATACGCATTTGAAGACCGATTTATTTTAGATACGTATTTTATTCTGAAGACGTCTTTTAATCTGAATACGTATATACTTCTGAATGCATCTTTTTATCTGAACACTTATAAACTTCTTGATCAACAGGGACGTATATATATTTCTGAATGCGTCTTTTAATCTGAATGCGTATATACTTCTTAATCAACAGAGACGTATATACCTTTTAAACTGAGTACGTCTTTTTGAAGAAGAAAATAATTGCCGATATTTTTATGACGTGTCTCTTGACCAACAAAGACGTGACCAATCTTTACTTCTGTGTTATCTTTTAACATTTATTTGTTAACTTAAATACTTTCATATTTGAGCTTTTGCGTGTTTGAGCTTGATCTCTTACTTTATTCTGTAGCTTTATGTTTATTTGATTTCCAACTAGATGATGATCAAGGTTTGATCTGGCATTGATCTGGTATAAATTCTACTTCCATAGCCAATTACTTCATGGCCGATTACTTCTCAAGCTAATTAACTTTTGATCTACAATTTTATTAACTTTTGAGATTGTTGATATGAACTTTTACTCTAATAGACTCAACTAATTATCCATCATCACTAATCTGATCAAGCCAATTCTTGACATCAATGACAACTCTTCTAACATGCTTGCCTTAGAGGAACGGTTTCCAATGCACACTTCTGGCACTACTGACATGTGAGTTCAGGACTGTCCTCGACCTCATCCCAGATCACCCTATTCTGAATAGGGATTGCGGAGCTACCAATGTCAAATCCAGATTGATTGTCTTGTGCAATTTTGTTCTCTGCAGCTAAAGAGGTCTTCCAAACACTGCAACCCGCTTAGCTGACACCTTCACTTCTTCTCAGTGAGTCACAAAACTCCCTCTTGATCCCTGCCTCAGAGATTGCAAAGAAATCCTCTAGAAGTGAAGTCCCCTCCAATGACGAGACTCAGAACCTTCGTCCTCTTCTTGAACATGATCTCAACTTGTGTCTTGAATTCTTAGAATATAACTCCCTCTGAATGTCATTTCCTCCTCTTCGAAGTAGCTGATCGCAATGACAATCTGCATAGGTTCTTCGTTGTTTAGTGTCTTCATCTTTCTCAATCTTCTTTGCTGATGCAAATTCTCCATCCAAGGCTGACCCAACCTTGTTCCCTCGAGAGATGACTCCAGTGAAGAATCATGAGTTATGTGCCACCAACTCAGTCCCAAGACAGCAAGTTGTGTCTCCATTAGTTCATTTCTTCAGCCTGCGTGACTTCCTCACAAGATGCATCAAGATCTTTCTCCCTTGAATTCCTTATGCAATCTCTCATCATCCTATTGCTCCTCGATCCGTCCTAAAAGCATCTTAGAGAGATTAAGAATAGTTCAAAACTACCCTGAAGAGAAATTTACAAACCACTACATGAAGCATATATGATTCACTATTCCAATGTTATTGCATGAATTATTATTAACTACATAAAATTCATGGTCATTATTCAAAGTACAAACATAAAAATACGTATCCCTTTATGTTGGTCAATTCTACAGATGTAGTCAAGCGCTTGTCTTGCAATCTTTGGGTATGCCAATTCTCCACGCTTTATAGACTCGATAACCAACACCAGGCCTGAAATAAATCAATGCATTTGATGCAATTAAGTCGGTTTTGACCCCGGGCTTCCTGTCCATGTGACAATATGGAGACAACATGCCTTGCCAACAGGTATATTATACTTTTGTCACCAACTCTGCCTCTGTCTCTTCACTCGAATTTTCCATACACCACGACACTGGCTTCAATGACAGGTGTCTTCAAAATAAATCGCACCTTCGAAATGATTCCACCTTACTGTTTATTATTGAATTTTTGTGACTCCTTTACAAATCCGTCACTTCATGAAAGAGCCCGACTATTTAAATTCTTTCAACACCTTATACTGGCGTTAGCTTCCCAAAAGCGACGGTTACAATAATATTCAAGACTCCTGAAAAAGCCCGACTCCTCACAAGAAATGCAAACATATAGGAAACAGCTCCCGATTTGATGGGCTCCCACGATTCTTAATTTAAGCGGCAGCTCCCTCTTTCGTGTCTTCCCAGAGATGGACGCCTTTAATATTTCTCCATGACACCAGGAAGTCAATATCTATAGCATTAGTGATGACAATGTACCTGCATTAGCCCATTTACTTTTCCAGAAATCCTCCACACAGCAATAGTGTGTTAGTGATACACAAGCATTGAACAGCCTACGATTCCTAATTGGCTAAAAGAAAGATTGAAAATAAAAAGTACTAGTAGAGATCCCAGAGGAAGATGATACGGCCAATTTTTTGGCCAGGTTAGAAACAGTTACTGCGAAGAAGCCCGCCAAAATGTTTTCCACCATCCAGAGGGATGAAGCCGGCCGCCGCTGAGTACAAATTGTTGTGCCAACGGTGGATAAGTCGAAAGAAGATATCGCTCCTCAAGAATATGCCATCACTATTGTCGACTTGGGCCCAACAACAAAGGGTTGAGAGGTGGAAGACTTGGACAACCCAATCGCATCCATCAAGGCGAGGTTGGAAAAGGAAGTGGCAAAGAAGAAAGAATATAAAAAGGAGATTGAACGCCTGAAGGAGTACATCCAACATCTGACCAAACCTCTTGATCAGGCTGACTCAGTAGTTCCTCCACTTTTAAAATCTTCACAAGAAACGATTAAAAATTTTGAAGAGATGGTCACAGCTAAAGAAACTAAGGAGTGGATAGTAAGCAAGAGCAGAGAAGCAGCTACATTTATAGAGAAATTGATATTAGCTTATGGACAGACTTCCTCTTTGCTTTCAAGAATTGCAATTATGGCTAAAGCATGGGAAGACCTTCAAGATATTCAGGATAGAATTGTCCCATGGGTGCTGAAAGGAGTTCCAAAGCAGGAACTAATTGATGAAAAAGTTATTGCAGCAGGCACTGCATATGATTTCAATAACTAGTACTGGGCATTGATTGAGCGAAGCGAAGTCTTGGAGAAGGTGAAGGCAGATAGTATTAGAGTCGAGGAGCAGATGAGAGAAATCCAAAATAAGATCTTACTTGTAGTTGCAGATGTACTTGAAAAGGATATTGTCCGAGCAAATGGTATGCAGCTTGAAAATCTAAAGCTCAAAATCCAGGAGACTTTCTTCACCAGCACAAGACCGATTCTAAAGCAAAATTTGACTAAGGCATCAAACTTCTTGTCCATCTGGGATGCCTTCCAATGCCAGGAATTTGAATGGGAGAATGTTTTCGCCAAGAGTGCATATGATTTGGACGTGTTGGAATACAAGGTCAATATGCTGCCACATGTCACAATTGAGGAGGTCAGCATAATAGTGTCCAAGTTCATCAAATACACAGCCACTCAAGAGGATAAGGATGCACCTCCTAGAAGATAGCTCCACATGCCACTTGTTCTCCATCCCTTGGTTGCTAAATGTTATTCTGGGAAACCCTAGTTAGGGTTGAGTTGTTTTAATCTTTGTCATCAATCTTAGATTGATCTCGGCCATTCATTTGTTTTCAATAACTCTATATAAACTCTCATTCTCTCATTTCATTGTATGGAGAGAGTCTTATGAAATTGTTGCGTATAGCTACTTTGATAATAAAAGCTCATATTGCATGATTTGCTTTGAATCCTTCTTATTGTCAAGTGGTTGCATGGTTACATACCTCCCTTCAACATAGAATAGATTTAAAGTAGAATTTAGAGTAAATTTAGAATAGAATTTGATTTGAAGGCATGTTAGATGAATGAAAGATTGATAGTGTTGATAATGGTGAAATTAGTTCATACCTTTTTCAATTGAATGATTTTCAATTTGATGTGTAAGGTTAGTCTGAACTTTAAAATTGTTAACTCAAATTCTATTACTTATGTTCATTGTTCGAATTGATGATGGTATTGAGTAATAGGATATCATTTGTGAATCCCGTTGAAGATTGCACCATCTTTGTCTAGTTGTTGTAGTCATTGCACTTGGCAAAGCAAAGATTGGTTTGGATTTCGCCATCTAGCACTTGTCTCTTGAGTTTGTAGGATTGGTTTAGCATTAGTCTAGTCTCTAAAACCCTTATCGTTTTTTATTTTATTTTCAAAGATTGGCAGTAGTAGAACTTCACCACCCATAATCCATAGCATTCATAGTCCAAAGTCATGAAAAGTTGAGCATAAGTCCCCCTTGCAATACCAGCAAAACATAACAAACCAACTGAGACTATCCTATATGCATCAAGAACCTTGGAGTCTACATTGTGATCACTTTGCTTAGCACATTGGAGTATTTGTTCAAGAGAGAATAGGATATTCTATTGGGTATTTTATTCTAATGTTGGTTGAGGTCACAAAACCCACATCAACAGGACCCAGTTCAAACCAACATTGTATTGAGAGCCAGCATTGGGCTCTCATTGGCCAACATTGCTAGACGCCTCATCATGTTCTAAAAAAATTAAATTGATTTCAATTTATAAAACCTTGAGGTGGGAAGGAGAAGACTAAAGTTGGACACCGTCATGCTTTTAAAATATTATCAATGCCTTGATTTAAATTTGGAACATTATTTGAAACCTCCTTCTTGCCATCACAATAAAGAGCATCAACACAGCCTTTGCTTGGGAATATTCCCTAGAACTATACTGGTGCGTTGGGAAATATTTGATGTTTTTCCTTTTTAATTTGATTCTATAATTTTACCCATGCATTTTTCTAAACTTGATTTATACATCGCCCCCACCTAAAATGCTAATTGGTCAAAAAAAAATTATTCAATTAATATCTTGAGCACCCCATGTGAAATTAAAACAATAAGAAATTCTTTTAATCACTCCTATTAAAAATTAATGAAGCTGCGATCTAAAGCATTGAGGCCAAAATGACGAAATCCATGCCACAAACTCAAACCATGTCTAAGAGGCACAAAATTTTACAAGGCATGATTAAATTTGCCGAGGATCATTGTTATATCGTCAAAACCTAAGCAGCCAACCATTTTCCAAAGGTACAACAGCCAATTCATGAGTAGTTAAAAGAATTTTCACCACGACCACAAAACTTACCCAATGGTCAAGAAACTAGACATGGCTCCACATGAATTATCGACACTCATTTTATTGCCAGTAATTTTTCCATTTTGATGATGCCCTACAGACCCGCCCGTAACTGTCAAAACGGTAATTCTAGGCCCAAAACTCACTCAATGACCTTGAAATTAGAGGAGGAGGTTCATCATGAATTATAAAAACTTTGTGCAATGACATAATTTGGAAATCAAACCCATAGTTGGAGATTTTAATGCACAAAGATTGTGGTCAGCCTACCATCTCAGGGCCTAAACAGAAGGTTCCTTGCAAAATTGAATGCAAATTTGCCTAGAAAATAAGGCATAAAAACAAGTGCTAATAGAGTGTATGACTTATGAAAATTGATAATCTAAATAAAAATGTGTTCTCTAAATTCATTAATTAATTGTCTCTTGCATTAACTACTTTTTTTTGTGTAATTATGTAATTTTTTTCTTTTGTTGATTTTTTGCCAAGTCTCGATTCCGAAGCAAATTTTGAGGTCCTGATTTTCTCCAAGTTCAATTATTTCAACTATGGACTTAATCATTAAAAAGAGGAGGGGAAGGGTACTAATACTTGAGCAAGAACCAATTGTTGTGACATTACTTGTAAATAAAAGCACCAACTTTTCAGTAAAGAGAGACCAAATCTAATTATATAAATCTTTCATTATAGCACAACATTTATTTAATATTAGTACATAACTATTTTATAAAAATACATAACAGCCAACCCAAAAGAGGCACATAAGATTGCTTAACAATTAGGTAAGCTATCCACATGTTCTACTGACTTATCTTCTAGTGCATTTGAAACTGTGTTAAAATAAATTGATCCTAAATGTACTTTTCCCTCCAACTGAGATTTCCAAACAAATATTTTGTCTGCAGGGAAACTGAATTTAATAATGGACTTTTTTGTACTTTATGTGAAGATCATATGATGTACTTCTAGTCTATGAAGTTAGGTTGCACGATACTGGTATCCTTCCCCTAGGTGAGGATAAAACATTTCATAAAGCATGGTAATCACTGTGAATAGATATCTTACTTTCATCAACAACGTCACCATAAGGAAGGAACTAAAATAGCATACACCATCATCCAAGCCATCACTCTAGTGCCTTCTATTTTGGATATTCTGCTCACACCGGCATCCATGATGTGGTAAATAGCATCCAGCTCAAGCTTTATAATCTTGCACACTTGGAGGAGGGTTCATTTGCACTCCTATGTCTAAAGACTACTATTCCTGACTTTCAACCCCGTCTGACCAAAGTATACCTTGCTAAATGTTCAAACTCAAACCACTCTCCATAAGCATGTCACCTCCTACTTCATCAAACCACAAAAACTTCACTGGCACAGACTAAGAAATTCACACAATCCACTAAATAGTAATTTTTCCATTTGCTAGGGGTATTGAGGGCAATTTCTTCTAGGTGCAGCGGAAACGATGAGATCTTATAGTTAAATGATTGTATACATGAACAAAAGAAGTTTAGAATAGCCTTTACTTTTTCTTTTTCTTTTTACTCTTTTATGCATATCCTAGTTTTTGCTTTTTGCTTTTTCTTTCATCTTTCATCATATTTTCGTATCTTGGAAAAATTGAATTTAGAAAGCCAGGTGCTAGTGCTATGAATGGCACCTGTGTTACTATGGTATCTCCCAAAATATTTATCTTTTGTATTCTTTATCTAAATATTAACAAAATAACACACAAATTGTATAGGTGGCAAGATCTGCATCTCTTGGATATATGTCTGCTTCATGTCTCTTCTTTTGCCCATTGCTCTCTAATTTTAGTTATGAGCTCATGTCAAGATAAGATCTTGAAAGTGCTGGCATATAATAAGATCTTGAAAGCACTGGATTTGTCCACAACTATTATTTTCCATATTGATGGCGACACACTCATTAGGGTCAAATACTTGATCACAAGATAAAACCAAAATACAAAACCCAAAAAAATCTTTTATATTCAGATACATGACAAACATATCTTGATGGCAACACACTCATTATGGGTCAAATAATTGGTGACTTGATAAAACAAAACAAACAAACAAACAAAAATCCTTTATAGTCAGATACATCAGAAACATATCTGTAACAGAATTAATAAGAGATGATATGAATTGCATTTTACATATAGTTGCATGTTACTTGAACCTTTGTTTATTTGGACTAAGCTACATTGCAGTCTACAAGCCTAAGAGATTATAGAGGATTCATATTTCTACTTGGAAAGGGCATTCCATGACTTGAGGAACAACCAAAAATTCAAGTTTAATTCAGTGATCACTGAGATAAAGATAAGATGTCCTGTCAAGTGGATAAAGATGATCCAATTGAAGAGCACACAGGAAATACTGAGAGGGGGGGGTGAATCAGTATTTCAAACTTTCAAACTTAAAACCATATATATCAGAAATAAAACAATAAGTGCAACCATCAAATATGAAGAACACCAAATTTCACTTGGAAAACCCTTTCGGGTAAAAGACCACAGCAGAACTATGCTTTCATTAACAACAATGGGCACCAACCCAAATTACAAGCGAGCACCAACTCTCCCAAAGCACCAACTCCGAAGCAACTAAAGCACCAACTCCAGTGTTGCTGAAGCACCCACTTCAGACTTCTAAAACACAAACTTCAGTAACAAACAATTCTGACTTTAATCTCACTCTGCACATCAACTCGAAGATTCTTGCTTTGCATATATAAGCTGTTCAAAGTCAGAAATTTCTGCTCAATTTCATCCAGTTCATTCATAAACAATGCTTCATATTTTCTGATATTGCCACCTAACACATCTGAGACTGATGATGATATTTACGAATATCAAGACTGAATAAGACTTTGGTCGAACCAAGACTAATCTTCCTTTTCACATTGTTCAGCATACGCCATAGACAAACGGACAACTTCAGACTTCCACGGAAAATACACTCTAGCTCAGAATGATATTGAACTCCTCTGGCACAACCTGCATATACCTCTGATAGAGCAGCATCAAAAAGATGGTGAAAGGAAGAGACAATAATTTTAAATGAATAACATCTCTTATGTAGCAGTCCACCTCTTCTTCAAACCTCAATCACTCCAAAACCAATCGATGACTCTCCTTTACATCTGCGACTCCACAACATACATAATATTTCACGAACTCAGTATTTTTTAACGAGTCTCCAAACTGTCCTGCCTTTTAATGGAGTCATCACGCAAACCCTTCCCTTAGCACACAATAAGTCTAAATGAATCACTATAAAAATGGTCTTTGATGCCAATAAAAACAACATCCTGGTCAGAATATATATATCACGATGGAGCTAGAAGATTAAATTGTTGGCTTTCTCACATTGCACTACATATGCACAACAAAAGCCAGAGCGCGATACATACTGCCAGAAAAGTATTATACCATGCAAAACGCCTGTTCCCAATATTGCTGCCTCACTAAAAAAATGGCCTAGACAATATTTGACGCTGAAGCACGAACCTGTATATTTAAAAAAACATTGCACGAAAATCATCATCCACCATACACCAGAAAGCATAACATCTTCCGGCACTCATAATGGAGTCAATGCCATCCTTAGAATCCACAGAGATAAATAAATAAAAGGCCCGAATAAGGAGAAGCTGCCCTCAACATGTTCATTGTTAATAGTAATTTTACTGCCTCACATAATGTAATCACCAGAACCCGTCAGGAAGTAAGGAAATCGTCACAAGTAAATGAAGCCACCTCAAATGAAAACATCTACCAATATTAATAAGCAAAGACGAATTATCAAGCTGCCGCACTAAAAAAAACATCGCCAAAGATAGAGAATACTTAAAGCGGCCACCAAAATCGACCTCCTATAGCAACTACTACATATTCAAGCCGCCCACAAATAAATGAATCGCATGAAATAGGCATTGCATATTAAAACAAGCCGCCATCAAAACTGTCTGAAGTAATTAAAAAAAATTGCTTAAAAAAATCCATCAATAAAAATAAAACACCAACCAAAATTGTCTGAAGCCAACTCTCAACGATAGCTGATATGGCATATCTCTGAAATTGATTTTTCATTTCTGACTTGGCATTTGAATCAATACAGACATTCAAGTTTGATATGGCACTTGTATGACTTGGCCTTTTAAAAAGAATGTTGACAAAATAAACAAGCAAACAAGCAACCAAGTAGCTTAAGCATGCAGCCATGTAGCTCAAACAAGCAAGCAACCAGCTCAAGCACACAAGCAACCAGCTCAAGTACCCAAGCATGTAGCTCGACCTTTGACATCAATGACAAGATATTTCAACACCAATATCAGTTATAGCATTAGCTTGATGGAAACATTGATGAGCTTGTGTACCAGATTTTACCATTTGCATTTTCGCACAATATACTAGCTCACTTACTTATAAAAGGAAACGAAGTGCATATGGTTTCATTAATTAACCAAGAGAAACAGGTTGAAGCCTACCAAACTAAGGTCTCTTGAAACCACACAAACTATTTTATTGTTATGCAACTGTAACTCGTTAAAAAGGCATCCAAATCTCATAATACACTTTCTGACACTCATTATTATAATGACTTTGATGGCTTTGAAAATGAGCAGAATTTTCTATTTATGGTGGTTATTTCTTTAAGGCATTAGATATTTTAAGTATAATGGGTATATGTGTACAGCAAAAAAATCAAAAATTTGTCTTTCACCCCTTTTCTCGATGTTTAAATGCACGTAGTTCTCACTATATCTGTCTATGCATCTTGAGATTATAGATATATAGATGGATATACCCGCTATGTTTTCATTTCCCTTTTGCGATTATCAAATATTGGCTAAATATGGTTTACCTTTAGCACACATGCTTCCAGCCTAAGTTGCAGAAATCTTTTAATGAAGGGTCAATTACCAAACATTTCAAAAATACAAATGTGCTAGAAGAAAATTTTGAACTCTAAATAACTGTTCCCTTGACATTTCCCAATAGGAAACTAAGCTAAAAACATATTCAGTCATTTTTGGCACGCTTCCAAGAGTTTCTCACAGTTTCAACCCCTTACCAGCAAAACTCATGTTTTAGATGACAATCCTTACTCAAATGTTAGCTTTTTTAACAAAGCACCTTCAATTTTTTGCAGACATCAGTAAAAGGCATGTAAAGAGCACAATGCCAATGGAAAAGGAGTGAGGAAGTCCAAATTAAGTGTCTCTGGAGGGGCAACATGATTGTAGTGACTTCCATCCAATTTCTAGCCGATTTTATGGCATTATAAATATGCCAGGGACCAGTACCAATTTCTGACAAGGCCGAATCTCAAAAAAGCATCATAATGTCATAAATTTCTGGATTTAATCCTTGCATATCCTGAGTACTTATTTACAAGGGATGAGGTACTATTTTGAAATATTGATATTGAAGGTTACTTATTTACAAGGGATGAGGTACTATTTTGAAATATTGATATTGAAGGTCACCAAAAATATAACCACATGCTACTCTTGTGTTTTGGGTTCATGCTGAGGGTATTTGATGCCATTACAATTAATTTCAAAAATTTATCATATCTAAGGTTTAGAGGGCAACTCATGTGAGAGGTCAATTAAGGGTTCCCATTAAAGGTTTGCTTAGCATGTTTTGTGCTCCAAAGCCAAAAGACAAACATAAAACCTGACGTATCCCACATTCTTTTTGGCATGACATTTATAGCTTCATCTATAAAAGACTAACTTTTAACATTAAGGATTGTAATTATAAATGGGATTAAAAATAATAATTATGTTTTTCATTTAAAGCTATTATACTTCCACAGTCTATGTAAATGATCAATGTTTATGGTAGAAACTGTGTCCAAGTTTTTGTATCAACATATTATATTAGATCACACTCTGTGATCCATCATCAGGACAAGGAGAAAATTTTATAGCTATGTTTTTCATGTTCTTTGCTCACTCATGTATAAATTTTAAGACTCTAATTGTTTTAGATTTTGTAAGTTAGCCATTAGCCTGGTTTCCAATTAAATCTTTCAGGCATCTTGGAACTCCTGATCCCAAAGGCATTTCTGTTTCAGACACTGTGCCCATATCCAAGTCTCATGCAACTTAGCTTCCAACTAAAATGCTTCTCTTGAGACCTGTTATTCCTCCAATGACAGAACCTCAACCCACGATAAAAGGAAGAGACAATGAGCAATGCCTGGTTGTCAGCTAACGTGAAATGTTATAGCAAGGTACAGGACACATGTATTTAAATGTTTATTTAGCTCTCTAAACCCAATAATATCATCAAATTAAGAAAAAAGTTGAACAAAAAAAATGAGTATATCTATTGGAATATTCATTAAAACATCTGTAAAAAACACACTGAAAGCTGCCTTTGGCACCTGCTGGCAGAGCCTAACACTTCAAAAAAAATAAAGAGCTGAAAAGAATAGTAGTAAACCTTGTGGTCTTTCTCTAATTCAACTTTCCACCATGCACACAACCTCCCATCTTCAAGTTGAGGTCCAGCAAGAGATGTAGCCTACAAGGAAAGTTGCAAAAACTATAAACAAGGCTAATCCCTTTGAATAAAACCTCTACACTTACTAGTAAGATTGTCTACAAAACCTGGTATCTTCGTGAAACTAGAGCTTTAGCATCAGTGAATCTTGACAGAGGGCTACTTGCAGTCACAGAAATGTTCTGCAAGATCAAATATTTTAGTTTTTGTAAGGAATCTACTCTTGAATATCAAAAAAATGGTTCAATTGTCAAATGCACTGTGACTTTAGAACATTTTATTGTGTTTATCTGCTACAGTAAGTCTCTCTAAACCAGATCTTGTTTCAAACATAAGAATTTTATAGCTTAAAGGGACACATTTTAGAAGATCCCACATTATACCTTTGTCAGAACAGGATTCATCCATTGGTGTTCACCATATGAAGTACCAGCATAATAAATTACACCATTATGATCCCCATCACATATATACAAGAGCTCTTTAAAACTTGTTGGTCTATGATGAAATCTCATACAACTACTCAACCGGCTTTGATTATTTATCTCAGACACCTTAGACTGTTGCCTACATCCAGATAGTTTGAGTTAGTGTAAGAAAAAAAAGGTCAGTAGTCCCCAGAAACAGACAACATAAACATAAAATAGTCCATATACATCAATTGCAGTTCAGATAAATAAACTCCAATATCTTACTTTTGCTCATTTGTCAGGCCAACTGCATCAGACTTAAGGTACAGAAGTGCTTCTGTTATCTGCTCAATTAAAAGCCATTACCCATCAGTAATGTTTAACTTCATAAAGAATAATTTCAAAAGGTGAAATTATAAAGCAGTTGCACGGAGAAATGTAGCTCAGCTCAGATCACTCACTAGCTCCTGAAAAAGTGGTATCTGTTTGCTTAGATTGCTTTGCTCCAGCTGCACAACAGTTGAGAAAATCACATGCTACTAGGTCCCCATAATTTTGACTAGCATCCATGTTGTGACAAATGAAAAAGTGCTTACAGTTAGTTTTCACAAACATTAACAATGTGTACCTTTTGAAGCAAACCAAGCGGCATTAAAGGGAAGCGAACTAGGGGAAGCAAACCATTCAGAAGCTGTAACTTCTGTCCAAACATAATATCAGAAGTGCACACCCCTAGATGCTCATTTATTGACTCCCAACCACACTGGCCATCTTCTTGTGATCCCCATGTTAGAACAGCATCCAGAACCCTTTCTTCGGATGTCACTACCAAATCAGGGTGCTGCAAAAGTCATAATAATCACAACTCAAAATGTTTATTATAGTTACCCATTTCTCCACATTCCAGACTCTGAAAGCCTGACAAATCACCCTTGCTGTGCTCACGTACGCCTGCTAAATATCAGGGTGGTACCGAGCACACAGAGGAACCATCAGAAATACTATCTTGCAACACTAGAACACTCTAGGGCAGCCATAATTGAGAAACAAAAGCTTGCCTGAATTATTCTCGTAAATGAAGCCTCTCCTAACATTCTAAAACCTGTGCTGGCAGTAGTACAGTAATCAAAATGTTTGGAAAAGTATTCTTCACAAGATTCTTCAAGTGGCCTGCATCCTGCCATTGAGGTAACCACCTGCAGGATTGGGCATACTGAATCCTGCAAAGCACAAAACTCAAAATGTCAGTGGTGTACCAAACTACAAATGCAGCAGCTCATCTGAATGGTTGCTGAATGTGCCCACAACTTCTGAACTCAATTTTGCAATATGCAAAGTCAAACAACGGCTGTTGAAGAAGCTGCTTCCAGTAAGTACCACACCAACCCTGCAGGTAACGTATACAGCAACTTATGTCAATCACTAGTAACTTATGAGTGAGCCTAAGTCCAAATTACATCTACATAAGTAGGAAAACTCTCTTTTTATTTTTGGATGTCAACGGCCAGAAAACCTTGGCAGCTCAAGCCTCACAGGAGGTATGCCTTGCAAAATCCTCATTCTCTGTGGCAAATTTTGGATAATAGGAGATTGCCTTATTGCTTGCAGCCTTTTCACTACCTCAAAGTCCAAATGAAGAGTTTGCATAATGAATAACTAACAAGACTAGGCATAATAGTACCAGTTTCACACAATTAAATTTTATACTACTACTTCCTACAATTTGAAATATGAGAAACAATTTGGAAAAGTACACCACCTCTGACAGAGACTCGAGCAAATATTCACAGCATTCTTCTCGAAGCGGGTAAACCCCAAACTGATCTGCCAGCAAAACAAGTGGGAGCAATACAGATCCCATGTCCTGTTTTTCATCAAAGTCCAATTTGCCACTGTACATGAATTCCAACATAGCTAAAAATGCTTCAGGGGAGACATCCCTTAAGCAGACTTCTGAGCAGCTGCTTTCACTCATCCCATTTGTGAACATCTGCCAAGAATAGGAACTTTAAAAATCAGTTCACTTTCATAAAAGAATAATATTTTCCAGATTGAATCCAAATTTTTTAATCTAATAAGGCAAAATGATACAGCTACAATTAAGCAGTCTATTAAGGAAAACCACTTGTCTTGAAAATTTGAAGTGATGATACAATCAATGCAAGGAAAAGACTAAAACTATAGTAACCAATTTACTATTGTATCAAACTGAAATATTCAATCCCCCCTCAGGACCATTTATAGAGGACCTGTAAAGCATTTGAAAGTGTTTGAATAAAATTGACGTTGTATCATAATTGACTCTCCAATGTGAAACATATGTTTATCTTTCTCACATTCAAATAGAAGCAGAATATAGCAAAAACAGAAATATGCCTTATCAAATATAATAGCTGTAGAAAGCTAACATAGAAATATGAGACAAACAGATATGAAAAATCAACCTTAGCAAAAGGAGCACTCCAAACACTCAAAACAAGCTTGTGTGCTCGGGTAATAAGACCATGGCCCTCTATATAAATATCAACATCACTGTAATCACCAGTTTGAAGGAAATGCTTCAACTTCTGCACATCAATTGGTATGTCAGCTGAGAAAGCCAGATGACTTCGCAAAAAATTGACCGTATTGGAGTGTAGGATTTCTAGTTTATGATCCTCCCTAAATGATGTATTCTTGAATGCATCCTTCATTTCTTGGCATTGAATGACAAGGGATTCAACACCAAACTCTTCACTCAATTCACTCAGTGCTCGTAGCTGTGACTCAGAAACCTGCATTATCAAATAAATCATCTCATTACTTAAAGCCTGTGCCAAAATTTATTATTCTTAATAACAAATATAAAATTGTAAAAAATATTATCATTAGAGCTCTATAAATGCTAAGCTCCATTCTCACAATGTGTTTTGACTCTTTCAACTCTTAAATAAAAACATTAATTTTCCCTTGGCAGCACATAGTGGCATATCCACCCCTACAATAGCACGTATGTGCTACTACTGGGTCTAGGGAGAATGTGATAGAGCCACAGTTGCCATATACTCTTGGCTGAAGACCGACCTCACTTCAATTGTACCCAATTGGCCAAACCACAGTGATATCAATCAGAAATAATCATTATAAATCCAGTACATCATATTTTATTAACTTGTTGGAGTAATGACTGATTTCAGTTACCTTAGCACCTTGCAAAAACACAATTTGAACACCTTTGCAACCTAACCACACATCTTTGTCATCCACCATAGAAACATTTCTGGGTGAGTTTTTGCTGCTTGGCTGATATTTCACCATTCAAAAATTTATTCTATAATTGGTAAACTTTCCTTGAAGACTACTACCCTTCTACATAAAATTTACCTGAATTGACTTTAATTTCCAAATTTTACAAAATTAGCATTATTTTTTATATTTTTTTATAAATCCTATAGCTCTAACTTGAGTGCTATCTTATAGCATGTAGCATGCAAATCGTAATATTACAAAATTTTCTGTCCCTTGATATTTTAACTAACATTGTTTGAAGTAGCTAAGTGGTAAAAAACAGGATGACAACATGAGTAGGAGTAAAAACCAGGTTTGCAGATCATAGACTCCTGTCTGCTATTTTACCCCTATACAGTGCAATATACTATATTTATGAAAATTTCCATTGAAGTTTTCTTTCTTCCTGGTGGAATGAGCCAGTAGCTAAAATCAGACAAGTAATGGAAGAAACCAGAATGACAACTTGGGTAGGAGCAAAGATCAGGATTGCTACAGCTAGAATCATGAATGTGCTTCTATCCCAAAATAAGGCGGTAATCAATCAAGTAATTGCATTATTCTGTGGTGCCAAACGATTGATGAATACTAATTTAAGACCAAGAAGCCTATGGCCAGCATCAACTGAAATTACCCAAATAAAAACATTGGAAGGTTTATTCTCCACATCAAAATGAAATTATCTAAATTCAAGAATTATAGAAACCTATGGCCAGCTCCAAAAAGACCAACCTAATTCAAAAAACAGAATCATGTTGCCAGCTCCAACCATACCAACCTCATTCAAAATAAAAAGCACTCAAATTTAAATAAAGGACCAAGAAACCTGTTGTCAGCACTAATTGAAACGATTCAAATTCAAGTAAAAGACCTTGAAAAATATGGTAAGTACTGTTTAAATGACCCAAGTTCAAGTGTAGTGGCAAGTACTTGCCTTTATACAGTTGCAGTATTAAAATTTGTCTTGTAATAATAACTACTAGAAAAAACAGTGTAATACATAATGTTATTATTCAAGAGCTATTTACTTTCATATTAACAATTTATTCATCTTGTCTATATAACCAATTATGTAGTTGCAGTTCATAATAGTAAATATTTGTTATAATTTATCTATATTAGTGCTAGGCACTAACAAGCAACCTGTATCTTTTTATGTGGGACTGAGTAATTATTGGTAATTTAAGAACATGTATCAAAGGATAAAGCATGTGGGATGTTAACTTCATATTGTTGTTTCCTTTTTCTTTTTTTAACCATAAATACCAGATAAGGTCAAACATAATTCAAAGTATCAATGCAATATCAATTCAAAAAATGTAAGAAATTAATAGGTTGTTTTTTAACACGTCCCAACTTTCTTAAATTTGTCACCTTTCGTGGAATCAGCAATAATATTTATATCAACCACAACCTTCATTGCAGCAAAGATCACCTCATCATTGACTAAAATCAAAACGTCCTATGAAACCTTAGTAGGTTTGGGACCAAATCTATTTGAAAAGCAGCATCTAGAATCAGCAAGACCCTCTAGCAATGTGTGAGAAACCCTTCTTGCACATGGAGCTTTCACAGAAGTAGATTGGTCATAAGAGCTAGAGGAACTAGTCGCAAATAAGCTAGGGAATTTGTCCCCAAGATTCCCACCAAAATCTAGGCAAGATTGAGGCAAGGAGGATTTGGTAGAAGCCACCATGGGAGAAGAGAGTGTGAAGGATTTTTATGGAGGTGTTGAAGCTTTTGTTGGGAGCAACATCCAACATTACCAAAGTGCAAAGGATTTTTACAAAGGCACCGAAGCTTGAAAATCTATTTCAATGCAAATTTAGAGCTAGTGAAATTCTCAATGCCAAGAGAAGATCTCAAAAAGTTTCCTAAGGAGTTCCCAATAGCTTGTAACCCAAACTTACATCAAAAATGTAATGGATATGGTAGGAAAACCCAAATATGAGCCATTGAGAAGGAATTGCGAACAAGATCGAAAGAGGGAAACCATGGCTTTAGACATCAACAATAACCCTCCCAAATTCATGGTCTCAAGGAAAGAATTTTTTTGCAATCAAACTCCCATGCTAACATGACCGTGAAGAAACTTTGAGCACATGGTAGGAAAATCATAGGGTTCTTTAACAAGGGCTCCCATACTTTAGCAATCCAAGCCTTCGAGCTGACGAGATTTGACCATACCATGGAATTTACAAATTATGATACTTTTGTGCAAGGACGCCTCCCAGCCATTCACATTTTAATTGGATTCAAAGACTATTTCCAATATAAATTTTGCCTTTCTAACACAGCTCCTAGCTTTCCTAGACTTGTCACCTTTTATGGAATCAACAACAATCTTTGTATCAACTATGGCCTTCTTCCCAACAAAGATTGACTCATCATAAATGAAATCATGGCATTCTATGAAGCTTTGGCAAGTTTGGGAGTGAATCCATTTGAAAAAGCAACATCTAAAATTAAAGAAGCCCTCTGTAGTAATGTGCGCAAAACCCTACATACAAATGGAGCCTTCGCAAGAGCGGACTAGTCATTAGAGCTCAAGCAACTAGCTACAAATAAGCTCATAATTCCTTCCCAAGATTCCCACCAAAATCAAGGCAAGATCAAGGAAGGAATTGTTAGGGGCTGCCATGAGAGAGGAAAGAGTGAAGGATTTTTATGGAGGCATTGAAGCTTTTGTCAAGGGTGACATCATCAAAGCCCAATGTAACACTAATCTTACCAATATTAAGCTATTTTTATTTTTACTTTTTTAATTTAAATTTTTTATTTTAAAGTTATTTGAATTTTATATTCATTAATTTTTATTATTTTTAAATAATTTTAATTTATTTTAAAGTTATTTGTTTTATACGATTAATTTTAATATTTTTTAAATAATTTAAATAGTGTTTTTTTTTTTAAATAATAATTTATTATTTTGATTTTTAATTTTAAGTTTATAATTTAATATTTGATATCTTATTAATAAATTTAATGTTATTTTTATTTTTATTTAATTCTAAGAATATAATTAAAATTGCAAATTTTATATCTCATCAAGGGATAAGAGAGCATTCAATTGGAAGCAAGATTGGCCATAGCAATAAGGCTAAAAAGTTTGAGTATGGATATCTAGAATCCTCCTCAGAGGGAAAACATCAAAATGAATTTTGATAGTGCCTCTTGAGGAAATCAAAGATTGGTAGGACGGGCTTTTGTGCATAGGAACTCATATAGAGAATTTTTGTATGGAAACTCCCTTTACCCAAGGATAAAAACCAATAATGAAGTAAAGCGGAAAGCATTAATAGTTGGTTTGGCGAGAGTTATTTCTATTAGGATTCCCAAGATTGTGGTAGTAGGAGACTCGATGGTAGTGATTCAAGCAATAAGCAAAGGTTTGAATTTGAATGGAAACTAAATAGCTATACAAAAGAAGTGGTGGCTCCTAAGTCTAGTTTTGAGGAGATCAACTTTGGTCATTGTAAAAGGTTGTTAATTCAGTAGCAAATCATCTGGCAAATATAGATATGGACCAAGAGCCATTAGCGACTATTTATAGTCATTTGTTGAGCTCTGATTAGATCTTGAGTACCTTATACGATATCATCCACCTTGATCTAGGTATTATTAGGAGAGATTTGTTTGTTAAGGATTGTAGGTTGTTGCTTGTAATATTTGTTATTATTGGAGAAGTACATGTGCATGATAGTGCATTAAACTCACCATATCCTACGATGGTAGCATTAGACGTACAAGAGGTGATAAGGCTTCAGGTGGTGGCATTAGCAATCTAAGCCATTGATGGTTTTCTTGTGATCACACATCTAGGAGGCCATAATAATGTGGTGGACTCTCATTGTGAGAGTGCTCAATGTGTGTTGTATCAATGTCTTTCTTTGTCTAGTCCATTTGTTTGCAAGGAGATTGTTTCGAGAGAGGATGAGGATGGTGAGTATCAGTTGGGCTAGCAAAAGTAAAGAGAAGAAGGGTCGTGGCTCTCTAACAAATAGAAGAATCAAACAAAAACTTGCTTATGATTTGATTCTCAAGCACCTTTAGAGTTTGTGTGGGGGGAGCTAGGTGAAAAAAGGTTGAAGTTTGGTAACAAGCCGAAATCAATGATAAGAGGATATTTTGTGGCAAACATTAGGCTTGTAATAACAAATGCAAATTTGGGCCTATGATTGTTAAGTTATTCCAACCTAACAAATTTAAAGATATGGAAGTGGTTGGAGTGGCAATTAATTTGGCCAAAAGGTATGTGGAGAGAGACAACACTACATCCTCCTCGATGCATCATGAGGACATGAAAGAGGAGCTAGTAGCCCTGAAGTGGAGAATTGGCCTATTGAGAGCATACTACTATGATATGGGTAAGGCGATGGCGACATTACACGTTTCATGTGATAAGGGGAGATGTGAAGTGACTAATGATTACACCATTCTAGTGTTCTATAGTAGCTCTATACACAACGAAGCGTCACAAGGAGCTCAGTAATGGCATTGATTCCTAGCTTTGGTAGGGTTGACTCACTACTAGTAGGCTCAAGGCAGCCTGAGTGAGGGGTTGGCATTGTGGAGAAGGTGTACAAACTAGCTACGAAAGGGCCTACAAGCAAGGCGAAATGATGGGTGGTACAGGGTTTTTGGCTTTATGAGCCTTAAGTTATGTCATGTTTGGCACTAGTTTTTGGTGGCTTTTCTATCAAGGTCTTTGTTCTTTTTTTTTTTAACTAGTTACTTTGTCAACATGGTGCAGGTTAGCTCAAGTAGTAATTAGGTCAATTTCTATGGCTGCCATTATGATAGGCTTTAGTGCCATTTTTCTCACTTAGGTGCCACTTTGTTATTGTTAGAAGTTGTGTTTTATGAGTAGGGACCCCTATTGAACCCCCACTAAGTGATCTAAAAATATCTCAAATTTTAAATTATAATTCATTGAATCTGAAATTTAAATTTGTCATTGTTTTGTTTTAGAGTTTTTATTTTTGTTTAGAATATCAAAAGGTAAAGAGCCTTTGTACCTAATGTAGAAGTAATGTGATCATGTTCCAAGGGCCAAGGGGTTGGGTGAAATAGCCACCATCATAGGTAAACTTTGTGGAAAACCATTTTAGGGCACTTACACAAAGGTGAAGACTCATATTTTCACACAAAGGGAAAAGGTGTTGAACCTTGCTCAAATAAGAAAGAATGGTATGAAACTATTAAGGATCAAGATAGGGTTGTGGGGAAAGTGTCACATTTGAGCTCTCATAATTCAACAACAAGGGCACCTTAGAGTCAACTAAGAAGAGATACTAGAGATAGAGAATAATGTGTCTTCTAGAGATGCGACACAAGTGGCACAAGATGTAGGGACTTCTTGCAAGAGACCACATGTTGGCAGCCCAAACTCCATGAGAAAATTGTTTGATGTGCATGGTCAAGATGTAGTTGGTGCAGCAACAACACACTTCCTTTATGCAAATGGAATGCATTTAATGTTGCTCACTCACCTTGCCATGAGGAGATGACCCAAGCTATTAACAATGGACCAAAAAGTTATAAACCACCAAGGTATGAGAAGCTTCACACAACATGGATTGATGTAGAAAAAAATACAACTAAAGCAACAAACTGCACTAATGAAAAGAGTGCGGTCTAAAGAGGGATGCAAAATTGTGATGGACAGTTGAACAAATGTTAGAAGTCATCCACTTCTTAATATCATGGCAACATGCCTAAAAGTGTATTATTTTTTTAAAGCAATAAATTGTTCAAGGCAAAGATAAAAATGCATAGTTCCTTCAAAACCAATTGTGTGATGTCATTGAGGAGGTGGAGGCATCACATGTAATCCAAATTATTACAGATGTTGTCCTTACTTGTAAAGTAAAGGGCTTGCTTGTAAAAAAAGTTACAAGCATATATTTTGGACACCATGTTGTGTGTATTCATTGAATAGTGCACTCAAAACCATTGACAAGTTTCAGTGGATCTCAATATTCATTAGAAAGTGTAATGACCCCGACCTCTCAGGCCAAGATTATTATCGACTCTTCAAGTTTGACAATGTTATTTGTCAAGCCAATCTGATTTGTTTGCTAATATGTGCCAAATAAAACATCTATTGCTTTCACCAATTTCTTAACCTTACAACATTGCAACTTGTAACTAACATCTATATCATCATTTTATATCAATTGACCAATCTAAAGAGAATAATATTCCACACACAACTAAATAATAACTCAGATAAGAATGTTCAAATATTTTTGAGAGATCGATACTACAGAGTGTCATTTATTGTTAATTCAGAAATTCACCTCTTATGTTCAACCGAATCCATAATAGAATCCAAAGGCATCATTATAAACATTTCACAAGCAAGTATTTTTGTGCAATTCGACTCAACTTTAGATTAAGAGACTTCTGTAATAATTGATACAATACTACAGTAAAGAAGTTACCCGAAAATAGCCACTGTAGCATCAGAGGCCAATTATAGTCATGTGCACTGGAGTAAAAGTACAAGATATGGCCGCAATCTTTATTCTCGTCTCCTTACCAAAGAGTTACGCTGCGCAAATGGGTGATGTTATGCCTAAGTATCCCCGCACCAACAGAGGATATATGCACAATGAGACGAACAATTTCGAAATGACGTCCCACTTCAGCCTGCCGACTGCCAGAGTAATAAGTAGTGCTCCGCTAATGATTTGCTTGTTCAACGCACACACTCACACATATATATAGCAAAATACCAAGATGAGAAATCCCGAACTTCTATTGACATCTCCCGCTCATGTGTTTTCAATAATGCCTATTCCATTACCCGTCTCCAGGATACCAATGACAATAGTAAGAACAAGGCCTGATAATAATAGATATCGGTTCAAGGCCACATCTCTGATTCTTCTCCAAGCGATATTGAGCAATAATAAGTGTTTGCACCAACAGGGGATTCATATACGTATATGCCCGACTCCACCATCCACGTCAGGCCTGAACCTTGTCTTCCCGTGACTCCAATGAAATGCGCACGGGAATGTGCGATGATAAATATATTGATGGTGTTCAAATGAGAATAACAGCTTGTAATCACGAACTATTTTGTTTTCATTAACACTATGATCTCCAGAGAATGGAAAATGTCAACCAACAAGGTCGCTGCATTTCCAACATATTTTGCCTACCAAGAATTCAATGTATTTGAAATTCAAACAGCACTATCGGCCTCTCCACAACTTCCGCAACCAGTTGGAATTCGCAGTTCTTCCGCAACCAGCAATAAGAGACAGAAACAACAAATACGTGCATAGGCCTTGAAATCCCAAGCATCAATAGAAATAGCTTCCAATATAATCTACAAATAAAGACTAAAACAACGATCTTAGAATAACCATATTTGGGGATCCGTCCAAATATGGTGTAAGATGCTAAGAGTTTTCGTTCCCAGAATCTCAATGTAGGAAACCAATTCACATTCAATTCTCCATGATCCCCTTGTGTCGGCCCTCAAAGCCCATATAACTTCGCCAATTCAGTTCTAGTAACTGATAAATATAAATGGCTTATAAAACTTTAATTTCAATATCATAATATTTCATATAGCCATAAATATTAATTAATTAATTAATTAAATAATTAAAATGTCTTCTAAAATAATTAAAGACAATTTTAATATTTAATTAATTAGACCAAGTCCTCTTTTGGGCGTATAGAATTATGGGACATCACAAAAAGGGCAGGAAAATACAAATGTTCATATGTAATCATCACCACGCAAGCCATTTATCAAAAAAATGTGTGGTGTCCCCTATTAAAATGCTTGAAAGTTTTTTAAAAAATTGAACTAGGAAAAACAAAAAATAACTAAAACCAACAATTCTAGAAATAAACTTCACAAATCTGTAGATATATATTTCTCAAAATGAAAGAAATTACAATATTGCAGGAGACAATTTCTGATGGATAATATAGGCTGTTGTGCAGATTACTAGTACCACAATTGTTTTTGAATGTTTAAAATAGTGCGAAATGGTCAATATAATATTCAAGCTTTGACAATTAGAATTTAACCCACTATATGCAATTAGCTACAAATCTTACTTGTATAACCAATGACTTGGACTCTTAGTTTCAACCTTCAATGTATGAACTAAGACAAATCAGGTCCCAATGCAATCCAACTGTATCAAATGTAGCGATCTCCTTCATGATTTAGTAGGCTACAATCCTCACTGGTTGGTATGCTAGTTGCAGAAGGTCCAGTATGCTCCAATGGTGCCAACAACCTTGTCAAGGGTGCCATGATTTAGTATCAAGATTTGCACCCAGCTCTAGTTTGATCTTCAGACAATCCTTAGGGCATAAGGGTGGTGGATGATTAGGAGTTCTCTATGAAGTATAATTTGTCTAGATCATAGTTTGCAGACTCTTTGGACTCGCCGCGGACTCGGGAGTCCGTGGCCTAGCCGAGTGGACTCGCCACGGACTCGGGAGTCCCAACCTAGGACTTTCCTGCGCGGCTGAGTCTTAAAATGGGTTAAAAACCCATGTTTCTTTTTAATTTTTTTTTCATTTTAACACTCTCAATTGTGAAAAACAGGTCTGCAAATTGATTTGGGGTTCATTGAAGCAAGGAGAATGAACTAAAAAGATCAAAATAGAGCCAGGTAAGTGATCTAACAATTCTTTATTTTTGTTTTCTTGCATTCAAAATCAAAAAAGTCAAGAAAAATAAGGGGAAATGCTGCCAAATTTTTTTCTATTTTCCTTAATAGCCTAATTCTTACTGTTTCTAACTTGGTTTTGCATTCTTTTTCTTTTGCAAATGTTTGAAACTTTGAATCACATTTTCTTTGCTGATTTTTTAGCAAACCCTAGCTGATTTTTTTTTTCCATGCTGAACTTGAAACAGTAATGTCGTCTTCAAATCCAAAGGGATTGAAAAAAGACCTTGCATGGAAGTATGGAATTCTAGGAAATAAAAAAGGTGAAGTGGCATGTAATGAATGCCAGAAATGGATGACAGGAGGAATAAACAGATTAAAATACCACCTTGCTAGAATACCTGGACAAAATGTGGAGGGATGCAAGAATACTACTCCTGAGATTATTAGAAAGATGAAGGCCCTTCTTGCTAAATATGAGCTTAAAAAAGAGGAAAGACAAAAAACAAAGGATGCCCTAGCAGCAGAGATAAGTGGATCCCAATCCCATTCTACACCATCTATGCCCCATGGTGCTGCAAGTCCAAGCTTTCGTGCTCCACATTCATCTTTTGGTGAGAGTCCTGATGGTTCCTTTTCTACTGCTAGTGCTAGTCAGGGTCCTTCATCAGGACCAAATTATTTTATTCCACATAATGTTCTAGGAGCACAACCTTCACTTGAAAGTACCGGTTGGAATAAGGAAAAGCATCAAGAAGCTAGGATGGCTGCTACAAACTTTTGGTACTACAATAATCTACCTTTCAATGTTGCAAACAGCCCATATTGGGAAGGTTTGGTGAACGCCCTTACAGTTGCAAGAAAGGGGTTTAAGACCCCATCATCTAGAGATTTGAGTGGGCCATTGCTAGAGGAAGCCGTAAAGAATACACGGCTTGTGGTTGATGAGCAAAAGAAATTTTGGTGAAGAAAAGGTTGCAGCATTTTATCTGATGGGTGGACAGATGGACGAAATAGAACTCTCCTTAACTTTTTAGTGGCCTCTAATGGTGGATTGGTGTTTCTAAAATCAATAGATGCCTCCCATGAAGTTAAAAATGCTAAGACTTTATGCAATCTATTAGATGGGGTGGTCCAGGAGGTTGGAGTTGATAGTGTTGTCCAAATCATCACAGACAACGCAGCTGCATATGTAGCTGCAAGTAGACTACTTATGGAGAGGTATCCCACAATTGCATGGTCTCCGTGTGTTGCACATTGCTTAGACCTATTGCTAGAGGACATTGGGAAGATTTCATGGGTCAAAAGAGTGGTTGAAGATGCAAAAAGTGTTACAAAATTTATCTACAACCATACTTGGGTGCTTTCTTTGATGAGGAAATTCACAAATGGCAAGGACCTTGTGCGACCTGGAGTGACACGATTTGCTAGCCACTTCCTCACATTGCAAAGCATTCTTGGTGCCATTGGTCATCTCAAGCAAATGTTCGTGTCCGATGCTTGGAAGGAGTCCTCATTTTCCAATAGACCTGAAGGGGAGAGGATTGTTGCCATAGTTTTTGATGAGACATTCATCAAAAATGGAGAGGAGTTGATGGGGGTAAGTAGCAATCACACAAAAAAAAATTATACATGATAATCTATTTGCTGTTTTTATTTTTTGAGGGGTTAATTTTGTTATAATTTAACATTTGTTTTCATTTTTTTAGGTGACAGAACCTTTGGTGAGGGTTCTTCGTATGGTGGATGGAGATGGCATGCCAATGGGTTTCATCTATGAGGCCATGGATAGGGCCAAAGAGGCCATATCACGTTACTATGGCGGCAACAAAAGGAAATATGAAATCATATGGCGCATCATTGATCGGAGATGGACACACCAACTCCACCAGCCGATTCATGCCTTTGCCTACTTCTTGAATCCGAAGTTCTACTTCTCGGACACATTTAAGGCGGATGAGGAGGTCATGGAAGGTCTTGTCATATGCATTGATAGGATGGTGCCTGATCGTGAGCTGAGAGATAAAGTGCTTGATGAGTTGGAGGTGAGATTTGTTACATCTTATTTATGAATTTGCAATGTTGAGCCTTGACTATCTATGAATTTTCTATATTTGATTTACTTTTTCTTTTATCTATTCAAGGTCTACAAGGGTGCAGAGGGGAGACTCTTTTCCTCCCAACAAGCAATTGAAAGGAGAGGAAAACAACAACCAGGTAAAAAATGAAATTAGAAACTTGATTCTTACATATAGATTGTTTACTTTATTCTTATTTCTTAATACTTATATTTTTTAAACATGTTTTTGTAGATCTATGGTGGGAGAACTATGGTGCTAGCACACCAAATCTTCAAAAGCTAGCCATACGTGTCTTGTCACAGCCATGCAGTGCTTCTGGGTGTGAACACAATTGGAGTTTATTTGAGAACATTCACACAAAGAAGAGGAACAGGTTGACTCAGCAGCGCCTAAATGATTTAGTTTTTGTTCGGTACAACCTTCGCCTTCGAACTAGAAAGGTGGAGGGTGTTTCACACAAGTCCATCGACTTGGATGACATTGATCCATATGGTGAATGGACTATTGATGAACAAAATGATGAGGCTAATGTCTTCCTTACTGATGAGGATCTTGCTGAATTAGAGAGAGCAGCAGCAGAAGAAGAAGCAGCAAGATTGGATGCCATGGAGGACGACAAGACACATTTGAATATCATGTTTCCCCTGCTCGATCTCCTAGTCCTCGTTTGGATACTATAGCACGGGCACCTTCTAGTTCTAGGCCTCCAAAATTGAGTACCATTGGGAGGGGAAAGAGGAAGATGTAGATTACATGTGGTTGTTAATGTTTTCCTCTTTTTGACATGATTATATGTAAACATTTATAAACTTATGATGCTGTTATACATTGAAACTATGAGTATTTGATGACTATGAATGATGAAATTTCAATTATTGAGTGTTTGATGATCATATGACATGTGTAATCTTTGAATTATGAGTGTTTGATAATCAAATTAGGCTCTTATGTTCTCTAAATGCATTAATTTGTTCTTGTTTTTTTGTAAAACTACGGTTTTTTTTTTTGCCGAGTCTTTTCCCAAGTCTGTGCCAAGTCCCGAGTCCGAGTCATATTTTTGGGCTGTCGAGTTCACGGCGAGTCCAAGTTTGCAAACTATGGTCTAGATCTATAGGGAAGTGCTTGAACTCTCCAATGGTTGATGACCTCTCTCCCACAGCCATTGTGGCCCTTTTTTTTCCTTAATTGGAGCCCATAGTGGATGGCGCCACTCTCCAAATAATGACTGGTGCAAAGGCCTTGCAATTCTGAATGCTTAATTGGTTGCAATCCACCTACTGATTCCCTAGCACCCAAGTATCCTGAAAATTCAAAGTAAGTTGCCAATTAGCATGATTGCAATCCCAGTATGGAGTTGCCAAAGAGAGGTAAAGGTTTTTGTCCTAACCTCTGAATTAGCAATCAAGGGGTAACATCCTTGAATGCCAAAACTCTCCAATTCAAAATGAAAAATGCATAACATGAAATTTGGATGATCCAAATGAACAATTGATGCTTGTTAATATACCTTCCTCTATTAGGACTGATGGGCCCTACTTTGATGCCAAAGTTTGATATTGCTTTGATTTTTTATTTTTTATTTTTTTATTTATTTGTTATATTTTGACTAGTGTTAATAAACACTTGTATTTTATTAATTATGATACTATTAATTGCTGTTGGAAAAAGGGACACGGCAATTTACCACTTGAGGGAATTCCTCAGATCTATTGATACACAGTTTGCCTTTTAATTCATGCTTCTTGAACGTCTTCATGTGATCAAACAAATGTTGTCTTCTACAATAGCCAATGATGCATGGCCAACTTGGAGATAATCCACATTAGATACTACAGTTGAGGTGAGACAGATGATCCTTGATCATCATTTTTGGGCCTACATTACATTTGTTGCTGAGTTTATCCAACCCATTTGTGAGGCAATTGAATTTGTAGGTTCAAACAAGCAATATTTGGGAGAAATTTATGAAGAAATTGATACTATGTGTAAACGAAATAGAAAAATAACAAATATTAGAGCTTTTTCTATATATCCTTTAATAGAAAATAAACAAAGAAACGGAAAATGGAACAAACTTAACACACTTCTTCATTGTGTCACCCATGCTTTAATGATTAATCATATGTGATATGATACAAAAGTCATTAAGAAGATGTCTCTATATAAGGATAGACAGGTAAGGTAATTAAAGGACTCTAGGCTGCAATAAAAAACATTTATGGCTAAGTAGAGGATGCTTCAGTTATCTGTACTCGATGGAAATAAGTTTTCACATGGGCAAGGTAATTTTTCTACTCTAGAAGCCTCAAATATGATTTGTGCAAAGGAGGACACGATACAGTGATGTTGGAACCATGTAGATGAAGCACCTAAATTTCAATCATTTGCAATAAGATTACTCTCACAAATATACTTCATTTTGTGAGAGGAAATGGAGTATTTATAGTTTCATTCATTCATTGAAAAGGAGTCAATTAGAATCAAAAAAGATAGAGAACTTAGTGTACATTCACAATACACTTCACCTTCTCTCTTATATAGACCTTAGGTAGAAGGGCCCCACAAAGCCAAAGATCAACTACAACCAAAACAAGCTTCATACAAAAGAGAAGCAATGTAAATGCTATGAAGCCAAAAAAATCCATTAGATGCAAAAATGAAACTGATATAATATATGAAGAAACCCTTGTTATAAAGACAAGAATGAAACCCTAGAACATATTAAGATCATGACAAGTGTCTTAATCTTATGATATGAGACACAAAAAGTAAATGACCTAAGTAAGCTTAAGTATGTAAGTGGAATTCATAGATGCATAAATGAAATTGGTACAATATACAATGAGGAAACCCTTGTTATAAAGACAAGGATGAAACCCTGATACATACTAAGATCTTGACAAGTGTCTTAATCTTATGATATGACACAAAAAGTAAATGACTTAAGTATGTAAATGTGAATAGGACCTAATATGAAACTAGTTAGGTAATCTACCATGTCAACACCAACACCCCCCTTAAATGCAACTTAGGGAGTATGACAAAACATGCAAAGATGCAAGGATGGGTCCAGCTACAAGGCCATGTTAAGTACCCGTATACATTAAATCTCTCACAAATGAAGTAAAGGATAAAAACCCCTAGAAAAAAAACCCTCTCCAAAAAAGAAAAGATGTAAACGAACATTTACAAGTGAAAGAAGAAGAACTCAACACGACCTCCCAAGGACTACTTCTATCACCAATGTACAATAGATGTTTTCCATATTGAAGAGAAACAAAGACACTGTGTAGCCCCCTCACAATGTATAACCTCTTGCAATGATGTTGGATGCTCAACAAAGGATGGTGATGATGATCCATGAACATCAAACAACATTCATTCCCTTGGGTAGAAACAAAACCAAGTAGAGATGTAAGATGTCTTCCCAAGAAGGAAAGAAGATCATGATGTATGATGATATCTTTGAACTCTACTCAAATGTCGCCATATCAGTATGAAAGGATGTCACAATCAAATTAAGAACAAGCCCAATAAATAAAGGTGTTGGTAAACCAAGACCATGCGTAAACAAATGAAAAATGAGATCCAAAGACAAAGATGATATGATGACTAAAATGGTACTATCATCAAAGAGAAAATGGATGTCCTCAAACGTGTCTATCAAATATGTAAGATGGGACTCACAAAACAAACCTACAATATCTATCATATCCATCCCAATAAACAAAATCTCAAAGACTATGGTGTACCTGTTGCAAAGGATGACTCAAAGCAACAAGAGATGGAGATGTGATCTCAATGTATGTCATCCAAATATATTAGCCATCTCATGATGATGTGTACAAAAGATGTCTGAATATTAACACCTAGAGATGAATCTGCCAATGCTAGAATGCAAAAGTCCTCAATCTCAAGATAGTGACTCATAGATAAAGAAGATAGAGCCTTTCTAGATTAGCATTCATAGAAGCTAAAGAATCAATAGATGTAAGAGGAGAAGGAGCATCAAGAGACGCCTCAATGTCATCACAACTATCTAACACCTCCCAAATAATTAAGCTACTCTTTTGTATCATCATATGGTAGCTTATCACAATCATCAAGGGACAAGATTGATCATAACAGGATCGCCTGGGAATGAAGAGTGATGTGAGTCTCCATAGATCTCCCAAATTCTACTCCAAAGAGTGTGTGGACACATAATATGTGAGATGGAACACATAATGTCAAAATCAACACTACTACCAATTAATCCAAGGACATGATCATTTTTGTTTCCACATGCTAACTTTCGATTAGGTGTACTTGGTTCAGCAACAAGTCCATAGAGATATGAAAAGAGATGAAACCACCTAAGATGTTTCAAGATGTCATCTTGCGAAGACTTATAGTTTCTTTTGTTCAAGGTGATTATGTAAGGATGAATTGAAAAACCGATGATTTTACAATGATAGATTCCTCATATAAATATTAGAGATCAAAACTATTAAGTTTATATGATCAGATTATATGCACAGAAAATTAACTCGGAATCAGACACAATAACATAGGAGATACCCTAGGAAAACCCTCCAATTGAGGGAGAAAAACCCAGCAACAAAAGATCTTCTCTTATATATAAATAATGGCAACAACTCTCTTTACAGTGAGGCCAAACACAAGGCCAATATTCAGCACCTAAACCAGATGCAATAACAGATAACTATCTGCACTTCCTTGAATTACTAAATCTGCCCTTGATGAGATTCGCAATCTGCCCTTAATGAAGGAAATGAATCGAACTTTTCTTGATTATGGAAAGAATAGAAATGACCTTGTATATAAATGCAATGAGAGAGAGGTCGCACCTCTTCATGCACAAGGTCGGCCAAGGAGAGAAATATAATTACAAATAAAATATATTAATTACAAGGAAGGTCGGCCCTTATAGAAAATTATATTGTTGCCAAGAGAAGCGCCAATTCACATTATAACACATATAAATAAATAGCCGATAGGCTATATTGATTTATGTCTTCACTCGTGGCTGGAAGGATGAACCCGAAGCTGCAATATCATTAACACTCCCTCTCAGCTAGGGAGAGAACTTCCAGCTGCTCAAGACAAATCATCTCAACATGATGCCCATCACATTGGCTACAACCAGATGTGAAAAAAAGAATATCACCTCAACGTGATATTAGATATCGCCTCAACATGATATCAACCATAATGGCTACAACCATACTATGGTAAGTACAAGTGTTCATCACTTGTGTGATGTTCACCTCAACATGACTTTCACCATGACTCTCTCAGAGGGTGAAACACAAGTACAACATATGTCATGGAGTCTCACACATGACATCCACCATGACTCAACTCAGAGGGTGGAAACAAGGGCTTTCACCTCAAATTCCTCCGTCTCAGAGGAAAATGCATTAACAAGGGCTTGCACCTCAAATTCCTCCGTCTCAGAGGAAAATGCATTAACAAGGGATTTCACCTCGAACTTCTCTCACAGAGAAGAACTCAATAAACAAGGCTCGCTAATACTGAGACTCTTTCTCAGTCAAGGCTGGATTCTCCACCATACCAAGCTTATCTCGAAAGTACACAACTTTATCCAGGCGAGAGGCTTGGTGAGAATATTTGTCGTCTACTCATCAGTGCTGATGTACCTCAATTGTACAGCCTTCCGCAATACCATATCTCTCATGTAGTGGTACTTGATCTCAACGTGCTTGGTTCTGTCATGGAACACAGGATTGAGAGAAAGCTTCACACAACTATGATTATCACAATGAATGATAGTTGGCTCCATTGATTGTCCAAACAATCCTGCAAGGAGCTTACGAAGCCACACTACTTCCCGAGTTGCCATACAAGCTGCAATATACTCTACTTCTGTTGTACTTAATGCTAGAGATGACTACTTCCTGCTACACCAGGAAATCATAGCTGAACCCAAACTAAAGCAACATCCAGAGGTGCTCTTCCGGTTAGCAACACAACCATCTTCTTTAGGTTCAGTAGGCTCCCTCTGAATCATTAAGTACTTCCATCAACCCTCTGACCTCATCGTCCAAGATTGCCTGCAATGTTTTGACTTAGATAAATGTTTTCCAGCGCACACCTCTGGTACTGTAGAGAGTTCAGGATAGTCCTCTTTGACCTCATTCCAGATCTCACTATTCTAAATAGGTTTGCGGGGCTAACAATGACAAATCCAGATGACAATCTTGAGCAATTTTGATCTCAGCAATTGAAGGGATCCTCTAAGGGTTTAGTACTTAGCCTTGCAATACAAAAATCTTCACTTCTTAGTGAGTTACAGAACTCCCTCTTGATCCCTGCTTCAGAGATTGCAAAGAAGACTTTTGGAAGTGAACTCACTCTGGCCACCAACTCAGTCCCATGGCTGCTTGATCATTTCTTTGGTCCGCATGACTTTCTCGCAAGATGCCTCAAGCTTTTCATTACTAAACAGTCTCTCATCACCTTCTTGCTCCTAGAACAGTGAACTGCAAGCATTTTAGAGAGAGAGATTACTAATAGTTTATAACTATCCAAAGAAATATCAAGGCTGGAATCATACAAAGTTTACTATCTTAGGTTATAGCATGAATACATGAGAATTTATGAACAATATTGAAACATGAATAAGTAAATCAACCTATAAGAGAAATATATCAAAGAAACCTATCTTTACTGATTTTGATATATCTTCCTGCTATCTTTACTGCTCTTGGAAGTGCTACTCTCAGCACAACAAGAGACAATTTGCTCAACACAAAATTCTTAGCTACATTATGCAGCCAGAATGTAGAACCAGACCTCTCAAGAAATCAAGGCTCTACCACAGTCCATGCATATAGGGAGTGATAGCAATGTGGTCAACCAATCACAATCATCACTGTAGTTCTCCTTTTATTTCTGAGTCACACTCAGAAATCTAGCATGAAACAACTCACAAAGAATGGTGTCTCCAAAGGGTCTTATCCCACTTGCTAAACACTATTCAAGAGAAAATGTGATCTTACTATGCATACACAATCAAATAAATGACATCAGATCTGCACGACTCTGCAAACTGAATTTTTTTTTTAATTTTTTTTTTTTTCTTGTTTCTAGATTTCAAAACAAGAATAAACTATAATAAGATACTTATCTTGTTGAAACCATAATGCTTTTCGGGTCATATATGTCCCAAGGTCAGACCCAATGTCTGAAAGGAGAAGCTAAAACAGCAGTGAGACCTCAGCTGAGTGATATTTCTTAAGAGAACTTACACCAGCATCATACAAAAACTGACACATGACAAATACTCCATTCTGATCTGCCTCTGAATTCTTCAAAGGATCTCATTCTAGGGATCACAATTCAAGAGAAGACACTGTCTTTATTACACACATGATTAAATAACAATGTTAGATCTGCACAACTCAGCAGACTAAAAACAATTCAGCTTAGAAAAAAAAAATGATTGCAAGAGTACAAACAAAGATACTTATCTCTTTCTGATGGTACACCACAAAAATTGTTTCTTCACTCAAAGGCTCATCTTAACTCAGAATTTGAAGTGGTGGCTGATTAAATTTGAATATGGTCTTTGACCATTCAAATTTCTCGATGCACTCCAGCTGTGACCCACCTAGAATTGCTATACAGAAGCAACAAACTCCCAGCGCATCCTACAATGAAGGGTTTCATAGAAGCAACAGAGTTCGTCTAGATGTGATGAACATTACTTCAATCATATGACTTGGAAAAGTAACACTCCTACAGCAGCAGTAATGACAGAGGGGCAAATGGCACGCCAAGCTTTGTTCTATGTCTTCACCAATATCGGCAGTTGCCTTGGAAGAACATTCAGTCCCCGATTCCTTTGAGTCCCATACAGAGACTTCCCAGAAACAATCCCATTTCAATAATGCACGCTTCTGAAGAGTATAAATTATACACGACTGTGGCATAATATATGCTACAGGAAACATAGATGCGCACACTTCTGTAGTTCACACTATAGTAAGAATAACGACCACCAGCAATCCACAGGGCTATAATAATCAATACAGTATGAACTCCTTATGATACTCCTTCCAATATTGATTGACTCCCGAATTCTACTCCGTGACACATAATGATGCGACTTCAATGAGTGAAGCCAAGGAATTTAATCGACGCCAAAATTAGAGTAACGGCAATTGAAGAATGATTATGACATTCCCATTGCAATTTAGTGGATTCTGCCAACTCCTCAACTGTCATTATGCCATGATATCAAAATCACGATTTACAGGTGCGACTTCTTTATTTTCCTAGAAGGCTTCTTTAACAATTGACCACACAACCGATAAACATATCTCAGTCCGCAAATCTCAAAACAGCCCGACCTCCATTCATATTAAACACGCAGCACGTCCTTTATGCATTCCGTTAGAAATTTGACAATCGCTAGACTCCTACTTGGTGATAAACAACTCTCAACTCCAATAGATGGCTCGAGCAATTTGACTTATTACGCCTCAAGTAGATGCCCTAGAGTTGATTTCTTGAAGGTGAAGATGGCGAGGTCAGAGCAAGATAAATTCGTAACTCAGTCAAGTTGATCGGACCATATCTCCTTCAGACTGCTTAAGAAATCTGATCAAATTACCCCCTTGAACCCGCTCTGATACCATATTAAGTTTATATGATCAGATTATATGCACAGAAAATTAACTCAAAATCAGACACAATAACATAGGAGATACCCTGGGAAAACCCTCCACTTGAGGGAGAAAAACCCAGCAACAAAAGATCTTCTCTTATATATAAATAATGGCAACAACTCTCTTTACAGTGAGGCCAAACAAAAGGCCAATATTCAGCACCTAAACCAGATGCAATAACAGATAACTATCTGCACTTCCTTGAATTACTAAATCTGCCCTTGATGAGATTCGCAATCTGCCCTTAATGAAGGAAATGAATCAAACTTTTCTTGATTATGGAAAGAATAGAAATGACCTTGTATATATATGCAATGAGAGAGAGGTCGCACCTCTTCATGCACAAGGTCGGCCAAGGAGAGAAATATAATTACAAATAAAATATATTAATTACAAGGAAGGTCGGCCCTTATAGAAAATTATATTGTTGCCAAGAGAAGCGCCAATTCACATTATAACACATATAAATAAATAGCCGATAGGCTATATTGATTTATGTCTTCACTCGTGGCTGGAAGGATGAACCCGAAGCTGCAATATCATTAACAAAAACATGTGAAATTGGAACCCTGGCAACATAGAAAATGGTCCCATATTTTGCAAAATATCCAAAGTACAAGTTGAAACAAAAAAAAATGGCTTCAAACTAAAATAACAAGCACTTGAGGCAAATTCAAGAAAAACCAAATAATTTGTTGTGATGTATGTGGAACAAACTTTCCAATGCCTATTTGTTTGCGAAAATCTAATATCATATGACCAAATATGTCTCTTGAAAAAAGTCCTTTAAGCAAGAAAAATTGACAATCAGCACTATTCTGATGGCCCTAGGGCATCACCAACAAACTAAGTTGAGCAGCAGATGAGCCATAAGATGTAGCCCCCCAGTGGAGAAGGAGGCAATCTAGGCCAGAGGCAATGGTTGCATTGTCCACAAGGTGTAGCCCCTTAGCCTAGGAGTGATCAAGGGTTGGGCTCCCCATGAGACCAAGGGCTCCAAGCTCCCCACTGCACTCAAAACCTAGTCCCGGGTCATTCATATGACCAAGGGTTTAAAAACCTTTTTTGCAGCCAATGTATCTAATGATGTCACCCTACTAAAATCACACCTACAATAAATTTGAAATTCATACCTTTAATGATGCAATATGGTCATAGAAGAATATTCTACTGCGATTCTGATTTTTGTGTAGCAATGGTAGTTGAACAATACAGCAATTGTTCGGTCATATAGAACTCTACAAATCCATACAAATTTTTTCAACAAATTCTGCAAAGCCCAAAAAGAATCCAAAATTTTTTTGGTGCCAAACCCTGTCGTGCCTTATATGGATTTATAGATTTTTGGGCCTTCTAAGCTCAATTGTGAAGTTTGTTTTGCACCAAAATGCACTACTTGAAAACTCTTGGCCAAAACTCTCCAAAAAGAGAGAAAGGAATCAAATATGAAGCTCTAATTGATCAACCCCACAGAAGCCAAGGATCACTTGGAACCAAAACAACCTTCCACAAAAAAGAGAAGCAATGGAATGCTATGAAGCCAACGAATTCATTAAATACATAAATAAAATTAGTACAATATACAATGAGGAAAGCCTTTTTATAAAGATATCCATGAAACCCCAGGACATACTAAAATCATGTCAAATGACTTATTCTTATGATATGCAACACAAAAAGTAAATGACCTAAGTAAGCTTAAATATGCAAGTGTGAATAGGACCTAATATGAAACTAGTTAGGTAATATATCATGTTCACACAAAGCCACATTCACTTTTTTTCGCATTTTTTTGCATTTTTACCATGTCTTTCCTACATCCCCTATGTGACATGACTCTCTAGTGTTGACTCGCCAAGTACTCACAAACAACTTGCTAGAAAAACTTAGCGAGTAATCCTCAAAAAAAACTTGGCAAGAGTACTCTAGTTAAACTATGATTGATGATATAGTTAATGCAAAACTTGAGACTATTCCATTAGTTGATATGATTTAGATTTATGATATTTGTATTTTGTGCATGTATTTATCAATATTTGAATATGTAATAAGAACTCTTGAGTCAAGATTCATGACAGTACAATTAACATTGCTCTTTATGTATTCACTTATAATGTTAAATGTTTTAAACTTTAATAATTTATTTTTTTATGAAATCATGTCATGATGCTGTGAAAGAAATATCAACACAGTTAAACTTGACATCTGTTTAATATTTATTATTTTTATATTTCACATTTTTAATTTTTTAACAAATTATATATACGTCTCCAAGCACCCATGTCCTATTTTTCTAATAATGGCGTACTAATATCAATACCCATCTCCTATACCAGTCCCAGTCCCCTTGGCAACACTGGGATTAAACCATTTTGATCTATTTTTATTATTTAACATTTATGATTTGACAATTGACATTGAATTTTATATATATATATATATATATATATATCATCTGAGCCCAACCTTACCGAACCCATCAAAAAAAAATCAATGAGCCAAACCCAAACCAACAACATGGCCTAAATACCATAAACAAGAATTCTATTGAAAGCATCCATTGAAAACAATAAACACTCAAACTTCAGAAAGCCATCAAGCCTGTGACCAGAACCAAAATTATCCAAATTCTAAATATAAGAATTCTGTTGCTAGCACCAATTAAAAATATCCAAATCAACAGACCATTAAGCCTATCATCAGTACCAACTGACATGAACCAACTTCCGAGAAGAAAAGCAAGAAGACCATGGCCAGCACCATCTGAGAACACACAAAATAGAGAGCCGATAAAAAGATTAAAGTGACCCAGATTAAATAAAACCACCAAGCCCAAGGCTGTTGCCAATGAAATGAACCAATATACATAAAAAGGACAACAAGAAGCATATGGAAAGATACTATTGCAATGGCCCAGACGCAAAGCATATAATATAAGGGGACATAACTAGAAACAAAAACAAAAGAGAAAGAAAAATCTATACTTGTGTTCAGCTATTACACATATACAGAATAGAGCGGTGGCCAGCACCACAGGAAATGACCCTAATACAATGAAACCGTATGGTTGGTACCAATTGATATGATCTGAATTCCAAGACCAAGAATCCCATGCCCAGCTCAAAAAAACCATTAAGCTTATGGCCCGAAACAATTAAGATGACAGAAATTCAAAATCCCATTGAACCTGTGGCTAGAATCAAGTGAAATAATTACAATTCCATAAGCAAGCATTTTCCGACCGGCACAAATTTAAAAAACCATTAAGCCTATGACAATAACAATTCTACTGCCTCCGACAATCGAAAACACCGAATTCTACAACACCTTAAAAATAAAACAGAGACTGAAACATAACCAAAACAAGAAAAGATCCATACCTGTGTTCGCCCAGTGTACAGATATTGAAGCAGGGCATGCAGAGTTGCATACTCCACAAAAGGCAATCTAATGACCCCTTCGTCCAGCACAACCCCACCACAGCAGAAGGCCAAAACTACCTTGTGTGCAGGCACAATCCTCTCTTCAGGCCCCACCACAATTCTCAAATCTGCCAACTCCCAACTTTCCAGATATCGTCCAAATCCCTCCTCCTCTCCCAATTCTTCCTGCTTAGACTTAAAGTCAGGAGAGGGCAGCACCCTGATATTTCTATATCCAACATGCTTGTCCCAGCTACTAAGCCCCACGTATTGCACCTTAGACTTGAGCTGCTTATCCAGCCATTGAAACATCACATTGTACCCAGGATCCCCACCTTTACCAATAGTAATCAAACCATCATAGATACTGATCCAATAGCTTTCGAACCCTGAGGCAGAACAAAGGCCTAATCCCACCACATCGACAACACTGACACCATCGACTTCTATCTTCAACCGCCTGTTCCGATGGCTCCCGAGAACAATCGTGTAATTGGGTGTGTTGTCACGCCTGTAATGGTAGTGTTTGCTGCCAGCCTGCTCCTTGAAAACCAGTGTTATGTCGTTGTCTGCATAGGCTTCAAAGGCTATACAGCCCCTCCCTGCCTCTCTGAACCTGAGCTTCTCTTCCAACAGCCACTGGCACTCAAAGGGAGGCACGATCACCAGCCAGTTGAAGCTCTCCATGTTATTTCTCTGCTGCTCCTGCATCTCCCCAAGGACAACCATGATGCATACACAATGTAAATATACGCTGTTCTATTTACTATAATATATTTATCAGCTGGAGAAGATACAATTTTTAAATGGGTATAAATTGAACAAGGCCCTTATGTTGTTGACGATAACGATCGAGAGAATAAGTTTGATTGATGTCGCTGACGTATGTGTATATACTCCTACATACATACAATCTGATGCACAAGATGTGATTTTGAATTGAATATTTAATTGCATCGAATCTTTTCGTCATTGATAAGGATGACAAAGCAAGCTAAGGCCCTTGATGTCTCCATGAATTCCATAAACCATTACACCCTCTACATGGTATTATAAGTATACTGTTGCAGAAGAATATGATATTCTATCAAATGGATATCAGTTGAATCGGATATTTTAGCTTTAATGATAACGATAAAAGCGAGTACTGGCGCAGATCCTGATCCTAATTCGGATACTGAAACAGTTGGGCTATATCTACAAAAATCCCGTCTTTTAGATTGGCTTTCGGATTCCCACACAAGAACAAATATTAAAATAACCTTTTAATGGGTATGCTTCAAGGATTCCCAAACTGCATTGCAATGCCAATTACCTACTCCATATCAAATAGTTGACTTACGTATTCATTTGTTTCCACGAGTTTGAGGGTTAGACTCTACACGGGTAGGTGGAAGTAGAACTATAATTTTTCAAAATATATATATATATATATAAATAATGAAATTGTAATAGGCGCATCAAAAAGGATATCTCTCAACATATTCTATATATATTATTAAATATATTTTAGTAACATTCACGATACAACATGGAAGACATTAAATTAATTAGGATTAGGATAAGGTTAGGATCACAATTAGGGTAAGGATTAGGGTTAGGGTTAAAATTAAGGTTAGGTTAAGGTTAGAGTAGGCGTATGTTTAAGGTTAGAGTTAGGGTTAGGGTTAGAGTTAGGATCAAGGTTAGGTTTAAGATCAGAGATAGAATTGGAGTTAAGGGTAGGGATAGGGTTAGGGTTACTTTTATGATTAGGGCTAAGGTTATAATTAGAATTAGTGTTAGTTATAGAATTAGGGTTAGGTTTAGAGATAGATGTAGAGTTAGGGTTGGGATTAGAAATAGTGTTAGTGTTAAGATTAGGACTATGGTTAGGGTTAGAGTTAAAATTAGTGTAAAAATTGAATCCTAACCCTAACCTTAATTGAATATTAACCCTAATCCCAACCTTAAATCAAAGATTTATCTTAGAAACCTAATCTTAATCCTAATTGAATTGAAACTCTAACCTCAACCCTAACCCTAACCTTGATTCTAACATTAACTCTTCTAATAGTTTAAACCCTAACCTTAATTATAAGCCTAATTCTAATTATAACCCTAATGATAATTCCAACCCTATTCATAGCCTTAATTCTAACACTAACCCTAATTCTAATGTTTATCTTAATTATAATTGTAGTCCTAATTGAATTATAACCCTGACCCTAGTTAAACCATGACCCTAATTGAACCTAACCCTAACCCTATCAAACCCTTACCCTAATCTAACCTTAACCCTAAGCCTAAATTTACTTGAATCCTAATCATAACCCTAATTGAACCATAATCCTAATCAAGTCATAATTTAACTCTAACCCTAATTGAATTGTAACCCTAATTAAATCCTAATTTAACCCTAACCCTAATTAAACTCTAACAATAATCCTAATTGAATTGCAACTTAAATTAAACCTTAACCCTAATTCAACTATAATGGTAACCCTAACAATGATCATGAATGAAACCTATACCTAACCCTAATTGAACCCTAACCCTAATTAAACTCAAATCCTAATTAAACTATAACCCTAATTAAACCCTAACACTAATTAAACCCCAAAACCATAATTGAACCATAACCCTAACCCTAATTAAACCATAACCATAACCATAACCCTAATTGAACCATAATCCTAACCCTAACCCTAATTGAACCCCAACCTTAACCCTAATTGAACCCTAACCCTAACCTTAACATAATCTTTTGATGCTAACTATAAGCCTAATTCTAATTATAACCCTAACCATAATTTTGACCCCATTCATAATCCTAATTCTAATACTAACCCTAATTCTAATGTTTACCCTAATTTTAATTATAATTGTAATTGAACCCTAACCCTAACCCTAATCAAACCTTCAACTTAATTAAACATAACCCTAACCCTAATCAAACCCTTGTCTTAACCTAACCCTAACCCTAACTGTAATTGAACCTTAACCCTAACCCCAACCCTAAATTGAAGATTTTTCCTAGAAACCCAATCCTAACCCTAATTAAATGCTACCCTAACCTAACCTTAATCCTAACCCTAATTGAAATTGAACCCTAACCCTAACCTCAACCCTTGTCATAGTTTTAACCTCAACCCTAACTATGAGCCAAATTTCAATTGTAACCCTAACCATAATTTCAACCCTATTCATAATCCTAATCTAGCACTAACCTGAATTCTGATATTTACCCTAATTCTAATTGTAATCATAATTGAACCCTAACCCTAATCAAACCCTTACCCTGACCTAACCCTAGCTATAATTGAACCCTAACCCTAATCTTGACTCTAAATTGAAGGTTTATCCTAGAAACCTAACCCTAACCCTAATTAAATGCTAACCTTAACCCTAATTGCAATCAAACCCTAACCCTAACCCTAACCATAATTCTAACCTTAACCCTTATCATAGTTTTAAACCCTGCCTGATTGTAAGCCTAATTATAATTATAACCCTAACCATAATTCCAACCCTATTCATAATCCTAATTATATCACTAATTCGAAAAATTGATTGAGGCACAATGGTGATGGAGGGAGATGCAGCAACTCCCTTACGAGCCTAATTACAGACCAGGGCACTTTGGCACTAGTCTATTTGGGTTGTAAGGACTCATAGGGGTAGTGTGTTGGTTTATGGGTGGGTGGAAGCTACTTTTTGGGGTTTTGGTGGTGCATGTAGGATGCCCAAGCTCCTCCTCAAGGTTTTGTGCATGCTATCTTAAATTTTTGTTTTTATTTTTTATTTAGTGTTGTGTCTAGATCAAGTCGTTTGTAGGTTGTATGAAGCCCTCATGTGCTCTGGGAGGCTCTCTTTTGTATTCATTCAAAGAATCTATTGCAAGGGGATTCCTCATCATTTGGTCATGAGGAGGTTGTTAATTTTCTATTGCATGTGGCATAGCACTTTAAGAACAACCAATCTTAGGGGGTGCATCCAAAACCCAATGGGTGTTTGGAAAGAAGCAAAGATCATCCAGTGGTGGTGATTAATCTAGAGGGGATGGCAGATGATGTGATGTACCTTTCTTAGCACACTCTAATTTACAAACTTATGAGAGTTTGTATTTCTTTACCTTTTTGGAGGCTTGGACCCATAATAACTGGAATCTGAAAGGAGATATGGAAATCATTCTAGGGGCTAATGACTTCTTCTTTGTGGTCTTCACTCAAATAGCGGGTTAGAATATTGTCTTTGAAGGAGGTATATACTTTCATAACCGACAAAGATTTTTTTATCAAACCATGCCATCTTGGCTTTGATCTGACGAAGGAGCTTTTGTCAAAGATTCTTGCTTGGGTTCATCTACCTTGGCTACCAATGGAGTTCTAGAATAAAGACATTTTTCATTCTATTGTTGTTGTTCCAAGGAAGCCCCTAGGTCCTTCCTGTCAAACCCTTGATCATAGAGTAACCTCCTTTGCTCACCTATGTGCGGAATTTAATTTGAACAACCCCCTTTCGAAGTCCATTGAAATCAGACTGGGAAGCATGTGCTAGATCAAACATGTTTCAACTATGAACCTCTCCCTTTTTGGTGTCATTCTTGTCATGAGTATGGGCATCTGCAAAGGAATTTCCCTAAGTTGGGAGAAAAATTCCAACAACCTCCAACCATGATGCATGCAACTAACTCTAAAGAAAAGGGTAAAGCTCCAATTCAAAATGAGGAGCTAGATATCAATGGGTTTATTCCTGTGAAATATTGATCAAGGGCAAGGGTGTCGAATCATCATAACAAAGCCATGCATAGAGGATTCTCAAGTAATCCTCAAAAATTTTGAAGACTTGGATTCAATGGAACATGGTCATTCTCTTGAGACTCGAGATGTTCAAGGTGTAAACCTAGCTAGCCTCTACCCTAAGAGTCCCATTCCAAGGTCTGTTAGGTTCAAGGATCTAAAGGATAGAGTTGCTTCTTCTTTAGCTCTTTTAGAGCCCAGGATGAAGGATCAGGAGTTGGAAGCAAACCTAGAGGCTGAATTGAATTGTAACCTCTTGGAGGACATCCCTCAAGAGCATAAGGATACAAATGTTATGACTACCCTAAAGTCTAATTCTAGATTAAAGGATGATGGGAAGAGGAAATCCTTGCCCCTTTTGGGTATCCACCAAAAGACTTTAAAGAAATGTGTGGGTGAAAAAATGACTAAGGCTAGGAGGAAGGACTTGGAGAAGATGAAGATTATGGGAGAATCTTTAGTGAAATTTGGAGTGATTAAGACCCTAGATACTCACTTTGCTTCTTCTCATAGATGATAGTGATTTCCAAGAATGTGAGGGATTTGGGTAGCATCCCTAGATAAAAGGATACTTGAGACTTGGTTCGTGAGAACAAACTCGACATTATATTCATTCAGGAAACTAAACTACCAATTGAGGATATGATAGACTTCATCCATAATTTGGAAGAGGGATTTATGTCAGTGTGTGGGTTCCTAGGGATGGGCTAGAGGTGTTGTTTGTCTTTGGGACCCTTGCAGGGTCATGCCCCTTTGGTGGATTGTGAATAGGAATTCTCTCTCCCTATTGACGTCTTGCTTTGATTCAGGTGTGGTCATTTTTCTTACCAATGTCTATGTGCTTATTAATTTTCTCAGTAAGACTTTCCTTTGGTCTCATATAAGGTCTGTTTGATCTCTTGTACCTTTTTGTCCTTGGATCTTGGAAGGTGATTTTAACTCTATATGTAATTTTAAGGAAAAGTTTGGGGGAGTTAGTTGTTTGGGGCCCTCTTCTTCCCTATTGTGTGACAACATTTCATTTCTCAATTTGGTGGATGTGAGACCCAATAATGGTAAATTTACCTAGCATAATCAAAGGTGTGGAGAGGGGTCTATCTTTGAGAGACTTGACAAGTTTTTGGTTTCTGAGGTTTGGCTTGGTGACAATTGGACATCTTCATATGAAATCCTAGGGTGGAAGGTTTTAGATCATTGGCCAATCAAATTCTCTTCATCTGTGTTCTCCCTGCCTAAACATCCTTTGTTCAAATTTCAGACTATGTGGCTCTATGATCATAATTTACACCAACTTGTGGATCAGTGGTGGATGAAGGGGAGACCAACATTTGGTATTGCAATGTTCTCCTCTTTCAAAGACTCTAGTTTGTAAAGTATAAGCTTGGGATTTGGATTAGAATGACTTTTGGTAACCTTTTTAGTATGAAGAAATGGGTGTAGGATCATTTGGACAATATAAAATTTAAGATTAAAGAAGAGGGAATGAATGTGGATTTTCTTCAAGACGAAACCAAATGCTCCAAGGAACTTGTTGAATGGGAGCTATGGGAGGAGATTTTTTGGAAGTAGAAATCTCGCATTGATTGGCTCCTAGAAGGGGACAAGAACACTGCCTTTTTTCATAATTCAGTAAAAGAGCATAGAAATTGTAATATTTAACATCTCTCTCTTCAACCCAAGGGGAATAGTTAAACTCATTCCAGGCTATTTCAAAGGAAGTGGTTCAATTTTATTCTTCTTTATCACAGAGGAGGGTTTGCATGCTATGGCTGAGGAGAATCTTGTTTTGAGATGTATTCCTCCTTTGGTCTTGGATGAGATGAATAACTACCTTCTCGTGTTTGTCTCTTTGGAGGAGCTAGAAAATATTATTTTTCAGATGAAGAAAGGTAAGGCCCTTGGCCCTGATGGATTTCCTATAGAGTTTTTTAAAGATTTTTGGGATACCATCAAAGTTGACTTGTTGGAAGTTGTTTGGGAATCCCAGATTAATAAGCAAATTCCTGGGGTTATTAATTCCACCTTTCTTGCTCTAATTCCAAAAAAAGAGGGTGTTAATTCTTTAGACTTTTTTCAACATATTGTGTTGTGTAATGTGACCTACAAGATTATTATTAAGTTAATTATGGAAAGACTAGAGAATTATCTGAGCCCCTTGATTTCCTTAGAGTAGGGAGGCTTTGTTAAAAGGAGACAGATTGTGGATGGAATTATGGTTGCAATTGAGACTATACATTCTATGTCTTCTTCCAAGGATAATGCCATGTTAATTAAATTGGATATTTCTAAGGCCTATGATAGGTTCAGGTGGTCCTTCCTTCAACGATTGTTATTGGCTTTTAGATTTAATTCAGATTGGGTTTATTAGGTCATGAGCTATGTGACTTCCTCCTCTTTCTCTATCTTGGTTAATGTCTCTCCCTCACCTATCTTTTCAAATTCTTGTGGTCTTAGGAAAGGGGACCCTCTATCCCCATATCTATTTATTCTTATGGTTGAAGGTCTTGGGAGGCTATTGAAGCAACATAAGGAAATGAACCTCATACAGGGTTGGATTTTGGTAAGGGGTTTGGAGTATCAAACCCACCTCTAGTTTTTTGATGATACTGCTCTCATGGGTTTGGCTAGAATTAAGGAGGCAACTAATTTCAGGAATTCCTTGGATATTTACTTGGCTGGATCTGGACAACAAATTAATGAGGATAAATCTAGTATCTTCTTCTTCAATACTCTAGCTTTGATTCATAGTAGAATTGTCAACATTATTCTTTTTTAGATTGGTGGGCTTCTTATAGATTATTTGGGTATTCCACTTTGTGTTGGAACCCTAAAGAAGGATCAATGGTAGAAGAACCTAGACAAATTTAGATCAAAGGTTAATCATGGGACCTTTACATGGTTATCTTTTCTTGGCAGATTGACTCTTTTGTCCTATGTGTTATAGTCTCTTCCTCTATATAGGTTCATGATACTTTCAACACCCAAGGGCATCCTCAAGGAGCTTGACTCCCTTTATAGAAGGTTTTTAATGGCCAAAAATATTGACAACTGCAAATGGAGTTTGGTTATTTGGGATCAAGTTTGCAAACCAAAGGAGAATGGTGGCCTTCAGAAAGTTAGAGTTGAACAGTCAAGCTTTAGTTGAAAAATTATATTGGAGGTGGTGCAAATTTTCGGAGCAACCTTGGGCTTGATTCTGAACTATAAATATTTGGGAGGAGTTTCTAATGAGGGCATTCCACAAATGGAATTGATTGGCAAGGGATCTGGGGCTCTGGCCTCATCAAAGAAGGCTTGTTCTAGATTGTTCAAAATGGAAAGAATGCTCTCTTTTGGACTGACTCTTAGGATGGCAACCCACCTGTTCTCTTTGCTTTACCTTAGTGACATCCCCTATGTGTGATCTTTGTTAATGTTAGATGGGTAAGTGTAGATAGGTTTAAAAGCTCATCTCCTTTGGCAGGTTCTTCAATCTATCATTAACATAATTTAGATAGTTGGCCTGGAGGTGGTTCTCATGAAGAACGAGATGATTTAGTCTCTATTCTTGCAAAGTGACCTTTTTTTTCCTTAGTTGATAGGATAATTTTGCATGGGTCCATGACCCTAAGGGTGTGTATTCTATGGCCTAGGGAAATTGTGATGTCTTGGAGTCTCAATATGGAAACTTGAGAGAGCACCTCTGGTGGAAATGTATTTGGAATAAGTTTGGATGGCCTAAATGTAATATGTTTTTTTGGTTGTTGAGTCATAATAAATGCCTCACCTGGGAGAATATTTAGACAAGAGGTTTTGATGGATCATCTTTCTATTTCTTATGTGGGTGTAGTGAAGAAAGTACGAATTATCTCTTTTTTTAGTGTACTTTTTTAATAGAAATTTGGCAACTTTGGTGGACGATTTGGAGGTGACCATTTATGTATGCCTTGTCTTTATATGGCTTTTGGGAGAACTTGGGCCCTCCTCCAACTTCTACTTCCTTTATGTTGGCAGCTTGGGTATTGGGTTTGTCTCTGATTATTTGGCAAATCTAGTTGGAGAGAAATAGATGCATCTTCTAGGAGTACAGTCTAATTGCTCTTCAAGTTTGGTATAAGGTCAAAGGCGTGCTTAAAGAAACTATTGAGTCTAAATTAGATTTGAGAGAGCCTTTGTCCTCTTCAGAGGTGCATACTTCTTCCCTTCTTGAGCTTTCTCTTCCCTTGGCTACTCAGGGTCACCGAGTAAGTAGGCAAAAATATTCTAAGAAGGTGAACTAGATGGGTAAGTAGGTTCCCCCTCCTAAAGGTATATTCAAAATTAATACAAATGGCTCTGCTCATGGAAATCCTAGTGGTGTTGGGATTGGAGGGTTTGAGCAAGATAATAGGGGATCTATTTAGTTCTTATTCTACATCTATATGGGGTTTCACTCTAATAATCAAATGGAGGATTTGGTTATTCTGAAGGCTTTGGAGAAGGCTTGTGAGTTGGGTTGGTAGAGTGTGACTTGTGAGTCAAACTCTATGATTTTAGTTTCTTTGCTCAATAAGAGATACTTTCAGGATTCTTCTTAGATATTGGCTCTAATTGTGAAGCAAATTCTTCATCTTGCTTCAAACTTTGACTTTGTCTCCTTTGTCCACATCCCTAGGGAATGGAATAGAGTAGTGAATTTCTTGCTAAACGGGCTTCTGAGGGAAGGGAGGCTTGGAATGTGAGGAATTAGAGTCAATTAGACCAGGACAAAAGACTTATCTTTCTTCAGACTCTTCATGGGGATCAAAGTGCTTAGATTTGGGGGGGTTGGATGTTTTCCTTCTTCATTGTTGTGTTTGTTGGTTTGGTTGGGATCGAGGCCCTCTTTGCTTCCATTCTTTTTGGGGTTTGGATCTTGTGTATCTTTTGATTGCTTAAGTCTTATGGGGCTTTGTTTGTATTTGTTATCTTTGGTTTCAATAATAAAATTTCAACCCTTTTTTCAAAACAAAATCTTTCACTAACCCTAATTCTAATATTTTCCCTAATTATAATTGTAATCATTTTTAAACCCTAACCCTAATTAAACCTTGACCCTAACTGAACCTAACCCTAACCCTAATCAAACCCTTACCCTAACCTAACCTTAACCCTAACCCTAAATGAACTCAAACCCTAAACATAACTCTAATTGAACCCTAACCCTAATTAAACCATACCCTAATTAAATCCTAATTTTACCCTATCCCTAACTAAATTGTAACCATAATTGAATCCTAATTTAACCCAAACCCTAATTGAACCTTAATAGTAACCCAAATTAAATTATAATTTAAATTAAAACCTAACCCTAATTTAACTATAACCAGGTAACCCTAAAAATAATCATAAATGAAACCTATATCGAACCCTAATTGAACCCTAACCCTAATTGAACTCTAATCCTAGTTAAACTATAACCCTAATTGAACCCTAACACTAATTAAGTCTTATCCATAATTGAACCCTAACCCTAGTTGAACTATAAACATAACCTTGTTTAAATCATGATCCTAATTGACCCTAACCCTAACTTGAAATTAATCCTAACCATCACTTAACCATAACCCTAATTGAACCCTAACCCTAATTTTAAAACCCTGATTGTATCCCAATTTAACCTTAACTATAATTGAACCCTAATAATAACCCTAATTGAATTGTGACTTAAATTAAACCCTAACCCTAACAATAATTCTAAATGAAACCTATATGTAACCCTAATTGAACCCTAATCCTAATTGAACTCTAACCCTAATCCTAACCCTAATTGAACCCTAACCCTAACCTTAACCCAAATTTAACCCTAACAATTATTAGGAAAAGGTGTGTTGTCCACCTTGCATAATATTATAATGTAATATTTATTTATTAAATGGTGCACCTAGGAATCTAGGGATATGTGCATCATATGGGTTAACATTCTTGGGGCCACTTTATGTGTTGTATGTAACATTGGATTAAATATTTAATGTGGGGTTGCACATGGGAAAAATATTTAATGTTGGGAAAACTTAGTACTAATATTAAATGAGGGGTTAATGGTTTTTTAATCTCATGGTATTAGTCACATGGCTCTACGTAATACCACTTGGTGGTTTTGTGTGAGTTTGTTTCTATAAAAGTAAACACATGAGTAGTTGTCTAGTGTTGGCTAGTTGGTTGGTTTCCTTTTTGGTTGGTTGAGAGTATCTCTTGTTAGCATTTGTTAAGGTTGAAGCATGACATTGGATGTGTGGTTATGTGCTTGTTCACATGGCTCGTGCTTGTAGAGGGCTTGATATTTCAAAGGTGTTCATGGAGGAATTTGAAGATGTATTAGGTTCTAAAACCACTACTCTAAAATCCTAAAACATACTCCTACCTCCAAGGCTAAGGGTTTTCATTCATGAAGGAAAAAAAGGTTCATTTATAGATTATGGAGGGTTAAATTCCATTTAACTAGAGTGGATATGCTCTCCTATGCTTTGGGCTTAGCTTAAACCTAGAAGGGTGTTCCTATAGGTGTCCTAAATAGGACTTATGGTGATAAAAGATAAGACAATATAGAGTATGCAACTATATCCAAATTAAGTTTAACCCCAAAGGTTTGTCACTAGGTTAAAAAAGCCAACTAAAAAAATGGCCTTTAATATAGCTAATAATCACATCAATGCAAAGAGTGCAAGATGAGGGCAATTGTATCTTATTTTCCAAATGATTTACTTCATAAGGTTTGCATAACAAAGTACCCTAGTTATACTATTAATTCATGAACTATTAATGTATCACTTTTTAAAAAAATTGTTGATAAATATTTATGTTTATTTAAATAGTGTGATTGAGTCACTTATTTATTGGATCAATGTCTACTCGATGGGTTACAAAGTCACAATTTGCAAGAGGAGAAAAATAGTGGATAAAAGCAAACAATAGTTGAGCTAAGCATAAAATGCATCAAGAATAGAAATTAATTACAAAGAATGCTTAATGAACAAAAACTATACTACATAAACAACATATAAGGAAAAAATGATTGTTATGAGGCTTACAATGTTTTAAAAATGGTGTTACATTTATCAAATTTACATTACATTTGTATCATCAAATGTGATAAGAGGAAACCTCAAAAAAATATTATAGATCCCCTTGAAAGGACACAAGTAATTGTAGAGACACTCATTATCATACATCCATTACAATATTTTGACTGGTAAATCCTTTAGAGACCATTGACCATCTGAAACTAGATGAACCTAAAATCCACTTAAAAACCATAGAATTTTGTTGGAAGCAATAATGACTGACCATAAAAATAAAGAGTAAATTAGTGTATAAAGCTTGTTAGAATGCATAGGAAAACTAAGAGGGGGGTGAATCAGTTGTATACTTTTAAAACGTATAAAACCATCATTAATTCTTAGATCCTTATTCACCATCAAACCCTTATCTTGCATTAATAGAATGTAAACATGTACAAAGCGATAATACAAACACATTAAACATATAAGAACACCAAATTTACATCAAAAACCCAAGAAGGGAAAAACCACAGCGAGGATTAGCTCACTAATATATGACTTACAACACTAAATACAATAAGGCTCATTGCCAAGGGATCACTACCTAGAAAGATAAACAAAGGTTCGCTACCGATGGCTCACTGCCAAAAGGACTCACTATCCAAAAGAAAGAACAAATAACGGATGGCTCACTACCAATTTGAACTGCTTGCAATGCATCTCTCTTATGTTAAAGGTACAGTTCCATTGAAGCACAAACAACACATCAAATAGATTGAAATATAGACACCTTTTGCTCACTGCATTAGGAAGTCATAAGCATTAAGGCTCGCACTCAAATTAACACAATTGATCATTTTCACATCTTTTGTATCACACACACTTTGCACTTAATCCATGCAACAATTTACCTTGTATTTATACCCTCCACAACCTAAAACAATCTCAATTAGGTCAACCTTAATGAAACATATACAACTTTACCATGTAACACCAAATAGGTTGGCACCAAACACTTCCATAGTATAAAGAAGTGAATCCAAACCATTCCTCTACTTAACTAGGACTCAAATCTACACAAAAACACTTCTCAACACTTCCTTAATTAACAGTTATCCTCCACAAATAGTGCTAGCACACCAGGTTGGCCAAACCTGCACTAACATTAACAAGCGACACCAAACACACCTCTTAAGGTCCAAACACACCTCGTGGACCACACAACAACATTCCACACTATTCATACAACTCAAAATACTCTAGAACCAACAAAATTTTCTATACAACCACTGAAACCGCCTAAAACTCAAGAACACCTTCATTTTATGCAACCAAACATACTGGCACTGACATCCAATGCATTAGAAAACCTTGCGGAACAACTCAACATCTAAAAATTTAAGGGAAGGTAGATACAAACATGATAATTATGTTCCCAGATCCATAACACCAGAAACTTCACTATGGAGAAATGTGAAGCAATATAATTTCTCTTAGACAACACTACTTCACAATTCACACACTAGTGAACACAACTTCTTCTACCACATGATCCAAAACCTAAAACTCTAGATGTAACACCTCTGAATACCTCTGATCATATTTTCCAAACCACATGGGCATATCTTCAACCATGAAGAAATGCAAAGTAAAACGTTGAACACCACTTTGTCACACTGAACTCTCTTTTATTCAAATTTTCTTAAAAGCACTTGGAAACCAAACACCGACCCAACATCTACAACACCTTTCAACATCTCAACCACACAAGCACATACTCACCATTGCTACATTGGAGGTTGACACCAGTGATTATACTAATGACAACATAATGCAACCAACACACTTACTTCCTTAGGGGTTGACATCAATGACAACAAAAGTTTCCAATAATCTCCAAACTTCCAAAAATCTCCTCCTTTGTCATTGATGGCAATGCCTGATATGAAAAACCATCAATAACAACAACCAACAACAATACATAAATGAAAAACCATCAATAAAAAAAACCAACAACAACACAATGCTCACCAGTGCACACTGCTCCCCCTTACACAAGCAATTATTTTCAACTAACTTTCTCCCCCTATGGTCTTCATACCATATCCATTTCTACACTGGTTTTTTAGCCAATTCAACTTTTTCTCCCCCTTTAACATCAATGACAAAGGACAACACACGGTTTCCTTTCTTTTACTCCTCCTTTGTCATTGCTTATCTATACTTTCTCTCCCTAAAGGCAACACCTACATACACCACTTGCAATACCAACAAGAAACCACTACTACCTACTCCCCCCAAGAGGCAACTTTCAGCATCAGTCCAGTACCAAGAATGTATCTTGAAATGCTTCCCGTACAGATGCACACACTTAGCATCTAGTTGAAATAAGGAGGGGAAATCACCCATAACTTCTCCCTGAGGTACTCAAAAGTATCTTTTGGAAGAGACTTTGTGAAAATATCAACAACCTGATCCTTAATAAGTACATACTCCAACTTCACCTCATTTTTTGCAACTTTCTTTCTCAAGAAGCGATACCGGATTGAGACATGTTTTGTTATTGAATGTCTTATAAGATTCTTTGAAATATTGATTGCACTTATATTGTCACATGAGATAGGAATAGGTTCATCATATGAAACTCTGATATCCTTCAATATTTTCTTCAACCACAACACCTCTATACAGTATGATGTTGCAATATATTCTACTTTTGCAATAGATAATGACATTGAATCCCGCTTCTCCCTTAGCCATGAAACCAACCCGCTTCCAAGAAAGAAAGCACCACCATTTGTACGTTTCTTATCATTTTCACATCCAACCTAATCTACATTTGTATATGAACTTAAAGAGAAGTCAGTATCCTTAGGATACTACAAACCATAATCTAGAGTGCCCTTTAGGTATCTGAATATCCTTGTCACTAATGCAACATGAGATTCTTTGGGATCTTCTTGAAATCTAGCCACAAGAAAAACTAAATGCATGATATATGGTTTGGTAGCAATGAGATATAATAGTCCACCAATCATTGATCTATACTTGCTCTGATTTGTCTTAGGAGATTCATCATTCTTGCTTAACTTACAACCAGTAACCATGGGAGTACATACTGGTTTAGAGTCATCCATTCCAAACTTCTTCAACAATTCCTTAACATACTTAGACTATGATATGAATATACCTTTCTCTGATTGACTGATTTGCAAACCAAGGAAGAAATTCATCTCCCCATACATTGACATTTCAAATTCTTTATGCATTTCCTTTGCAAAACTCTTGCACATATCTTCATTTCCTCTTAGTATTGTGTTATCAACATATACCACCACAATCAACATTTATTCTCCTTCAACTTTGAAATACAAATTGCTATTTCTAGTACTTTTCTGAATCCTTTCTACAACAAATACTTATCTAACCTTGCATACCAAGCTTTGGGAGCTTGCTTCAATCCATATAATGCTTTCTTCAATTTGTAGACCATATTTGCATCTTCTAATAATTGAAAACCTTTTGGTTGTTCAATGTATACCTCTTCTTCTAGATCACCATTCAAGATACCTCTTCTTCTAGATCACCATTCAAGAATACAGACTTCACATCCATTTGATATACTTTGAAATATTTATGTGTTGTAAAAGCTAAAAACATCCTGATAGCTTCCATTCTTGTAATCAAACCAAAAATTTCTTCAAAGTCTAACTTGTGACTAACCCTTACACACAAGTCTAGCCTTGTTTCTGATAACTTTTCCATCTTTATTTAGCTTGTTCTAAAATACCCACTTAGTACCAATCACATTCTTATCTACCGGTCTTGGGACCAATTCCCAAGTCAAATTCTTCTCTATTTGTTCTAACTCTTTATTGCTTTGACCCAATTTTCATCTTTGCATGCCTCAATCACTATTTCTAGTTCCACCTCAGAAAGTAAACAAAATTTTACTTGTTCCTCTATCATAGTAGCTTTTCTTCTTGTCAACACACCTTTTCTCTTATCTCCAATGATCTAATCTTCTAAATGATTATTTTGCACATACTTGGGAGTTTTAGGATTCTTTTCCACAAGTAGAATTTGGCAAATAAATGACTGGGTGACTAAAAATTTTAGTCACAACAACTAAAAATGACTAAATTCTACTAATTTTTTACAACTCAACTATAAGTGAGTAAATAAATGACTAATTTGGTTGTTGACTAAAAAATTATTTATTCGTAGAAATAAAAATGACTAAATAGTTAGTCATCAAATCCAAAGTAGACAATTTTTTTTTAAAAACAATACAACCAAATATTGGCACAATGTATTCATGCGCATGATGTATTGGCGTGATTATTCACGTTCATTGCAGATTCATTTGCTTCATTCATTCATTGCAAAATTTGCTTCATTCATTAGCTTGGCATGAGGTGTTTTGATCAACAACTACTTGCATGGGTGATAAGGATTCAGAGAGGACCTAGAGACTTCTGAAAAGGTGGGCAAGGGCAAGGAATTCAAAGTTTGCTGCAATGAATTTGAATTCACCAAGGCCCTCTATAGGAAAATTGGATTTGGGGATGCCCTTTGTAGCGAATTCAGAGGTAATTCAAAACCCTCATTACATTAAACAAAAATTTGAAACGCTCATTACAATCTACTGATCTTAATAATGTTCTACTACTCTTAATAATGTTATTTTACAATCTTGCCACTATTCTACTTCATAATGTGCTTAAGCTAAATATAATATAATTTGGGTGTCAATGCCAAATTAGAATTCCTCAAACAATCTTGATACATTTTCACTGCAAGCACAAACTATCCTTGTGCAAAGTAAACATGTGCTAGGTTTACCCACACATTAAGCATATGAACAAAGATGTTTCCTGCTGCAACTTCTTGTACCTATGTTAAAATTTCCTTTGCAATATCAAATTGACCCCTTTCAACTAGCACAATGGCTGCCTCATTTGTAACATAAACATTTCCTGGTCTTTGTGCCAACACTTTACAATACAGTTCTCTAGCCTTCTCAAGATGTTGTGCCTCCACCTTTGGATCCCTCCTCTCATTGCGAAAAGCTACAAAATAATTCCAATTTCCAAGTGAAATGTCAACATATGAATTCTTTGCATCTGATTCACTTTGTGCAACTTTAATTGTTTCTTTGCTTTAAGCCAGTCATTTGCTTTCAATTATATTTTTCCAAGCATAGATAAAGCATTTGATGAGTTTTTATCCACCTTAAGTGCATACCCAATCAATTCTAGGCTTAGTTAGATCTCATTTCGAGCCTGATCCATGGATGGAAGACGTACATACGCATCCACATAATTAGGAAACTTGAACAATATTAGCTTGTATAAAAGATTTGCTTTTTTAGTATCATGTAGCTGCTCAAACAACCTAGAAAGATTAAATAGTGTTGTGACTTTATCCCATGGTAACTCAAGTGAAACACCACCTTCTTCTAGTTGATGAAATAATTTCATATCCTTAAAGAGCATAGGAAAAACTATAGAATTAACATTGGGGCTTTTATTTATGAATTCAACCCAAATGCCATTTCCTAATGCCTCCACAAAATTTTGTTGAGCCAAATCCAGTTCATCACACTAGAAATGAAGAACCCCAATGTTGTTTAACAATTGAATCAATACTTCTTCTTTGCTCTTCTTCAAAAGAGACTTTGGTGTCTTAAGAGAATCTAAGGTTGCATTGGGTTCTAACGATATTAATAACTCACCCATTTTGAGAAATGCATGGGCATTAGGTGGATATATGCGAGTTGCCTTTCTTAAAATTCCCAATGCCTTCTCTACCTACCCTTGCTGAGCATATATATGGCCTACAACTTTTAAGCTCTCATAGTTCTTAGGGTGGACCTCCAAAACCTTTTCAAAATTTGAGAGAGAACTCTTAAGATCTCCCAGCTTCAATTGAACCTATCCACAAAATCTTGTGGCCTCTAGATTTCCTTGACAAGTGGTGTCATAATCACCTTTACTATGGTAAGATTGTGCAAGATTATAATATGAATGAGATTTCATGAGAGGGTGGTCAGTTGAAACAAGAGTTGTCTTAGCCAACTGTTCCACAAGAAAATGTTGCCCAACAATGAAGAAAAAATGGTTTGCTAAATGATTCAATGTCATTGCAGAGTACAGTTATAATTCAAAGGCTCTATGCATCTTTTCCATTCCTTCATGAACACTACCTTTTTCACTAACTGTGAGAATCCTACAAGTAAAAAATGCACAAAACTGGCCACAAAGATTTATGTAGAGGCAGAACATCATTTCCTAATGCCTCCATAAAAGTTTGTTGAGCCAACTCTAGTTCATCACACTCAAAATGAAGAACCACAATGTTGTTTAACAATTGAATGGGTACTTCTTCTCTGCTCTTCTTCAAAAGAGACTTTGGCATCTTAAGAGAATCTAAAGCTGCACTGGGGTCTAACGATATTAATAACTCACCTATCTTGATAAATGCATGGGCATTAGGTGGATCTAAGCGAGTTGCCTTTCTTAAAATTTCCAAAGCCTTCTCTTCCAGCCCTTGCTAAGCATATATATGGCCTACAACTTTTAAGCTCTCACAGTTCTCAGGGTGGACCTCCAAAACCTTTTCAAAATTTGAGAGAGAACTCTTAAGATCTCACAGCTTCAATTGAACCTATCCACAAAATCATGTGGCCTCTGGGTTTCCTTGACAAGTGGTTTCATAATCACCTTTACTATGATAAGATCGTGCAAGATTATAATATGAATGAGATTTCATGAGAGGGTGGTCAGTTGAAACAAGAGTTGTCTCAGTCAACTATTCCACAAGAAAATATTGCCTTGCAGTGAAGAAAAAATGGTTTGCTAAATGATTCAATGCCATTGCAGAGTATGGGTATAATTCAAAGGCTCTACACATCTTTTCTATTCCTTCATGAACACTACCTTTTTCACTAACTGTGAGAATCCTACAAGTAAAAAATGCACAAAACTGACCACAAAGATTTATGTAGAGGCAAAACATCATTTTCTAATGCCTCCATAAAAGTTTGTTGAGCCAACTCTAGTTCATCACACTCAAAATGAAGAACCCCAATGTTGTTTAACAATTGAATGGGTACTTCTTCTTTGTTCTTCTTTAGAAAAGAATTTGGTGTCTTAAGAGAATCTAAGGTTGCATTGGGGTCTGACGATATTAATAACTCACCCATCTTGATAAATGCATGGGCATCATGTGGATATATGCAAGTTGCCTTAAAATTTCCAAAGCCTTCTCTACCTGCCCTTGTTGAGCATATATATGGCCTACATCTTTTAAGCTCTCACAGTTCTTAGGGTGGACCTCCAAAACATTTTCAAAATTTGAGAGAGAACTCTTAAGATCTCCCAGCTTCAATTGAACCTATCCACAAAATCATGTGGCCTCTGGCTTTCCTTGACAAGTGGTATCATAGTCACATTTACTATGATAAGATTGTTCAAGATTATAATATGAATGAGATTTCATGAGAGGGTGGTCAATTGAAACAAGAGCTATCTCAGTCAACTATTCCACAAGAAAATGTTGCTCTGTGAAAAAAAAATGGTTTGCTAAATGATTCAATGTCATTGCACAGTACAGGTATAATTGAAAGGCTCTATGCATATTTTCCATTCCTTCATGAACACTACCTTTTTCACTAATTGTGAGAATCCTACAATTAAAAAGTGCACAAAACTGACCATAAAGATTTTTCCCCATTTCAAACAACAAAATTTCCAAAAAAAATGCGTTTAAAACCTGCAAATAAAATCACAATGATTTCCGTGCCAAAAAAACCATGAGACCATAGCTTGTTGCTTACTATTACGCTTTGATAGATTTTTTCCAAGCATCCATAGATTTTTGAAATCACCTATTTTAGGCTTTTAGCCATAGCAAAGTGGCTGTTTGATAAAATGCTTTGGTAGACATGTATGAAAAATGTGGTAGCATAGAAAAGGAAATGAACTTTGAAAAATGCCTCAAAGAAATGTGGTCTCATGGTGATGGAATGCCATGATGAATGCCATGACAAGCGAATTGTTATGGATTGTCATGGCATTCCATCACCATGAGACCACATTTCTTTGAGGCATTTTTTCAACCAGTTCACTGCCTTGTCTATGCTATTGCTTACTATTATGCTTTGATATATTTTTTCCAAGCATCCTTAGCTTGTTTGAAAGCACTTGTTTTAGGATTTTAGCCATAGCAACAAGGCAGTGAACTATTTGATAGAATTCTTTGGTAGACATGTATAAAAAATGTGGTAGCATAGACAAGGCAGTGAATTTTTTGAAAAAATGCCTCAAAGAAATGTGGTCTCATGGAATTCCATGACAAGCAAATGCAATTGGTAGCTACTCCTAGTTATTAGTTATGCAATGCCAAGTAATTGCATAACTACTTAGGTTGACTTTGTAAAAACTATATTGTAATTGAAATTTTGTCATCTATCAACATCTAGTTATTAGTTATGCAATGTGAATTAATGCTTTGAGTTTGAAAGATGTGCAATGCAATGTAATTAGCAATTTGAATATAAACTACAAAAATATATTTTTTACAATTCATTAGTTAAACTCTCTATTTTATTTTCTCTCTATAACTCTATTGCTATGGAAATTCCTTTCAATTAAAAAAATAGTTTTTGTCTCTTAGTCTACAATTTTTTGTTGCTATGTGTAGAACATTACAGATGGATCAACATCAAAGGTTGAAATACCATGCATTTGATGAGAGAATAGCCGATGAGAGTGACATGGACAAATATCCATGTCCATATAATGACTGTCTTGGTGGAAAGGTGAAAAAAAGAAGTTAGATTTATTGACATATGATAAGATATGGGCATAGTGGTATAAGCCCTTGGAATGTCAATTATTACGAAGATATGATAGAATGGAAAAGTGTGAGAGATGAAGAGGCAACAAACATAGATGAAGTGGCACCAAACATAGATGAAGAGGCAACAATGTTATATGAAGGGTTTGAAGTTGATAGAATGTTGAATGAGAGTCTAAATGATGATTGGGACAAGTTGATGGAGGATGCTTCAAAGCCTTTGTATGCTAATTGCAGGTTAAGTCATTTGACAACAATCCTTCAAATTCTTAACTTGCAAGTGGCGTTTGGTTGGACAAATGAGAGTGTAGATCAGTTATTGGCATTATTAGGTTTGTTGTTACCACCTAACTCCACATTCCCAACAAAACAAAGTCAATGTAGAAACGAAATCACTAAGCTAGGCTTAGGGTATGAAAACATCCACACATGTGTGAATGGTTGTGTATTATTTCGCAAGAATCTTGCAAGTGAGAGTGAATGTCTAAAATGTCATGAAGTGAGGTATAGAGAAGGGTTGAAATCAGTTGTGGTTCCTAGAAAGGTTCTTTGCCACTTTCTGGTAATCCCATGATTACTCTGAATGTATAGGTGCAAAGACATTGTTGAACTTATGCAATGACATGCACCAAATAAGAGCACTGATGGAAAACAACGACATGTGCCTAATTGTAAGACGTAGATGGAATTTGAGAACAGATGGCCTGCTTTTTCTCAAGATCATCGTAATATAAGGTTGGGTTTGGCTCTAGATAACCCATTCTCAGATCAAAGTACTAAATGGTCAACTTGGTTCTAGTGTTTTTAATAAATTATAACTTGCCTCCATGGTTAGCAACTAAACCATTTTTCTTAGTGCTATCATTAATTATACCAGGAAAGAAAAGTGTGACTTCAAATACAATTGATGCTTATCTAGAGCAATTATATGACGAGCTAATGGAATTGTGGAAAGGAATTGAAGCAATTCAGTCTTTAAGGGATGGCCATTCAATCAAATTCACTTTAAGAGCTTCCTTATTGTTTACAATTCACGATCTTCCTACATATGGCACATTTTTTGGTCTTAGTGTTCGATACCATGGATATCCTGCTTGCAACTTTAACGATTTTGTGAGGCACTCAAGAAGTTTGTGTAAGTCTATTTATTGTAGACATCATGCTTACCTTAAAATGGATCATCCATATCGTCAACAAAAAACATGACTCAATGGTCAAGAAGAGAATCGTGAAGCACCATTGCTTATAACAGGTGATTACATTGTTGAGAATGGACAAAAAAGAATGTCATTTATTGAGAATGATGGGATTGTTGGTAGTAGATATGATCCTTGTAATGAAAGCGGTGTAAAAAGGTTGTGCATATTCTATAAGTTGTCAAATTTTAAGGATATAGCCATTAGGCATACTGTTGACTTTATGCATATTGGGAAAAATATAGCCTATGCTATTATAGAAAATATTTTTGGTTCTTTTGATACTATTTCATCACGTGAAGACTTTTGACAGCTAAAGATTCATCAAAAACTTTGGGTTGAAAATATGATGATGAAAATAATAGAAAACCCAGTGCTCCTTATGTTTGGACAAAGGAACAACGTGCAAAATTCTTATAGTTGATGTCTTAGACTTGCTTTCTCACTGGATATGTAAGTAGTAGTATTAGAAGCCAAACTAAAATTAGTGGCTTAAGAGGCCTCAAGATCCATGACTATCATGTCATAATGGAGAATATTTTACCTATTGTGGTATATATATTAAGTTTGGAAAAGGGACCAAGATTGGCAGTTATAAGGTTGGGCCTAATATTAAAGAGAATGAGTTTACATGTATTAGATCCTTCAAACTTTGATAGTTAAACTTTGATAGTTTGAGGGAGGAGGTTGTTGAAGTCCATTGTTTATTGGAACAGGAATTTCCACCAACAATCTTTAACATTTTTATGCATCTTTTGAGACATCTACAATATGAACTAAAGCATTGTGGCCCAGTAAGAACAAGATGGATGTATCATATAGAATGATATATGAATGTTTTGAAAAAAAATGTTCATACTAGGGAAAAACCAGAAGGCAACATATCTGAGGGATATTCAATGCAAGAGGCCATGGGATTTTGCACATAATATATGAAGGATTTTAAAAATGTCAATCGACGTGTATGGGACAATGAAAAAGAAGAAACAGTTGTAGGTGAAGTATTAGAAGGCAATGGATGTCGCTTCAAGCAATGGATGTTGCTTCAAGCAATGGATGTTGCTTCAAGCTATCACATCAAGAAAGAAGTGCGATATATGCGTATATTCTTCAAAACACATCTTTGTTTGATAAGTGGCATAGGTAAAAAAAAAATTACATAATAATTTATTTACTCAGTTGCATTTACACATTTATATTATCAATCTTACTATTTGTACATTATATTCTATGTAGAAAATATGAAAAGGACAATCAAGCTTGGATGAACATCGACCTTAAAGGTGCGTATGTTATGCTGATTTGATTGGAGGTGATTATTTTCCAAAAATTGAATGGATTGCTAATTCAGTCAATGATGCAAAAGGAGAAGGTCAAGATATAGCAACAGAGGAAAGTGAGCTTTCAAAAACTCCAAATTTATGGGCTACGTGGTTCAATGGAACGTGGGCCTATGGTAGTCATTTAAGAGTGGAAGAAAAAGATAAAGGAAAGATAAATTGTGATTGTGTTGTTAGTGTTGAATTTCTTCACGAAACTAAGAAGAAATTTTATGTTTCCAACAAATTATTCTAGTGGACTATGGTGAAAATAGTCCTATATTATTAAAATGTAAGTGGATCCAACCATCTGCAGTACAATTTGATGAGGATGGATTCGTATGTGTAAATAGAAGACAATTTTCATTAGAGATAGATGAGTCGTATGTTTCCCCTCTTCAAATTAACCAATCATTTCTAATTGATGATGTAAGAAGCCCAGGATGGTCATATGTCATTCAAATAGAGTCTCATTCAAAACAAAATTTCATGGAAGTTGTTGATATAATGCCTAATGGGCAATATGTTAATTTACAAGAAACATTTGAAGAAGTGAATGAAGATGATGATGAAGTGTTTGAAGAAGACCTTTTGATTACCAATGAAGAGATTGGGAGAGAGAATGCATTGCATATCATAGATATGAATGAGGAATAAAATCAAGTAGATGCAGACATGAATGATCAGGATTTTGATCTTGTTGGAAATGCAAATGATTACAATGATGTTTTGTCACCTTAAGATGTTAACTTGTCACCTTAAATTTGTTATATGTACGGTGTAATTTATTATTGAATGTAATTAAGATCTGAGTATAGGTATGCTTATTCATTGTTGTTTTACTGATACATTTATGAATGTAATCATCATTATTCTACTGGTACATTGTATACAAAACTTGAGATGTTGACTGCTGATTTGAAGTGCATTTAAAGTTAGGTTCAATCATTCTTCTTAGTCTTCTTACTTTGGTTGAAAATTTGAAATTAATTTTGTTTAGTTAGAATATAATTTCTTGTATGTCCTATATGTTTTCTAGATGCAAATATATAATGAACATCTATGATTTAATAATACATATAGATATCTTAACATTAGGTGAACTAAGCCTCCCCATTACAAACAAAGAAATGATCTCTTAGTTCTGACTGACATTGAAAACTAAAACTGAGAGACTGCAAAATTATAAAATTGTTCAATCTTTTCAATAAAATGATATCTAAAATACTGCATTCATAATAAAATCCAATACTGCACTACCACAACAGTCAATAGAGGTATGCGCAGGATGGTGGGACATATAGGTCAATGTAATATGCTTACCGCAATACTGCAACAACCAAATATGAATATTGTGGGATGGTGGTGAGAACATGTTAACAACTAAAGTAAATCGCATCCCCACAAGGGGTAAACACTGACACTGTGATATGGTGGTGAATAATCACTCAACCGCTAGAATTAACTCACTATCTCGTGGGAGTCCAAAGAGGTGTGCGAGGGGTGGCGGTATTGCTACCATTGTTCTACAGTGACAGATCAATATGGCAGTGAATAGTCACTTGACTGCTAGAATTAACCCGCTATCCTACGGGAGTCCAAAGGGGTGTGTGCGAGGTGGCGGTACTGCTACCGCTGCCCCACAGTAGTCTTGATATGATAGTGCAGTATGGTGGTGAACAATCACTCAACCACTAGAATTAACCTATCATCTCGCGGGAGTCCAAAGGGTTGTGCACAAGGTGGTGGTACTACTAGTGCTACCCCACAATGGTCTTTAAATGATAGAGCGGTATTGCGGTACATTAAATGATTACACCATTCGATTTCCCAAGATCAATAGCATGTATTCAAACTGAAAATATGGGCAGATTCTAAAATAGTTTGCACGAATTGACATTAATAGTGAGGTGACCGAGCTCAATAGCAAATATTACTTGGGACTCGATGACATTTTGACAATCATTCACAAAGCTCAGCATACCGAAGGTAAGGGACAAGCAGGAAAACTCTGCAACTATTATTTCACTAGATAATTTCACAGAAACCCTCTGTAGCAAGTGTATAAGAACTGAATTTGCTTCTACAAGTAGAAACCTAAACAATCAAGTAGGAGTAAATTCTTCATCATGCCACCCAAAAGAAGTCAACTTGTGAGTAAAAAGGAAGAGTCCACAGTTTCTAAATCAAAGAAGAGGTCCCTACAACAATCCATTTTAGATGTGTTACCTAATTCTGTAGACAAAGGATCCAAAAAGGTGTTTAAAGATGCAACCCATGGATGTAGAGACCCAATTATCCCTATCTTAGGGTGGGATCTGTTTTGGTACTTCTATGAAAAAAGGGTTGAGAAGGTTCTAATTTCGAATCCTTGGACCTTAGATTTGGCCAAATTGATAGTCCCAAATGTCTTCGTAGATGTTGAGTTTATTAAAGTATTGGCACAATATTATCACTCGGCTACTAGGACTATAAGAATGCCAGATGGTTCAGCATTAGTGGCATTGACTAAAGAAGCAATTATAGAGTGTTTTATGTTAAACAAGCAAGCTATCACTAAGATGAACTTGGACAAAAGTGAGGAGGATTATAGGAGTTTGATAAAAACCTATAGGAGTGATGACCTTCCTTTACACATGAAAAGGGTGTAAACAATAGGAGGATTCCTATCTCCCCCTCCCAAAATGAGCCATTTTCCATAGAAGACTTCCAAGTATATTTAAAATAACTTATTTTGCTTTGTACCAAGCACTTGGAATAGATGCTCAAGAGAGGATTCCAACATATCTCATGATGATGGCAATGAAGATACAAAATCCTGAAGTCAACATTGTGTATGACTTTGCTGTTGAAATTGAGAAAGGGCTGCTGAAATTGAGAAAGGGCTACATGAGGGATTTTTGCAAGTAAGAAAGAACTTAGGTCCCTCCACTTTAAGGAAATACTCTCTACTATGTCATTTAATATTGTACCAAAACAAAAATAGATGGACTAAAAGACTGTGTTTGGGAATGATTGATGATGAAGGAAATAGGTTGCCTGTACAAAATTGGTGTTACATCTGGGATAGTAGATGTAAAAATAGTGATTATGTAATATTTCATGATGATTTTTTAGTAAAGGTCATGGCCACTCTTGGTCATATTTAACCAATATTTCCTAATAAAATTATGCAAGTATTAAGACCTTTAGCGTTGAAGCTAGAGCAGAGACACACTCACAATTTCGGCGACTGGTTCTTCTTAGCAGACCAAACAGTAATAAGGGTCTATGGGTGTCCTCAAGCCTCGCATGTTTTACCTAAATATTTTTCTATTCGAATTGCTTTTTTAGAATTTATGTGGCAAATGTTATGGATGGAGCAGGATGTTATGAAAAGATAGAAAAAGGGGACATTCCTCCCTGACCTAACTGAATGTGAGGGGCTATCCGTAGGTTCTGACACTCTTGAAGAACTGCAAAACTATTTGAAGATACGGTATTCATTGAAGTCATGAGGAGAAAGGGTCTTTGATCCTGAAGGGAATATTAATTTTATAAAGCAGATACTTCTCACCAAAGCTAGGATTACCCATGTAATGGATTACGAAGAAGATGTAATAAGAAATTAATTTACACCTCATGAAGTTTTTTCAGAGGAAGAGGAAGTGGGAAATCATAAAGAGGCTTGAGGAGGAGAAGAAGAAAAGGGAAAGTGGATTCCAAGGATTCTATGTTGAAGAAAAGGATCCTATCAAAAGGATGAATGTAATAATTGACAACTTTGAAAGATTATATGTTGAACCAAAAAAGAAACATGAGGGTCAGTCTTTGAAACCCTCCAAGCTGCCAATCAAACCAAGTGGTATTGTAATCATAGAGCCCCTACCAGACACTACCACAATACAATCAAAATTATCCCCTGGGCAACCAAGTCCTAAAAGGAAGAATACACATGGAGTGGCCCCCTTAGTGGCATATGAAATAAGCGAAGGAGTAGGGGATACTGAAGAGGTAGTCGATGTACTTTTGAATTTTAAAGATGATGAAGTTGATTAGCCACCGCCTAAGATTGCAATTGATGCTCACAAACCAGAAGAAAGAGTGGATGTACATGGGTATAATGATCAAGAAGTGCATGATGATGAAAGGGTGATCTTGCTACCCTTAAATTTATTGAAGATGATGAATTTATTCAAACTTTTGAGTTTAAGGATTTTTGGTTTAAGATGAAAATGATATAATTTGAGGAGAGAATCCAAATTAATAAGATGGGCACTAAGGAGTCACAACATGATCAGATTGTTGCCCAAACTCTTGAAGAACTCAGGATTAATGAAATTATTGTTAGCCCCCAAGAATCAAGAAAATTGGTCTTAGAAAGCAATATATTAATTATTCTTGGGATGGAGTTAAAAAAGATATTCTTACTGGATCAAGTAAGAAGCCAAGAAGATCACATGTTTATTTTTTAATTCAATTCAAATGAGGGAATGAGTGGCATAGGTTACAATCCAAGACTCGAAACCTTAGCCTTTTGGACCAAACAAAAAAGAATAGAAAAACCAAGATTGCTTGATGTTGTAAAAGAAATGAGAGAGACTAACATGGTAAAGACACTTCAAGACACATTAGCATTGGAGGCAACTACTATGAAAATGCACTCAACAATGTTTACTAGGGATGCAGTTAAAGCTATGGAGCTTAGATTGGCAGAATATGAGAAAGCATAGACTGATTTGAATGATGAAGTGAATAGGTTATTCATAGAAAATGTGAAATTGAAACAATAGTTGAAGGGAGCAGGTCCTTTTGAAAGCACAAAATTAACAGTATACCAGCCCCTTGCCATCCAGACTGATACAAGTGAAATCACTGTTGAACAAGTTAAGTGCTAAAACAAGAAATTGAGAAGTTGAAAAAGAGTAATGAAGAAACAAAGGAAAGGGAAAAGAGAGAAACCCTCAGGGTATTGGAATAGATCTTGGAGCATAGGGTTAAAATAATTGTGTACAAATTGGAAAATGTGTATGAATGTTATGTCTCCTTGTCACAAGTAGTTGATCAGATAAAGGCCCATGTACCTACATTGGATCCCTTATTCAAGAAATGACAACCTATACATCACACCTTAATGACTTTGTGCAAATTTTTACAAAGGAGTGTTGAGGACCCCGTAGCTTTAAAGCCTACTGAGCAAATGGTTTGAATGGTCACAAATGAATTTCAATACATGTCTATAGAAGAAAAAAAGATCAAGGCAAGAATGGATTCATTTCACACGCCAAAGTAGTGGTTCGTGCCTAAGATACTAAAGGATGATGATCAACTGAAAGGCTCCAAGGATTGGATAGATGAGTTTATCAAAATTGTTCCCAACTACCTCACTAATATATAAAAGGATGGTGACATAAATATTCATCGCCTCAATTTAACCTTAGATGGAATAATTGCACTGGATGTTGGGTACTCAAAATTCATCGCAGATACCAAAGGGTTATTAGACAATAGATGGAAGAGTCACTTGGCCAACACACAAAAAATCTAAGAGTACAAATGGCCTCATGATTACATAGTGTACTAATGGGAGCAGACATATCTAGCTCCCCCACAAGAATAGGCCTTGTAGTGAAGTACTAAGCCTTGTAGATACTAACCATGGAGAGAGGACCTTGCCAGATCTGAATGATCACAGGTACCTTACGATGAGTAACGGACTTTTGTATCTTGCAAGTGCTTTGGAATTTAACATTTGATAAATTCTCTTCACTTCTAATCTTTCATTGCTTTTAAAGTTTTATGTAATCCTATGTAAAAAATGATAATTATTTTTTTTTTTATTTATGTTATAAGTGGGCAACTGATAAGACACTTTTTGACATGTTAGTTAGGACAAAATTTTGAAACGTATTGTAAAATATTTTTAAAGATCAATAAAATGAAGTTATAATTGGTGGTCTAATTCTAGTTTCAATTGTTTGTTGAAGTGAATTAATGAATGTTATCTTGATGTCTCCAATTTGATCGTTCCTTGTTATTTAAATCAATATATCAAGGGTATATCTAGTTTATCAAAACACATTTGCTGTCAAACAATTCATTTTGTACTACATTTTGGTGTCAAATCTTTGGTAATTATGGCTAATTTCATTACATTCAAATTCTAAATTCTGGGAAATTATATACAGTAAATAGATTGATGGTTGTTTGGATAGTGAAATTGGCTTTCTTAGAAATTAACTGAAATATCTTGTCTTGAAATATCTAGAAGGATTTTTTTAATTAAAGAGGATTTTGTGGTTATTTTTCTAACAATGATTTTACAGTGCAACTAGCTTGCTATTTTCATTCAAGATACAAGTCATGATCAAAGTCAAGCACATACCAAGAAGATGGCACTATACTGCAAACCCTCAACTTCACTTAGTTTAGTCTACTTACATGGGGATATTAAGGAAGTTGCTAAACAATTTATATATATCATTTGTTGTTTGTGAAGGAGAATCCTGTGAGATCCAATATGGCAGTGGATCAATATCCAGTTTCTTTTTTGCTAATATTGAACAAGTTTAGGGTGCTGCAACAACCAAGAAGATACTTTAGAACATCAGAGTTTATAGCTATGGTGGTTGTTACATATCCTCCTGCCATTCTTGATCCTTTGATTTCATTGGCCAAAGATAAGGTATTGATTTTGCTCTCCTTGTACCATTTTGAATTTTGAATTTTGACATTATTTCAATCTTTTAAGATGTTAGATGGGCATTGCAAAATTTTTAGGTTAACTCCATGTGCCATGCAATACCTGAATCATTCCTTAATTTGTGAGAGGCTTTCCTTCAATCGCCTCTGTTATGTTCCAACCATTCACTAGCAATCTTTACATCATGTAGATGTTGCAAAGGTGGATTGAAGGGATCAAAACCAAAAAATGAACATAGTTTGATTCTTATTGTATAGGGTAGTAATCACATGGGTAAAATGGTGGGATTGAAACTAATGAAATGATGTTTGACATAGTATAAAACCCTTTTAACTTCAAAATTTTCCCATGATCAAATCCCCCGACTTGCTACTATTTTTTCTAATTTTGATGAATTGTAAGAGAATAAACCTAAATAACTTGCATAGGAACATCAATTTTTTGGACTTATATTGACGACGAGTTTTGAACCATTTGGTGATGCTTCTGTGTATTTGTTCAAGTAGTTGTTTTCTTCCAAGTTTAATGGATGCCTTAAGTTTTGTTATTAATCATTAGTTTGAAAATTACCATTGCAAAAAGTACCTTCTGTGTTTGTGCCTTCAAAAGTTGAATTGGGTGGTGCTTGTAAAGTGAATGGGGAAGAAGATGTCACAGTTGGGAAACTTGTTGTGAAACATCAGGTTAGTAATTTTTGGATGTTAAGGCTTCCCAGTTGGATATCAAATATCTTTTCTCATCAACTTAATTTGGAATTTATGTATAAATGGATTCTTTAGTGGTGCAGGTCTTTATTGAGACAACACATGAACCATGGTTGAAATTTTTGTTGTCCAAGTCTAATGGCATTCTTGGGCTTGGTTTCCAAGAAATTTTTGTCGATAATGTTGTTCCAGTCTAGTTAGTGTTGATAACCTTCATTCTATAATATGTCAACTTCATTCTATAATTTGAGCGTATCACCTTTCTTAAATTTTGAACAAGCTTCTAAAATCAAGGGTTCAATATGCATATTTCAGGCCTATGTTGAACATTCTGTTTAAGGAATTTGTTGACAAGGCTACAATTTTTTAATTGATTTATCTTTCTGCTGTGTTTGGACTTTATTTTGTAAACTTGCAATATTCAACACATTTTTATTCTTTCTAAATTGAGACTAATATTAATTTTGTTGGTTGTATTGAGGCACAACTTCATTCATGGTGGAAAATGCAACACCCTATTGCTCATATCAGATGGCATGTTGCATATAAAGGAGGAAATATTCTAGTTGGGTTATTGTACTTGATTGCATTGAAGGAGAGAGCTTCATATATGGGACACAATCAACACTCTCCTTGGATTCTAGATGTTACAGCTTGCTCTAGGAAGATTTCCCACGTAGAAGTTTTAAGAGATGAAAGGGGCATGTGCTTGCATTGAAGGGCTTCAAGCATGTGTTTCCATCATTGCAGAAGTCTTTTGGAGAAGTTTCTTTCTTGTAGTCATTTCTCTACAATATTGTAACTCATATTTTCAATCTTGTGACTAAAAATAACAATTGTAATACTCTATTTGTAAACTATAACTAGAACACATTTCTTTTATTAATAAAGTCCACTGATTTTTCCTTCTCAATGGTTGTCTTATTGTGTGCAATTGATGATTAATGTGTATTTTTGTGTTTTATGCTTAAATCCTCAAATATCAGTCAATTAAAATGACTAAATATACTACTAATTGACATCAATTAATAATTAAATTGACTAAATATACTACCAATTGACATAAATCAATGAACATTGAATAAATATGACTAGATATATGACTAGTGAAATCAGTGAATAAAAATGACTAAATATACTATCAAATTGATCAAAATGATGATTAAAATTAATGACTAAATACACTACCAATGCATAGAAATCAATGAGTAAAAACAACTAAATAAGTGACTAGTTAACAACAATTAATGACTAAATATATCAGTAAATAAAAAAATGACTAAATATGTGACCAAATTACAACAATCAATGACTAAATCAACAACTAAATAAGTGATTAGTTAAATATATCAGTGAATAAAAAATGACTAAATAAGTGACTGGATCACAATAATCAATGAGTAAATCAACAACTAAATATATCAGTGTAAAAAAAGTGACTAGAAATAAGTGACCAAATCATAACAATGAATGGCTAAATCAACGACTAAATATACTACCAAATCGATCAATCAAAACAACCAATAAATGACTAAAAATGGTTTAATCATTAATCTGGTCGTGTTATATATGACTGACAATAAAATACTAGTGGTCACGTGACCAACTGTAGTCATTTATAAGCAGTTTTTGGTAGTTTTTTTAGTAGTTTATTATTGTTTCTATGCTAGTGTTCTGAAGCTTCTTCCTCTTCAACTATCAACTATTTTCCTTTGTCTTCAACCTTTTCTTTTTTCTACAAAGGGATTCATCAAATTCATACCCTTCTATTAGTACTACGCTTTGATGTGGTTCTTCATCCACTTTGACACTTGCATTCTCAACAATCTTCTTCAATCTCTTGTTGTAACATTGATAGACCTTTCTTCTTGTAGAGTATCCAAGGAATATTCCTTTATCAGATCTTGCATCAAAATTTCCAAAGTTTTCTTCATCTCTTCTGATATAACATTTTCTTCCAAAAACTCTGAAATTCTTCACAATAGGGGGTTTACCATACCATAATTCATAGGGAGTCTTAGAACTATTTGCTCTTGCTTGACCTTTGTTAAGAATGTAGACTATAGTATGAATTGCTTCTCTCCAATAGACATCCAAAAGATGAAATTCCTTCATCATTGTCCTAGCTACTTGAACTGTTTTGTTTTTCCTTTCCATAACTCCATTTTGTTGAGGAGATCTAGGGGTTGACAAATTCCTATTTATTCCATGATCTTGATAAAAGTTGTTAAACTCGTTTAAAGTAAACTCACCACCTCTACCATACCTTAAACATTTTATTTTCAAATTCATTTCATTATCAACCATATCCTTTAATGCTTTAAACTTGTCCAGAGCTTTTTATTTTTCTTTGAGAAATGTAACCCAAGTCATTCTACAATAATAATCAATTAATAACATGAAATACTTATCACCACATGAGCTTCTAATTCTAGTAGGTCCACACATATCTACATGCACTAACTCCAAGGTACCAATGGTAGAATATTCTTTTATCTTGAATCTTTCCTTTGTTTTCATTCCAAGTTGACATTCTTTGTAGATTGCATTGATAGGATTTGTAATTTTTGGCAGGTCTCTCATAGCATCAATAGAGCTTATCCTTGCTAGGCTATCAAAATTGATGTGACCCATTCTTCTATGCCATTGCCGACTTTCATTAGTTTGAGACATAAAGCACTTTGCACCATTACCTTTGAGTTGATAGACATTACCTCTTGTCCTTATTCCAATAGCGACCAGAATATCAGAGCTTTCTTTCTTGATTTCACAACCACCATTTTGAAATACAATATTATATCCTTTGCTACACATTTTTCCTACACTTAGAAGATTATGAAGGATACCCTTGACATAAATAACATCATCTATATTATGATTTCCATAAAAACTAACTGAACCTTTTCCACATATCTTAGCAGATGTATCATCACCAAACTTAACAAGACCACCATCATACTTTTCAAGATTAACAAAATTTCTCTTATCACCTGCCATATGATTTGGGCATCCACTATCAATAGTCCAGTAATTCTTCTCTTCTCTAGCATGAAAAAAAGTTAACATAGTTCCTTCAATGTTATGACCTATTTTCAGAGCAATTTTCTTCACACATCTTTCAAGATTAGTATAATTAGTTCTAACATTTAAATCCATGAACAAGCATTCATCACTATATTCATTACAATAATTTGATTCTTCGTCATTAGATACACCAATGTCCTTTTCAACATAATAACTCTTCTTAACAAATTTACCCTTTTGAACCTTTTTTTTTTCATTAGTAATTTTGATTGGACTTTAGATGAATAATGACCTATCTCTCCACAATTGAAACATTTGAAAAGTAGCTTACCTCTATATTTTCTAGTACCCTTTTTCAATCTCCTCACAAATTTTTCTTCCACCTCACCAAGATCATCTGGATCTAATTTGTCATCCTTTTCCACTTTGCAAAATTTAAAAGAAGTTTCTTTGTTGTAGTTTCTTGACAAAATTCTCTCATTTCAAAAGAAGTTAACATACCAAACATCTAATCTCTAGAATAATGATCCAAAATTTGATCTTCCTCAATAGAAAAAACTTTATGACTATAAGCTTTAGGCAAAGTTCTTAATACCTTTTTCACAACTTGACTTTCATCCAAATTTCCACCAAGACCATTGATGGCATTGACAACTTCATCAACTTTGAGCATGTAGGTAGAAATATCTTCATCTTCAGACATCCTTAAGGTTTCAAATTTGGCTTTGTAAATCTACATCTTTGCTTGTTTGACCTTGTCGTCTCCTTCATAGATTCCTTCCAGATTTGTCTAGACATCTTTAACAGACTTGTAGCTTATAACCTTCATAAGTTATGAATTAGTAAGACCACTCAAGATTGCATTCCTTGCTTTGTAATTGTTCTCATATGACTTGATTTCATCATTAGTTGATGGTCCATTTGTAGGCATAGTCTAATCTCTTTCAATAGACTGTCAAACACTAAATCCAAGGGAGACTAAGAAAGACTCCATCCTAGCTTTCCAGTAGGTATAATTTTTTCCATCGAACAAGGGAGCTTTAACACCTTTTCTGTGCACCATCTAGATCTATCTCAAGCGGTTAAGCTTCTTCCTAGGAACCACAACTCTAATACCAATTGTTAGAATGCATAAGACAACTAAGAGGGGGGTGAATCAGTTGTATACTTTTAAAACATTGAAAACCCACATTAATTCCTAGATCCTTATTCACCATCAAACTCTTAACTTTCATTAATAGAATGTAAACATGTAAAGATCAATAATATATGATTACAACACCAAATACAATAAGGCTCAATTCCAAGGACTCACTTCCTAGAAAGATAAAGAAAGGCTCACTACCAAAAGGACTCATTGTCTAGAAGGAAGAAAGAAAGGGTGGCTCACTACCTATTTGAACTAATAGCAATGCATCTCTCATATGTCAAAGGTATAGTTCCATTGAAGCACAAACAACACATGTCAAACATACTGAAATGTAGACACCTTATGCTCACTGCATTAGGAAGTCATAAGCATTAAGGCTCACACTTAGATCAACACACTTGATCACTTTCACATCTTTCACATCACACACACTTCAAAATTAATCCACACAATAATTCACCTTGTATTTGTACTCTCTGTGACCCAAATTTTTTTAATTAGGTCGACCTTAATGAAACATATACACCTCTACCATGTAACACCAAATAGGTCAGCACCAAACACTTCCATAGTATAAATAAGTGAAGCTAAACCATGCCACTACTTAAATGGGACCCGAATCTACACAAAAATTCTTCTCAACACTTCCTCAATCAAAAATTATCCTCTGCAAATAGCGCTACCACGCCAAGTTGGCCAAACTTGCACTAACACAAACAAGCAACACCAAACACACCTCTCAAGGTCCGAAAACACCTCATGAACCACACAACAACACTCCACACTATTCATACAACAACTTAGAATACTCTAGAACCATCAAAATATTATATACAACCACTAAAACCACCTAAAACTCAAGAACACCTTCATTCTATGCAACTAGACATATTGGAACAGACATCCAACACATTAGACAACCTTGCGAAAAAAATCAACACCTAAAAATTCAAGGGAATTAGAAAGGGAAGTTATATATAAACACGATAAGCACCTTCCCAGATCTGCAACACCAAAAACTTCATTGTGGAGAAATGCAAAGCAATCTAATTTCTCCTAAACAACACTACTTCACAGTTCATACACTAGTGAACACAACTTCTTTTGCCACATGATCTAGAACCTAAAACTCTAGATATAACACCTCTAAATACCTCTAATCATCACGTCCAAACCGCATGGGCATATCTTCAACCATGAAGAAATGCAGAGCAAAACACTAAACACCACTTTGTTACACTGAACTCTCTTTTATTCAATTTTTCTCAAAAGCACTTGGAAACCAAGCACCAACTCAACATCTGCAACAGCTTCTCAACATCTCAACCACATAAGCACATACTCACGTTTGCTACATTGGAGGTTGACACTAGTGATTATACTAATGAAAACATAATGCAACCAACACACTTACTTCCTCAGGGGTTGACATTAATGCGACAATATTCTATTTACATCAATGACAACACAATTTTCTAAAAATCTCCAAACTTCCAACAAAGCTTGTGTGAAAAGCTACTCAAATATATATTGGAAAACTAGAGTGGACCAAACTTTTCAAGGTAATTAATGCAACTATATACCTAAAATATTTAAGAATCACATGGATGAGAAATAATCCCACCTAAAACAAGTGATTTAGATCACTTTGGGCACTCTAATAGATTAGGGTTTACCAATCATATTCATGGTGCTAAAAAGAGGTATATTCAACCATAATTTGAAAAATACATCTTGAATCATGCTCAAGGGATGAAAATTATGAGAAAACCTTTTTTTGGGAGTTGTGACATCAAAACCAATCATAAATGGAATTCTAGGTATTTGGGAAAGGGAAATCTCCAAATTTTGGCACACTAAGAAAATTGTAAGCAACTGAGGTTTTGGGGATTTAGGGAATGAAGGAAATGGTACCTACGAAAGGGAAACTATGAAACTTTGGTGCAAGAAATACTTTAAGGAAAAAGGTCATTATTTCAGGGTTAGGGATGATAGGGAAATGGCAATTGATGAGGGGAAACTCCAATGGCCCAAAACACTTAGGCACTTGAATTTAAAGCACTCAAAACAAAAAAATATTTGACCAAAGACAACCAAAACACGGGGAGGAGCCAAAAAATATCAAAAGGATCAATTGGGAAAAAATGGCAAGGACTTAGTTTAGTTTTACAATATTCTAATGGCATCCCAACTAGTGTATCTTTGAGTTTTTGTATCACTAATAGTTCTCAAGTTCATTTAGGAATTATATTTACATTTACACCATGATCAAGTAAAATAATTATAATAACTTTCTCATTTAATTTATATTCAATAATATATATTTATTCTATTTGTGGTTTATTTTTTTACACACTTTTGACTTGATGCATCTTTTTTACTTTTTCGTGCTTATTTTAAAATTTAGAATTTTTTTTCAAATTTTATAGTAAATATTATATACTCATAACTCTTACCAATTCTTTCATTTTTTCTACTTCATATCTTTTTTGTTTTCTCTTATTATTTTTGTTATTTTCTCATTAATTATTTTGACCTCTCTATTGAGTTAGGCGTGTCTATTTTATTTGGATATTTTTCCTCATATTATTTTTTTGAATCCTCCACAAATTGTTTCTTCTTTTCTATATCCATCCTTCTTGGGGTCATTGCAACTCTATTATTATTCTTCATATATTTTATCTCTTTTATTTTCTTCTCTCTTAAATATTCCTTCCACTCCCTATACTTTTCTTCCTCTCACCTCTCTTGATCAATTGAGGTCTCTCTAGTCTCAAAATTTATCTTGTTTTTCCTTTTAGCTTCTTCTTACTTTAAGTTCTCCCTTTCTACGTATTTTTATAATTATGTTAGCTCCTCTTGGCATGTCTAGACAAGATAAATCTTCACTTTTAATACCAAGTGACAACCCATTTTTCTAATATTGTGCAACCTTCGGATAATTAAATAAATCATGAAACTCACTAGCACAAAACCCATAGTTCCTTTTCTTTTCTCCTCTACATTTATTTGTATAATGACCAATCTTACCATAGTTGAAGAAAGTAATATCATCTCTCCTTATTTTTCTCTATCATATCTTATTTCTCTATTTCCACCATGAATTCCATTTTTTTAATCCCCTTAAGGATTTTATTCATATTATGCCTATTGGGTCTTGAAATTGTTTCTCAAACTTCTAGAGGGATCAATCCACTTCAAGTCCAAGGATATGTCATTCCTAAAGATAGATAGACCAACTCATCAAAAAATATTAGTGATGGCAAGATGATTGTTGAGAGTGGATAATATATTCTTCACTTTTTAGCTTGAAAATAAACCCAAGAGGGTGTTCCTAGAGGTAATATTTAACAAGATTTGATCACAACTAGATATATTACACAATAAACAAACTATAATGGTATCTATATGTATGCTTTGACCCAAAATTCTATCACTAGATCAAAGACTAACCAACTATAATAACCTTTATTAAGATGATATGGATATGCATGACAAGATTCACCAAGATGAATGTAAGGAAGCTAAGGTAGCAGAACAACTTCCTACACTAAGCTTGAGAGGAGGATAATGCAAAACTTTAAAAATCTTTACAATAGTTACAAAAACTTAAACATAAATATCATGCATACCACAACACAGTGATTTATGTGGGGAAAACCCTTTCAGGAGAAAAATCCCACACTCCAAATTTTTCCCAATATATTATTCAAAAATCACAAAGAGTACAATATACTTGCATAGAAAGCTTCTCATAGGAGTATCACCAACTAGAGATCCAGAGGCAACACGACTGCTATCAACATCTCAAAATACATCACAATACAGAGTGTAATACAATGAACTCATAAAATAGGGTTGCCTTCTAGGGAAATTCAAACCAACCAAATATCAACCATCAAATCTGAGACCTAATGATGAATGGTCTAGACTTACAATAATAAAATATGCATAAAATTTGGTCATTGGGTGCATTGCCCTCAAGCCCCCACTGAGGTGCACATAATCCAAACCCCTTGAACCCCTTGTAGGGGGTACCCCCCCGTCCGTACTTACCTATCAACATTACCTTATGTAATTGCAAGGTTGAGACATATTTCCCCAACAATGAAAAACTACTAAGGCTTGTTGAAGATATTTCCCTAGATATAACACTTAATCATGGACATATGAACCTACTTCCTAATCCTACATTAACGGTTAATTATTTTGTTCATTTTAAAGCACATGGAGGGTCAAACACTTTTCTTATAATGGATTATACATTCATAGTGGACCATAAGAGACAACACATAGAAATAACAAAAGAGATATGATATTTATCAAATGGATATGTTTACTAATATTTATCCAAAATTCTAGAAATCCATATGTAATATTGGAAAGGCCGTTAAAAATAATATCTAAAATGTATTTATTTTTTATGAAATTTATCTAATCAATATTAATTTCACATAAGAAAATGTGGTGAGAGAAAACCCTAAGCTAGAAAGATAAATTAGCACACTTCTTTACTTGGAATTTTTCTTGAAAATCTGCAACTACCCAAGGAGTCACATTGTTACAAACATCTACTACAAAATATTTATCTCTTCATGACTTGCAAGATGCTTTTCTTTAATTTTAATTAGATGTGAAAGGATTGAAACCCTATATCTTGCTCAATATTGCAATCTTATGTAAATGAAGAAACAACTAACCTTTGTTCTAGGAAAATGAATTGGTATATATACCACTTTTTTTGGTTGTTGAATCCCTTCAAGAATTAACTAATAATATGGTGCCATCAATGTTGTATTTTAAACAAGCTAATATCTCATGAAGTATACTTAAATTGCAGCTTGGAGCTTGCACAAAAATAATTCACATAAAAAACTCAACCATTACATTAATGGTATTATGGTGTTCCTCATCCTCCATCACTAAAAAGTAATTATGAATTTTTACCCTTGAGATGGAAAACTATTTATAGGTGGGAAAACCTCTTTGGAGTAGTTATGAAATTAAATATGGTCATTAATGGTGAATTGGGATATGCATGCAGGTAGGTAGGAGTGAAAACATGAGAGTTTTATATTTTAGGGGTTTAATGATACCTCATAACCCATACCACTTTTCAGGGCTTGATATTATGGATTACTTCACACTAAAAGGAAATAGATAAAGTTACCCCTACATATTTGACTTTGAAAAGATATATAAAATAAATTATCAAGAGTTAGGGATAAAGGATATTGATGAATCCATCCCACAAGGCATACTTATAAACATACGTCTAAAATTGAAAAATTGATAGAATAACATAACTTGGGAAGAATTTTGGGTCTTGATTTAGGGAAACATTATATATCATGCCCAAGGTATCTCATTAGAGGTATTATTGCATATCCACCTATGATAAAATATATGCAAGGAGATATCAAGAGTCAGAGATTGAGGATACAAAGGAATCAACACCATAAGGTATTTGGGTAAAGGGATGACCAACATTACGACTTCATAAAATAACATAGTGAAAAGGATCAAGAATTGGAGATCAAGGGTATGTCATAACTTATGCCACAAGGGATTCAAATAAGATGATGACCAATATCATGACTATAAATGGTGACAAAGTGTTAAGTGTTGAAGTGTGGGGATTTGAGGAAAATCATTCTTAAAAGATAAATTTTGAAACTATGACAAAGATAAGGGAAAAATTATGGTCTAGGGGAAAGGTATGCCAAAATAGTAAGTTGTGAAACTCTAAAAAATTATACACTCTTTGAAAAATGACTAGAAGCATCTCACAATTAGAAAATTTGGGCTCTTTGAAACTTCCAACACATTGGTAGGCACATGGGGTTTATGGAGAATAATACTTAAGAAAATTTGACAACTCAAGACCTACACAAAGATTTATCAGATCAACTATATGTCATGGAAAAAATAATGGATAAATGCACAAAGGAGTTCAAAATATAACAAAATTTAGCATTATTAGAGTGAGTTCCAAAATTAGCTTTTGTTTGGGATGTGTGCCTCTTGTATGCACAACAAGAATTTAGGTCTTTTGGATCAAAACACAAAAAGGGACACACAAAGAGGGGACTAGGATACTCAAATTTTATCATGACCAATAAGGGTCAACTATGGAAAAATACACAACATAATACCACATATATACAAGGTAGAACCCATTACTTTCAAGAATTAATGCTTCATGAACTAGTAGCTTCACATGATACTAGGTGAAGCTTTTAAGGTATTATGCACTATCATTTTTTTCTTCAACAATTGTACAAAGCCATGCCATAATCCATATTCTTATCCATTATAATAGTTTGAGAAATAACTCACTATGATCCTTCCACAATAAACCAATATGCATCAACCTATACTATGGAGTTGCAACTTAGTTGATCCTTGTTGATCATCATTCCTTTCAAGGGTAAAATTCATGTTTCGTAGGTAAAATATATCATCACCATACCCTAGATCATCCTTAAGGAAACAAAAGGTAGATTCACACTTGCAATTTATCTCATTGACATCATTGAGAAAAATATTCACTAAAGGTACCAAGTTGGTTGACATGTTAACTTCTTGACAAACTAGCTCCAATGATATCCTACCAATAACCTAAATTTAGATTTTATCTAATCAACTCATAGTGCATAACTCTTTTTTACATCATTAAATGACTTGTTGATAAGTGTAATGGGTTGTTCATACCCATCTTCATTAATTTGAAGCACAATATAAGTATTAGTATAGGATGAAGCAAATGGAAAGGGATAAGAAAGCTCATAATAGCTTGGACTTACCAAGATTGATGCATCTTGAAGGTCTTCCTTTATTTGCACATATACATCAATAAACACCTTTATCTAAGTGAATATTTCCTCATTCATGTCTTCAATAGGAGCAAGGAGTAGTAGAGAATCAATATCTTCACAATATTTACTATAACCAAATTCATTGAGGAGGTTAGGACTAGCCTTAAAAGGATATAATTTTATTGGAGGTCTCATAGTTATCATCCACAATGTGTAGTTTTTCCTCAACCCTTTTTTGGATAACCTATTGATATGATAGGTCCATTTCACATGTGGGAAGGTTAGGTCATTTTTATCAAGAATGCAAGGCATGATTTGACTATAGGAAAGAACACTTGGTTCTTTCTTCTCCTTCTTGTCTATACATTGCACTTCTAGCGGCTAGGTTTAAATTGATTGTGACTTATTATTTATATTGGATCGTTATATAAATTCATGTTCATGATATTTTGGCACTTATTTCATCTTAACCATCCACCCCTACATTGAATATTTTCTTCTCTCTGTCACCTTTATAATATTGTGGTTCCTTGTCTTATTTTTTTTCTTTTCTTCTTATAACTTATGTTCATGTGATTTTTTATTTTATCTAGTAGAATTAGTATTACTTTGTGTAGGAATTTATGTCTTTCCTTTTTATGTTATTAATTTTTAATTTTCATAATTACTAAATTTGTGAGGGCTCTCACTTCTTTAGCTAGTGGTGTAGTCACTTATTTTTTCCTCATGAGTTCTCTTAAGTGCTCAAAGTAATGAGTCGGTAGCTCATACTAATGAAATTTACCCATGATCATGTTGGAGGATGTGGTCTATTGGTGATACAAGTCATGAAATCCAAAATCCCTAAGGCGAGATAGTCTCCCAAGTGTCGGTGGTATCAAACCTAGGAAGAGTATCACAAAACCTATGTTCATGTTGGGTAACTAAGGAACAATTGATGATGTGCGTAAGACCTCCTTCACTTTTGGTTTTGCAAGACCAATGGGGGTTTCCATAAGGTGTTGAATTATATGATTGCACATAAGGATTGAATAATTTCCCTACTACAAACCATACCCATTACACAATGTATCCCTATATTGGTGTCACAATATAACTATGTGTGGGTTTGAAAATGCAAGGCTACACAAATTTATATAGTAAAAAAACCTTAACCTTATTAGGAATGAGGTTTTGTGAAAATGGAATTAACAACCCCTATTAGTGTTATGTGTTCATGCCTAAAAGCCAAAAAGACTTATACAATACAATTGAAAGTAAGTGATTGTGATTGATTTGTTTTAAATATATTGGGTTGATGAGAAATAGTGTAAATAGCATAACGGTTTGAGTAGGGCTACATAGTCATGAATTCTTTAAAAAAATGCAATGACAAAAATATTAATGTGAAACCCTAATGAAGATTTCAATGAAGACAATATCTCATATAATGCATAAGAAAATTGGGTTCTACACACGAGTTCAATGAAACAACTAAATTTATAGAATATTAGAAGAGTTTACTTAGGAATTAATCAACAAACTTGAACATTTATTTTATTATTCGTGAAAAGAAACCATGCAAAACCTTTGTAGGGTTTTTATAGTCATTTGAATGGCCAAATGATCACATATACATCAAATAATGAACACAATACCTATGGATACAACCAACACAAGATTGATTCCATATTTTAAATTTATTCTTCAAAGATTACAGTAGGTTTATTATACTATTGGGATGAAACTAGGTCATCAAAATACAAAATATGTTTATTTCCTTCACTATAATTGAAACCCTCACTGTTTAAAAGTCCCTTTTTCTATGTTCTTCTCAAAATTGATTTTCCCATCCCTATAAAATAAAAGAAGGTTATTATACCTGTAGCAGGTTTTATTGGAAGATAAATCATGCACATTTGCAAAGAGGATCCCTAAAAATCCATGATTTTGATAGTTGTAGGAGGGTTCCCATACCACCACACCATGTTTTTCATCACTTATGTACTTGAAAGTAGACCCAATCACATCCAAATGTATTAATGGAGTGTGGAGAATCATATCTCATATGTAGGCATAACTTTGGTCATTAATGTGTTGGAGTATGAAAGACATTGAGAGGGGGGGTGAATCAGTGTCTTAATAAATAATTTCAATTTACTAATATTTTGAATCCACTTAATCTCTTTGAAAACAATGAATGTTCAATTTCAAGATTATGATCAAAATGTGATAACCAAATTCAGATTCTCAAACAACATATAAACTCAAATGCTGCAATGTAAATATAGAAGACAACAAGATAAAAAAGGCATCCACAAAAGAGTCAACACAGTATTTTTCATGAGTGGAAAAACCTCATAGGGATGAAAAACCACTCGGTAAAATGCCTCATTGGAAAAGCCTCACTAGCTACAAAATGCTTCACTAGAAAAGGTCAATCTTTGTCTCACTGACATGACCTTACAACATAATTTTCAATCATGAAGAAAATAAATTACAGAGGGTTGCTTTGTTTCACTACATAAAATTTCCACTTTCCAAACTAACACATTCTATATCCTAAAGATTCATTAGTGTGGAATCTTTAAAATACAAAATATATCAATTACACATCTCACTATTTTGCATACTGTTTACAAAACATTATAGAATTTTGTTTACAAATTTAACATGATGTATCTTTGTAAAGCACTGAACATCAAATAGTGATAAATCACTGTTTAAATAAGCAGTCAATAATGTATACAATGTCACCATTTGTCATCAAAAGAAACTAACAAATGAAACCTTTAAAAACTGTTCCATAATTGTCCCTATCGTTTCATTGTGTGACTACTCTTTAACAAACTGCCAACATAACCATCCATAATTGTTTTCAAATATCACCATGGAGTAGCAATTCCAACCATTTAAACTGCTATTGATAAAATAATCATTATGCATTTTAAACATATGCAACACATGCTTGTATATGGTCGACATTGTGTCTAAACCAACGTATGCAAACTACAAAAATACCCCACACTAATGCAATCAATAAACCTTAGTTTACACTTTACAAACAATAATGTATTTGTGACAAAACCGTTCCCTAGACAATACCAAATGAAACACATAGCCTTTACAAAAACTTTGGGAACAAGAGTACGTTTTTAGAGCCCATGCCCTAGCAATAGGGTATACACAATTTTAGGCAATAAAATTACATATGTGCCCAATACCAAAACCCATGTCAACACAATGAGAGTATGCAAGACTAAACAAGGTCAAAATGATAGACTTTGAATCAAACCCGACAACCATACACAATGCAGCCATAAATTGACCTTAACAAACATATACCCAAAACCATACTAGAGTTTAAATTGAAACGAGTTACCATTCAAATGAATTTCAATCTAGCAAATGGAGTCGATATCACCTTGTTGAAACTGAAACAAACTTGCTTAGAAACCATTCCACCACCTTTTCTAGTCACCAAACACCATTTTTCATGTCCTCTTCATGCCCTAACTCAGCCAACACAATTGCCCTGAGTTTTACCAAATGATTAACTATTTAGGTCAGAATGATGTTGATATCTATGCTAAAACAAAAACATTATCATTTGTGTTGATGTTTAATGCCAAATAATGTGTGTTGATATTATAATAAGCCTCATAATTCCCAAATGAATATGTTGGTCCACCTAATCAAACACCATAATGCCTTGTGTTGGTCTAATGATGCAAATGTGCCAAGGTCAATGCATAAGAGCCGTGTGATGGCTTATAACAAAATGATAAGTGTAGCCCAAATCTAAACCTTAAGACCAAAGCATGTCTTAACACAAGATATGTCAGGAGTAGACACAACCACCATATATATACCAAGTATGTAATATGCAAAACCATCAACTATACATACCAAGTATGTTGTCCCCATATGCTACCTCAATAAACAATATGAAAACTACCTTTGTGACCAAACAATAGAATTGATCCTTCAATGAATTGCACAAATGTATGCCAAAAAAATATCACTTGAATGTGAGTATCACCTGATGCCTTCCATATGCAGAATACCTAAGTACATGCCAATACTGTCAATGCCACAAATAACCCTTGACATCAATGCCAAAATCAATGTCAAAGGGGTCACCATAATGGTGTCCATGAGATATAGGAGAATTGGTGGGTGAGTGAATGCAAATGACTAGAGAAGGATTGATATTAATGATGAATAGGAAAGGGAAGGGGAGATTTTCTAACCTTGTTTGGTGCTTGTTTATTAAATAAATATTATTAAATTGTCCCCTCAATGTTAATAGAACTTCTGATGAGCCAAATGTTATTATTCTAGCACCTTCAATAGGTACCTAGATATCCTCTTAAACATGTCAAGACATTGGAGAATGTTGGTCATTCCACAAAATTTTAAAGTTGGAGGGTGTTGGCCTCCTACAATGATTTAACAACTAAGCCCTTACAGCTGTGAGTCAGAGATTGGACATCTAAACTAAATAGCCATTCAATCATCATGAAGGTGCATTTAAAGTTCGAGGGTGTTGGCCTCCTACAATGATTTAACAACTAAGCCCTTACAGAAGTGAGTCAGAGATTGGACATCTAAACTAAATAGCCATTCAATCATCATGAAGGTGCATTTAACTTGTCAACCTAGGGATGCAAACTTGAAATGGGTCAACACAATATGTGCACTAAGGATCCCAAATAGCCATATTCATTCTACAACTAAGAAAAACATAATGCTGAAGGTAAATTGCTTAGAAGGAAATAACATAAGTACTAAACATCAACCAACAACTATGCTAAGCTGAAATGCATGACAAAAATGAAAATCTGAGCAAACAAACAGGAAACTACTGCCTACTTTCGTTGTAGGAACAGTCACAAAATGAAATTCTAATGGTTGTAGAAATAGTCAATACCAGATTCTTAACTAATTACTGAACAAAAAGTAATAACTAAACTAAACTAAACTAAGGACAAAATGCTCACCAAGTGGGCCCCCTTGGATGAATATCCTCTAAAACTAATGTAAACTCAGATGTACGGACTTATAACTTCATCTTATTCATTGGAAAACATGAGTACAATAGAGCAGTGTAAAATGTATTGCTGAAAACTAAGAATGTAAGTACATCATCAGATCACACAACCTCTTGAGAAGGAGCATCCGACTCTTATTTATAGGAAAATAAGTGACTAACTAAGGTAGTCAACTCCACAAACTGGGAGGACACCACTTAGGGAAAGTAGAGAAAGTGGAGGGGCGGTTATGCGTGCATGGAATTTGGTCAGATGTGCCTACCTCAACATAGATTTAGCACAACGGTAACGCCTATATTCGCTCAACATCAATAAAGATCATTTACAAGGTGGTTACAATTTGGTTTGCATGAGGAATCTCTTGCCGTCGACCCCTTTGAATGATTCCCTTCGTTGACCTTTGCATGACCACTTTGTTAGTCGTTATGGTGAATAACCAGGTGGCAGAATCTTCTCAATCTAGTGGCCTCAAATCATATCTACATGGCATTATTAATACACATAATCATCACATATCTATAACTATCTTAAAGAACATTCATTAATCCACATGTAGAATTAACACAGATAGTCCATATAACATGTCAATGTCATCAAAGATTTGTAGAGATAAAATTAGGCCCAATGTCTATGGTTTCAAAGAAATATCAATATTCAAACATCAAGGTTCATGACAATTTCGACAAATAGATCATAAATTCTACCAAAATTAAACCATAAAATAGACTCACCATCCCTCGCAACCTAAGGTTTTGCTGGTCCTCCACCAGGGGAAGGGTTGTTCTTCTACTTAGTCAAAGCCCTGAAATTTGCAACTTCCAATTGTCCCACATTAGTGGTTGTTGTGCATGAATCAGGATCCTAATAGAAGCCTTGCTGTTTGTCGAATCAATTCCATCTTTGTCTCTCTGCAACAATATCATAGTTGTAAAACTTGTAATTTTGCACGAGCCACATCAAGATGGGTGGTTGAAAAGTCAGTGGAAGCTAGAATCATCCTTTTGTCCTCCCAATCTATATATATCTATCAATTCTTTTAAGTTCTGAAACATAGTTCTGTATAGAGTGGGGCTCATATTGCTTTAGCTCATCAATTAGGTTGTTCCATCTTTGTGATGGGTATCTCTTCATAGTTTCCTCTTTTGCTTTTGCCACCACCTCATATTCACTATAAACTGCTTCCTTCCAAGGTATAATCCTATTACCATAGCTAGGTCTGAGAAGAATTCTATGCCACTCCCAGTAAATGTCCCTTGGATTTCCTGATTCAGCCCTGATGGGCAAAGGGATGTTGGATTCCAATTGCTTATAAGCCCCATATTGTTGTCCCCAACTAATCTCATTTTGTACCCAGGACATAAATTCCCTTAATTGGATATCCCCAACATATAACAGTGGATTCCAATCATGGTCTTGAGTCACAACATAATTGTGCACATAAAATACACACAACAAATTCTTCATCTCATGGGAAGCAATCTGATAAGCATTGAAAAATTCAATAGGAGTCTCGATAGAAGGGTTCAAACCTGAGACAATCCTTGCTAGCTTAAAAGAAAGATATTTCTCCTTCAAATGCAAAGCATAGAACCTTGGAGGGGCCCTACATTTTACTATCTGGGGTACCAAGGCTGTCATATCATCCACCTTCTTCTTTAAAGTAGCAATTTCTGCATCCTTGTCTGCAATCTCCTCATCTTTCTTTTGACTTTCCTTCTTCAGCCTATGTTTCTCTTCTTTCCATTCCTCTTCTCTTCTTTGCATCTCTTTCCATAAATGCATAGCTACCATGTGCATTGAAAAAGAAGGGTGGTTATGTATTCCTACCAACATTTTTCCTGGTACTTGTAGACACTAAAAAATGTCCTAAGCCTTCGAGTGTCATTTTTCTTCATCCTCATCCTTCGATAATTGAATAATTTTAGTTATTCAATTATGTTTGATCATATTCCTCTATTAATTAAATAATTTTTAATAATTATTTAATTAATTCACTTTCTAATCTTTATTCTATCCTGATCAATTAAATAAACTAATTGCGTCACTAATTTCTCCCTCTTCTTCAATAGTTAAATAAATTATTGTTTATTTAATTATTTTGTCACCTTTCATCTATAGTTAAATACTTACCATTAATTATTTATCTATTCATGGTCCTTTAATTCTTCTATAGTTAAATAATTATTAAAATTATTTAACTATCTCATGCCACCTCCCCTCTTAAATAATTAATCTAAATTAATTATTTAAGGACTAATTTTCATCTCTCCATTTAATTAAATTGATAAATTTAATTAAATGCTCCTTTTGTCATTTTCTCTAAATAAATAATTTATTTTCCACTTGTCCATTTTCTCCATTTTTGAATAAATAATTTAAAATAAATTATTTATGCACCTCCACTTGGTCAAAGATGCTCTGTCATAATCCCCTGTCATAACATTCATTTCTGTCATAGCCTGCATGTCTTGCATGTCTGTCATAGCCGTCAGCGTCATAGCTTTTCCATGCATGGCATATTCTTGGTGCATCAATTCTAGACCATTGATCTTGGCATCTTTTTTGAGACTTAATCTCAACCATCCATTTCGTAACATCTCTTTCATGCATTCTCATCCATTGATCTTGGAATCTTTCTAGAAGATTAATCTCAACCGTCCATTCAAATGGTTGTCTATAAAAGCAACCTTCCTTCTCCATTTTCAGCTTAACAGCTAATTATCTCCAACTTTCTTGCTACCATTTACAGGTTTTGCACAAGTGTTTCAACAAATCTGAGGGCAAAGTTGCATAACAAGAAGGAGAGAAAGAGAAAGAATCAACCATAATAGGGAGTGCTTTCTTTTATGTTTTACATTTTTTATTCTCTCCATTATTTGTTTTCTCTTGTTTGGATGTGGTTTAATAGCTTAGTAGTGTTGGCTGTCACTTTGTCTATGCTATTTTATTTCTAACCCCATCTCACATTTGGTGAACCTGACGTAACCTCTTCAGGCTAAAGTGCCACCTAATTGGTGATTAATCTCTCACCCCATGTGTGGCCACTCGAACGGATGCCCTAACTAAACACCTATTGTTTTAGAAGCCAACCATTTTCAGCTGTTGCTTGGTATAGTGCAGGATATAGTATCATGCCCGAAGATACTCACTACTGACTCCCTTGAGTAGAGATAGCAGTTCTTGGGAAGTGATGACCCAAGAATCCAAAGTTGGTGTGCTCGAATGACGTTAATGAGTCGTGGACGGGAGCCAATGCCACCAAAATTCTAAGATATCCGCTCTCGAGAAGGAAAGGTGTTTAGCACCAATCTAGGGTATATCGGTGGGCTATATCAAGTATACAAACCCTTGGCCTATTAGGATTGTGCTTGTCTTGTGTGTGTTTGCATACACAAAAACATTGTGCTTGTCAAGTGTTTTCTAGATTTTCAAACAATATACACAACATTCACAAATTTGAACACAAACAATTGACTTCAAACAAACTTCACACCTAGTAACTTGCAACACCTCAAAACATCTCCAAAACCATCAACCAAACATGTCTAACTGCTATCCTCCATATTCATCCATGTCCTATGAACGAAACCAAAGGATTGAATATATTGACCATCGTTTGGAAGAGCTTGAAAAACAACTTGAATCCCAAAATTTGAGTGAAGTGATGCAATCATCTCATAAGCCTTTATCCTTACCCAAAAATACATCATCCAAGTTCAATATCCATGATTTTCTGCAAAGGCTAAATTAGAAACCCAAATCTATGTCCTCAAACACAAATAATCTTGAGGAATCCTACCATGTCATGCATCTATCTTCATCCCCCATAAGTCAAAATAAACCTCATGAGTCTTTCACCCAAGTTAACGAATCAATTCAACCATCCTCTCCTATCATGCCATCTACGTTCAATGAGTCATGTCAATCTATTAGTCCAAAGCATGCTAGCATAGAATCCCTTGCACATCAAGATCAAAGCATTCTTTCCACTCCATCCAATGATACCAAAATTCCACAACCCCTTCCAATATTTGACCAAGATCCATCTCTCAAGAACCTCATGATGATCCCCTTATCTCTTTTTGTTTCATTCAAGATGATTCCCTTCCATCTCAAGAGAAAATTATCCTTCAAATTCCTCCTTCCACCTCATCTAGTGAATCCATACCATCTCATGATTCCATCATATCCAAGGATCAAGATATGATTTCCACAAAATATCAGGATTCCCTTCCTCGTCAAGATCAAGATATACCTCCATTCAAGGATACCCTTTCATTCCATGATGATGTTCATCATTCTCATGATCAAGACATGCCTTTCATACCACTTCATGATGATTCCATACCTAATAAAGAGCAAGCTACTCCATCTCCTACACCTCTTGATCCTTTTCCAAGTCAAGATCAAAGTACCCCCTTATCCCCATGTCAAGATCCTATCACACATCCTAATTCCCCTCATGACCACAATACTCCACAAGAGTCTATCACCCCTATTCAAACTATCCATGAAACTCTTACCTATCAAATGGGTTCTCTCACTTTTATCCAAGGTGGTTTACTCGAAGATCTTGTTATTCCTTCCATACCACAACCACCTCACGATGGACTTGCATCTTGTTTCATAAACAATATATATCCTGTTGGCAAACGAATGTGTCAAATTATGAACTACAAAGGAAAAGGATTAGGCCTTCATGAACAAGGTATCCTAGAACCCCTTTATATCCAAGAAAACACATACTATCATGGCCTTGGTTATACACCTCATGCTCAAGACATTGGTATCCATCGTAATCCTAGATTCCATCAAAATAAACCTACTTATCCTAGTACATTAAACCATCCATCTATCCTAGCTCCTTATCTTAGTTCATCAAACCTTCCATCTATCCTTGGTCCTTATCATCCAAACCCTCGTTCATCAACCCTTCCATCCATATTGGGTCCCTACATCCCTCCCTCTCCTATTCATCAAGAACAACAAAGGCACACACCCTTGATGCCCTCTCAAAATTCTACCTACATTAACCCATCCATAAGAACTCCATATCATTCATCTCCATCCACCCATCCCATTGCTCTTGGAAGCAATTTGGGTGCCAAATGTCAAAAGCTTACATATCAAAATCTGCATGTATCAAAGGATCAACATGTCTCCTTGAAGATCCATGCAAAAATAAAAGAAAATTTTATCCCAAGTCAAAATAAAAATCCAAAAGGCCACAAAGGCCCATCAAGTAAAAATAAAAATCCAAATGGCCACAAAGGCCCATCAAGTCAAAAGAAAAAAATTCAAAGGCCACAAAGGCCCATAAATCAAGAAGAAAAAATTCAAAGGCCACAAAGGTCCATAAAGCAAAAAGAAGAATCTCAAAGGCCACAAAGGCCCATGAATCAAAAATCAAAGTCAAAAGCTATGTGGATTCCTAAAAGTCTCGTAGAAGCAATAAAATCTAAATTGGCATCCAATTTTGCTAATCCAAAAGCTTCCTCCTATCGTCCATCTAAAAACTTATCACCTTCCAAATTCATTTCTCCTCCATCACTCCACCACCCTTCAAGGTGTGTGCCAATGTTGATCTTTCCATCCTTTCCATCTATCCATCAACAAGCCTTCCAACCTCCTATCCATTATCCACCATTCTTCCCACATTATCCTCCTTTAATACAAACCTTTGCACAAGTCCTTAGCTTCTTCCATCACACCATTAATATACCAACATTTATGAGCCTAATCCTCATTGCCATGGTTTGTTAGAGCACATATTAAACGGATATTAGCTATGAAACTTGATGCTTGCGTCCTTCCTCCATCTCCCTATCATGCATATATTACCTTCCATTTTCATTTATCCCTATTCATATCCTATCTTCCATATTCCTCTTGTACTCTACACTTGGGGACAAGTTTCATCCATCCTTTCATTCATATCCATTATCCTCTTTACATTCATCATTTACCTTTCCACCTTTGATCTTGACAAGGTTAAGAATATTCTTGAACATCGTATATCTTATCCTATACACTTTTATCCATATCTTCTGTACCATATCCTTCACCGTATCCATATTCCACCATCCTATCTTAATACATCATTTCTTTCCTTCCTTGGTCTTGATGAGGAATAGGAGCAAAATACTTAGGCATTGTGTCCATATCTTATCGATCTTGATCATCCTATTCATTATCCTTATCTTTGCATTCTTCCATTCCATATCTCGTAGCTTATCAAAATCCATGTCCCATTTCCTTCCTTTGTTCTCGATGAGATTAGGGGAAAAATTACAAATGCATGCTTTGGATTCCCTTTCATATCCTTATGTGTTACCATTCCATCATAGTTCACATCCTTATCATTTATCCATGAATTACCTCCAATGTTGGTCATCATGTCCCTTTGCAACCTTGAATCTTATCATGTGAATCGTATTTGAGCCTAACTGTAGAACATTATCCAATCCTCATATTTCTTTTGTCAGTCAATCATAAACAATCATCGATCTTTCGTACTTAGATGAATTAGTGATCCTAAGTGTTGGTGTAATTAATTATTAATTACACTTTGCATAAGTTTACTTAGGCATATTTAATCCCTAAGTTTTAGGCTTTCATCTTTATCTTATCGAGCTATCTTGTTGCTCAAGATAAGATTAGGTTTAGGAATCTTTGCTTTTATAAAGCAAATAATCTCTTGTAATTAATTGGTCTTTTCGAATATATCAAATTGCATGTTTTTATGCAAATCTCTGCTTTTTTGTTTTTCTCTTCTGTGGAAGGTATTTTCTGGTTTGCAATTGGATCTTGGTTTTTTAACATGGTATCAGAGCCTTGATTTGCAGCACCTTCTCAGATTTAAGGAGAGATTCATTACAGAGTTCGTTCGAGGTCCCTCAAGGGTTTTTCTCCTTGAGTATATTTATGCAGCATTTTGGATCAAATCAAGTTTTTCCATTTGATTCAGAGCATTAGAAAAGATTGAGGTTTGATGAAAGCCGTTTTTATTGGAGCCATTTTTAGTTTTGCTTCATAAATCCAGCTTCCACTCAGTTTTAGGAAAAACGATTTCTGGGTTTTGTAGCCAGGGTCGAAATCCAATCTAGATATCTTTCAGTTTTTTTATTTCTTTCATGGATCTAAAGAAAATAGCTGCACAAAAAATATTGCGCATCATTTTTTTCTTCTGGCTAAAGGTTTAAAAAATATATTTTTTCATCTTCTGCTTGCTAAATCAAAAAATGATTTCTGGGTTTTATTTTTTTCTTCAAAAAATTTTCGGGTTTCTGTTTTTGTCTACTCATTATAAACAATTTTTTCAGAAATCAAATTTGAAGATTTTTCATCATGGAGGTAGATGTGAACATTGGTTTGTGCATGCACTCATTTTTGTTTTCATGCAAGTGCTAGGTTTGCATTTTCTCTATAGTTTATGCATGTTTTGCATTATCTCCTTTTACAATCATTGGGTTATTGTAATAAATGAACTGAGATAAAGTTCCATTAAGGGGGGTTATTGCATCCATCTTTCATGATTGGTGACAATTCGCACGAGTTTTTATCTGGTTTCCTGTTGTCTCCTTTTAGCTTATTTCTTGCTTAGCTGGACACATCGTTGGTTTGTTTCGGTTCACACTTCACATTGGGATTTTATAGTTCTTGATCCGCATTGGTTCATATCTTTCTCATTTGAAGGCCATGGTTTTATGGTTAATGTTCCAGAATTTTGATGGTACTTGTCCTATGGGAAATTTTAGTTTCAGTTTGACATTGGCTTCGAGACACAACTTCTAGATTTGTCACCATTATGGGTCCATTCATCCTTTCATCTACTGTTGTTCACAGATTCTAGAGTTGATCCAGTATGTGAGTTTCCAGTGTTCCTTGGCATCGGGTCTGTTGTTGCATTTGTGATTCCGATTGGTATTTTGCAAACATAAGTATCTTTCCTTGCTTGCCGGATTTGGGGTTCCAATGTTGCTTCATCAGAGTTCTTCCAGTGATTCATCAGAGTTCTTCCAGTAGTTCATCTCACTGAGGGGGGTTTCTCTCTCTTTGCATTTGTACATGAGTACCTCATCAAACCTTGTTACCGGAACTCATATTTGCATAATAATCTGCTTCTCCCTAAGTTGCACTTATGGGGGGGTGTTGGTGTAATTAATTATTAATTACACTTTGCATAAGTTTACTTAGGCATATTTAATCTCTAAGTTTTAGGCTTTCATCTTTATCTTATCGAGCTATCTTGTTGCTCAAGATAAGATTAGGTTTAGGAATCTTTTCTTTTATAAAGCAAATAATCTCTTGTAATTAATTGGTCTTTTTGAATATATCAAATTGCATGTTTTTATGCAAATCTCTACTTTTTTGTTTTTCTCTTCTATGGAAGGTATTTTTTGGTTTGCAATCGGATCTTGGTTTTTTAACACTAAGTACTTATCATCATCATGCCTTATGGAATCGATCATTCTTGGCATCCAATCAACGAACCATTATCATCTTTTGACAAAGGATATGTTGCTTGTGTGACATGTTTTGCAGTGAATATTTCATTTTGATATATCATTTATCCATGGTGCATTACCTCTACTGTGGAAGATCTTATTCATTCAATCAGTCATATCACATTTCATTTCACTCCATCTTTAAAACTTCCAAAAATCCAAAAAAAATCATAAAATGTTCTGAAAAAAAAAATCCAAAAAAATACAAAATCATAAAATGTCTTGAAAAAATCCCAAAAAAAATCATAAAATGTTATGAAGAAATCCAAAAAAATCAAATATTCCAAAAATCCCAAAAAATCAAAAATTCCAAAAAACAGTGACACTTTTAGATCACCACATGACTTCGAACTTCAACAAAATCAAAACATGCAAGTGTTGACAATCAAGCAAACATTATAACATATATATCAATCCACCTTTCAAATCCAATTAAACGCATAAAACCATACCAAAAATCTGTTCTATATCGAAGCATGATGCATGTTTGTTTGTTTATCTTTGATTATTTTATGATTTTATCTTTGGTGACATGTCTTTTAGCTTCTCCAGGATGTCTTTGACTAGAGAGGCAAGGATGGGGCATGTTCATTTGTTTGTTGATTGTGGATTGTTTCTTATTCACAGGATGACTCGTCTTAGGACATGGTTGTCTAAAACCATCGAGGACCTATGAGTCTAATGTGGATGAGAGCATTCCTTGTCTAATAGTGTCTTTTATGCAATAAGTATTTAGGTCATCTAAGGTTCTTATACCTAGATGCTTATACTTCATTACTAAATAAAAAATAAAACAATATTTAGATCATCTAGATGTTCATATTATCTAAACGCTTATACTAATTTGCGACATAATAAGCCTGATGATGATAAAAGCACTTAAATGGTACAAGAGGCTTCATACATTCATTATCTTCCATCTTGCATTTCATTTTCTTCATCTTTCTTGTCATAGAGAAATCAATCAATTGCTTAACTCACTGATATATGTCTCTTGAATCAAATCTCAAATCAATCATCCTACTTCTTGAAATTTCATGTCCCCTTAATCAATCAGTCAATCCATCATTGCAACACCTTGTCATGCGTAAGCATAATTCTCGATCAACTTAATTAGCTCAATTAGCTTCATCAACTCATCAACTTGGCTATACTGATCATTTCCATCAATTATTCAGTTACACCAATCAACTTTGCATTTTCATCAAAATGTCCATCACCGCTTTATCACTTGCTCAATATAAGGTATCTAATCGCTTTCTAGACATCTATCGAGAGATTAATCTTCTTACAATCTATTCGATCAATCTCTCGAGAGGGCATATCATTCTTATCATAAGCCTTACCAATATATCTTTGGGGCATGTATCAGTTGATCAATATTTTTCTTTGAAACAACACGACAAGCTGCATTGTCTCAAAGAGGGGCAAAATGTAGACACTAAAAAATGTCCTAAGCCTTCGAGTGTCATTTTTCTTCATCCTCATCCTTCAATAATTGAATAATTTTAGTTATTCAATTATGTTTGATCATATTCCTCTATTAATTAAATAATTTTTAATAATTTTTTAATCAATTCACTTTCTAATCTTTATTCTATCCTGATCAATTAAATAAACTAATTACGTCACTAATTTCTCCCTCTTCTTCAATAGTTAAATAAATTATTGTTTATTTAATTATTTTGTCACCTTTCATCTATAGTTAAATAATTACCATTAATTATTTATCTATTCATGGTCCTTTAATTCTTCTATAGTTAAATAATTATTAAAATTATTTAACTATCTCATGCCACCTCCCCTCTTAAATAATTAATCTAAATTAATTATTTAAGGACTAATTTTCATCTCTCCATTTAATTAAATTGATAAATTTAATTAAATGCTCCTTTTGTCATTTTCTCTAAATAAATAATTTATTTTCCACTTGTCCATTTTCTCCATTTTTGAATAAATAATTTAAAATAAATTATTTATGCACCTCCACTTGGTCAAAGATGCTCTATCATAATCCCCTATCATAACATTCATTTGTCATAGCCTGCATGTCTTGCATGTCTGTCATAGCTGTCAGGCGTCATAGCCGTCAGCGTCATAACTTTTCCATGCATGGAATATTCTTGGTGCATCAATTTTGGACCATTGATCTTGACATCTTTTCTGAGACTTAATCTCAACCATCCATTTCGTAACATCTCTTTCATGCATTCTCATCCATTGATCTTGGAATCTTTCTAGAAGATTAATCTCAACCGTCCATTCGAATGGTTGTCTATAAAAGCAACCTTCCTTCTTGATTTTCAGCTTAACAACTAATTATCTCCAACTTTCTTGCTACCATTTGCAGGTTTTGCACAAGTGTTTCAACAAATCTGAGGGAAAAGTTGCATAACAAGAAGAAGGAGAGAAAGAGAAAGAATCAACCATAATAGGGAGTGCTTTCTTTTATGTTTTACATTTTTTATTCTCTCCATTATTTGTTTTCTCTTGTGTGGATGTGTTTTAATAGCTTAGTAGTGTTAGCTGTCACTTTGTCTATGCTATTTTATTTCTAACCCCATCTCACAGTTCTGATGCTTTCTCTTCATATAGTTCCAGCTATAGGGATTCAGGTTGTTCAGTCAATTCTAGTTGTAGGGCCTCTTGTTCCTATTTTTCTCATGTTGTAGGATCTCTTACTGCAAGAAATCCTGAGTTTCCTCATACCCTTGATTCTCAACTTTTTCTGCAATATCAACAAGATCTTCCAGTGTTATGTTTGCTGCTTTCTCAAATATATCCTCTTTCTTGACATTCATCTACCCCATTGGAGCTTCTGTGTCCCCCTGTGATATTTCTCTAGACTTAGGGCTTTCTTGCAGAGGCATATCAAAGGATGGCCCAGCTGGTCTTGATTTCCTCGGAGGGATTTCACATTTTTCCTTGGTTGTAGGATGAACAGTGTTAGCCTTCTGCTTCCTAGAGCTTGGTACTTCTTTTTCTGCTGGTTGCTTTTTAGCTTTTTCTTTTCTTATTTTTGCTTCTCTCTTCTATGCGCTAGTTTTCATTAGGATGCCAAGTGGAACATCATCATCAAAATATGGGGAGGAACTTCTTTGTCTATGAGCTCTATCTCAGAAGAGCTAATCTCTATGGTCTGTGCTGCTACAGGAGGGTTTGCACTACGACCTGCACTAGAGATTAAAGCACCAGGAGTGGCTTCAGCCACACTTAATATCCTGCTAGACCTACGAGGTTGAGGTAAAACCCTAGGTCACAAATGCTTAGGTCTAATTTGATCAATATTTATAAATTCTTCCCAAGTCATCTCAGATACATCATGTAGAGACTTCTCAACTAAAAATTTAATCAAACAATGGTGGGAAACAAAATTGTCCCTACCTTTTTGAGTCCGAGCTGCCATGATTGAAAGAAGGTGGTAAAGCATATTCGACACATTCGTCCTCCTCCTGTACCTCATGTGATTCAAGAGTTTAAAGTGCACATAATGTAGTTTTGACTGGCATCCTTCACAGGTGATATATTTTATGACATGAATAGCTATTTGCTTCCATGGCTCGAGTAGAGAGGTTTTTTTTGCACCTTGTTTGTCCATGCTCAATGCAGGGTCACTAGGTTCTATAAATTCAGCCCTAACTGACCTAGCATCTCTGGAAGCAGGGTAATTTTCACCATTGGTAGGCAACCTTGTAACCTCTACAATTCTTTCTTCGGTAGCCAATACTTCCAACCCTTTTACCGTGGCTTTTCCCTCAGACAATGTCTAAGAAGATTGCAATGCAATGTCTTAAAACCATTCAACTTCATGAAATAGTCTAACCAACCACATTTTCTAAATTCAGCTTGTGATGGGGCATCTTGCAATAATACGTCATCAACCGTGGGTTCATTCTTGATTAACCCACCTCCCATTGTCTGCAATCAACAATCACTTTGCAATACTGCCAAATTTCCAACACTAATGTTGCCTGGACTTTCCTTTTCTATTTACCTTTTCTTTCTTTCTATTTTACCTTTTGGTGACTTAAGATTATGATAGGATCAATAAAGGAAGGTTATGATGGAGAAAAATGGCGGCGGTAGTTGGTGTCACCTCACACGTACAAGCCATCATCTTACTCAAAATTAAAATTGGCTTGATTTAAATTTTGCTGACGTAGACTAGTATGGATTGACACATGGGAAAAGTACTCACATATTCCCCCCAACCTAAATTTGAGCATGTGTCCTCACACGCAAGGTGGTAAGGATGATTTTACAGGGTCAGGGACTAATGACATGCTATGGTGAACATTCATATTAATTCACATCAATTAAATGAATGAACTAAAGACAATTAATAGATAGCAATTAATGCACACATACCTGGATTTGTGGAAGATTCATTGCAAAGATCATGGAGAAAGTACTAGTCACCTTTTAAGAAATAAGTTGAGTAATTAATGAAAATGAGGTGGAATGAGGTGGGGTGGAATGAAGTGAAGTAATGGAAGAGAGAGAAAGGTGGAAATGGATGGGAAGATGGGTGGATGGGTGAAGAAGTGGACTCCCACAAAAGTGGAAGTCTTTATTATGACAAGTACATACCTTAATTATCCAGAAGGAGGGACACTAGGTCCACTTCCTTTGGCTAGAAGAAGCTTCAGTGTTGCATGCTGAGTGAATTGCTGCAGGAACTCCTCTTTGGACGTTGGCTTGTGATACAATCTAAGGTGATGACCATTTCCAACCAGCTTAAATCTAACTGGGTCAATAGTAGTGAGATGAACAACACCATTGGGGTATAATTCAGCAACCTCATGTGGTCCTAGCCACCTTGTTTGCAATTTTCCTACATTATCTTGATATCTTGAATTATAGAGCAAGGCCCAATCTCCTAGTTGGAATTTCTTGTCCTTGATGAATTTATCATGCCACCTTATTCTCTGATTCTGCACTACCTCTGTGTGATGCAAGGATGCTCTTCTCATCTCATCCAAAGCATTCAACAATAGAATTATTTCTCTTTGTGCCTCTAAGATATCCATCCCCAAGTCTACTGCAGTCCTAAGAGTCTTATGTTCAAATTCAATGGGCATCATTGTTGTTTTTCAATACATCAACTCAAAAGGAGTGAAGCCTGTAGTTGTCTTCCAGGTTGTCCTATAGGCCCAAACAACTTTTGGCAGCCTGTTTTCCCAATCCTTTTTATGAACAACCACTGAACTTTGGTCAGGATGGCTTCAATCTCCCTGTTAGTCACCTCAACTTGGCCATTGGCCTGGGGGTGATAAGGAGTAGACTTCCAGTGTCTTATGTTTTACTCATTGACTAGTGTTGCAACAAGGGTTGATGTGAATTGATCCCCTTGATCAGTCACTATCTCTCTTGGAACTCCATACCTTGTGAAAATCTCCTCATAAAGAAATTCAACAACTTTATTATCTCTTGCATGATTTATGGCATTAACTTCTACCCACTTAGTTACATAATCAGTGCAAACTAAGATATAAGACTTACCATTTGATGGAGGATCGATGGGTCCTACAAAATCTAGTCCCCATTTGTCAAATGGAGTGATTACTACCTAAGGAAAAAGTGGCATCTCATCAAATTTGGTTGGTCTGCCCATCCTTTGACATCGATCACATTTTCTTGTATACCTTCATGCATCCTTGTGGAGTTTTGGCTAGTAATATCATGTGTTCAAGATCTTCATTGCTATCCTCTTGGATGCAAAATGTCCTCCACATGGTTTGATGTGGCATGCATGAAAAATATCATATGTCTCATCTTCTCTCACACATCTCCTCATGACATGGTCTGGTCCAGTATAAAACAAACATCCAACAATCCATGAAAAAGGAAAAGATTTTTCAATGAGTGCCCTTATCTCTTTTGGAGAGAAATGAGGAGGAACTCTCCTTGTGACCAGATAATTAGCTATGTCAGCATACCAGGGTGCTTGCACACTGATGGAAAACAAGTGCTCATTAGGGAAAGAGTCATCTATGGCTTGATTGTCTTCTAATTTAGTCAGCCTTGAAATAAAATCTGCAACAACATTAGCCTTCCTTGGTTTATCCACAATGGTTATGTCAAACTTTTGCATCCACAATAACCATCTTTCCAACCTATCGATGATCATGGGTTTATTCATGAGATATCTAATGGCTGCATGATTGGTGTGCACAAGGATTTGATAGCCTGTTATGTAGTGCCTGAATTTGTTCAGGGCATAGATCACTGCCAAAATTTCTTTTTTTGTCACTGTATAGTTGAATTAAGCTCCTTGCAAGTTTTTGCTGGCAAAATAAATAGCATTTTCAATAGCTCCTTCTTTCTGTCCTAAGACTGCTCCTATGACATAGTTTGATGCATCTGTATGGATGTGAAAAGAAACTTCCCAATTAGGTCCTTTGAATACAAGAGCATGAGTCAAAGCTATCTTCAAATCAGAAAATGCTTTGTCACAATCTTCTGTCCATTGAAATTAAACATCTTTGGTCATAAGAGTATACAATGGTGTTGCTATTTTGCTGAAATCCTTGATGAACTGCCTATAATAGCCTACATGTCCCAAGAAACTCCTAACATCTTTTTGTTTTGCAGGTGTGGGAAGATTTGTGATTACCTCAGTCTTTGTAGGGTGTACTTGAATTCCTTTGCGAGAGATGTAGTGTCCAAGAACTACACCTTCTTGCATCATCATGAAACACTTTTCACTATTTAGAGAGAGATTGTGATCTTCACATCTTTGTAGGAAATTCCTGAGATTCTCCAATGCTTCATTGAAATTAGCACCATAGTTGGTGAAATCATCCATATAAATTTCCTTGCAATCATGAGAGATGTCTGAGAATATGCTAATGGCTGCCCTTTGAAAAGTTAGAGGTGCATTGCATAAGCCAAATGGGAGTACCAAGTAGGAATAGGTCCCCCATGGATAGGAAAAGGTGGTCTTCTCTTGGTCCTTAGGTGCAATTTGGATCTAGTTATAGCCACTGAAGCCATCTAGAAAAGAAAAGTATTGCTTTCCTGCAAGTGAGTCCAAAACTTGATCTATGAAGGGTAAAGGAAAATGGTCCTTTTTGGTGGCAACATTAAGTTCCCTATAATCAACACAAACTCACCATTTCCCTCCTTTCTTGGGCACAATCACCAATGGAGACACCCACTGGCTATCTGAAATGGAGTACATAAATCCTACATCTAGCAATTTCTACAGTTCTCCCTTTACAATTTCTCTGAGTGCAGGGTTGATTCTTCTTTGTGGCTGTCTAACTGGGGTGCAATCATATTTGATATAAATTCTATGAGTGCAAAGCTTAGGGTCCAATCCCTTCATCTCATGATAGTCCCACACAAATGCATGTTGGTGGGTCCTCAGTAAGTTTTCCAACAACTACTATTCTTCATTCAATTTGCTATTAATATTCAAATATTTCCTTCTGACACCTATACTTGTGTAGTTAACTCTATCATAGTTGCTTCATTAACACATGGTACCTTGAGTTCATATGGTAGAAATTTATGGGACATAACTGTTGTTGCAAGAAGTCTAGCTGCAGGAAGAGTGGCCGCAGGAAGTGCATCTACAGGAAGAACGGCTGCAGGAAGAGTAGGCAAAAGTGTCCTGATTGGAACAATAGAATGAGAAGATGATTCTTCCTCCACTTCACAATGATTCTGAATGATGTTATCCAAAACTTCATCTTCATCTTGAAGATAGATAAAAGAGCTTCTGCCTAACATCATAAGTTGTGCCACAAAATTAACTTACTGGGCCTCTTCACCAATATGTGGCCATACGAGATTATCCTCATCATGGGATGGCTGAGCAGGAGGATAAAGAGCTAGATTTTTGGTACTCTTCCCATCAGAAATGGCCATGTCTCATGTCCTACATCCAATATATGCATTTTCTATTGCTAACCATGGTCTTCCAAGAATAATGGGATACCCGCCTAGTGTGGCTTTAGGAGAAAGAACCATGAAATCTACTGGGTACTCCTATGAATCTAGAATCACCACAAGATCCTCTGCTATACCATCGGGCTTAATAGTAGAACTATCAGCAAGTTGCAAGATAGTAGGATTAGGTCTCATGCTTGCAACATTTAGTTGTTGTAGGATATCCTTAGTCATTACATTTATTGCTACTCCCAAGTCAATCAAAGCATTCTTTATTTGGATCCCATTTATAACAACTCCTACCACAGGACTACCTGGGTCATTGTACTTAGGGACAGTCACTTTCCCAAGCATGATGTCAACTAGCTGTCCCACCACATGAACTATATTGGGGTCTTTCTTCTTCCTTCCTGGCTTCTTAAGGCATGATTCCTTGATTGCCTTGCCATAGATTGGAACATATTTTATGGCCTGAAATAGGGGTATCTAGACACATATATGCTTTAGCTGATCTATAATGTCAAAATTTGTGTCCTTTTCTTCCTTCTTCTTGGAAACTTCCAATCTCTGAGGAAATGGTGGTTCTTGTTCATTTTGCTTAACTGGGGCTGGTTTAGGATTTTTAGGTGCACTTGGCTAAATGGGGGTATTTAGATGCTCCTCTTCTTCCATAGGAAGCTCAGTGATAATGGGTGTGGAAGGATCTGGTATAGTAGTTCTTGAATGCAAGTGGATGTCACTCACACTTGCAACATATGTACGGAATTGATTTGAATCAACAGAGTATATAGGATGCTGTTGTGGTTTGTTATTTGGATTGGGTGTGGGTTGAGCTGGTAGCTGAGTAGGTTTAGGTGGATTTGAGCTTGAATTAGCAAGTGGAGGCATTATAGCAGGCTGGGGCTGAGAAGGTGGTTGCATGTAACTATTTGGATGGTTTGGCCATTGCTATCCTCCCCTCCATTGATTTGTTTGCTGCCAATTTCCTGGGGGTGGCTGCCAATTTCCTTGAAACTATTTCCAATTCCCCTTAGGTTGCTTCCATTGGGGTGGTGAGTTTTGATGAATAGGCCAAGTATTTGGGGGGTTATTACAAGGTTGTGGTGGATATCCTCCATAGTTGGATGGATATGGGGGCTGCCATTGGTTACCAGATGAATAAGAATTGAAATATGGCCTAGCAAAAGAGAGTGGATCTAGTGGCATACCTTGTCTTGGAGCCCAAGGCCTCCTTTGTGCAACATAGTAGACTTGATCTTCTTCAATTTGAATTGGCTTGAACTTGGGTGCAATATGCTTGCTTTCAATATTAGCTACCACCTTGCATCTGCAACCCTTCTTTTGTCTGCAATTGGGGAAATACTTTGCCAATGTTGCCTCTTCCTCATCTTGTTTCTTCTTGGCCTGAAGTGCATCTAGTTGGGTAGCTAGATTGTTTATAATGTATTGCTTGAAGTCTTCCAGCAAATGAGTAATCTCCATTCTTGAAACTCCACTGGTAGATGACTTACCCATGGAAGATTGGTAAGCTCTCCCTTTCTTTGAAGCTGCCCTAGAGTAGTTTTGACATATCTTCTTGATATCCTCCCAAGGAACTTGGGAGATATCTCCTCTTCCCATCAGGTCCAAGGCATTAGTGCAATTGTCATTGATTCCTCTTAGGAAAAACAACTTTTGTAAGTCTTCATTAAGTGTATGGTGTGGAGATTTTTGTAGGCAAAATAAAAACCTTGCAATGTAATCCTCCAGGCTCTCATCTTCCTTTTGTTGCATCCTAAAAATGTCACCTCCTCTCATGTCACTACCCCTACAACACTCCTATTTCTCAAGGAATTTTGTCTTCATGTCACCCCATGTCTCCACAATATTTCTACCTAGGGTCATGAACCATCTTAATGCAACTTCTTTCAGAGTGGTAGGAAATAGCTTAGGCCTATGGGCATCGGTGGTATAGTCATAACTCTTGCAGAGTATATCAAACTCGAACAAGAAGGTATCAGGATCTTCTATGACAAGTCCATAAAACTTGGGAAGGAATGAAGCAGGGATATTTTTGAGGTTGTCTACTTAATTTTGATGAGCAATGAGGAAAGGAAAAGCTAGTTGGTTAGGTCTATTTCTATTTGCATTACCTATGCCTACTTGATGTAGTTCCAAAGCAAAAGGATTCTCAAGCTGATTTTGGTCTTCAGAGGAAACTTCAGAGCTATTCAGATCAGGAATTGCATCAACAAAGGGTTGTGGATCTTCTTCTTCTTCTTCTTCTTCTTCTCTTGGTAGGTTCTGATATTCAACTAGTTGGAATGGATCAAGATTGTTAGGAAGGAATCTCCCATAAGCATCTCTTCTACTTCCTCTATGCATTCAGTATCAACTCACACAAAGAATTGGTAAAGAATAAGGGGGGTCATTACTTCCTAAATGAGGGGTATTCTAAGAACAAATTTTAGAAATACTACAACAAGAAAAACTACCAGTGACTCCAAAGAACTCCCTAGTTTGACACCATTCCCCGACAACGACGCCAAAAATGTTGGCCTTCTACAACAATTTAACAACTAAGCCCTTACAACTGTGATTCAGAGACTGGAAATCTAAATTGGATAGCCCTTCAATCATCATGAAGGTGCATTTAACTTGTCAACCTAGGGATGTGAACTTGAAATGGGTTAGCACAGTATATGGACTAAGGATCCCAAGTAGCCATATTCATTCTACAACTAAGAAAATCATAATGTTGAAGGTAAATTGCTTAGAAGGAAATAACACAAGTACTGAACATCAAAAAATACTATGCTAAGCTAAAATGCATGACAAAAATGAAAATTTGAGCAGACAAACAAGAAACTTCTCTGTCTGCTTTGGCTGTAGGAATAGTCACATAATGGAATTCTAGTGGCTGCAGGAACAATCAGTGCCAAATTCTTAACTAATTAATGAACAAAAAGTAATAACTAAACTAAGGACAGAATGCTCACCAAGTGGGCCCCCTTGGATGAGTATCCTCTAAAACTAATGTAAACTCAGATGTACAGACTTATAACTTCATCTTATTCATTGGAAAACATGAGTACAATAGAGCAGTGTAAACTGTATTGCTGAAAACTAAGAATGCAAGAACATCATTAGATCGTGCAACCTCTTGAGAAGGAGCATCTGACTCTTATTTATAGGAAAAGAAGAGACTAACTAAGCAAGGTGGTCAACTCCACGAACTGGGAGGACACCACTTAGAGAAAGCAGATAAAGTGGAGGGGCAGTTACGCGTGCATGGAATCTAGTCAGATGTGCTTGCCTCAACACAAATTTAGCACAATAGTAATTCCTATATTCACTCAACATCAATAAAGATCATTTACAAGGTGGTTACAATTTGGTTTGCATGAGGAATCTCTCGCCATTGACCCCTTTGAATGATTCCCTCCATTGACCTTTGCATGCCCACTTTGTTAGCCGTTATGGTGAATGACTAGCTAGTAGAATCTTCTCAATCTAGTGGCCTCAAATCATATCTGCATGGCATTATTAGTACGCATAATAATCGCATATCTATAACTATCTTAAAGAAAATTCATTAATCCACATGTAGAATTAACACAAATAGTCCATATAACATGTCAATGTCATCAAAGATTTGCAGAGATAAAATTAGGCCCAATGTCTATGGTTTCGAGGAAATATCAATATTCAAACATCAAGGTTCATGAAAATTTCGACAAATAGATCATAAATTCTACCAAAATTAAACCATAAACTAGAATCATCAGAGGGAAGAACATCACTCTACAAAATACTAAATAATATGCTATATTCTTGTTTATGTATTGGATATCTCTTCTCTTTCTACACTTGGTATGAGAACAAGACTTCAAAATTTTGATGAGAGCCAAGGTAATAATAAGGTGTCAAGAATAGGGAATTGGGGTGGAACATGACTTGGTACCAAGGGATGAGAATGAATGAAATCCTAACTTTGAGAGACTTAATAGAGGAATCAATAGAGTTTTAGGCCTTCACGGATGGAGGGAAGTATATGCCTAAATAAGGGATGTCCGAAAGTCCAACCCCGAAAGACTTAGAGAATTTTAGGGTGAAATGTATTAGAGTTCAAGGAGTGAGGTTGTGGTGTAATTCATTACCAAATAGATGGATGGATAAAGAAATGTGAAAGTTTGATGGAAATATGACATAATCATGAGATCATTGAGATTTTTTAGATCAACATGATGTCATCAATAGCTGATGTTAGCATGATATCATTCAAATAAAGTTTATTATATGAAGGCATTGAGGAATGAAAACTCTAAAAATTTGACGAGGGACTTAGCAAGAAAAGGTGGGATGCTAGAATTTTGATAGTGACACATATAATATGACAATTTCAATAGGGGATGATAAGATGGAGATATCTGACACCCCAATAAATAAAGAGAAAAATTTCCAGGAATTAGGTAAGGGGTGGTAGGAAGGGAAGAGAAAATTCAAAAATTTGAAAGGTTGAAAATTAAACACAGGAAAATTTGAAAAAGAAATCTTGAGGTCAAAGAAGTAGGGAGACAAAGGAACATGCATGAAAATAGGGAAAATACTAAGACCCTAAAATATTGACAAAAGGACTTAGGTATTTTTTGAAAATGTTCTACATGGGGTTTCAAGATCGATAGGAAATACATGCAAGGACAAACACCCCTAAAACCCAAAAACACTGTAACATGTGAATAAAAATGGAAAAATTAATGGATAAAGCCTATACTTAGGCATCTTATGAGAATTTTGAACCATTTGAAATTTAGGGAACCCATTCAAAGTTTTTGAGTTTGGTTATCAATAGAGCATGAGATAAGGTCAAATACACAAACCTTGGAGCAAAGCAAAGAAAAAATGGGACATGTGCAATGAATTGGGGGTTTCAACATTGGCTCTTGTTGGGGACATTTGTCTCTTGTAGGCATAGCGAAGATACTGATATTTAGGAGCATACCAGAAATGAAGAACAAAAGTGACTAGGACTAACACACATTTCATCATGAAAAATAAGGGTCATGATTGCACGCAGGAAATAATATATACAAGAGAACACCAAAAAAAAACCAAAGACATTAAAATACAAAGGTTTTGAGAACCATACCATTATGAGAAATAGTTCTTGAGATGTTGACCATGAATTAGTGGCCCCATAAAATATTCATTAAGACTCCTAAGGTATAAGGTTCATTGATTGCATCCTTCAAAAATTTGATAAGGTCCCACCCACAAGGCATAAAATTTTCCATGTTTTCCCTTGTCTTCAAACTTGGAATTCTACATGGGGACAAGATCCCAAACTTGAAAATCCAAGTCAGATAACAATAATATCAAAGTTGTATTTCATATTCTACTATCTCAACAACTTTTTCTCATGGGAAACACTCCTTTTCTCCTCCAAATGGATCATTTAATGTATTCTTTGAGAAATGGTGCTTTATTTTTCCTCATGAATCTATTGCATCACATTGATAATTCAGGCTAATTAGTAATTTTTTGTCATTTTAATACACCAATTCAAATGGACTCCTACAAGTATCCTTATGTAAGTTCTTTTGTCTACAAAAAACAATTAATTTATCATCCACCCTCTTTTTGTTAGCATCAAAAGACTTCTTGACAATATTCATTATGATTTTATTGGACTTTGGTTGTCTATTTCCTTGTGGATGATAAGGGGATGAATGTGTCAATGAGATCCCATATTGTGAGAATATGTCAACAAATTCTTGAGATCTAAAACATGTTGCATTATCAACAACTATTTTGGATGACACACCAAATCTAGTAATAATATTATTCAAAAGAAATTGAATCACTACTTTTGAGGTAACATTTCTTGTAGGGACTACTTCTACCTGTTTTGTGAAATAATTAGTGGCCACCAATATCCACCCTTAAATGTTTCTAATTTTTTTTGTTATCTCCCATATAAAATCTATGCCCCACTACTATAATGGAGCCTTTTCTAAAATGGTAGTAAGGGGGAGTGCTCTTGCAAACATCAATTTATTAAATTTTTTTTGGAAAGCATCAATTATTTTACTAACTTAGCCACATATTTGAGTAATTTTGGCCACTAATATAAACAACTCTCATAATATTATGAGTATTAGTTTTTGATATGAAATTCCCACCATATAATCTGCGGTGGCATTCCTTAACAAATTTTATAGACTTCTCTTCATTTAAACATCTTAGGAGAATACAATCAATGTTTCTCCATATTAATTGTCCTTTGAGTAACACATACCTCTAAGATTAAAGTTTCAATGTTATCCTTTTTTATCATTAAACTTAGGAAAAAAATGTATATTTTCAAATAAAAAATGTCCTTATACCAAGGATAATTATTCAATTTCCATGGGACAAAATATGGGCTAGAGCTCCCCTGATTGACCTCTACTATGTCCAAATTTATGTTAGCCATAAATTTTTCTTAGCCCTAACCCCTAACCATCTTGGTCATCTTCAACTCCATTTTGTATTCTTGGATCTTATTGATCTATCTACACATTTTTCCTAATGCCACCTATTGCACAAAGGTATCTCTAATAGTCGTATGTGTGTTACCTCAAGTTTTTGCTCATGAAAATTTTAAAACTATCTCCCCTATCACAATGTCAGTCAAGCTTATGATGGTTGTGCAAACATGTTTTCTTGTTGTCTGTAGATCATTTGTGAATATAAGCCAAGTGTTCTTGGTCATATTTTTCTTTCTATTTGGATCTTAGAAATATATTAGCTCATGCTCTCTAAGAAGTGACCCCACATAAGTAGCCTATTGTGATGGTATTCAATGGAAATGGTTCCATCCTTGGCCTATTCTATACTTAATAGTTTCCTTCATCAGAGGGAAATATGGTGTTCATTCAGTTCAGGGAGGCTTAGTTTATTTGTTATAAGGACAATCCATTCTAGTTGAAGGATCATTTTCAATTCCAATAAAATTCAAGGTGGCAACAAAGAAGCATGGATACACCATTTCCCTTTGATTAGTCCAACATCATTGAGGAATGTGAAGTATTACTCAGAATCAAATTTAAAGTGAACCATTTTACTGGAGCATTCCAGAATTGAAGAAATTTCGTTGTTGAGTACAAAGGGAGACATGATAGGTTACAAGAATGCAGTGATATGCATGAGGATTTTGTATCAAGAAAGGCTTGATCGAGGAAAAATCTATGTATTGTGCATCATGAGGAAAAGAGCCTCTCTTATGAATTTAAAAAGGGAAAAAGGCAATATATAAGGCATTGTTAGTAAGATGAAAAATGCTGGAAAATACACATGGTGCTGACATTGTACATAAGTCAAAATAAAGGGTACACAAAGCATATAAGACAAAATTCATGTAAGCTACTTTCAAGCTTTTGAACTTGACGAAGGAGCTAGCAAGAACCTTGACAAGGAATACACAAAAAGTTGAAAAAAATGGCTAATTCAAGCTTGGGGAAGATTTTGATATGGTTGAGCAATTAAAATGAGGAGTTAATGCAAAAGGACAACAGTGCATTTTTAGATTCAATACTATCATGTTGCATTTAAATTCATCCTCAAATGGTTGGACTGGTAGCCCAATAGCAATAAGTTAATTATAGCAGGATAAAATATTTCAGGAAGCACAATGCTCGCAAATGTATTGTTTTCACAAACATTGTTGAGACATCACTTACTACTAATGACATATTGCAATTCATCTATTCTAAGTTGAGGAAAACACTTTTGAGAGTTGACGAATTTCATACCATTTACATTTGAAATGAAAATGGGCATTTTCAAGTGAAAAAATGAAAAATGGGGGATTGCTATCATATGGTTTAGAACATAGAGCAAAACCCACTTTCGTAATTATCTCATTAAAGGGAAACCCTAAAGATCTTAATGTAAAGTATACAAAGAAAGAGATCTTGCAATAGGGTTGTCCTAGGGTATGACTACAAACTATTGAGGGGTTCACCACCAAGCTAGGGCTTGGAAAAATAAATGAAATGCAAATCAAAATGTTCAAACCTAATGCAATGTGATCTTCCAATAAATGACCTAAAAATGCATGTAAAACATAACAAAAGCTGCAAGATAAAATGTGTGCACCTGGGAATATGAAGATGATTGAAGGAAGGCCTGAGATGATGAAGACACTAATTTTAAAGCTTGTTGGGACTCATATGCTAGTCTGGGCGATTTAGTCCCAAATTTGGGTTTTTGTGTAGAAACTGGAATATGGAAAATGGGTGTTTGAAATTGCAAAAATCTAAAAAATGACCTAAATTGGGACTCATACGCGAGAACAAGCGTATCAGTCTAGTTAGGGTTTTCTGAAGCTTCAAAGTCTGAATTTGGTCTTTAATGTCTGCTCTATACTTCCCAATTTATTTTTCAGATCTGAAACCTTGATTTGCAACCTATAGAAGTTTTCCAAGTATCTCCAATGCAAGGTGACAACTTTTGACAACTTTGAAAATTTTGAAAACTTTCTCCAAACTTGCCTACAAATCACACACTAAAGAGAGGGAAAAATGTTGTTTTGTACTAGATAGGGGTTTGCCTTGGTCAAACCCCGTTTTGGTACTCAAACCTTGAATTGAAATGAAATAGGAATGGAGAATGATGAATGAGCAAAATATGATGTTGCAACTCACCAAACCCTAGCAATAAAGTGGTACAAACATGTATGAGATAGCTCCACTAGACGTAGATCTTGAGTTGAATGGTAGCTTGAATCATAAAACCTTACATCACAATTGTTAGCTCAAAAACAAACATGATGTATGGAGACTTTGACATGATGCTTGATGCTTGAATAATGTTCTAAAACACTTGATAATCTGCCCTTGAATTCTCTTGTAAACACTTGAATGCTCCTGTGAACTCCAATTTGCTATTATAAACACTCTCACAAAAGTATTCAATGAAAATGAGTGAAAGAACCTTGTATTTATACTTGATTATGCAAAAATTCCCAAGATTACAACACTACAAGCCAACATTAGATCTAGGAGGATAAAATCCTGCCAAGAATTTGAATTAATTTTAATTTTGGGCCACATGGGACTCATACACCAGAAGTGGCATATGAGTCTCATTAGGCATAATTTATGGGATCATTTTCAAAAGTGCTTAGAAAGGTGTAAAATTAGGATTGGGACCCAAAACCCTAAGTGGGACCCATACGCCCAAGGTGGCGTATGAGTCCCAGACCACCAAATTTGGGCCACACAACCTAAAAACACCTGAATTATGATTGGATATTGATTTATGTCAAGATTTTCCTCAAAAAGATGCATTAAATGAGGCTTGTGGATGCAAAATAAGGCCAATTAAAGCATAAAGAAGCCCAAGTATTTATGAAATCCCTAGGAAAGTGTGTTACAAAACTTTACAACACTCCAAATAACGTATTATTAAGGTTTTTTAGTTCACAAGGGGCCAAGACCTAATGTGAATGTGTCAAACACATTACGACACATGAGACATATGAGAAAAAAGGGACTTGAAGTCATCCTTCAAAGGGATAAACTACCAGGCCTAAAAACCATTGATTTAGAGTTGTGTGAACATTGCCTTTATGGCAAACAAAGATGTACCAACTTCTTGAAGATTGGTCATGACATGAAATCTGCACCATTGGAGCTCGTGCACTTAGAAGTTTTCGGTCCAACAGAGGTAACCTCCATTGGAGGGGCTGATTATTTTTTTACTTTTCTTGATGATTGTACTAGAAAAGTATGGATTTATATGGTGAGTATAAAATCAAAAGTGTTTTTGAAGTTTAAAACTTTTAAGGAAATTGTTGAAAATTAGATTGGGCATAAAATCAAATGTCTTAAAACTGATAATGGGGGAGAATTTTTCTCTTTGGAATTTGATGCCTTTTGTGCAGATAATGGCATATGCAGGATTAAGGTAGTTATTTTCACCTCTCAGGAAAATGGTGCAACTGAGAGGTTGAATTGAACGATTCTTGAGAGAGCTCAATGTATGCTCTCTAATGCTAGATTGGGGAAAGAATTTTGGGCAGAAGGTTGTAATATAGCGATGTATTTGATCAATCGAGCTCCTTCATCTCAATTGGATTTTGATATCTTAGAGGAGAGATGGCTCAAGAAATGAATTTCTTATAATCACCTACGCGCGTTTGGTTGTGAACCTTTTATACATATTCCTATGGAGCAGTGAACAAAACTAGATCTCAAATCAAAGAGGTGTATATTCATCAGTTATAGTGAGGAATAATTTAGTTTCAGACTTTGGGATCCAATTGCCAAGAAATTTACCTACAGTCGAGATGTGGTATTTAATGAGAAAGTATTCCCTGCTTTGCAAGAACAGAGGACATCATCAAATGAATATATAGAGGTTGACATGTTTGATAATGGAACTAATATGGAGAAATTTACTTACAAGTATACCACATCTGTTCATTCACACCCTCCAAAGGTATATTCATAGCCTTCAAATATTGGTCCACAGTCAACATTTGTTCATGCACAACCCTCTAATATTCCTACATAGTTCTTTGGAAAGTCACTGCTTCCACACTGTATCTCTACACAACCTTTAGATTTGTTGAAGCAACCTATAAATCACTAGATGCAAGCTACAAAAATAAGTAACGTTGGAAATGTGAATATGTAACCTCCATTTATTCATACACAACCTTTATTTACTTCAATGTTTCCTATGAATACTATCACACATCAAGTGGGAGTTTCTTTTCCCATGCAACAGTCAACTTCACATGCTTTTTCATCTTCTCTTGGTATGCAGTCGATGCCAATTTCAAAGTTTGTTATTGAAGATTTATCCTCATCACATTGAGATACAAGAGGGAGTTTTAATCATCAAGGTAATACAGTGCAAAGGCAGATCATTAGAGGCAATCTGCTGTATGATGTAGAAAGCATTCAACATCAATTTTATAGGTTAAATTTGGAAACTAATTTCGGACCAAGCCCCTCAATTAAGGAGGTCTACTCGACAAAAGAGGCCTTCGACAAAATTTGAAGATTATCAGTTATTGCTCTTCGATTAGTTAGAGCCTACAACTTTAAAGAGGCTTGCAAAGATGAAAATTTAGGGAAATGGATGGAAGTAATGCAAGATGAAATGGAGTCCTTGATGGAAAATAATACATGGGATTTGGCTACCCTTCCACCAAATCAAAAACCACTCAAGAATAAATGGGTGTATCGATTAAGAAGAAAATGGAGGTAATAAATGCTACATGGCTAGATTGATTGTGAAAGGAATTTTTTGAAAAAGGGGATTGATTTCAATGAAATTTTCTTGCCAATTGTAAAGATGACAATGATTTGAGAAACTTTGGGCATGGCACTTGTATGGGATATTGAGCTTGAGCAACTTTACGTAAAAACCACATTTCTTCATGGAGATATTGAAGAAGAATTGTACATGGAGCAGCCTGAAGGTTTCACTAAATAGGGTTAGGAGCATTTGTATTGCAGATTGAAGCAAAGTTTGTATGGGCTCAAGCAAGCCTCAAGGAAGTGGTACCTTAAATTCAATAGCTTCATGACTGAGAAAAAATTTACTCATTTTGAATCAAACCCATGTGTCTACTATAAGAAGCTTGCTAATGGTGAGTTTGTTATACTTTTTCTTTATGTTGATGACATGTTGGTTACTGGCACTAGCATGAGGATAGTTTGTAATTTGAAGCAACATTTGGATAAACTTTTTTCCATGAAAGATTTAGGGGTAGTGAAGAGAATTCTTGGGATGATAATAATCAGGGATAGACAAAAGAGAGAAATAAAATTATCTCAAGAAAAATATATTGCCAAAGTCTTGGATAGGTTCAATATGAAGAATGTTAAGCCTATTAGTACTCCATTGGTTGATCACTTTCACTTATCATTAGTAATGCATCCAAAAAATCAAGAAGATGAAGAACAAATGAAGGGTGTTTTGTATTACTCAACAGTTGGGAGTCTCATGTATGCCATGGTTTGTATGCATATGGAAATTACTCATGCAGTGGGAGTTGTGAGAAGATTTATGAGTAATCCAAGTAAATCTCATTAGAAGGTGGTACAATGGATTTTATAGTACTCGAAAGGTACATCAGATCATGTTTTATGTTTTGGAGGACAAGATACTCATCTAAGAGGATATGTTGACTCTGATATGGTTGGAGATTTGGACAAATGGAGGTCTACAATAGGTTATGTGTTTACATTTGTCGAGGTTGCTATTAATTGGATTTCACGATTGCAATAGGTGGTTGCACTCTCATCTACCGAGGGAGAATATATTTTTCTCACTGAAGGAGAAAAGGAGATGATATGGTTATAGAAGTTATTGGGAGAATTGTGGTATAAGCAACTTGTTTCCACCTTGTATTGTGATAATGACAACACTATTCACTTGGCAAAGAACTCCGTTTTTCATAATAGGACCAAGCATATAGAACTGAGATATCATTTTATTTGACATGTACTTGAAGAGGGTAATCTGCAAGTGGAGAAGATTGATACAAAAATGAATCCAACTAATGGTTTGACCAAGATAGTACTAAGAGAGATTGAATTCTCTTATTCCTGGGTTGTAACAAACTTCAAGAAGCTCTTTTGGAGGTTAATTGAATATATGTAAAAGTGCTATAGTGTGATCAACTGCTGATAATGTATTTGTAACAAGAATTAGTACATAGTTCCCCTACTTTCTATGGATGTATCATTTGAGGGTGAACCATTTTAAAACTGGTGTTCTAGTTTGTCTTATTGTTTTGTATCTCTATTTATTTTTTCAAGTCTTATTTTTTTGCTTAGATCTTTCTTTTCATTTTGTTTTGATTTACATAACAATTTCAATGCCTAGAAACCTTGCATTTCACAATGTGAAAGCAGTATCCAAGGTAAAAAAGGTGGTTAAAAATTATTTAGAAGAAAGGTAGAATACTGCAACACAAGGACAAGGCTGGCAGCATCTTGCGGTAGTTTGCAAACCTTCAACAACTCTTGAAGTAGTTATAGAAACCACAAAGAGTGTTGCCAACAATAATAGATTGTGACAACTTGTTAGTATGTAAATGTCTTGTGAATATTGTATCTTAGCTGTGAGGGTGCGGTATCTGTAAGTCAAGTTGGGCTATGAGGTTCTTGTAACAGACTTAGATATTGTTGGAGAACCTACCTCAAATAAAAATACGTTGGCTTGTAGTTCACACAAACAAAGATTAAGAATCTAGTATCAAATGCTATGAAAAATGCCTATGATAAGAGAGCTCAAATGAACATAAAGGTCATCTTGTCAAGCTAAATGAAGTCCATTAGAAGGAAAGTTAATGTTGATATTGGAATTTTTTTGGCTGATAGAAGAAATGTCCCAAATTTGATGTGGTGCTTTGATTATATTCAAAATAAGGAAAACTTCACTGCAGTATATGGAACGATCAACATAGAGAAATATAAAGTGTATCACCAAGGAAACGATGGTTTTAAAGATGACAACATTTAGACTCATGCCTCTCTTAAGTATTTCTTGTAAGGCGATTGGCTAATTGGGGAAATGTAACAATTGTGCTTAATGAGCTAAACGTAACTAGAGATTGTTCGTGTGATAAATCTTTCCAGGGAGAAAATGAATTCATGATGTGTTATGATGATTCCCAAGTCATGTTGTGTTAAGATAGATGGAAATAAATTGAGTGAATAAGTTGCTATTTGCGGTTAGACAAGCAACACAATGTATTGGCCATGTAATTAAATCAAAAGTAGCTTATGGAATGATGATATTTGTTGATAAAAGACATAGTCATGGGAATAAAATTTGAAATCAAACCTAAATTGGAAGAGGCAAGAAGTAAATTGGTCGACCCAATATTTGATACATGAAACCACTTGATCCTTCAATTGGTGATAAGGTCAATGAGTTCAGTGTAAACTGCCTCAGATGCCACTTAAAAAAGGAGTTACTAAATGCTGTCATAAATCAAATTGATGTTCCAAAATTGGAGCTAGTTATGGAAAAATAGGCTATTAGGGATACATTATATGGATATTGGATTGCAGTTATTACATCCATTCATGCCTTTGTTATTAAGGAATTGTGGTAATGACTTGTTTGAAGGCTAGGTGATGGTGAACCAATTAAGAGAGATTTCCATGCCTAAGCAATGAATGGTTTTCACCCACATCTACACATATACCTATTTCCCAATTTTCACCTACGGGCTAGGTCAGTTGGGAAAATTATGTTTCAGAAGTTCTAAAGGGCCAGGTGGGTCATTTGCATCAAGGGTTAAATCATGCATCTGGTGCTAGGTCATGAAGAACATAGTTGGAAGGCCTGCCTTTATCGAGCTCAGCATGAAAACCCTCTAAGGAGAGAGTTGCCAAGACCTTTAGAATGTCTCGCCAACAAAAGAAGGGGCTCTCGTTGAGTGAAGGCATCATCGCCATGAGATCCGTCTTCGGTCTAAGGTCTTACCGATCAGGTTGAGTCTCGTCGAATAAGGCAGTCTCGACCAAAGGATGCAGGTATCGGTGAAAGGTCTCGCCGAGTTGGTGATGTCTCCCCGACTGAAGAAAAGTGAACTCATCGCCAAAAGGATAGGGAGACCAGTGAAACGTCTCACTGACCGGTGGGAGTCTTAGTGAATTAAGGAGAGCTCAGGGAGAATGGAGGAGTTCGACGTGAGTCCCAGTGAAAAACATGTAGTCTGGCCGAAAGATGCGAGTTTGGGGAGACCATAGTGTGCTCGGCATAGGGTATGGCCGACAGGCCAAAGTTTCGGCGACAAGATAAGAACTCGATGAATGGTCATATTTTCAAGGAGATGTCTCCCCGACCGAGGGTGGTCTTTTCAAAACAAAAGGGGGGGCTTGGTGTAGTGTTTTCCCTTTACCATGAGGTCTCACCAAAACAAGTTTGGGCTTGAGGAGAAATGAGGATATTGCTACGAGGTCTCGGCGAATGATTGGAGTCTCGCTGAAGGGGATTTCACTGTTGGCATAAGGTTTTGCCTTCGGTATGAAGTCTCACCGACTGAGGGGAGTCTCAATGAAAGGAGATGTCAGCGGGGAGATAAGAGGGAGTTCAGAAAGAGGCCTCACCGATCGTTAGTGATTACCCTGAAATGAAAAGAGATTGCCGAAAGAATAAGGAGGTCAGGGTGAGGTCTTGCTGACCTGGTAGGGTCCCACCGAAAGCAAGCTAAGCTCACCAAGAGTTGAGGACTTCACCCTAAATTCTTTCTGACAACAGAGGGTCTCATCGGTAGCGAGTTCGCCGAAAGATTTTTCCTTCGACATAATGTCTTGCCAAATGTTGGTGATCTCCCCCAAATGAAGTAAGATCGCCAAAAGATAATGAATTCAACAAGAAGTCTCGCCGACAGATGGAGAGTCTTACCGACATGAAAGGAGCTCAGGTTGACTGAAATGAGCTCACTGAAGGGTCTCCCTGACCCAGTGATGTCTTTTTGACCAGTGAATAACTCAGCGAAAGAGAGGACCTCGATGTGAAGTTTGGGCAAAGAAGGGATGTCTCACCGACATGAAGGAGCTCACCGAAGAGTAAACGAGAATTGGTATGACTAGGGGGCCTCGCTATGAAGTCTTCCTAACTTGATGATGTCTCAGAAAAAGGAATGCAGAGCTCGGTGGAGTGGCATGCATTCGGGGTGACATCAATCAACTCCTGCCGAAGATGAAGGGTATTGGGGTAACATTTTTCCTTTGGTAAAATGTCTCACCGACACTTGGGTGTCTTGCCAACTAAAGAAGAGCTCAGGGAGATGTCGAAATGAACTTGGAAAAGGAAGAAAAGACCGAAGAGCGTCTCATCGACAGAGCAAGCTCTCGCCGAAGTGGAAATGGGGTTCGACAAGAAGGAGGTGCCTTCGCCAGGATGTCCCAACGACCGGTCGAAGTCTCCCTGAAATGAAGGTTTTTGCCAAAGAATGGGGGATTTCGACATGATGTCTTAGCGAAGGAGTTATGTCTTGTTGACATGGATGTGTTCGCCTAGACATAGGAAAAGTTTGCCATGAGGTCTTCCCGAACACACGATCTCTTGCCGACAGTGATGGAATCACCAAATAAAAGCGGTATCAGTGTAACTCAGTGGTGCTCACTGTGACTTCAGACCGATGTTGATTGCCCTTCCAATGTTTTTGGCGATATCAATATGACTTCTAAAGCTCGCTAAAACATCTCACCGACTCTCACATGTGGTGCCAATGGTTTCAAGGATCATAATCGCATCGGTGAGACACTTCCAGTGTCTTGCCAAGATGCAATTCTGATCAGAGGAGATTTTGACCGTTCGAGGGATCTACGTGGAATGAACCAACCAATCAGAAGGAGCCAAAGATGAACCATTGACATTTTGAATGATTGACACCTCGGCAAGGAAGACCAACAAAACAAAGACAATGTGTTTCTACTTTGAAGTTAGAAGCATTGAAGGTAGCTCAGCTTAGGAGGTTCAAGGCAGACACGATACCAAGAAGTAAATGCGGTGGTTGCAGAAAGATCTGAAGAAGACCACTCCTGGAGGCGACTCCTTCACCAACATGGACAACAAGGACATGCAAGAATGCAACACTAACTACATGAAAAGATCTAAGGAAAGATCTATCTCGAGGATTGATATTTTGTAAGCCCTAAGGGGTCAACACATTTTGATATATAAGGAATTTGTGCCTTTTTTGTAGAGAGTTCGGATAATGCCTTGAAGGGAGTTAGTGATTTTAATCAATCCTTTCTCGACTAAATGTATGTTTTGTAACTCAACTGGAATCTGTAATACAACACAGAGTTTACCTTGGAAGCTAGTGTTCATGTTTGTACTACTCTCATTTCTGTATTTTTGTTTTGATTATGCATGTCTTAACTGTGTTTTACAAGTCTACACTCATACCTTAAGGCTGTGAAATTTATTTTTCCTTCCTAAGATGTGTATGTAGATCGAGCCTATTAAGATTGATGCATAAGTCTAAAAGAAGTTGTGTTGAGTAGGTGAAGCGGTTGAAGTTAAGTTTCCCAGTGTATGTTCATCTTGTTTTCATTTCATAATTCCTCATCAATTCGGTGTATCACCACAGGAGTAGTTTTCAATTTATGTACCCTTTCTCCCTTTTCCCTTTACAAGAATTGATAGTTTAGGTGATACCCAAAGGAAGCCAGCCTTCTCCAAAGGTTCATTTCAAATTTAGGTGACCCACAGCCTTGAAGTGATCCCATGTTTCTCCAGAAAGCTCAGTTTACAACACTGACATGCATAGGGTGCAATTTCTAGGAGACAATAGTTATGGCACACCCGGTGGGATAGAAATTAGATTGAACTGCTGGTTTAGTATGCAACCAGTTAGTATCAAACTTTATAGAAGTCATTCGACATACTTGGCGACTCCATAAGGAGGAAGAACTCCAGAAATCAACGCTTTCCATAGTTTATGAGAAGAGTTCAGACAAGAAGTAGCTCAGGTCCTTTCGAATATTTGTAGTTGTCACCACCAAGAAGACAAGGTAGAGTAATAGAAAGGTGAGGAACAATAGTTATCTATTCTAGAAGAACTCAGTCTACCCCTCCATCTGTGGGATCACACATTGTTGTTCTATTTTTGGTTTCATCTAGAATACCAGTAAATCCACCTCAGCCACCTCCAATGGCCGCTCCAAGGAATCAACCCTTTGTTTCTTTTAATGGAGGGAGCCCCTTGAATTTGGCATAGTACAATGACATTCCAATGGTAGCCTTGAAGAGTCTGCCAACTTTCACGGTAGAAGATCAAACGACCTCAATTGAACACATGCGAGATGTGGCTTCGTTATGCGGAGTCCATCACATAACCCAAGAGGATGTTGTAATGAGATTACTAGCTGCTTCACTAAAGGGAAGAGTTGTGTAATGGTATAGGAGCCTACCAGTTAGTTTAATTGCAACATGGGATGAATTTGGAGACAAGTTGCATAAACAATTTCAAGACATGTCTGACAACTTGTCTCTATTGGAACAATTGACTACAATTAAGAGGGCTCCACAAGAGCAGATGAATGACTTCAACTTCAGATTTCAAAGAACTTGGGATAGAATCCCTGCGATGGTGAGGCCACCTCCAGAAGACACATTTTTATTCTTTTTGAGGGCTCTAAACAATGATATAGCTGTCATGATACAGTCAATGGGAGGATTGTCTTTGCCAAATGCTTTTGAAATAGCAATCAAAGCTGAGAACAACTTAATACAAGCTGGTAAACTTGCTCCTAGGCCTCCAATGCCTATATTTCTAGAGATTCATGCAAACATTCCTTTGCAAATACCTCCTTTCACACCTCTACCAGCTGTACCAATGCTACCAGCTGCTGTTCCAGTTGATGTAACACAAGAAAATGCTACTTATGGTTTTCCAAATGAGTTACAAGAAATCAAAAGTCTATTGCAGTCTTTTGGTAACAAGCTTGTAAGCTTAGAGAAGCAACAATCATATAGTAGGCCCTATCAACAACAAAATTCAGGACAACAACAAGCATATCAAGGTAATAGACAAAATTACCAAGGCAATTATCAAGGCCCAAGATAGAATGTGAACACAAGACCTTTTCAGGCCTATGCTCCAACACCTGTTAGTGCAGTCAAGGACCTGGTTCTTATTCAAAATAACTTATCAACCGATTATGAGTGATGCTACCCTTGCAACCAGCCCCATAATCAGGCCACCTGCTCAAATGGACTTATCAATCAAGCACTGATGGTACAAAATGCATCAAGCTCACAACAACATGCACTTAATGAGCCATCTCCACAACACCAAGATCAGTTTGCAAATGATGCTACCCTACTCAATTGGCAAGGTGAAGAATTATGTGGATTGAATGTAGATAATTCCTCAGTTGCAACTAACACTAGGGCGAAGAAGAGAGTACTTGAGCTTGATCAAGCAGCTGATAAAGGAAAGGAGACAACTGTAGAATCATCTACATCTCAAGCAACTCCTATTTGGAAAAAGAATCAGTGGCTCCCAGTTAAAGATCAACCACACTTGCAAGTTGATCATGCTGGCGTAAAGGTACATCATAAAGTAAACCTAGTTGTACCTTTTAATATTTCTTGATAGTATGAAAAAGACAAACGTAACGATGTCTATGTGGGATTCATTAGTCATCCCTGGTCAAAAGGATAATCTACACTCAGGTTTGTCAAACCTTAAGGTGTTAGATGAGTCTGAATCCCCAATAGGTCAAGTTAGGACTGTGTTGACAAATAATACTTAGGGAAATGATAAGCAACCCAGCAAGGATGTAGGAAAAGAAGTTAAACCACCCCCATTTTATGTGTCGGTAATGATAGGTGATAAGTTAGTCCATAACTGTATGGTAGACAGTGGAGCTAGTAGCTCTGTGATGCCAAAGCAAATTGCTGACAAGCTTGGGCTAAAGTAGCAGCCTTTAGAAAAAGGAGTGATTCAATTAGATGGTACCTCTGTTAATACACTGGGCATCATTAAAGATTTGAGCCTCACCTTTCATGCTTGTCCTAATTTTTTAATTCCTCAAGACATATGCGTCATAGATCCCCCACCCTTCTTTTCCTTGTGCCTCTCAAGAGACTTTACAGCCAAGATAGGTGGTTATGTGTCAGCTGATTGGTCACATATGTTGTTTAGAACTAGATATGGAACTAAGGTTACCATTAAATCAGAAATGTTGGCTAAAGATCATGTTGAGCCGTATAACCCAAGTCCTGTTAATGCTGCTCCTATTGCTGCAGACACACATTGTGTCATTTTCACTGACAGCAAGCTGGCTGCCGCTCAAGAGCTTCAAGCAGAAGCTATTCTTGACGTGCTTCTACATGAATGGGCAGTTGAAAATGTGTTAGATAGTCTGGAAGACCTTATTCAAGCTGCTGGTATGGGTAACTATGTCATACTTGAACCTGATGCAAAGATTCCAAACCTAGAGAAAGATACAGACCAGTTGCTGCAACCACTAGGTGGACTTTGGGAGATGTTCTTTGATGGTTCCAGAAGCAAGAACGGAGCAAGTGGAGGTGCAATTTTGATTTCTCCACAAGGTGATAAGTACTTTTCAGCTTTCCATTTTTCTTTTGCATGTTCTAATAATACTGTTGAGTATGAGGGCCTTGTTCAAGGTCTTGAGTGGGCAAGAAAGAGAGGAATAACCTATTTGAAAGTTTATGGGGACAGTGAGTTGATTGTCAATCAAATAAGAGGCCTGAGTGTTGCTAAAAATGACACACTGAAGTCTTATAGAAACAGAGTGTGGAATATGATTGAGGAATTTGATGCCTTTAACCTAGTGTCTATTCCAAGGAACCAGAACAAACATGCTAATAGGCTTGCAACCATTGGGGTACAGTTTGATATCCCAGGTGACATTAGAAAAGAGAAAGTACAACAATATGTAAAGGTTGTAGTCAGGCCATCAATTCCTGATAACAACATTCACTAGCAGGTTTTTGACAGTGATGAACAAATTATTTCCTTTTTTCTTGAAGAAGATCAATTCTTCATGGTTAATCAAGCAAAACTCAAGCAGCAGTATGATGATCAGGTCATACAGCTGAAGAAAAATAAGTTACCCAAGGGTCTTGTTACCTTAGAGTTGATTTTCAACATTGACGATCAACTTAGAAAGGGTAAAGCTGGCTTGCAAGTCAAACAAGAGCATTATGAAGAATTGGAGATTTTCAAAGGTAAACTCCTTAAGATAGGCAAAATTTGTTCACATGAAGATAAACAAGCTTTTGTTGCCTTATGCCAAGAGTTTCACGATGTCTTTGCTTGGGAGTACTCATATTTGAAAGGGTTTGATCCCCATATTTCTTAGCACACAATTGAGTTAGAACCTAATGCTAAGCCAGTAAGGCAGAAACAAAGGCCCTTGAATCCTAAGCTTGAGCCCTTAATGATTAAAGAGTTGACCAAATTGGTTGAAGGGGGTATCGTGTTTCCCATTAAACATACTTCATGGATTTCTAACCTTGTGTCGGTTAGGAAGAAAAATGGTGAAATAAGACTTTGTGTAGACTTTAGGGATCTTAACCGCTCATCTTTGAAAGACCACTACCTGCTGCCCTCTATGGAACAAATCTTACAAGTAGTTGCTAGTTCTGAAAGACTTTCCTCGTTGGATGGTTTTTCGGGCTATAATCAAGTGCTGGTTAGAGAGGAGGATCAGTTCAAAACTACTTTCACAACTAAGTGGGGCACCATGGCATACAAAAGGATGCCTTTTGGTTTATCCAATGCTGGTGCCACGTTTTAGAGGGCCATGGACATGGCGTTTCAAAGTTTGATCAACAAGATTATGTTGATTTATTTAGATGACATAACAATGTATTCAAAAATTGTAGAAGAACATTTATCACATCTTAAGCAAGTTTTTGAAAAATGTAGAGAGTTTGGTATCTCCCTCAATCCTACAAAAAAGTATTTTTGCAGTTCATGAAGGTAAAATTTTAGGCCATATAGTCTCAAAAGATGGAGTTGCCATTGATCCTAAAAGAGTTAAGGCTATACTGGAGCTACCGTTGCCTAATCATAAGAAGGGATTGCAAAGATTTTTGGGGAGGATTAACTTTCTGAGAAGATTTATCCCTGATGTTGCAAATTTGCCACAGTGCTTGGCTGCCATGCTAAAAAAGAGTGTGGTTTTCAATTGGAAAAAGGAGGAAAGGTGTAGTTTTGAAGAAATCGAGGCTTTAGCATCTTCTCTAACATTGGTAAATCCATATTTCTCCAAAGACTTCTTTTTGTATGCTTTTGGTAGCAGTAGTTCAATCTCTGCCATGCTGGTTCAAAAAAATAGTGATAACTTAGAACAACCAATAGCCTTCTTTAGTCAAACACTTGCTGATTACAAAGAGAGGTATACATTTGTTGAGAAGCATGTTCTCTCCATGATCAGAAGCCTAAAGAAATTCAAGCCTTTAATTTTGAACAACAAGATTCATATTCTGGTTGCACACTCAAGTGTGAAGGAATTTTTATTGAATAAAGATTTGAATGAAAAAAGAGCAGGATGGATCACCAAGGTCATGGAGTATGATGTAAATATTAAGATCACCAAACTGGTTAGAGGTAAAGGTCTTTGTGAGCAACTTGCTATAGGGTCAAGCAGTAAAAATGAATTAGAAAAGGATGTTGTGTTGACTAATACAAATGAGTTTTATAATGCTCAAGATGATGTGCCTATGGGGATAACTAATTGGGTTCAAGATATGACCCAATTTCTACAAACTGGTGAATGCCCATTAGGATTAAATAGAGCTAAAAGAAGATACTTTAGATTGCAGTCCATACCGTATGTGCTGGTAAACAATGTTCTTTTTAAAAAGGATCTGAATGGTGTCCTATTAAGATGCATTCACAGTCATTAAATTGAGAAGGTACTTCATGAGTTTCACGATGGAGCTGCGGGAGGTCACTTTGCCCCAAGAACTACTACTTGGAAAATCATGAGAGCTGGTTACTATTGGCCTAGCTTGTTCAAAGATGCATATGCCTGGTCAAGAAAGTGTATCAAATGTGCTCTATTTTCAGGAAAGGAAAAGCTACCTGCTATGCCCCTGCATCCAATTCAAGTGGAGCAGCCCTTCATGAGATGGGGCATTGATTTCATTAGGCCAATAAATCCACCTTCTAGTGCTAGTCACAAGTGGGTACTTACAGCCACTGACTATTTTACACGGTAGACAGAAGCGGTTGCATTGAAAGAAGCAAAAGAATCTTCAGTTTTGAGCTTCTATGAAGATATAGTCACCAGATTTGGAGTTCCTGACTTTATTATATCTGATAATGCTTTGGCATTTGTAGGTCTAAGAGTAACTGACTAGGTCATTAAACAAGGCATTCATTTGAATACATCCTCAAATTATTACCCTCAGGGTAATGGCTTAGCTGAAAGCACAAATAAGAATCTCATCAGGATTATCAAGAGAACAATGGAGGATAATCAAAGAACCTGGCACATCAAACTAAAGTATGCACTGTGGGCAGATAGGGTGACTCCTAAGAGGTCTATTGCTAACTCACCATACATGTTAGTCTATGGAAGAGACACAAGATTCCCTTTGTCTGTAGAGCTTCCAACTCTTGATATTGTTCGCCAATTGGAGATGTTTGAGGAACATGACCCAATGTCTGTGAGATATGCAGAGCTCATGGAACTCGAAGAATTAAGGGACAAAGCAATGAAGGATTTGGAGTATCATCATCTCCAAACAAAGAAAACATTTGATAGAAGGGCTACAACAAAATATTTGAAGGCGAGAGACCTCGTGCTCAAATGGGATGTTCTGAAAAGTAGGCCAGGCCATCATACCAAGTTTGACAACATGTGGACATGCCCATTTATTATTAGAGACTGTAAGGAGCACAATGCTTATCAACTGGCTACAACAGAAGGGGAAGTGCTCCCTATTCTAGTCAATGGGATACACCTTAAGCCCTGTTTTCAAGTCTGATGGAGTTCCTCTATTGTACATATTAGGTTAGGTTTTATGTTTTCCATAGGTGCTATTCCAGCACAGTAAATAGTCTCTTTTCGTTTTTCTCCTGTTTTGTCATTTTGGCAACCTGTTGTGTTCTATAGGTCTCAAGCATTTGAGCTATGTGGAAAGTTGAGGTTTTAATTTTTCTGAGCTTCCTAATGACTCCATGCCCAATGGACAAGTTTTGGCTACTGGTTTTCCATGTTTAGCAGGCAAACATCTAGCAAAGGTCCCCAGAAATGTTGCCCAATTTTCACCTATGGGCTAGGTCAGTTGGGAAAATTATGTTTCAGAAGTTCTAAAGGGCCAAGTGGGTCATTTGCATCAAGGGTTAAATCATGCATCTGGTGCTAGGTCATGAAGAACACAGTTGGAAGGCTTGCCTCGATTGAGCTCGGCATGAAAACCCTCTAAGGAGAGAGTTGCCAAGACCTTTAGAATGTCTCGCCGACCAAAGAAGGGGCTCTCGCTGAGTGAAGGAATCATGGCCATGAGATCCATCTTTGGTCTAAGGTCTTACTGATTGGGTCGAGTCTCATCGAATAAGGAAGTCTCAGCCAAAGGATGCAGGTATTGGTGAAAGGTCTTGCCGAGTTGGTGATGTCTCCTTGACCGAAGCAAAGTGAACTCATCGCCGAAAGGATAGGGAGCCTGGTGAAATGTCTCATCGACCGATGGGAATCTCAGTGAATTAAGGAGATCTTGGGGAGAATGGATGACTTTGGCGTGAGTCCCGGTGACAAACAGGTAGTCTGGCTGAAAGATGCAAGTTCAGGGAGACCATAGTGTGCTCGGAAAAGGGTTTGGCCGACAGGCCAAAGTTTCGGTGACAAGATAAGAGCTCAGTGAATGGTCATGTTTTCGGGGAGATGTCTCCCTGACCAAGGGTGGTCTTTCTGAAACAAAATGGGGGGCTTGGTGTAGTGTTTTCCCTTCGCCATGAGGTCTCCCCGACCTGAAAGGGTCTCACCGAAACAAGTTTGGGCTCGGGGAGAAATGAGGATATTTCTGCGAGGTCTCGATGAATGATTAGAGTCTCGCTGAAGGGGATTTCATCGTTGGTATAAGGTTTTTCCTTTGGTATGAAGTCTCACTGACCGACGGGAGTCTCAGCGAAAGGAGATGTCAGCAGAGAGACAAGAGGGAGTTTGGCGAGAGGTCTCGCTGACTGTTAGTGATTGCCTCGAAATGAAAAGAGATTGCCGAAAGAATAAGGAGGTCAGGGTGAGGTCTTGCCGACCCAGTAGGGTCCCACCGAAAGTAAGTTGAGCTTGCCAAGAGTTGAGGACTTCGCCTTGAAGTATTGCTGACAACAGAGGGTCTCACCGATAGCGAGTTCGTTGAAATATTTCTCCTTCGGCATAATGTCTTGTCGAACATTGGTGATCTCCCCGAAATGAAGTAAGATCACCAAAAGATAATGAATTCGGCAAGAAGTCCTGCCGATAGATGGAGAGTCTTACTGACATGAAAGGAGCTCAGGCTGACTGAAATGAGCTCGTTGAAGGGTCTCCCCGACCCAGTGATATCTTTTCGACCAGTGAACAACTCGGCAAAAGAGAGGACCTCGATGTGAACTCTGGGCGAAGAAGGGATGTCTCACCAACATGAAGGAGCTCGCCGAAGAGTAAATAGGAATCAGTATGACTAGGGGGCCTCACTATGAAGTCTTCTCAACTTGATGATGTCTCAGAAAAAGGAATGTGGAGCTCGATGGAGTGGCGTGCATTTGGGGTGACATTAATTAACTCTTGCCAAAGATGAAGGGTCTTGGGGTAACGTTTTGCCTTCGGTAAAATGTCTCACTGACACTCGGGTGTCTTGTCGACTGAAGAAGAGCTCGGGGAGATGTCAAAATGAACTCAGAAAAGGAAGTAGAGACTGAAGAGCGTCTCATCGATCGAGCAAGCTCTCGCCGAAGTGGAAATGGGGTTCGGCAAGAAGGAGGTGCCTTCGCCAGGATGTCCCAGCGACTAGTCGAAGTCTCCCCGAAATGAAGGTTTTCACCAAAGAATGGGGGATTTCGACATGATGTATCAATGAAGGAGTTGTGTCTTGTCGACATGGATGTGTTCGCCTAGACATAGGAAAAGCTCGCTATGAGGTCTTCCCGAACACATGATCTCTTACCGACAGTGATGGAATTGCCAAATAAAAGCGGTATCAGTGTAACTCAGTGGTGCTCACTGTGACTTCATATCGATGTTGATTGCCCTGTCGATGTTTTTGGCGATATCAATATGACTTCTAAAGCTCACTAAAACATCTCACCGACTGTCACATGTGGTGCCGATGGTTTCAAGGATCATAATTGCATCGATGAGACACTTTCAGTGTCTCACCCAGATGTGATTCTAATAAGAGGAGATTTTGACTATCTGAGGGATCTACGTGGAACGAACCAACCAATCAAAAGGAGCCAAAGATGAACCATTGACGTTTTGACTAATTGACACCTCGGCAAGGAAGATCAACAAAACAAAGACAACACATTTTTGCTCTGAAGTTAGAAGCATTGAAGGCAGCTTGGCTTAGGAGGTTCAAGGTGGACACGATACCAGGAAGGAAATGCGGTGGTTGTAGAAAGATCTGAAGAAGACCACTCCTGGAGGCGACTCCTTCACCGACATGGACAACAAGGACACGCAGGAATGCAACATTAACTACATGAAAAGATCTAAGGAAAGATCTATCCCGAGGATTGATATTTTGTAAGCCCTAAGGGGCCGACACATTTTGATATATAAGGCATTTGTGCCTTTTTTGTAGAGAGTTCGGATAATGCATTGAAGGGAGTTAGTGATTTTTAATCAATCCTTTCTCGACTAAATGTATGTTTTGTAACTCAACTGGAATCTGGAATACAACACAGAGTTTACCTTGGAAGCTAGTGTTCATGTTTGTACTACTCTCATTTTTGTATTTTTCTTTTGATTATGCATGTCTTAACTGTGCTTTACAAGTCTACACTCATACCTTAAGGCTGTGAAATTTATTTTTCCTTCCTAAGATGTGTATGTAGATTGAGCCTGTTAAGATTGATGCATAAGTCTAAAAGAAGTTGTGTTGAGTAGGTGAAGCGGTTGAAGTTAAGTTTCCCAGTGTATGTTCATCTTGTTTTCATTTCACAATTCCTCATCAATTCGGTGTATAATCACATGAGTATTTTTCAATTTATGTACCCTTTCTCCCTTTTCCCTTTACAAGAACTGATAGTTTAGGTGATACCCAAAGGAAGCTGGCCTTCTCCATAGGTTTATTTCAAATTTAGGTCACCCAGAGCCTTGAAGTGATCCCATGTTTCTCTAGAAAGCTCTGTTTACATCACTGTGCATAGGGTGCAATTTCTGGGAGACAACAATACCACTAGCCTAAAACCACTGGGTCACAATTTTCTTTTGAGAAGCATTGTTGTTGATGGAATGGTATTGTACCTATCTACACAATTTTGGAGATTTGCAGAATTTGCTGTGGAGGCAACCAATCTTGTAAATGTCGCAAAGCAATTAAAAATGCAAAATTTTGTACACAAGGTCGTTATCAATACAATAATTTCTTGCAAGCTTTATAGAATCTGAAAAGCCTTTTCAAAGCAATATTTTTAATTCAAGAAGCAATTACTTGGTCAAAGAATTCCAAGGAGAATGCATATCGAAAATCTAAGGGATATACAATGATTTTTAAGAAACCATTACGAGGGTAATTGAAAGGAGTTTCCCAAAAGGTTATTTATTTTGAAAAGATTCCCTAAAGGCTGTCTTTTGGGCTGTTCATCTGGGGGAAGGGGAGGATTTTTGAACTTAATATTTGTACAAAGGTAAAAGGAGCCAGTGAGCTCTTTTTTAGCAAAAGAGAATAAAAGAGGCATTAATCTAAATTTTTGTGTTCATGTATATATTTCCTTTAATTGCTGAATTTTTGTGTAAATTTTCAATCATTCTTTTATGTTAATTCTTTGTTATATCAGATTATAGATATGTTTGTTGAGAGGTCAGTGAGATTTGAACCATTCAAATAACTAGATGTAATTATTGTCTCCTCTCCTCCTTGTCATTTACAAGTACAAGTGAATGATCAGTGTCATTTATTTTTTATCTTTTATTCCAAATTGCCTATGCATTTGTGTCATTTTTATGCACATTTGTTATTTTTCCTTTCTTGCTTTTCGGTCAAAAGCATACATGAAAACACATTAAATCATACAAGGGAATTGTACCTCTAAAATTCAGAGGAAGATCATTAATTTAATAGTTCCAAGCTATTAGTTCATTGTGTCACCGCTCTATTGGGCGATTGAGGGTTATTTTTCACATCAAATCGTAGTGACCAATCTTCTTGCTAATAATGTGACACGAAGGTGGTAATATTGGATCCTACAAAATAAGGTTTGAAATTATTTACAGCCTTAATAGAGCATAGGCATGCTTCTCCATTATGGATTAATTTAATTAAACATCTTACAAGGACTTGTTGAAGTAACTTTTTTTTTTTTTTGTAGCAAAACAATATCAATAATGTAGAATGAGGAAAAGGAAAATAATTGAAAAGACTTTGAATAATATGGGCTCACCAACACTGGTTCCTTCTTAAGTGCATCTTTGGTTTCTACAAAGGAATAAATTTATTCCTTTTCCCATCTTGATGATTGTTTCTTTTTCAAAACTTTTGAAATAGCCTTTGTCTTCTCAACAAAGTTAGGAATAAACCTCAAAATAAAATTTATCTATCCAAAGAATGATTGAATTGCCCTAACTATTTTTGGCTAAGGGATGATGTCAATAATTTTGACACGTTAAGGATCAATCCTCACCCCCTCCTTAGACACAATATGCCCAAGAACCTTGCCTTCTTCCATGCCAAAAATATATTTCTTGTGATTCAAAGAAATCCCATACTCTAAACACCGATTAACCCCAAGTTCTTGTAGTGATCATTTTGATCCTTGGAGTATGTAGTTATATCATCTTGGTAGATAATCATAATTTAATTTATAAGGTCCTCAAAGTGACATCCATAGCTCTTTGAATTGTGGCTCCAACATTCTTCAACCCAAATGACACATGAACATAAAAAAATGTTCCCCATGGCATGGTGAAAGTTTTATTATGTTTCCAAAACTCTTTAACCACATGTGACCTAATTGTAATTTGAGAAGTCATCCATCATAGAAATCAACCTTGACCCTATTACTTGTTACAATAATTGGTCCATACTAAGCAACATATAATTATCCTTGATGGGATTGATATTTAAATTTATAAATTCCACACATTGCCTAATACCACCATTATTTTTATTATTTAAAGAAGGTTAGAGACCCACTCTGAATGTCTAATTGGCTTAAGTATGTTGTCTTATTTTGTCTTCATTAGTTCTTTTTGCATCTAAGTGGAAATATTGGGGTTGATGGGATCTTCTATTTTAAAGGCTTTGTTCTAGGTTCTAGTGGAATAATATGATAGAACAAACTTCCCTATAATACTTTAGCTCATCATAAGACCAAGAATAACTCTTCTATATATTTTTAATAATACAATCAACATTTACCTCTCTATTGGGTTTAATATTTTACCAATGCAGATCATCCTAGGAGTTGATTCAGTTCCTAAGTCCACACCTTCTACATCATCTTTAGTAATAGGCTTACTTCTTATTTTATAATAATAAGCATTGTCAAACATTGTTTCTAAAGTTACTTGACCTCTTGGAATAGTATTTATTTTGAACTAAATGATTTCATTTCCAAAGAGAGTCTTTTTATTTTCTTCATCATTTTTCACCATGGGCTTCCAATCCATGGGTTCACTTTCTAAATAACCAATACAATTTAGGAACTCATAAATGTGTTTATCATCATCGAGAATCTATCAATTGCAAATGTTGTCTACAATACTAGGCTTGATAATAATTTCAACACCATAGGTCTACATTGAGTGAAGGCAAAGGAAGCATCAAATATTGAAGCTAATATAAAAAGGGCATGAGATATTTTATTATTATCTCTTTGAACCCATTTGATGTTGAAAGCATCAAACACCTCATTGGTATCCCATACAACTTTCCTACATATTATTAATATTTCTTCTCTTGTAACATATGTGCCTCTAACTTGAGACACCAAAATTTTTGAATCCCATGAATTCTAATACATTTGATCCCATACTTGGAATTCATGCAAAACCAAGCAATAGAGATTCATACTTAGCCATGTTGTTGGTGAATTCAAAGTTTATCTTGAAAACACATGTTCTAAATGCCATTATTTTTTGGATATTGATGTGGGGGAAAGAGATGAAGATATACTTGACTTTCAAACTCATCATAATTGTATCCAACAAAATAGTCAGTTTCAACATCAAAGTAATAGATTACATTCTTTGTTTCAACTATTTTTTAAAAAATATACATGTTATTTTTTTGTGTAATTGGACTTCTTTTCCATGCAATGGTATAGGCATAAGATAAATATATGTAAATGCTACCACTAATTGAGGCCTCCCACTTCCTAGATAGAAACATACCCCATTTGGTTGGACAATCAACTATGAAAATTTGCATTGAAAATAAATTACTTGGGTATGCAAAAAGTTGCACTTTAAAATTATTAACTATCCCAAGCACATTTACTCCATGATAATCCATGAAAAATTATTTGAAATTAGATTTTGAATCTTGCAAGCCTAGTGGGTTCATGACTTCCAAATACATCACATTAATGGATGCTCTAAAATCTAAAATACAGTTATGCACCAATCAACTATTTATCAACAATGATATGTTAAATAAGTCAACTACCTATTTGTTATTTGTAGACATGGTACCTAAGTAAATATCAAGTGCCTCCTAAATATTAGTTTCATTCATACCACCTTTAGGAACATTTATAGGTTCTATTAGGTGATAAAAATAAGTAGGAGCATTGATATAAATAAATTCCCTTTCTCTATGCTTAGGGATCCTAAACAACTCCCTTACTAACACTTGAACTTTAAACTGACTTAGTGCTTGAGCCATATAAATTGGATAATATATAGGAAACGGGGTGGATAGTGGAACAATCACAACATCAATGTCTGATATGAAAGGAATTACCTGATCACTAGCAACAACTTATTTTGTGTTGACTAATTCTCCAACTTCCTTAGCTACTTTATGTTTCTCATTTTTTTTTTATTAAATTGCTTCTATTTTGTATTGTTTATAACATCATTTGAATTTTCTACATCACTATTTGGGACATCAATAATTTTCTACTTAGAGACATATTTATTTTGCAAGGATGCATCTGACATATGCATCTTCTTTCTAGGTGGTGACTTCTTTGCATTCCTATTTGTACTTTGCTCTTCATTATTATCCTTTTATTTTCTTTTTCTTATGTGTGTAGCTAGCACATCTGGTACTACATCACCTCCACCTTAACCTATGACACCTACTTACTTTTTTCTTAGTTGGTAAGCACTTTGGACTTGTAAGACAACTACTTCACTGAGAGCCTTCATATATTCCTTAGATGAATTTGGACTCTTATACTATTGTTTCATTTGTTCCTTGATCTAATTGAAGTCTTTTTTTGGTAACTCATATGGATTATGATTGATATCATGATCATACTAAAATAATTCCTCACCCTCATAAACATCCAATTGATCCACATTATCATCTTCATGATACTTGGGTGTGTGAAGGAGGGGATTCACTACTCCCAAGTCCCAAGATGAATAGGGTCTAAAGGGAGAAAATTGTCCTTGAGTGCCTCAATGAAATAGACTCAAATGACAGAGGTTCAAGATGAGATAGGTCATAAATACATATTAAAATAAAGTTTCTGATATGATAAAAAAAAGGATTTTGAGAACTGAAAGAGAAAATTGCAAAGATTTTTGAGACAAGAGGATAGGCTCTTGACCAAGGGATGTCTGCACAAAATTAGGATAATAACATGACATGCTGTTGTCTCAAGGATGCGTTGGCATCTCATACAAATAGAGAGTTAATCCTTGTATAAAACTCAAAGAATCTACTACCTATTCAAAATACAAGGTCTAGCTACCCTACTAATTTAACTAAAAGCAAGAATGAAAGTAAATGATAATGAAGGTGAGATATTAACTCACAGAAGCTCCCATGCTTTGAAGCCTCCTGTGAAGCTTCACACGAACAACCTACACACAAGGAGGATGAGGAAAAGTGTTAGGGTTGTTTCAAGGCTTGCCTTAGTGAAACCCCTATTTTGGTGTTTCCACCTCCATGAACAACCAAATAGATAGAGAATAGAAAAGAAACAAAATAAAGTAGACACAATGAGTGAAAAAAGAAAATCCTGTGATGGAGGAGAACCCGTATCACAAAATAGACAGTTGAGTGATAAAAGTAAACCCCGCTATAGAGGAGAACCCATATCACAAGATAAATAGACACAGTAAATATGATAGCAAATAGAAAATAAAGCAAGAGAGTGTTACCAATAGTATGTGGCCTCCTCTTGGCTTGGTAGACATGACTGAGTGCTTGCAAGAGAGCCTTGGTTGTTGATGAGACACAAATCTGGAAAATCTTTTCCATAGAATTGAGATGAAGAAGAGAAAGGAATGAGAGAGCAAGTTGGAGTGAGAGAGTGAGAATGAATGAGAATTAGAGTGAAAAAGATGGTTTTGTGAAGTTGCATGGGCGAGAAGAGTTGTTATGCTTGAGATTCTACCATGACGACACGTGTCATGGGAAAATCTTCTCGAGATTCCTCATTTGAACTCATAAAGTGAGGGGATGCTAGCATGCTACATGGATTTCTGTATGCCACACAAGTGTCCAGCTCACAATTTTTTAAGAAATGAGGTGGAAGACTGCTAACACTTCATCATTGCCCCTTATGAAGTTGAAATCATGAATTTTTGACTCATAAGGTTCTTGTCATAAATGTGGCTAGGCACCATAAATTTGGGGGACCAAATGTGTGAATGTGAAATTACTACAGGGTGTAATTTTATGACATTACATTTTGCCCTTAATTTAGTGATCTAATTTTTAGGAAAATCAGCTACACTAAAGTAGAAAAGAAAATGCTACTACAAAATTGAAAATTCAAAAAATTTAAAAATTTGTGCGGCAAAAAGGATACTATAGAGGTTGAGTAAGCAGATAATGATGATGCCCCCAATGATCAAGCTTAGCAAGAAACCAAAACATCAAATGTGAAGTTTCATTTTGCAAAACTCAAATTTAGGCAAGTTCAAAAATTAAAAGAAGCTACCATGACGAGAAGAGTGCTTAAGAAAAATTTGGTGGTTTGGAAGAAAAATATGATGAAGAGGTGAGTATATGCCCCCTCCTATTTTTTCCCCCAGCTAGGTGGGGCGAAAATAGGAATAATGGAAGGACCATGTATGTTGGGAAAATGGACTAAAAATGACCTATATATACTTGGGAGGGCCCACATAAGGGTCATTTTCACTATTCACCATGAGTGAATTGTTGAATTTTGTGAGAGAAAAGTCAGCAAAATGCCTTGTAGATGCGATTATGTGGACCCCAAGATTGAGTAGCAACACAAGGCCATAGTCAAGGTTGACATGATTGATGAGTTATGAGCAATCTAACCCTTGCTTTTCATTTTTAGGCATTTTTAAAAGTTTTTCCAATTCGAGAGCAATGTACGAATCCAACCTACATGTTGTGATCTTGACAGTGTATCAGTGGCCTCTAGCTATGCCGGTGTCCACCATGTGTGTTTTCATCTAGGAAGTGTTCATGGCAATCAACCTTGGACACCAGTGCATCATGTAGATGTCTATGTGGTGTGTCTCCATCCCAGAGGCCAACTTAGAATTTTTTTGATGTAGGAGTTATAATTTCATGACGTAGATGGATCTAATGTGGATCTTGTTTCCTTTGTAGGACTAGCTAGAGATGCAAGAGCACAAAGGTTGGAATGTTCTTACTACATTGTGAGATTAGGCTGCACAGATACATCTTGATGGCTAGGACCATCTTTGATATGTGGGCCTGTCATGAGCCTATACCCTCCCAAAGATGTTATATCACCCACCGATGCTCATGTCACTCATGGAGCAGTGGGATGCCTCTACCTCCTCATTCCAACTTCCCATGGGAGAGATGACGGTCACGCTCAAGGGCATGTATTGGATCATTGGCCTACCCATTCATGGATGGCAACTAGCCTACAATAATATGTGGTTAGCTCAAGAGGCCTTGGAGGGCCAACAATATTGTGTCGGGCATATAGAGCCTGATGATACCACCAACCACATTTACATATGATGGTTTGAGCAGGGACGAGTGGTAGTCATACTTATCTAGAGGTTGATGGTAGTCACAGTCGCCCTCCACGTCGCTATGAATAGGCGAGTCTCTCACCTACATGGGATCCTCATCCACACTATTTGTGAGATGTAGGAGAGATAGACCATTTTTCTTGGGGTTGCAACATGCTCACCCACTTATACCATGAGTTAGGGTGATATGTACACTATGAGTTTTCTAGCCTCACAAATTGCACACTCATGTAGGTGTGGGATTTTGTACATATTACATCTACTCAATCAGTAGGGTTTCCCCAGGGCATGGTCCCTGGTACTTTGATGACACACGCGTATGGGAATTGGTATGCGATTGGAGGTATGAATATTTACAGTTTTGGCAACTTTAGATGGATTCTTTATGGTTGCATGAGGTGAGATGGAAACCATATAGAGGCATGTGGTGGCCCACAAACAAGTAACAACTATGGCATATGTAGTGTGATCGTCTCATGCTGAGGCACACCAATTATATCATTGTTCCTTATTACTGGCACATGGTCACCTAATAGTTCAAGATTTTGTAGGTGATCCCTTGACTCCCCCCTCATTCATCTAATTAGTGAAGAGCACTACTAGATGAGGAAATCATCATCGTCTGACCATAGTAAAAATTGTTGTTAGCAATGATAAGTCAGACAATGATGATCAACCCCCGATGCTAAAAATTGATGATGTCAGGGTTTCCCCTAGCTATAGATCCTAGTCGATGACAATGTGTACCTCCCTAATTTTCCTAGCACGTAATGCTAACACACAAGGGCAGGGTGGAGGAAGAGGGGGAGAGGATCACAGTGGTGACAGTGATGGGGAGGAGGGAAAGGAAATGAGTAGAGTGACAAAGAGACTGAGATGGTGATAGAGGATTTCATCAGCCCCAATAGCTATTCAAGTCTCATTGACACTACCTTCAGTGGCTAGTGTCCCTCATGTAGCAACAACAACAACAAGCGTAGGTCTTAATGTTGCACCTCCCTTAGGTCCACACTGGAAAGCCAGGGATCGAGGTATGAGAGTGATATATGCTTGTTCCTTTTAGTACTTTATGTTTTAGTTTCATCTTATATATATATTCTCATTTTTTATATGTATATCATCCAGTACTGATAGTGTCTACTACTATGTGGTTGCAGTGGACATATAGGAGTTGATTTCCTTCATCGAGAGATGTATTTTTGAGGTGGCTCCAGTCCTGATAGTCTAGGGGAGTGTCCTTGATGCATACATGCTAGTTTTAACAAGGTGACATGTCGACTTATTTGAGCATGTTGTATAGTTGAGGACCACATACAAGGAGGCATGGGTAGAGGTCATGCAAAGGACCGCATATGTCACCGCTATGACCAAACAATAGGATCAACACGCGGTCGAGATTCACACTACTCTCACTAAGTGAGACTAGGCCAGGACATGGGTAGAGAGTGTTGAGAGGGCATGTGACACCCTACAAATACAACTCGATGACCTCGGTAGGTAGGCGGTAGCCATTAGGCTGGGTGTAGATCCCCAGGTGCAACAACTTTAGGAGGGACTATGCCAGGCCTGGGAGTGGGAGGCATGACTCTAGATGGAGGCTCAGAGCTATGTGGAGAGGTATAAGGACTACACATGAGCCTATTAGTGTCGTATTCACATCGATCACACTCCATTGCATCTATTTAGCCTTGACCTCTGTTGCCACTAGGACTAGAGGGCTTAGGGAGCCATATGTTGAGGGGCTAGAGGCCCATTTTGGATGTGCCAATTTTTTTGTATACCAATGATATTATTTTGTACAACATTATTTTGATGTATAAATAGATATTATATATTCACTACATTTTGATACAATGGTGTGATACATTTACATGATACACATTTTGATATATATATATATGATATTTTTTCCCGACATCATGGTGTGCTTTATGTGTATGCTTTTTACTTTCATATATGATAATGTGATGGATTTTATGTTTATGGATGTATGTTTAGATTGGATGCTATTATAATCTACTAAAAACACATGAATGTATGCTAATTAAATACAATGATGATCTAATTGCCTAACCAAAAGACTTAATAAAAAGCAATGCAAAAATACACAACATAATAAAACACATGTATAGATAATTCCTAATTAAAGAAATTAATCACATATACATGTTGACATCATAACATAAAATATACGGATAATGTGTTAACTAATGAAGGAATGTCTTAGTATAACAAACTACAATTTGCAAAGCATCATGCATATGCCACATAGACACTATGCATACTATCAATGAAGGTGCATCGCATTGACGTGTTCTTTAGAGGCATTCCATCCATAGACGAAAATCCATAAGTACCATAACCATACATGAAGATTATAATGTAAGGGCCTAACCAATTAGGGTAAAATTACCCTTTTGATCAAGCGACATATTTACATTTTTCTAATTTTGATAGAGAACCAAATCACCTGCCTTGAAAGTTCTAGAAAGAACACCTTGATTATAGTGTTTAGAGATTTATCATTGGTAAGCTTGGAGATGATCGAGGGCCTGTAATTGGTGCTTATTGAGCAACTCAAGCTGATGTAAATGATTAGCACTGTAAGTGTCATCAATTAATCCTTTAAGGGAAACTCACAAATATGGAATCTCCAGCTCTAAAGGCATGATAGCCTAGACACCTTACATGAGGTTATATGACATTGTGCCAGTCATTATATGAGCACTCATGCAATAATCCCACAAGACATATGTTAATTGAGTATGCCAATATTTACCATGTTTATTCACTATTTTTTGGAGAATTAAATCAAGTGTTTTATTAGACACTTTGGCTTGGCCATTAGATTGAGGATAGTATGGTGTAGAAAAATGATGCTAAATGTGAAAATTTCTAAGAATTTCTTTACCTCTTTGTTCTTAAATGATGTAACATTATCAGAAACAAAGGTAGAAGGAAATCCAAAATTGGCAATAATGTTGTTTAAAAGAAAGCTACAAATTGTTTCAACATTCATGGATCAAAGTGGAACAACTTTGAACTATTTCATAAAGTAATCAGTAGTAGTAATGATGAAGACATTTCTTTTAGAAGGAGGTGATATTTTTTCTATAATATCCAACCCCCATTTTGCAAATGGCCAAGGAGAGGTCTGATTTTGAATCTCTTGAGCAAGAGCACAAATAAGATTGCTATGTTGTTGACACTACGAATGCTTCTTGACAAAGGTAAAGGAGTATTGCTCCATCATTTTCCAAAAGTATCCCGCGTGGATCAGTTTTCACACTAGGTGTTTACCACCAAAATATCCACCCCTAGAGACCAAATGGGCTTCGTGAAGGGAAAGGGGAATTTCCACCTTAGTGAGACACCAAAGAAGAAGCATTATAAGACTTTTGATAAAGAACATTAGACAATATAATGTATTGGAATGAAAGTTTTCATATCAAAGTGCCAACATTTTTGTCACATCGTCAGGAAAAATTTCTAGTCTTTAGATAATTATAAATATGGGAATACCATTCCTCCGAGTCTACGTGAGCACACAATAGAGCATAAAATTCATATTCATCTAAGATAGCAGGAGAGTGGAGAATGTAAACCACAAAGTAATATTCTTCTATGCCACCGTCTAGAGACATAAGGGATCCTGCACTTTCCATTGCATTTGTGTGTCGATTTTCCTAGGAACATTGTATATAGTGAAAGAAGAGAAACAATCAAGCAAGGATAAGACCAAATATTGATACTAAGATAGCTTATTCTTCTTGGATTGATATGTTCCTATAATTTTATTTATAATAAGTTTAGAATCACCGTGAATGCGAAGATGTTTAATGTTTAAAGCTATCATGGCACATAAGCCAACAATCAAGGCTTCGTACTCAATGATGTTGTTAGTGTAATGAAATTCCAATCGAAAGGATAGAGGAATTGGTTTACCTTTGGGTGAGACTAGAACTACACCTACTCCATAGCCAACTTGACATCTCAATCCATCAAAGTACATCTCCCATATAGGCTCATGGTTTGTTGTAAAAATGTCTTCATCTAAAAATAAATCTAGATTGGGGAAGGAGTGAGATGAGGGAGTTTTTTCCAATTGATTAGCAATAACTTGGCCCTTAATTGATTTTTGAGTTACAAACTTAATGTAAAAATCAGAGAGCAACATTACCCAATTTTCCAACCTTCCTAAAATATCAATTCTACTGAACAAATTCTTTAGAAGATCACTTTTTACAATGACACGAGTTTCAACATGAAGAAGATAATGGCATAACTTTTGCATTGCAAAAATAAGAGAAATACATTGTTTCTCCATGGAAAAATAAAAAGTTTCATAATCAACAAGAATACAACTAATGTAGTAGACTGCTCTTTATTTACCATCATCATGTTGAGCTAACAAAGCTGCTAAGGCATGAGGTGATTTAGAGATATAAAGAAAAAAGGGTCTATCATGCATAGTCAAAATAAAGATAGGAGGATTTGCTAAATAAATTTTGATGGAATCAAAAGCTTTTTTGCACTCATCATTCCATTAGAAGTGAACATATTTATTCAAAAAACACGTGAAAGGAAGGGTACAATCAACCAATGAGATATGAATCTATGAATTGCCTAAATTTTTCCTTGTAAATTGCGTAGTTGAGACATATTTCTAGGTGGAGACATGCTAATAATTTCATCAATTTTATTTGTATAAATGTTGATTCTGTGGTGAGAAACAATAAATCCTAAAAGTTTTTTGGTGTCCATGATCAAGACACACTTAAGGGGATTCACTCTCATCTTATAGAGTCAAATCCTTTCAAAAATAAGATGAAGATTTCCAATGTGATCTTGGCAAGTTATAGAGTTATCCAAGATGTCATCAACGTAATCTTCTAGAATTTTGTGAATAAAGTCATGAAAAATAAGGGTCATCACCCATTGGTAAAGTTGCTCCTACATTATTTAACCCAAAAGGCATGACCATACAATAGAGAGTACCCTAGGGGGTAGTGATGGCTATCTTATACTGATCTTCCAAGTTAATATAAATCTAATTATAGCCCGAGAAGCCATCCATGAAGTACAACAAGGCATGGCATACAGTTAAGTCTACAATCATATTGATATTAGGAAACAAAAAAATCATCCTTAAGAGAAGCCTTATCAAGATCATGAAATTCAATGCAAATATGAATACAACCATCAGGCTTGCTGATAGCGATGAGATTCAATATCCAAGGAAAATAGTCAATAGGATGGATAAATCCTACTTTTAGGAGCTACTCTATCTTAGTCTTAACTAACAATGCAACCTTGGGATTCATCTTTCAGATCTTATGTTTAACAGGCTTCACATTGGGACATAAAATGATATTATGAACCACCACATATTCATTGATACTAGGCATGTCCTCATATGGTGCAAGGGCACGATAAGTCTTCATGCCTCCAAGGGGTTAGAGTTAGAATTTTGTTTTGCCTTGTGATATTTTCATGTAATAAGGTCTAAGAAGACAATTTCATGTTGGTTTGAGTCTAGTTTGAGTTCTTAGGGGTCAATTAGTGTGCACATACAAAAGTTGTCAAATGTTGCACAATATTGTCAAGCAATTTTGCACTTTTTGTCATAAAAGGGAATAATGAGGTTTTGTTAAGTGTATGATTTTAAAGGTGGTTGGTAACCATTGGGAATGTTTGTAAATGATTTAAGAAATCCTTGTATGGTCAAAGAGGAGGTTGGATGTTGAAATTTTGAAGTGAAAGTAATAAAGAAATTTTATTTTCTACAAATATGAATGCTTCTTTTCTGCTATTTGGTGTTGTATAGATCTATACAATATTGCTATGGATTAAAACCAATTTTAGATGGAAGCACCCTGAGTCTACTTTCTGTTGCACTTGGTTTCATTCATTTTCATCAAGATTTGAGCAAGTTAGAGCAATTTCTTTCCAAACTGGTCTAAACCCTAAGGGTAACCAGGGAGCAAGAAAAATCGATATCTTTCCATTCCACTAATGAAACCCCTCAAAATCAATGGAATGGATTGTTTGGGCATGTTTTTTAAGATTTAAAACTTGCAGAGGCAGGAAGTGAGATTTGGCATGTGTGAAATTGTTGTTACGATATGAATCTTCATGTAGCAGGCCTAGGAACCCTAGTGACTTAGGTTATTTGTTGAAAATCCTTTGGATATTGATATGCTTGATAGGGGAAGGTCAATTAGATCTTGTATGATATGTTTGAAGCATTGGAATGAAAGTGGACTCCCTAGAATACCAAAACCCTACTGCTACCAAGCCACAATGTGCCATTAGGCCTAATTCGAGCAAGGATAGTTAGAATTTGGAGCCTTTCGTACAAAATAAGATAAAGAAGATGAAACAATCTTAATCTTAGGCAATATATCAATGCTACATAAGTTGAGAGCGTAACTGATGTCAATGAGAGCACGCCTAATACCAATTTTATTAATAATGGATATAATCATTAGAGGATCCACATTCTTATGTACCTTGGGAGGCGGGAGTTCTTGTAGATAGAACATAATATTCAATGAATCCACATGAATATGAGCCATCAACACATTAACATCTGTTAGCCTAGCGAAGGAAGGCAAGAGGATCTTTTGCAAATCTTCTTGGAGCATACCTTGATAAACCAAAGTAGACTAAAGTAAATCCCATAGTGAGATATTTTGAATAGTCTGAATAACTGAGAGGGGGTGAATAAGTTATCATAAAACAATTTTCTTGATTTTAATTAATTTAGAACAAGCTTATATCAATTAGATAATAATCAAACAAATATGAACATGAAAGCACAAAACAACACCATGCACAATGAACACCAAAATTTACGTGGAAACCCAAGAAGGGAAAAACCACGAAGAATGCCAATTCTCAATTATAGAACATCGGTTAAGGTGACACGAGTTAAGGTGATTTTTACAAGGGCTCACTACCAAATTGCTCACTGTAGGTAAGACTCATTGCCTGATTAATACAAAAACATCTGATTACAAAATAGTCTTACTAACAAAAATGAACTGATGAAGCTGCATCTACATATGCATGAAGTCAGTTTCGATTAAGAGCACAATATATGTCTACAACAGATCCAATTAAGAATCTTCTGCCCACCTTCCTTGCACAACCTCTATAATACATATTACTTCTTCCTGACACTTACCTTCAGCTTCCTTCTCTGTATAATCCTTCACAGCCTTTTATTTTTTCACACACACTATACTTCTTTCACTCTTCTTATTTGGAACCAAAGAGATGTTCTATATATATATATGTATACTCGTAGAACAAAATAAGATGACCAAACACAATTCCATTCCATGCTTCCATAAAATCCTAAGTTAGCTTCAAGAACAACCTTGAAATATTCAATAAGGCTTGGTACACTAGTACTGGACCCAAAGGATAGGTCGCACATAAAAAACTCCTTACCACGTTACAATGGGACCCATAAATAGGTCATAATAGAATTACCAAAAGATAGAAAACTTTGAATTACATGAAATATATTTTGGAGCCAATGGGAATGTCACAACCAAAACCAAATCTTGATTCTCATCAATTTTAGTACCAACTGGAGAAACACAATTAGACATATCAAAACTTATAACATGCTAAATGAATGTACGGATAACAAGGATACCTGAAACAAGCTTTGATCATAACATCCAATATCAAAAGATTAGTCTTCATTATTCTGCATTAATTGTCTTCCACAAATGTTCCAAAAAGAAGTACTATCATATCCAGTTCAAGGATAACATCCACACTACGCAACACCATAACACTTGATAGGATATCATTTGGAGCACAACCTTCTGGATCCCAGGTTTTGACATCAATGACAATAATGCTAAATCATCTCAACAACTTCTCAACAATCTCCCCCTTTGGCATTGATGGCAAAACAATAGAAACTTACAAACACAAAAAACTGTAAACTCCCCCTTTAACAAGAAACTCAATTCCTCTTCATTTTTCTCCCCTTTTTTTGCATCAAAGGAAAAGGGCCAAATAGGAATATTCAGGAGATCAAGTAAAATAACACTTTTCACATGAAATATTTTCTTGTACCTTTCTCTCACAATTGGAAGAATCCTCTTCCAAGCTTGTACTATAAAAACCATTCTGGCACACATACTATCCAGTAGAGTCAACAACATAAATGAAGATGACCAGTCCAAAGACAGACACTATCGTTCACAATCCTCTGCTTCAGAAAGTATCCCAGAGAGATGATCCAATCAAACCTCAATAATTTCCTTGACCAACTAGAAAGTTCTAACCAAATCTTCCCTCTGTCTCCGAATAGAAAATAACTCAGCTTGCAACTCTCCAACTCTTATTCTTTGTTTTCCATCTTTATCTTTGAAGAAGTCAAAACACTTTCCAATATCATTCATGTTAAATTCAATGGCTTCAATTCTGCTTCTAAAATTATCAACAACAGGCCACTAGAGAAAATACCTGTAGATGCCAAACATCTCCTGAATGCATTCTCTTGTCTCACCAATGTGTTTGGATAATTCATGTTTGTCTTTGACACATCTTCTCTCAATCATAGCTTGGATCTTATGACCTTCAGATCCTTCCCACAACAACCTTTATTCAATAACTTCTACTAGATTATCCAATAAAAAGTTAGAAACAACTGAAACAGTAATATCCTTTTTGAGTAGATAGTCAACTAAAGCATCTTCAATTCTAGGCCTACTGTCTAGAGAGCAGGCACACCACATTTCACCAATATTTTTCATATCACCTTCATCTAACACCAATTTTTTTTTATCTAGATCAAAAGAGTCAGATCCAAGCAGAGACTCTTCTTCCTTCTCCTTCTCTTCTGAGATAGTGATGACATATTTTGTGTTAACCTTCCTTTTTTTAGGTTCCAGAGGTGAATCACCAGTGACAACCTCTAAATCCATCTTACTAAAGGAGGAACCCTCCTCAAACTGACTAATAGGCATAGCACTAGACACTATCATACTGGAGCATAGATCCATCTATAAGGATGAGAAATAAAATTTGTATGCACTTGCTTTATCTTCCATACATTCCAAATATCTATAAACTTGCTTTTCGACAGGGATTCTCGTCTTCCACTTAACATCCTCCTTTGATGGTAGCAAACTTAGAAAGTAGAATCCTAAACATATGAGCAGAGACCCAAACTGGAAGGGATAACTCTCAACCAAAGACATTCTAACATTCTAAATTATATTTTCCATTATTAGGTTACACAGGTCAAAAATTTTATTTTCCTTCACCATATTGTGTGCAAGATACATAGCAATAGCCGAAGTAGAACCTTCATGATTTCTGAAATGGATTTTGTAAGTGATACCATAAGAAACATACCTTACCACATGGTATTTATCAATAGAGCTCAGGGGTCTTTGTTAATACTAGTAAGTTCCTCCATGTCTCTATATTTCACCATTTTCTTCCCAAGGAGGTAACCAACACTGTACAAACAAGTAATAGCTTCAATTTCTTCCTTAGTGATCAAATAGGGTTTTTCCAAAACAATGTTTCCATCCTTCAATCAACTCAAAAGGAACAAGATAGACTCTTTGTCAGAAATCTAGGGAAATTATCCCCATAGATTCATACCTAGGGCACTTACATTATGTAATTCATCAGCCTTCAGCCTAGTTCCATTTCCTTCATCTTCTGATGACCAAATTCATCCAGCTCTACTCCCTTCAGTCTCAGTGGGATACCGCCACTGTGTTAGCTCTCAAAAACGCAGGTAAGAATACCTCAAGAGGTTTCCAATCTCTTGGTACATTTTAGGGTAACTCTCGGGTTGGGAAAATATAATGTTGAGCTCTTAATCTGGACACTTTACTTGGTTGACTTTATGGCATATTATCCTTGGATGCCTCCTCCCCAGAAGACAACAATTTTGCATCCTACAACCTTCGATTGTACCTTTCGACCACCATATCTGCTTCTTCCTCATCCAAATTTTGGATCATATCATCAAAGTGATTGGGCACATGTTGATACCCCCCAAAGTTTATCTTTATTTTAGCAGAATTAATATACCCTTCTGGGTCGAAGTTCTTTCTGGGTGGTCCTCTCTTCATATTGTACTACATTATTTTGTCAAGGATCAAATTGTATCCTTCTTTAGCTAGCACAGTAAAATCACCAAAACATAATGTACTAGGCATAAAAGCCTGCTTTCCAAAGGAGCTGAAATTCATTACACTGGAGTAATCCATCTGTCTAAAAATTTCCAAATATGAAATTTTGTTCGGGATCATCTTTGGCAGAATGAATGGGGCATCTTCAAACCCATAAACTCTAATCATTGTAGCTCCCTCCAAGCAATACCAATCTCCCCAATTATGATCAATTGGCCCATTGAAATCCTTTGGATGAAGAAATCTCTTTATCTCTTCAGATAATGAATAATCACAAGGATGATTGTACAATTTGTACAATGTTTTCACAAAATATTCCTCAAAATGAATAAAACTAGCAATGGCAAACCGACTATCCCAAACAACAGTCCACAATTGAATAGGTAATGCTGCACCTTATTTATTAAACTGAGAAATCCTCATCTTCGGAGGCCATAGTCCCAACTCTTGTCCAAAATATAACACCATATGCATAAATAATGAATAATGCCTGAGATGAAAGGTAGATGATCCACTTTTTACTGCCATCAATCTTGAATCAAACCCCTTAAAAATGTACGAGGCATAGTAAAATGGCCTAGAATTGTGGTATTGGATATCTACTAAAATTAGCATTGGCTCAATTGATATATACTCCAGGGCATCCATTCCCAATACCTGGCCTACTGAGAAGTAAGTGTATTTCATATAAGGTTCAAATAGGTCCACATGATAAGGAGGTCCATCACTATCCTATAAAGGAACTGGTTTGCTGCCCTGTTTAATCCTGTGAAATTGTAGCCTCCAACCCTTATAAATCATGTCCATTCTTGAGAAATCCTTCTCCAATTCTTCACATATGATCTCTTCATTGCAAAACCCTTCCAGATTAAAAACCTCCCCTATTGCCTCTTTTGACAAATGTATTTGTGGTTTTCTGGACGGGTCACATATAGCTTTGTGTTTCGGGTCATAATAATAAGCTAATTGTTTTACTAGTTCTGCATTTACAAATACATTAGGGCACACCAGTTTTCCCAAATTTAGCTTCCATGGATTGCATACTAGTTCAAAATGATTTCTTCGATGATAATGAAAATTGAACAATTCATATCCCCTTATTTGAGTCCAAACATCTCCTATGAATTTACATTTATCATCTAGTTTATCTATTTCTACCCTAAGCTGAGTAGATCGTCTAGCTTCAGGCCCAGAGCCAGGTAATTGGTCAATGAGGTCTTGATTCAATCTTCGTTCTGTGCCCTCACGTTCCATTTCAGTTTTTTGTTTCTTTCCCTTAGTTTGACTAATTTCACCATGTTTTCTACTTTTTAATTTTTCTAAGCTAGGGGACTTCATTCTTCAAAGTTACAGAAGTTAAAATTTGAGGAGCTAAGGTGCAATCACTTACTGTATTCTTCTCGAGATCTTCAGACTGGAAAGATGCTCTGGTTCTTCATTCAACTTGCTGATTCTTTTGCTATCAATTCAACACTAATGCTTTCAATTAAATTCTCCCTGTTATGTTCTGTTGTGCCATTAATGTGTCAGCTGAAGCACGAGTGAAGACTTATTTGAAACTCACACTCTCGCATCAAATGTCTTTTTAGTGAGACATTTTCAAATCTGGAGCGATATCCTTTTGCAACGTTCATTAAACGCTTCGCTGAAACATCCTGTAGTCTCCCTGACACCATGAAGTCTTACCAACTATCACAAATTGAATATTGCTATAATGTCCCACAGTCTCACCGATAGTTGTCTTCTCGGTCTCATGTATATCGTTGTGACATTTTAAGTCAGGGAGATGTTCCTTAGATTATATTGTGTCTCATCGAGATATATGTTTTTTGGTCGCTGAGACATATTTTCTTTCTCACCGATGGCATAACACTTCAACGTGACTCTCATATTTCTTGCCGATAAAATAAGTCTCACCGATAAGGTAAATTCTATCGGTAAGACTTTGAAACTCGAAAAGACTCCTACCGATGCTAATTGTCTTGCCGAACTTGTTATTCCAATAAATCTTAATCAAATGCTCTATTCGGTGTAACTCTCCCCGAAGTGCCTCATCGGTGTGACTTATGGGTCGGCAGGACTACATGACTTCATCCCGATAGTTATTTAATTCAATCCCTTTATACTTCATCAACAAGACCTGATGCATTCGATAAGACTTCACTCCGATGACTTTTAGTCTGGCCGATATGTTTCCTTGTGCACCAGTTGGTAAGACATATATGAGTTCGCTATGACTTATTCCGATGATAACTTTCTTGCCGAGATGATCCTTCTGTCGTCAAGACAATAAATTGTATCATGTCGATATGTGTTTATAGATGGAATATTTCGGTATGACATTCCTGCACTCTTGTCGATATGAATTATACTGTAAAATATTAAGGACTAGATGGATTCTACTGGACCACATGGAAAAATATGGGCAAAATGTTATGAAGAGAGAATTTTGTTCTTATGGTGAGGACTATTTTGGAAGCTCACAAATATAATCAAATATAAAATTTTCAAAATTTTACAGTTCTAACAGTGGCTTTGTCTGGGGATGAATGATTGTGAGATCATTGCAAAGATCCAAATTTCTGGGTGAGCAGACCAAACTCAATGTGATGGATCATGTGAGCATGATGGAATGAATGGAAATGGAAATTAATATGACCCTACACTACTATACATGGAAATATTTTATTTTTAAAAGAAGGAAAACCAGGATTGTCCATGTACTGGAAATTCCTGTTCCTTTTATTTCCTAGGCTACTGTGCATGGAAAATAGAATTTTGAGAGGATTGTCAAGAATTTTCCATGCACTAGAAATCCATAATCCTCTATATTGCTCAAGAGAAAAAATGCTTCAAAAATTGCCCATGCACAGGCAACTCTTGATCTTCACCAGCCATATTTTGCAGATTGTAGGAGTCTTCACCTCTCTTTCCAACAACCACAAAAGGTCTTAGCCACAAGGCTTCAAATTTCCCTTGCTTTCCCTTCTCTTGACACCTTGCATTCCACATCAGTACCAAATCATCCTCTTCAAATTTTCTATCTTTTGCCCTCTTATCAAATAAATACTTCATTTGTACCTATAACTTCATTTTCTGGTTGTGAGCTACTCTCCTTATCTCATCAAGTTCAGCTAGTTGTTCCATTCTCTCCTCCATAGGTTCTGGAATATCCAAATCTTCTTGAAGGATAAAGTTGTAAACTGGTAACAAATTTTGTAAAGGCATCCTGGCTTGTGTTCCATACACCAATTCAAATGGGGATTTTCCAATTGCCTTCTTTATAGTGATCCTATCAGCCCACACAACTAGTCTTAATTTTGAATCCCAAGCTTTCTTGTTCTAACCTAACATTCTCCTGATAATCTTAAGAAGACTTTTAATTGCTGGACTCTACTTGACCATTAGCTTGTGGATGGTAAGGAGCTACATAAGAAATGATAATGCCATATGTGCTACAAAAGTTTTTGAATTCATCAGATCTGAAACACATCCCGTTATCAGTAATCAGTCTTAGTGGTGCACCAAATCTAGTAATGATGTTATCCATTAGGAATTTTTTTACAACTTTACTTGTAGCTTGCTTAGTTGGGACCGCTTCTACCCATTTGGTAAAATAATCAGTAGCCACCAATATCCACTTATGTCCTCCACCCGATTTCTCTTGTATTTCCCCAATGAAATCAATTCCCCATTGATGAAAAGGGGCTTCATCCTACAAAGGCCTAAGTGGTAAAGCTCCATGTTTCCTAGAGAATTTCTGGTAGGCTTCACATCTTCTTACATATGAAAAGGAGTCATTAAAAACTTTCGGCCAGTAATAACCTGCCCTGAGAATTTTATGTGTAGTTGTCTTTGCAGAGTAATTCCCTCCACAAACCCCTTCATGCATTTCACTTAAGACATGCTTAGCATGTGACTCATCTAGACATAACAATAGTACACCATCCCTGTTCTTCCAAAACAAGTCTCCATCCATGAACACATACTTAGATGCTTGTAGCTTCAAAGTTCTTTTATGGCTGTCACTCAATCCTTCTAGACACTTCATGTATTTAAGGTAATGCATGATGTCTGCATACCAAGGAGTATGCTCAATGCTCACAATTGCATTTTCTTCCTCCTCTATATTGCAAATGTGATTTGCTTCAATATTTGCTTCTGCCATTAACCTCGCCAAACCCTGACCTCTCACTAGTTTAGTAATTTGTATCTCCATATCAAACTCTTGGATTTTATTAATCCATCTACATCTTTTTCCTGTTACCTTAGACTGTGTCAGAATATCCTTAACAGTTGCATGAGGGACATAGGCAATCACCTTAGCTCCAACAAGATATGGCCTAAAAGCCTTTGTAGCTTTTACCAACGCAAAAGCTTGTTTTTCCATTATATCATATTTCAATTCTGACCCCTGCAATGACTTACTGAAAAAGGACACAAGTTGTTCATGAGCTTCCTCATTTTTTTGTAACATGACAACAGCTATAGTGTGTAATGAAGCAAATAAAAATATTTGAAAGGGTTTTGAAAAATCTAGGGACTTAAGGACAAGAGCTTCCTTGATAGCTTTTTTGATTGATATGAAAGCATCTAATGCCTCGGCAGTCCATTCAATCTTATGTCCCTTTCTTAACATTTTTGATATGGGCTTAATTATCTCAGCAAAATTAGAAACAAACCTCCTAACAAAATTAATCTGTCAAAAAAATGACTGAATGGCTTTGATGGTCTTAGGAATTGGAATTTTATCTATAGCTTCAACCCTTTCAGGATCTATTCTAATCTCCTCCTTTGACACAATATGTCCTAAGAGCTTACCCTCTGTGATTGCAAAATGACATTTTTTAGGGTTCAGACTAATCCCATATTCTAAGGCTTTAAAAAATACCTTTTCCAGATGTTCTACATGATCATCAGCCCTCTTTGAGTAAGCAGTACGGTCGTCCTGATATACCACCATGATAGCATTAATTAGGTCTGCAAATGCTACGTCCATAGCTCTTTGGAAGGTTTCTCTTGCATTTGTGAGACCAAACGACATTCTTAGATAAACATATGTCTCCCACGGGGTTGTAAAAGCTATTTTATATTGCTCAGATTCTTTAACTTTAACCTGGTTATAACCTGGAAACCCATCCATCATAGATAACAGCTTGCACCCTGTCACCTTATGTAATATAGCCTCCATATTGGGTAGAGGATAATTATCCTTGAGAGATGCCATGTTTAGATTTCTAAAATCCACACATAATCTGATATCTCTGTTTTTCTTCCTCACAGGAACCAAGTTTGAGACCCAGGTTGAGTGCCTAATTGGTTTGATGATGCCACCGCCTCTGAGCTTTTCCAATTCTTCCTGCATTTTTGGCTCCAATGTTGGATTAATGGGTCTTTGCTTATGTCTAAATGGCTTTGCCTCTGGCTTCAATGGTATTTCATGCTGAAACAAATCTTCCCTATATGCTTTTAGATCTTCATAAGACCAAGCAAACACATGTTTATATTTTCTCAATAATGCTATCAACATTCTTCTAATTGTCGGGCTTATTTTCTTCCCTATGTACACCTTTCTTGGTGCCATTTTAGTCCCCAAGTTAATCTCTTCAATATCCTCCCTCTTAACTAGTGTTTGCTTCATGAGGGACCGATCACTTCCATCATACACCCTCTCCAATGCCACTAGCCCTTTAGGAAGCTTATTTGTTTTAAGCTATAAAATTTCCTTCCCAAATACTGTCTGCTTCCCATCTACTTCCTCAACAAAGGCATTGAAATCAATTTCTTGGGCTTTATATTGATCTATACATTAAGAAAATTTCAAAAGATCAGTATCATCATTAAAAACCTACCAACTATAGATGTTATCAGGCACAACAGGCCTTGTTTTGAACTCAATTTGTGATACTCCAACCAGTGTAATATCATCTCTTTTCAGTGCCACATTTGCTAAAAATTCTGCCATTATGTTCTTTGACCTATCAATCCACTCAATTGAGAAGGCATCAAACAACTCAATTGTGTCCCATACAACATTCTTGTATTGTTTTAGTCTTTTATGTTTTGCTGCATATTTTGACTTAACTTGTGAAACAACTAACTCAGAATCCCCTAGAACAACCAGCGGCTTGATTTTATGTTTCACAGCTATATTCAGACATGTTAATAAAGCTTCATATTCTGCCACATTGTTTGTACATTCAAATGTTAACAGAAATGAATACTTAAATGTTATACCTTTAGGTGAAACAAATACTATTCCCACCCCGTTACCTTCTTGGCTACAGGCTCCATCAAAGTACATTTACCACACACCACTGCAACTTTGTGCAACATGCTTTTCAGTTGGATCACTATTATTTAATTCTGGTTGGGATGGCTCTATCTTAAAATTCCCAAGATCCACATCACAAAAACAATTGATTTGATCTTGTGGTACACAGTCAACAATTTGGTTCATCCTTGGCTCCCTGTATAACTTAACTTCCTAACCATTCATTGGAATTGTTGCATAAGACAAATCAAATTGGACATTTCCCCCAACCGCAGTCATCCATTGTCTTGATAGAAGTATCCCAAACTGAGGAGGGGTGTCAATTACTGTTATATTAATATTATAGGCCACCTGAGGATAAGCAGCTAGTTTGACTTCAACATCTTTCATTATACCCACCATAGGAATAGGTTGATTATCCATTGCATAGCACTTGCCTCCATTAGTATCCACCCACATGCCAAGCTGTTTCATAACTCCTACTGGCATAATATTTATGGCGGCGCCAGAGTCTATCATGCAATTCCTTAGCAATTTGTTATTTATGAGTAATGTAGTGAAAAAAGGATCAACTGGTGGGGGATTTAATATTGTATTATTAAGGCACACTTTTGGAATATTCACTTTCTCTTTCTTATTAATAGTTTTAGTAGCCATCTTACTTTTAGAATTTATATGTTTTTCATTACCATTTGTTATTAATTGAACTACACTGTCCCTATATTCCTTAATTTTCATCATCTCAAGTAGTGGAACAAACATTTTTACCTGAGATAAAGCCTGAGTGAAGTCAAAAGAAGAACCCTCTACCTTAATCATTTTCTTTTGTTCTGACATTTATCCTTTGTTTTCTTCTTTTTCTCTTTTACTTAGCTGATCGGTCTTTTGCATTTCTTTGTGTAATTCCTTTACTTCCTCCTTTTGGACAAGCTTATGTTCACATTTATCATGCTATTTGTTTTCTGTTTTCTTTGAAACTCCTTGTGTCACCTTTTGATCCTTCATAAAGCTCCCCTAGGGACACCTTCCTTCTTGTTCATTGTCCTATTTCTCAACTAGTACTTACTCTTCGATTCTTCAACTGCAACAATGGTTAATCTCTTTATCTCCTCTTTAGTGAGTTTCCTCATACTGCACTAAGTAGGCATCTCAATAGAATGTGATTCAGTATAATCTTCTTTAGAGTAAAAAAGAACCTATTTTCGGCCATGTGGACATTGTACCTTTGATTTGAAACATTGTACTCATAACCTTCATCCTCTAAAGATGAGTACCTCTCCTCAACATGGTGAAAAGTATTTGAAGTCAAATACACTGTGTGATCTTCTCCACTATTACCCATTAGCATTCCTTCTTCTTGCATTCTTTGGGCTACAACACAGTAATCTGGGGAATGTGGCTTATCACAAATTTCACAAAAATAATTGTTATTAACCATATATGTTCCTTTCTTCATTAATGGATCATGAATTTCTTTGTTTCTAGGCCTATCTATTACAGGTTTTCCATCCTTCCAGTTTGTATTATAGGGCATGTCATGTAACCTAGGCCTTTCATTTCTGTATGTGTTCTCCTGTTTGTATTGATAATTATTGGTTTGTTGAGGATCCCTAGGGTTGTCTCTTTTACTGATTATCCCATCAGCTTTCCTATTATTTTCAATTGTTAATTCTATCTTCTGGGCTTTAGCTAAATCTCTTGGGAACCTATTTCTTAGTTTGTACCCTGTTTTAGGATCGAATGCATTCAAATAAACACTCAATGCTACAAAGTCTAGCAACTTTGATCCAAGAGGTATCTTATTTTGCAATTTATTGAATCTCCGGTTGAAATCATAAATTGAGTCATTCTGATTTTTCTAAATCCGCATTAATTCATGAAGAACAGCATCTGGTGCGCTTAGATTCCCATATTGCTTGAGGAATCGATCCTGAAATTCTTGGACAAAATTGATAGAAGTTGTTGGCAAGTTGTTGAACCAGTCCCTAGCTTCTTCAGTAAGCGACATCATGAACAACCTCATGTGTAAGTCCTCATAAGGTACATCCAAATCTTGATTGAAGGCATTAAAACTCCTTAAATGATCTTCAGCAGTAATTGCACTACTCCCTGTAAACTTAGGCACTAGACTTCTCCAACTGACATCCATAGGGTAAGGGTATAATTGAAACCCTGCCAAGTCAAATTGTCTAATCATTGTTGTATACTGATGAGGGGGAGGGTTAGGTGGGTACTGATATTGGTACATCGGATTATTGTATTGTGTATGATGATGTGGCACATAATGCTGACCATGAGGTGGTTGGGTGTTTGTATATTGTGAGGGAATATGTGGTGGATGGTTTGGCTGTCTATGTTGATTTCCTATCTGATTGTGAGGAGCTTTTGATGGATGAGAAGGCCCAACATTATTATTTCCCTGCTTATGAGGCGGTACATATTTTGGGCAACCAACTATCTGAGCAGTAATTTGAGCCTTTTGCAATTTAAAGTCCCTCATTGCTTGTATCATTTGGGCTTTCTCCTGTTCTGCTTTTAATTCTTCTATCTCCTTTTTCTGTAACTCAAACTATGCTTTTACTTCTTCATGAGATAAAGATTCATAATTTTCTTGAGGAATCTCATGATCATTGAACTCATTTTGGTTACCCTCCATTCTTTGATCATATTCATGTTGACATCTAAGTCATTCAACTTAAAATTTAGCATCCCATTCTGCCTGTTTTTGAGGATTGTAAAACGGGTTTCTTTGTTCCTCTAGGGTACAAGGTTCTGCACTTGAATTATCTCTCCATGTATCATAACGGTCATATGTTTCACAATTTGGTCCCAATGCTTTGTCTTTATTCGTCATGCACATGTCCTTATTTATCTTCTTACCCTTATCAACCTTATCGTCCTTGTGTGTCCACTTACTACTACCAACAGGAGCCCCATTATGACCTCCCCTATATTGAGATCTTCTATCATTCATGTTGAATTTTTTTTATCAGAGTCGCCACTCACTTTCTTAAAAGTGAGAAAAGGTTTATTACTTCTTATTCCCAGTGGAGTCTAAATAGGATTTCTGACTCTATGACTAAGGCGCTGATTCTGAGTTAATTTCCCAATAGAGTCACCAATTTGTTAGCTCTCAAAAATGCAGGTAAGAATACCTCAAGAGGTTGCCTATCTCTTGGTACATTTTAGGGTAACAGACAAGGTCAAATGGTTTAGACCTTCTACTCTTCAGGTGTTGCTAGGCCTAGGTGGGTGTACCTATATGAGTGAGGCAGACTTGACTTGTGATTATTTCTTTTGAAGTGTTTTTCCCACAATGGCAGGTGGGAGTGGACAGATACAACTTGATTTGTAATATTGAAACTAAAACCTAATATGTTCAGTTAACAGATGTAAAAATGAATGGAACCAAATAATGAAGATGCAGAGACTAGTGCCTTGTTGGGTATGCAGAGTCAAATGAAATCTAAATGAGTAACTTCTTTCTGGAAAACATTCAAATTGTTTGGTGTATATTTTAGTTTACAACTTGTATAAACATGCAAGACTACAACTACCAAGTTCTTCTTAATGATCTAGATAAACTTTCTTGATTACTATGATCAATTAAAAGGATTTAATCTCTCCTTGAAAGAACTAGTTAATTAACTTTATAGATACAACAAATGTGCATTGATAAATTGATCATAAACTTGTTATATCAATTTAGATAACCAGAAAACATTAACCTTGGAGACAACTACAGTAATATTTTCAATGAACACAACAAACAATTGATACCAGAAATATGCCAGCACATTATATGATTCTCATTGATATCTCCATAATTTCAAACATGCATCATAGTCTTGTATTTGCAAAACATTGTATTCTACTGTATCCTTTTCCTACTCTATCTGATATTCTATATATTATCTATATCTGCTTCACTACTGAAACAGATATTTATACATCAAATACTCGAAAGTATGCATCCTTTCAGAAATGTCATATGTTTACATAACAAATAGATTAAAGGATAATCAATCCCTATTTAGCCATAAATGAGTTTTAGAAAGGTGATTCAAATAATATCGGCTCTCGTATGTATCTGGATCTCCAACTGCGTTCTAGATTGTAATCTCCATCTTTATCATCTTCTCATTTTGCTCGCTCACTTCCTCCAACGCTGTATCATCCGCAGTAGCTATCTTTAGGATTTCATTCAGTATTGACTCACTCTCACCTTTCCATCTAGTCATTTCTTTAAGTTCCCCTTTATCATCAGAAAATGTAATCAACATTTTCTTGGTGGCGTTTATCAATCCCTGTTCATCCCCTTGCAATTCTTCGAAGAAGTATCGATGTTTATTTATAATGTGATTTACAGCTTCAATTGTTGCACTGTTAGAAACATCTCTCTGGTTTATTTTTTGAAACTTCTCCATAATCCGTCCATCCATCCTTTTATGTTCTTTTAATGTAGCAAGGGTATGTGAATATTTTCCCCAAAGTTTATTCAACCAAGTTGTTAAAGTGTCCTACCTTTTCTTGATTATTGCTACAATTGCATCATGTTTTCCTTGGGAGTAAGCACTTGATCCCTCCCAATGATCTCTTGACTGAGAACTTTCACCTTGAGTAAGCATCTTGGTTGACTTCATCGTAATACCTACCAAATCTTTTAGGTGGTCATTTTCTCTCAACATCCTTTCGTTATTTGTTTTGTAAATTTCTCTCTCCTTTATCAATATCTGAATTTGGGCTTTGTTTAGTTTTGCAACGTTAATTCCAATTTCTACGTTAGCCACAGGATCAGCTTCTCCAACCTTTAAATTCATGAGATGCCCGAATACCTTTTCAATGTCAATAACTACTGATTTCCTATGGGGCAGATATAAGGCCCAAATCATTAATGATCCTTCATCTGTATTGTATTTAGATCCTGCATACACCTCTATTACCTTTTCTTGGTCTAGCTTGTGTGTAGCATTATTGTCCTTTAAGAAACTATCAAAGACTAGTGCAAAATTGAGATCTAGCCTGGGAAAGATCATTACACCAGCATTTTCCAACATTTTCCTCCCCTTTTCAGGGGTCATACCTGTCATCTCCTCATCTACACACCTCCTCAAATTGTTCAGCAATTGCTCTTCGTTGCCTACAATAATGTTATTAACTTTTTCCCTTATTTCTTTTCCCTTCTGTTTATAAAAAAAGCTTTAAATTATGGGGAATTAACAAATTCATCATCTGATACAAATGATTTGTATTCTATATGCCTTGCATCTGCTTCCTCGTTCTCTTCAATACTCAACTCTCGGGTTGGGAAAATATAATGCTGAGCTCTTAATCTGGACACTTTACTTGGTTGACTTTGTGGCATATTATCCTTGGACGCCTCCTCCCTAGAAGACAACAATTATGCATCCTGCAACCTTTGATTATACCTTTCAACCACCATCTCTACTTCTTCCTCATCCAAATTCTAGATCATATCATCAAAGTGATAGGGCACATGTTGATACCCCCCAAAGTTTATCTTTATTTTAGCAGAATTAATATACCCTTCTAGGTCAAAGTTATTTCTGGGTGGTCCTCTCTTCATATTGTACTATAGTATTTTGTCAAGGATCAAATTATATCCTTCTTTAGCTAGCATAGTAAAATCACCAAAACATAATGTACTAGGCATAAAAGCCTGCTTTCCAAAGGAGTTGAAATTCATTACACTGGAGTAATCCATCTGTCTAACAATTTCCAAATATGAAATTTTGTTCGGGACCATCTTTGGCAGAATGAATGGGGCATCTTCAAACCCATAAACTCTAATCATTGTAGCTCCCTCCAAGCAATACCAATCTCCCCAATTATGATCAATTGGCCCATTGAAATCCTTTGGCCGAAGAAATATCTTTATCTCTTCGGATAATGAATAATCACAAGGATGATTATACAATTTGTACAATGTTTTCACAAAATATTCTTCAAAATGAATAAAAATAGCATTGGAAAACCTACTATCCCAAACAACAGTCCACAATTGAATAGGTAATGCTGCACCTTCTTTATTAAACTGAGAAATCCTCATCTCCGGAGGCCATAGTCCCAACTCTTGTCCAAAATATAACACCATATGCATCAATAATGAATAATGCCTAAGATGAAAGGTTGATGATCCACTTTTTATTGCCATCAATTCTGAATCAAGCCCCTTAAAAATGTACGGGGAAAAGTCAAATGGCCTAGAATTGTGGTATTGGATATCTACTAAAATTAGCATTGGCACAATTGACATATACTCCAGGGCATCCATTCCCAATACCTGACCTACTGAGAAGTAAGTATATTTCATATAAGGTTCAAATAGGTCCACATGATAAGGAGGTCCATCACTATCCTATAAAGGAACTGGTTTGCTGCCATGTTTAATCCTATGAATTGACAACCTCCAACCCTTATAAATCGTGTCCATTCTCGAGATCTCCTCCAATTCTTCACATATGATCTCTTAATTGCAAAACCCTTCCAGATTAAAAACCTCCCCTATTGTCTCTTTTGAAAAATGTATTTGTGGTTTTCCGGATGGGTCACATATAGCTTTGTGTTTCGGGTCATAATGATCAGCTAACAGTTTTACCAATTCTGCATTTACAAATACATTAAGGCACACCAATTTTCCCAAATTCAGCTTCCATGGATTGCATACTAGTTCAAAATTATTTCTTAGATGATAATGAAAATTGAACAATTCATATCCCCTTATTTGAGTCCAAACATCTCCTATGAATTTACATTTATCATCTAGTTTATCTATTTCTACCCTAAGCTGAGCAGATTGTCTAGCTTTAGGCCCAAAGCCAGGTAATTGGTCAATGAGGCCTTGATTCAATCTTCATTTTGTGCCCTCACGTTCCATTTCAGTTTTTTGTTTCTTTCCCTTAGTTTGACTAATTTCACCATGTTTTCTACTTTTTAATTTTTCTAAGCTAGGGGACTCCATTCTTCAAAGTTATAGAAGTTAAAATTTGAGGAGCTAAGGTGCAATCACTTACTATATTCTGCTCGAGATCTTCAGACTGGAAAGATGCCCTAGTTCTTCATTTTCCTTGTTGATTCTTTTGCTATCAATTCAACACTAATGCTTTCAATTAAATTCTCCCTGTTATGTTTCATCATGCCATGAATGTGTCAGCTAAAGCACAAGTGAAGACTTATTTGAAACTCACACTGTCGCATCAAATGTCTTATTGGTGAGACATTTTCAAATCTAGAGCAATATCCTTTTGCAACGTTCATTAAACGCTTCGTCAAAACATCCTGAAGTCTCCTTGACACCCTGAAGTCTTACCAACTATCACAAATTGAATATCGCTATAATGTCCCACAGTCTCACCGATAGCTATCTTCTCGGTCTCATGTATATCACTGTGACATTTTAAGTTGGGGAGATGTTCCTTAGATTATATTGTGTCTCATCGAGATATATGTTTTCTGGTCACTGAGACATATTTTCTTTCTCACCGATGGCATAACACTTTAGCGTGACTCTCATATTTCTTGCCGATAAAATTAGTCTCACCGATAAGGTAAATTCTATCGGTAAGAGTTTGAAACTTGAAAAGACTCCTACCGATGCTAATTGTCTTGCCGAACTTGTTATTCCAATAAATCTTAATCACATGCTATGTTCGGTGTAACTCTCCCCGAAGCACCTCAACGGTGTGACTTATGGGTCTGTAGGACTACATGACTTCATCCCGATAGTTATTTAATAGAATCCCTTTATACTTCATCAGCAAGACTTGATGCATTCAATAAGACTTCACTCTGATGAATTTTAGTCTGGCCGATATTTTTCCTTGTGCGTCGGTCGGTAAGACATATATGAGTTCACTATGACTTATTCTGATGATAAATTTCTTGCCGAGATGATCCTTCTGTCGCCAAGACAATAAATTGTATCCTGCCGATATGTGTTTATAGATGGAATATTTCGGTATGACATTCCTGCACTCTTGCCGATATGAATTATACTGTAAAATATTAAGGACTAGATGGATTCTACTGGATCACATGGAAAAATATGGGAAAAATGTTATGAAGAGAGAATTTTGTGCTTATGGTGAGGACTATTTTGGAGGCTCATGAATATAATCAAATATAAAGTTTTCAAAATTTTATAGTTCTAACATGCTGGATTCACTATTAACCAACACAAATTCCATTGTCACGCTTAGCTTCTTTAATCCTTTTCTCTTCGTGAAACCTCTTCTCCTTCTTTACAAACTATGAGAAATGATTTGAAACTCCACCTTTTATAATTGCTCATGATGATTTCAATACCAAAGATGTACATTGATGATGCCAACAATTGTACTTCACTTTTCAATCAGTTGGATTAAGCTTCAACATACATCATCAACCAAATCAAACCTAGTCATGTTGATAACACATCAATATTACTTCAGAGAGGGGGAACCATCAGGATATGTATTGCAAAACTCCCCCTGAGCCAAGGTAGTTTCACTCAAATTCCAGTAGGGCTTGTATCGAGATTCGGTGCCACAAAAGAGTTCTCCACACTTTTTTCCTTTTTCTTCCAAATCATGACTGTCTTCTTCTTAGATTCATCTAATTTTGCAACTTTCTTTTTATTTTTAGGCTTTTCCAGAGCAACATATCTGCATGTGTTAGCATAATGTCCAAGTTGACTACACTTGTAACATCTTTGTCTTGAATTAACTGAGTAAACCCTAGATCTACATTGATTAGCTTTGTGACCATAACCATGGCATATAGCAATAACCATGAAAGAGATTATTCATTCCATTCCTTCTAGCCAGATTAGATAATTCACTTCTGCAGTGACTTGCTTTATGACCAAACTTGTGACAATTAAAGCATTGAGTACTCGGTTCCTTCTTGCTTCTACAATCTATAGCCTTATATAAAAAAAAAAACAATATCCATTAAATGATAATTACCTTTGAGCATTTGGTTGCCTGACCAAAGGTTTTCTTGTAGGTGTTCTAGAGTTTCGGACCTTGCTTGTTACAACTGATCTCACTTCAGCTTCAACTGCTTTGTCTTCACCCTTAGTGTTCTGATTTGAGCTTTCACCTGAGAAGCCAAGTCCTCCCTTATCCTTGTGACATTTCTATAGGGACAAGATTTGATCTAGAATTATACTACTTTCACATACTCTTTCTTCTAATTTCAACCTTCTTAACTCTTGCTCTAACTTCTCATTTTCTTCTAATTTATGTTTGAGATTTTCTTCAATATTCTTGCATTCATCCATTTTCTATTTGATGGTATCTTTGAGATTTTCTTTAGTCTTCTTGTATTCATCCAACCATAGCTTTAAATCCACAATACATTCCTTTGAATCCTTTAATTCCTGGCTGACTTCTCTGTGTCTTGCTTTGAATTTCTAAATTTGCTCCCTTAGCTTTGAGATACAAGAATTTTCCTCCTTGAGGTTTTCTTTCAATTCATCATTTTCAGATTTTGTGCTTTCCATATCATCTAACATTATCTTCAGTTCTCTCTCAAAGTAATAATCTCCTGCCATCTATTCAAATTGCCAAGATCTCTCTCAAGCGGTTAAGCTCAATCTACAAGGGACCAAGCTATGATACCAATTGTTGAATAGTCTAAATAACTGAGAGGGGGGGTGAATCAGTTATCATAAAACATTTTTCTTGATTTTAATTAATCCAGAACGAGCTTATATCAATCAGATAATAATCAAACGAATATGAACATGAAAGCACAAAACAACACCATGCACAATGAACACTAGAATTTACGTGGAAACCCAAGAAGGGAAAAACCATGGACAATGCTCATTCTCAATTATAGAACACCAGTTAAGGTGATTTTTACAAGGGATCACTACCAAATTACTCATTGTCGGTGGGCTCATTGCTCAATTAATAAAGAAACATATAATTATAAAATAGTCTCACTGACAAAAATGAACTGATGAAGTTGCATCTACATATGCATGAAGTCAGTTTTGGTTAAGAGCACAATATTTGTTTGCAGTAGATCTGGTTAAGAATATTCTACCCACCTTCCTTGCACAACCTATGCAATACATATTACTTCTTCCTGACACTTTCCTTCAGCTTCCTTCTCTATATAATCCTTTACACCCTTTTATTTGTTCACACACAACATACTTCTTCCACTCTGCTTATTCAGAACCAAAGATATGTTCTATATATATATATATGTATACCTGTAGAACAAAATAAGTCGACCAAACACAATTCCATTCCATGCTTCCAAAAACTCCTAAGTCAGCTTGAAGAACAACCTTCAGATATTCAATAAGGATTGGCACACTAGCATTGGACCCAAAGGATAGGTTGCACATAAATATCTCCTTACCACATTACCATGGGACTACCACATTACCATGGGACCCATAAATGGGTCATAGCAGAATTACCAAAAGATAACAAACTTTGAATCACATGAAATATATTTTGGAGCTGATGGGAATGCCACAACCAAGACCAAGTCTTGATTCTCATCAATTTCAGTACCAACCAGAGAAACACAATTAGACATATCAAAAATTGTAACATACTACATGAATGTCTGAATAGCAAGGATACTCAAAACAAGCTTTGAGCACAACATCTAATATCAAAAGATTAGTCTTCATTATTCTGCATTGACTGTCTTCAACAAATGTCCCAAAAAGAAGTACTGCCATATCTGGTTCAAGGATAACATCCTCACTACGCAACACCATAGCACTTGATAGGATATCATCCATAGTACAACCTTCCAGATCCTAGGTTTTGACATCAATGAAAAAAATGCTAAATCATCTCAACAACTTCCCAACAAGATCTTGGCAGGAGTAATGCAAAGTTGCTCGATAAGATCATAATCACTACGTGCTTTAGTTGTAGATGTATTGCCGTAAAATTGCAACCCTTGCAATTTCACCTACACTTTTGTATCCACTTTAATGTCCATTCCCTTAGTATTTATGTAGTCTCATTTTATCCCCTACATTAGCCTTTTCCCCTCTTAGGATGCTCGGGACCCCTTTTCAGCAGCTACTTTTGTGCATTAGCTTTGCGTCAAACCTTGTGTTTTCCTCATTCCCACCATTTTGTAGCATGATTTATCTAGACACTAGCACACCACATGGATGCCTGCATGTCGTGCTAGCATCCCATGACATTTCAACATTCAAACAATTTTTTATGAGTTCCTTGCCACTTGTTAGCTACTTTTGTCGATGGTAATGGCTCGGAACGCCTTGTAATGGCTCGAGAACCTTCTTTTCCCTCCTCTTTTCTCTTTTAAATCGATCCTTTCAATTCTATTGAGCTCTCATGGTATTTTCTATCTTTCTCTCTCATTCTCTCCCCTCTTTCTCTTATTTTCTTTCTTTCACAACTCTTTATAGCTTGCTACAATAACACTCTCACATTCTTACGACACTCTTGAAAACTCTCTTGGCTCTCACTATTGTCTCTCTCTCTCTCTCTTTGGCTTCCTCAAGCCTTGTAGCTGATATCTATCTTACTTGTCTTGTGTTTTTGAGAATCTTGAAATTTCTCACATCCCTTGTCTATGCATTTTATCATTGTGTCCTTTATCTTGTATATTTGATTTCTTGTCTATTATTCTATCTATCTATCTATCTAGTTGTTCATGGAGGTGGAAACACCAAAACAACCCTGGTTTGACTAAGGCAAGCCCCTAAACAAACCCAACATTTTTCCTTGGTCTCATGTGTGTAGGCATTGAAGATATTAATTTGTTGGAGGCTTCATTGCTTGGTTGGTTGTGAGTGCTTTCCTTCCCTTCCTTTATTTGATTATCTATATTCAATTTAATCTACACTTTAATTAGTTTACTTTATTTTAGTTATGTTATTCTCCGTTACTTTCCTTCATTCTAAGAGTTCTTAGCAATTAGGGTAGAAGTAGTCATTTAGTTTTTTTTTTTGTGATAGTCTTAGCTTTTAGTCCGTTTGGGATGCCAGCACACCATGTTGTCATTTGTGTGTTGCGTTTCTGTCCTTGGCTGAGAGTTCATCAATATATCTAGAGCACCTCTATGATATGCTCTTTTTGATTACGAAACTCTCACCTTTTTACCTCATCACTTGAGATTTATTCTTTTTCAGCTTATTAGGTAGTCTAAGGTAGTTGAGGACCATTTTCTCTTTGAAGAATCTTGCTTGTCTTGAGACTCAAGGGTATAAAATTTCCTCCTCTATAGTAGATCTAGGTGTTGAAGGAAGATTTGGTTGAGAAGGTGGTAAAGAAGTAGCAACAAAAGTAGGTTGATTCAAGTTTTGTTGATTTCTTCTAGTATTATATGTATGACCTACGACATTCTAAGAAGAGGTCATAGCTTTTAAGAATCTTGTGTATAGGTCCAACGATTCATCAGAGACTAGAACCCCACATATTAAATGAATCCTCTTAGGAGAAGGGCTAGATGGAGTCACACAAATGATGGGTCTCTTAGGCCTTTGGGGAGCCACATAGATTGTCACTACATTTATAGACTCTTCAACTTGTGAAGATGAAGTAGACAGTTGCGATGAAGAAGTTTATTTGGGAGATCTATAGATAGGAGAAGATTCCTCTATCAAATCATCTAGCATATCAAAATCTTCCTAAGAAAAATAATTATCAAAAACATTAAAACATTGTAGAAAAAGATCCGACATTATTTCCTCTTTCACATCGGGTTCACCAAAATGTGAAGGAGGGGATTCACTACTCCCAAGTCCCAAGATTAATATGGTCTAAAGGGAGTGAAATTCCCTCATTTACCACAATGAAACTGACTCAAATGAAATAGGTTCAAGATGAAAGAGGTCACAAAAATGTATTAAAATAGATTTTTTGATATGATCACAGAAAAAGGCCTTCGAGAACTGAAAGAGTAGATTATAGATATTTTTGAGACAAGAGGATAAGCTCCCATCCAAATGACTTCTGCATGGAAGTAGGATGACAACATGAAATTCTATCATCTCAAGGATGCATTGGCATCTCGTACGTATAGGGTTAACCCTTGTACAAAACTTAAAGAATCTACTACCTATTCAAAAAATTTGAGGTCTGGTTAATTTACTAATTTAATAGAAAGCAATAATAAAAGTAAATGACAAGGAAGGTGAGATATTAACTCATGGAAGGTCCCACACTCTGAAGCCTCCAGTGAAGCTTCACATGATCAACCTGTACATAAGGAAAACGAGGAAAAGTGTTGGGGCTATTTCGGGGCTTGCCTCAATCAAACACGCATTTTGGTGTTTCCACCTCCATGGAAAACAAAATAGATAGATAATAAAAAATACACAAAATAAAGTAGACACAATGAGTGACAAAAGAAAACCCCACAATGGAGGAGAACCCATATCACAAAATAGACAATTGAGTGATAAAAGAAAACATCGCTATTGAGGAGAACCTGTATCAGGAGATAAATAGACAATAAATATGCTAGAAAATAGACAATAAAGTAAGAGAGCATTACCAATAGTCTATGGCCTCCTCTTGGCTTGGTAGGTGTGATGTTGAGTTCTTGAAAGAGAGCCTTGGCTATTGATGAGACACAAATTTGGCAGAGCTTTTCCGTAGAACTGATATAAAGAAGAGAAAGGAATGAGAGAGCAAGTTGGAGTGAGAAAGAGTGAGAATGAATGCAAATGAGAGTGAAAAAGATGGTTTTGTGAATTTTCATGGGCAAGAAGAGCTGTTATGCTTGAGATTCTACCACAACAACATTTATCATAGGAAAAGGTTCCCAAGATTCCTTATTTGAACTCATAAAGTGTGGGGATGCTAGCATGTTGTGTAGACCTTTGCATGTCACACAAGCATCCAACTCAAAAATTTGCAAGAAATAAGGTGGAAGACTACTGACACTTCATTGTTGCCCCTTATGGAGTTGAAATCATGAAATTTTGACTCATAAGGTTCTTATCATAAATGCAACTAGGCGTCATAAATGCAAGGGTCCAAATGCATGAATGTGAAATTACCATGGGGTGCAATTTTATGACATTACAAGGTGCACCTTCATGTTCTTAGAATCCTTTGTCATCCTCAAGTGTTGTAGCAACAACGTATTTTGACTAACTCTGAGGAAAGTAGCATATGTCACACCAAAATGTATCTTGTTGAAGATTCACAATGTCCTTCCTTAAGAGATCAAGGGTGTATCTCTCTTGGTATTCTTTGTATTTATTGGGACTACTTTCTTATCATTTGATTTGTGTCTTTTAGACCAATAATAGTTGTAAGTCCTATTATGTAATCTTTGTCCTACATTTTTTGTAACCTTATATACGATCATTCATGGCTCCCATAAACTTATCTAATTTATCTTCAATAGTGTGGGGCTTACTAGAAGTTGCTGCACTTGGTCTCTAAAGTTTTAAATAAACCTTTTTGCTATCTTTACTAGATGATCTTAGGTTTCTTTCTATATTGATAACCATGGTATAAGCTTCCCTCAACCTACAAGGGTTCTTTTCTCATATAAATTAGCCCAAATTGGAATCAAATGGTTCACAATATAGAACAAGGCATAAAGGTTAATTTGGCCTCACATGGGGAGGCACTTTCTTCATTGTCATAATAAACTTGTTGAAATCAACACCAATCTTATTGATCCCTTTCTTTATATTAGCTAGCTTGTGGATTACAAATTTTGGATCCACTCTTTTTCCATACTATAGTCTAAAAACTCCCATAAACTCCCTCCATGAGTCTATGCCACTATCATAAAGGATTTTGTACCATTCTCTTACACTCTCCTCTAGTGACTACACAAAGAGCTTCACCATTACATCTTTATCTTATAATTCATTTATATCTACCACATAAATTAAATACATCAAATGATCCTAACTAACTTGATAGCATTATTATTTTGAAATTTAGGTACTTTTCCTCTAATCTCTTTTGCAACAATATTATGATAACTTGTAATTCTATGAAATTATATTTATTTGTATCTTTCTAATCCCAATGGTTGTCTCATTGGAGGAAATATCTACTCCTATATTTTGGGTTTGACCCCCACATTTTGTCCCATATTTTTCTATTGGGGTTTTTTCTAATGTTGTTGCACACTAGGCACTTGCTCAATTGGAACATTCTATGAATTATTAATTCACAATATGTTGTTGAGCAAATTTTTTATTTTGGTTTATTTATTGGGTCTATTGAGAAATTTGAGCTGGTTGTAATGAAATTTATGCTTCTACCTCATGCTACCTTTGTCTAAGATGGTCAAGTAGATCAATATGTTGAACTAATTCCCTTTCCCTACATTCATTATTTGATTGAGTATTTGGATCAACATCATGGAATAGATTTTCCCTCTCTTGCTCAAGTTTTTGAGTTGAGGTAGGAGAATTGTTATGTGGATTTCCCCTTCATTTTTTAAGACATGGAGGTAGAGAAAAATTCATGTCTATATTTTTTGTGTATATTTTTAGATGCTTCTCTATTTATTACATCAATACTTGTCTCATTTATAAACCTACCATAATCATGTCGAAGGTTTTTCCTACTAGTTTTGATCCTATTATCAACTACAACATTTGAGGTATATTGATCATAATCTTTTATGTATCTCTTCTACCTAAAGTACCTAATTTTTTAGTACATTGAGAATTATTTAAAGATGACATATTTGTATTCTTATCTTTCCATTATTCCTCTCATGTTCTAACATTAAGTCAAATTATACCCAAAATTTCTTGACATTTGGATTGTTATTCTATTTGTATATTTCCCTCTTTGTCTTCCTAAATATTTTTTGAGTCTATCTTTATAGAGTCACCACTCCTCAAATCATAAAAAATAACCTATATATCAACAAGGTTTTGATTTTGTATAAGCCAAGGACTAATTTCCTAGATGCACCATAATTATTAATTAACTTGGATCTTCAATCTAAATCTATTTTTATATCTCCCTATTAATATAACTAATTTTTCCATGTTCTGAGTCATGAATCCCAAAATACCTAAGGATAGATAGTCTCCCAAGTGCTAGGGGTGTCAAACCTGGGAAGGGTATCACAACATTTATGTTTAGGTTGAGAAACTTAGGACCAATTGATGAGGTGATTAATACCTCATCCACTTTTGGTTTTACAAGACCAAGGGGGTTTCTCTATGGTTCTAAATTAAATGATACTACAAGGATTGAAAAATACCTATTACAAACCATATCCATTACATAATATATCCCTGCACCAATGTTATAATATAATTATGTGTTGGTTTGAAAATGCAATGATACACACTTTTATATAGTAAAAGAACTTATTAGGCATAAGTTTTTATGAAAATGAAATTAACATCCCTTATTACTATTATGTATTCACACCTAAAAGTGGGAAATACTTATATGCCATAACTGAAAGAAAGTGATTGTGATTGATTTGTTTTAAATGTGTTGGGTTGATGATAATTGGAGTACATAGCATACAAGTTCCAATTTTAGCAAGGATACAAAGTCATGAATTCATTCAAAAAATGCAATTGAATGAAATCTCAATGTGAAACCTTAATGAAGATTTCATTGAAGATAATATCCCATATAATGCATAAGAAAATTGGGTTCCACACATGCATTTAATTAAATAACCAAATTTCATACTATTAGAAGGCTCTACTTAGTAATCCATAGACAAACCTGAACATTCATTTTATTATTTGTGAAAAGACACCATGCAAAATATTTGTAGGGTTTTTACGGTTATATGATTGGCCAACTGATCACATATACATCTAGAAATGAACACAACAACAATGGAGATAATGAAATAAGATTGATTCCATACTTTAAATTCATTCTTCAAAGATTAAAATGGGTTAATTATACTTTTGGGATGAACCCAAGTTATCAAAATACAAAATATGTCTATTTCCTTCTTTGGAATTAAAACCCTAGTTGTCTCATATCTTATTTTGTTCTATTCTTCTCCAAAATAATTATCCCATCCCTATAAAGATAAAAAAGATTCTATTATATCCATAGTAAGTTTTTTTGGAAGAGGAAGCATGCACATCTACAAAGGGGAGCCCTAAAACTCATGATTTCAATAGTTGCAAGAGGGAACCCATACCATCATGCAATGTTTTTAATGATTTATATACTTAAAATTAGACCCAATCACACCCAAATTTACCCATGGAGTATGGAGAACCATCTCTCATATGCAAGCATCACTTCTAGTCATTAATGGTTTTCATAGAATGCATGAGAGTTGGTGGGTGAGTGAATACATATGGTTGGAGAAGGATCGACGTTAATTGTGAGAAGGTGGAATAAGTGAAGGGGAGATGTGTCAATATGTTTTGGTGCTCTATTTCTTAAATAAATGCTATAAAATTATCCCTCAATGTCAATAGACCTTTGGATGAACCATATGTTATTATTCTAGCACATTTGATAAGTACCTAGATCTCCTCTTGAATGCGTCGAGACAACAATAAAATTTGGTCTTGCTATCAAATGTTATACTTGTAGGGGATTGCATCCTTATCCAAAATTCTAAAGAACATGCTATATTTGTCTTTGTGTACTATGAATTTCTTCACTTTTTGTACTTGGGATGAGAGAAAAAATTACTCTAAAAACCTAATGAGAGCTAAGATAATAAGGTGTCGAGATCATGAAATTGGGGAAAAGAATGAATTGGTATTGAGGAATGAGAATGGATTTTTTTTTACTTCGAGAGAATTTATAGAGGAATCAATAGATTCTCAAGCTTTTTGGGATGGAGGGAAAGATATACTTGAATAGGGGTGGCCAAATGTTTGAATTTGAAAGATAGAGAATTTTGGGGTGAAATGGATCAAAGTTCAAGGAGCGAGGTTGTAGTAGAATCCATACCTAAAGAGATGGATGGATGAGGAAACTTGAAAGTGGTGGGTCCTAAATGCTATTAACATGATCTCATCGAGATTTCTTAGATCAACATGATATCATCAACAACTAATGTCATCATAAATTCATTAGGATAAATATTATTAGATGAAGGCATCAAGGAATGGTAAACTCTAAAACTCTAATGATGAACTTAGTAGGAAAAGGAAAGATGTCATAATTTTAGGGTGGAATATTTGGGATGACAAGTCTAATAGGGGATGATGGGATAGATAATTTAACACCTTAAAAGATAAAGAGATTTTTTTTGGAATTTGGGAAGGAAGGGATGGTGGGAAGGGAAGAGAAAACCTAAAAATTTGAAAGATCAATCAATTGAGCACTTAGGAAAATTTGAAAATGAAAAATGAAGGTTGAGGAAGTGAGGAGACAAGGAAACATGTCCTATAGCAGCAAAAACCTCAAGACCTTGAAATACTAATAAAATTACTTAGGTAGATTTTGAAAAGGTTCTAGGTAGGGGTTTAGGATTGATAGGAAAGGCATGCAACCATGGACATCCTTAAAACCTTGAAACTTTGAGAACACATGAATAGCAAGGGAAATAATGGACAAAGCCTAAAGTAAAGAATTTTATGAGAATTTGTACCGTCTAGTTCACTTAGGTGACCCATTTAGAGATTCTCAAATTGGTTAATAGAGGGTGAGATAATGTCAAATACACAACCCTAGGAGTAGAATAAAGAAAAAATAGGGCACAATAAATTGGGGTGACAACATGGTCAATTGTTACATATTCAATAGATTTAATATCTTCTTCCAACGAGTCATACTCAGATGTATTCAACTAATCAAGCTCATCCTCATAATATTTTATAGTACCTTCCTCATCATGGAATTATTCATCTTTTCTTGTGGACACCAAAAGTAAATAATTGAAGGGATTATGAAAAAAATTATATATTTTGCACCATAATGACGCTTCTTCGAAATAAACATCATCTCTTTGAAAGGGTTAAGAATTTTATTTCTTTGATGTTTTATTTTCCCTTTCCTAGGAACCACTTGCCTATCATTCTTCCATGGCCTTTTAGACTAGTTAATATTGTAAGGTGTTGGCCTTCATTGAAATGAGTTACGAAATTATGTGGAGTTAGTCCCCTATCATTACTTGCACTACCTTATAGGATATATCCTTAACCAAACCTATCAATCTATCCAAATTTTCTTGATAAATGAGAGGTTTTCTAGCATTTTCTTTGCTTGGTTGTGAAATATTCAAATCTACCCTTTTAATGTGCTTTTTGAATTCTCATATTACTCTAAATATTTATGATTTTAGCATATGCCTCTCTCAAAGTTTGTGAATTTTTATCCCTAAGGAAGTATCCAATATTTTCATCAAATGTACCATAATATAGGACAAGGAACATGTAGTCATTAGGCTTGAAATTTGGTGGTACCTTCCTTGTTGTCATGACAAACTTGTTGAATTTAACCACCAAATATTTTATTTCTTTCTTTCTTAATGGTTTGAGTTCATTAATAGAAAATTTGGGATATATATTCTCCATATTGAAGTCTTTAAATTCTCATGAACTCATCCCATGTTAGGATAATATTATCTGTAAGGATTCTTTACCATTATTTTTCACTTTCTTCTAAGGAATACATAAAAAAATTCATCAACACATCCTCATGTTCAATCTCACCCATCTATGATATTAATGAAGTATCTTAAATTATCTTCTCCTATGATTGAATTATTACCTTGGAATCTTGATATGTTTCTTCTTAATTCATTTAGAAGAATATTTTGATAACTAGGAATACCATCAAAATATAATTGCTTATGTCTTTCAATTCCTAGAGATTTTCTAACTAGAGGTATCGTGTTTAATTGATTATTTCCCTATTATATTGCTGATTTTGAACATGTGGGACATAATTTTGTTTTATTTGTAGGACTTCTTGATCATGTTGGTTCTTATCCAACCATTAGAAATTTAGAGCAAGTTGTGCATGTTGTATCTAAATTTGTGCTTGAATTTCTTGTTTCTTACACTTTATCTATTCAATGAAATCTATACCTTGATCTATAACCTTATTTATTAGATCAAAATCTAAATGCACTAGTTCATCAACATCATGAATAATGCATCATGTTCAAACTCATCCCCTTGTGACCTATTGGGATAATTAGCACGTGGTGAACAATTTTTTCTTCCACAACCTCCTTTTTAATATCATGATAATGCATGTGTGCATCACAACAGTCACTTTTTTTGCAAGTATGAGTAGTTGGTGTTTTCATTGATGTCAACAATCTTGTTGGAGACTATTGCAAGCTTCTTTTTGTTTTGCCATTAATGATTGGTGATGGTTGAGAAGTTATTTTTATGCTTTGATTAGTTTCATTATGTTGTCATTAGTAAGGACTACTAGTGTCAACCTCTAGTGTTGCTTTGATAAGCTTCTATTGGTGGATTTTGTTGGTTTAGTTATGATGAGGAAGTGTTGAAGATGATGAATACATGTCTTTGGTGCTTGGTTTCCAAGTGCTTTTGAGAAAATTTGAATAAAAGAGGAAATAATGTGTTACAGAGGTGTTTTGGTGTATAATGTATTGTCTTGTTTTTGCTCCACATTTTTGCATGGTTGAAGATCTTCTTGTGTAGTTCAGATGTGTTGTCTAGAGGTTTTTAGAGGTTCTATATCCATAATTTCTTGGTTTGGAGCATTGTGCAGAGAAATTTGTGTTCACAAGTGTGTGAACTAGATGTTGCAGTGGTGCCTGGGAGAAATGGTTTTGCTTTGTATTTCTTCACAGTTTGGTTTTTGGTCTTATGGTTCTAAAAGTATTTTGATAAGGTTTATATCTACCTTCAATTGAAGTTGTCTGTGGTTTGGTGCTTCACAAGGTGATTTATTGAGTTACAATATATGGAAGGTTGTGTGAGTGTACTGGGTGTGTACATTCTTTAGGTGAAAGTTGTTGCGAAGGAATTTGTTCAATTTTAGGGTGTTTATGGAATATTCCAGATTGTATTTAAGTGTTTTGTGTGATTCGCAAGTTGTCTTTGGATTTGAGAAACTATGTACTTATATGTTAATGGTGTTTAAATTGGTTCGGTCAAACTTGGGTGTTTACACTAATTATGGATTTTCTTTGGTGATTGTGGAAGCATGGCATGATTTATATGTATGTTTTGGGTCTGAGTTAAGATATGGAGTGTTCCACTTTCATTCCTTTCCACTGCAAGAATGCTTAGTATTGACCTAATTTGAATTTTCATAGTTGAGGTGCATAAATAACCTTGGAGAATGTTTTCAAGGTTGAAGAAGGTATAAATAAGTGATGAGTTGATGGAGAATTGAGTCATGAAGTGTACGATGTGAATTCTAGAGTTGTGAAGTGTAGTGTAAGCTTAATGAGTTAGACCACTAGACGCAGTGAGGAGAAGGTTCCTACAATCTTCAAAGAGATTGTGAATGTGTTGGTGATGTTATGGTGGATCTATTCTGTTTCATTGAGATGAATTTATCATTGTAAGACTCTTTCTTCTTTTTTTTTGTTATTTGGAAGTGAGCCTTTGGCAGTGAGCCCTTCTTTCTTTTGGGCAACGATCCCTTCGGCAGTGAGCCTAGTGTATTCAATGTTGCAATTACTTTATGTTGTGAGATAATCATCATTGTGGTTTTTCCCTTCTTGGGTTTTCCACATAAATCTAGTGTTCTATTGTGCATGGTGTTGTTGTGTTTCATATTTTTGTTATTTTATTTCATTCTAAATCATTCTAACAGATTAAGGGTTGATTTAGTTGATGTGGATTTGAATGTTTATGAGGGTTTGGATTTTTAATGTACAACCGATTCACCCCCCTCTCAGTTATCTTGTGTACATTCAACAATTGGAATTAGAGCAAACTTCCTTAGAAGAAATATTAACAACTTGAGGTAGATCTAGGATGGCACACAAGAGGGATGCTCCTTGTTTTGATGGATCAAACTATGGTTTTTGGAAGACAAGGATGGAAGGTTTCCTATCATTTCTTGGATTTGGAGTTTGGAAGTTTGTTGAGACTAGATATACTATGCCTACTCATGGTTCAAAGATTGATGATGAGATCAAGGCCTATGAGAACAATGGTAAAGCAAGATATGGTCTTTTAAGTGGTATTTCTAACACTAAACTTATGAAAGTTATGAGTTTGAAATATGCTAGAGAGATCTGGACAAAGTTGGAAAGTATTTACAAAGGAGATGATAAGGTCAAGCAAGCTAAGATGTAAAATCTAAAGATCACATTTGAGAATTTGTGGATGTCTAAAGATGAAAACATTATAAGCTATATACAAAAGGTGGATAAATTTTTCAACTCTATTAGAGGCCTTGGTGGAAATATTGAAGAAGTGGTAAAGAAGGTATTGAGAACTCTTCCTAAATCTTATAGTCATAAATTTTATGCTATTAAGGAAGTTAACAATTTAAGAAAATACTCTAGAGATCAATTGTATAGTACTTTATCTACTTTTGAAATGAGAGAATTTGGTACAAGTAATGCAAAAGTTGCTACTTCTTTTAAGGCTAGCAAATCAGAAAAGATCAAGGAACCAAATTAGGAGGATCTTGATGATTTTGAAGCAAACTTTGTGAGGAAAATGGAAAAGGGTACTAGTAAATATAGGGGTAAGCTTCCTTTCAAATGTTTTAGTTATGGTAAGATATGTCATTATGCTTCAAGGTGTCCAAAAAGAGCTTTTAATGACAAAAATAAAGAAAAAAAGGTAAAACAAATAAGAAAAGTTATTATGCTAGAGAATATGCCAATATATTTAATGATGAATCTGACTATGGGAATGATGAAGATAGTGAATTCTTGTTCATGGATATTAAATATGAAACTAATTCTCTAACTTTGAGAGATGTGTGAAGGAAAGTGCTCCAGAAATAGGTCACAATGCTATGGTGACTACTCTTCATGCTAGAAAGGAGAAGAAATATTGGATTATTGATAGTGGATGCTCTAATCATATGACTGACGACAAAAGTAAGTTTTTTAAACTTGAGAAATATGAAGGAGGTCTAGTTAAGTTTGGTGATGATACATTTCCTAAGATATGTGGAAAAGGTTCTATTAGTTTTGATGGAAAGCATAATACAAACGATGTTCTTTATGTGAAGGGTTTAAGAAATAACCTCTTGAGTGTTGGAAAAATGTGTAGCAAAGGATTAAATATTATGTTTTAGGATGATGGATGTGATATCAGAAAAAGCTCTGGAATTGTGGTTGCTACTAGAAGGACAAATGGAAATTTTTATCAACTCAAAGGTGTTGATGGCCACTACTTTATGACTCAGATTAATAAAAGTTGGCTATGGTATAGAAGGATGTGTCATATTAATTTTGATTTCCTAGTGAGGATCAACTCAATTCAAGCTATGAGAGATCTGCCAAGGACAAAGCCCATTAACATTATTTGCAAGGAATGTCAAATTAGAAAGCAAGCAAGAAGTTTCAAGTCAAAGAATAATCTACTACTGGACTGTTGGAATTAGTACACACAAACCTTTGTGATCCTACCAGAGTAAGAAGTCTTCAAGGTGATAGGTATTTCATGCTATTGATTGATGATAATTCTAGAATGACATGGGTTACTTTTCTTAAAGAAAAAACAAAATCTCTAGATAATTTCAAAGCATTCAAAGTTGAGGTTGAGAATGAAATAGATATGAAAATAAAATGTTTGAGATCTGATAGAGGTGAAGAACTCACCTCCAATGAGTTTAATATTTTTTGTGAGTCATGGGATAAAGAGGCATTTATCTGCCCCTAGGACTCCTAAGCAGAATGGAGTGGTTGAAAGAAAGAATAGGACTGTACAAGAAGCTGCAAGAACAATGATGAAAGAAGCAAACCTACCGGAAGTCTACAGGAGAGAAGTGATTCACACTGCTATCTACATTCCTAATAGAGTTCAAGCAAGATTAAATAGTGCAAAGACTCCCTATGAGATGTGGTATGGAGGGATTCCTACAGTCAAATATTTCACAATTTTTGGAAGCAAATGCTATATCAAAAGAGATGAAGAAAACTTAGGAAAGTTTTATACAAGATCTGATGAAGGTACCTTCCTTGGATAATCTACAAGAAGGAAAGCTTACCAATACTACAATAAGAGATTGAAGAAGATTATTGAAAGTGTAAATGTAAAAGTGGATGAAGACTTACAAAAGAATTTTGTGGTGATAGATGGATATGAATCAGATGAGTCCTCTTGCAAAGAAAATGACAGAGATGAAGATAAGGAAAACTAAGTTCAGATTGAAGAGGAAGAAGCTCCAAAAAGGATTCCTAAGACCCCAAGTATATGCAAGAGAATAATTCTAAAGATCATATTATTGGTGAAAAAATCAAGGGTGTGTTGACAAGAAGAAAAGTCGCTATGGCTAAAGAATAGGTAAATCCATGTTTACTCTCTAAATTTAAACCTAAAATAGTGATTAAAGCATGCAAGGATGAATATTGGATCAAATCTATGAAAGAAGAACTAATGTAGATTGAGAAGAATCAAACTTGGGAACTTATCCCAAGACCAAAAAATAAGAATGTGATTGGAACTAAGTGGGTGTCCAAGAACAAACTAAATGAGAATGGAGAAGTGATAAGAAACAAGGCAAGGTTTATGTGTAAGGGCTACTCACAAGTAGAAGGAATATATTTTGAGGATAATTTTGCTTTGGTGGCAAGAATGGAAGCTATTAGGATGTTTCTGAATTTTGCAACACACAAATATTTCAAAGTATATCATATGGATGTGAAGTATTCTTTCTTGAATGGTGGATTGGAAGAAGTATACATTGAACAACCAGAAGGATTTTAGTTATTAGAAAAACTGGATATGTTCTGCAAATTGAAGAAGGAACTATATGGATTTAAGAAAGATCCTAGAGATTGGTATGCAAGATTGGACAGGTACTTGATACAACAAGGATTCAATAAAGGTACCACATATAGTAATATTTATTTCAAAGTCGAAAAAGATCAAACCTTGATTGTGGTTGTGTATGTTGATGATATAATTTTTGGAGGAAATGAAGCTATGTGCAAGAAATTTGTAGAAGAGATGCATAAAGAGTTTGAGATGTCTATGTTTGGGGAGATGAATTTATTCCTTGGGCTATAAATTAATCAGATAGAAAAAGGTATATTCATTTCACAATCAAAGTATGTCAAGGAAATGTTGAAGTTTGGAATGGAATATTCTAAACTGGTATGTACTCCTATGGTTATTGGTTGCAAGCTAAGTAAGAATGATGAATCTCCTGAGGCTGATTAGAGCAAGTATAGATCAATGATTGGAGGACTACTATATCTAATTGCTACTAAACCAGATATCATCATGCAGTTTATCTTGTGGCTTGATTTCAAGAAGATCCTAAAGAGTCACATGTTGCAGTAGTGAAGAGGATATTCTAGATACAAATGAAAATTGGGTAGTAGGATATGTTGATGATAGGAAAAGTATAAGTGGCAATGCATTCTTTCTTGGATGCAAATTGGTGTCTTGGTTGAGCAAGAAGCAAGATTCAATATTTTTATCTACTGCAGAGGAAAAGTATATTGCAACAACATCTTGTTGCACATAGGTGTTGTGGATGAAGAAAACTTTGAAGGATATTAGAGTTTTATATGATGAACCAATCTCTATCTTTTGTGAAAATACAAGTGCCATTAACATTTCAAAGAATCTAGGGATACACTCAAGGAAAAAATATATCTCAATCTGGTGAGTATCCCCTGGAGAAGTTAGGGGTCATTAATCTTCCTTCTTTAAACTAGATGCATAATGATATGCATTAGTCCAATGTATTTCAAGATTCATTCTTTGTTCTGGATTGATGTTGGAGGCTACCTCTCAAGGGGAGTAGGTAGTGGTTCTATTGGTTGTTGCAATTAGGGGTAGTTAGTGTTGGTATAAGTTGGTGTTGTCCTTTGTTAGATGTTTCAAAGGACATGTGTAGTGGTGGCTAGTTGGTACATTTTGTTGTGTGCTCCTAAGGGGGAGTATATAGAACAGTAAAGAGGGTAAGTGTGTATGTTTGATGTCAAAGGGGGAAAGAGATGCAAAATGTGTTGCCCTTTGCCATTGATGTCAAAGAGGGAGAGAAATCAATGTGAAAAATGTTTAATTGTAAAAAGGGAGAGAGTAATGTGAGAAAGAAAGAGATAGTTGGTGTGGAGCAGTATGTTGGTGATCAAAACTGTTATGGTTGTTGTTGATGGTTTTTACAAGGGAATCAACCCTACAGATTTCAAGTTTATGTATTGGATGAAATATGAAAAATGCATATGAAAGATCATATTAAAAATAAAATATCTTCTATTCTTGGTATTAAGGGTCTACAATCAGATTCAGGGGCTTTAAAGTTGGTCTAACACAAGATCACCTAAGCGCATTAGAAAAAGTGTGGATGTTCGAGATTTTAAGAGGCTCAACATATCCTTAAAGAGATATAACATGCAATATTTAATGAGTAGGTATTTTTAAGATATATAGATGTTGAGATAACATATGGAGGTTTGTAGTGGCATGTAGATGGTGCCACACAAAAAATGGTGATAGCAACTGGACTAGTTAGAGGTAGAGAGGTTGATGCACTAAGACTTTTGGGGCATTATTGTATGATATTAAACCATAGGATCTACTATACAAAGTTATATCCATTTATTTACTTACCCTACTCAATAATCCCAAATATCTACTTGGTTTCCTTACCTTGATATTCCTTGGATGATTGCACGTGAAGGGTGAGTTAAGATTTCATATTGGAGAATTAAAAAAAATTAAGAGCATGATCCATTTGTGAGATTTTTGTGCATGATGAGCCCCACATAGTCGAAGGGGAAGGGATGCCAAATATTAGTTGTTTTTTCAAGAATAGCCCTACTAGAATATATTCAATCAATGAATATAACTATGGATTATTAGATCTCAAGTTAGTTTTGTTACAATAGGTAACAATTCAACTCAAATATCAGTCTATGAACTCTTCAGTTAAAGAAATAAATAAAGAGCATTTAACTAGTATGTGAATCGAGCACGTGTTTCTTTGTGTTGTGGGTTATTTTGTTGCTAAATTTGTAGGTTTTTTAATGTTTTGTTATATGGTTAGTTATAATTATTTTTTAGGTTTTTGTTATATGTGTTCTTTATACCTTTGAGAGATGAATTTGTGCATTCATCCTCTTTTCTACATAGTTATAATCTTTCTTTTTATGTTTTAGTTTTCTTGCCTTTTTTTAATTTCTAGTTAAAAACACACCCATTAAAACCCAAATTTCATCATATGACGGAGTTGTACTTCCAAAATTCAGAGGAATATCACTAACCCAATAGTGATTTCTCCAATTGTTGGCTCATTTTTTGTTTCTCTCTAGGTGATTTTGGATTATTTTTTAATGCAAAGTGTAGCGACAAATTTGTTTACCAACATAGAGGAATATTGATAACTTTTTTCCTATGCATTAAATCCTCCTCAAATGAACTAGGATGTCAAAAGAAATGATTGTTAAATTCTCAAAGTATTCCATGTGTCATGTCAAAACCACCGCTTTCCATTAGTCAAACCATTGTAGTGATGTTGAAACTATGAACTATGTATAACCAATAATTTTGACTATGTTGAAATAATGAGCACTCACCCATTTTATATTTTTTGAAAAAAAAGTGTTCTAGATTATATTTGGAATCCTTATGAATTAATAGAGGGGAAATGAGATGTTCACATTAAAAATAAGAAATCCATAAGTAACCACAAATAGGTTGAGATGCAACATAGAAAATCTTGTAACATGGTACCTTTCACCTCACATATCAACTATTAGAAGAATTATATATTTCCAATGACATAGATTTGGTCACCATAATTAAGGCTTATCATGGAATTATTTTGTGTTATTATTGATAGGTGATACAAAATAAAATACACATTAGTTAGCTTGTCTCTTTATACACAAGAAGTGTACTATCTCTCGCCTAAAAATAAAGATATTATGATTTATTTTTAGTATTACTTTAGGATGGGAGGAGAAGGGATCATTTTAGGGTGGGGTAAAACTTATAGCTAAGAGTTAACACATCATGGATGAAACATATCATTTAAATAAAATATATAATCTTGCAAATTTATTGAAGATTTATCTAAAAATATTAACAAGTACAAAGTCCCCAAAGGTAAAGGGATACAAAGAAAAAAAGTTACCTTGAATATTAAGCAATAAGACCATTAAGAGTGAAGCACTTCCAAAAACTAAAAACAAGATGTTTCAATCCTTAATTCTGAACTTGCTTCTATTGTTAGATATATTGAATTTTTTGAGATAGCTAGATTAAGGAAATTATCATTAAAGTGGATAGGTAGGATGGATTAATGAATTATCTCACTACTTGTTCCATAAAGGATGCACCCAACATGCAATCATCATGGTAACCATAGAATTTAATGTTAACATCCTTATTTCCTTGTAAATGAAGTCAATCTATTTTATTGACAATCCTCTTGCTTAAAGAAGTTCAAAAATTTTCCCTCCATATTATTGGAGTGCCTATCAACCCCACAAAATAACTAACATGCCTTGTTGTATACATTACCTACCACCTAAAGGTACAATGAAAATGTATGTGTTGGACCATATTTTTCTCACAATTTTTTAAAAATTAATATTATATCATTGCAAAGTATTGAAAGGTACATTAGGGCTATTGATAATTCAAGTGTAGTCATGGAAACAATTCATTCCATGATGATGCATGTGATTCTCTTGGTGTAAGAGACATCCTCTTGGTTCATTGTAAAAGTCATCTCCCTGAAATTGAATAAGGGATAAACAATTATATTTAAGGTAAACATTAGTAGCATCCCATAACCAAAAATTATTTGGTTTTTCAATTAAGCATGATGAAAATCATGATTACAAAATATCTTTAAATCTATCTTTAAGATAGTATTTACTATTAGAATAATGATGCATAAAGAAAATTTTGATAAGAAACTTATTCATATTATATAAAATAAATACAAACTTTATGTAACTAGATACATTTATCAAAAATGAGATCTCACAAATTATTTTATAGAATTTTTAGAGAGTTGGTGATATGTCTTCTTTAGGTCCAATTAATGTATTCTCGTCAAATATAATTATGACTTGATATAAATTAATATATTTACCAACACTTTATAACCTTATTACTCATTTTTATTTTAGATCAAATTGAGTGAGTTTTAAGTGTTTGTAAACCAAAAAATGAGGTGCATTTCATATTAGTCTTTCCTATATTGCATTCAGGTGTATAAACATAAGAATAAAGAAGCTTTTATTTTCAGTAATGGATTGTTGTATTTATACAGATTTATACAATATTGAAAATATTTACACAAATATTGCTGAAAGAAAGTCGTTATTGATTCAAAATTCAAATCTATCTCACACAAGCCATGAGATATAGCTTGTCAAATGTGCATAGAATACAATATATACAAGAATGGATTGAAGAAATAAAGATGCATATATAGAGAGAAAGGCTAGTCATTGCCTGATGACTGGTTTAAGTCCATCGTCCTGCATGATCCTCAGCTCCAGGTTGCTTTTTTTGTGTCCTCTGCAACTCTCAGTCTTCATATCCTGCATCTGAAAGAATTGCAATGGTTAGAGTAGAGCTCTAAACAATAAAGGTCTCCAACCCTACATACTCATCCACCCACCAATGTATAGACTATCCTTTGCATGCATCAGACAAGCTATAAGTCACTCATGTTCAGAAAAAAGAGAGAAAAGAATGATAAAATCTCCATACATGTGCATATGTTTTTTCTAATTGTTTATTTCATGTGCAAATACAAGAAAATTATTGTTCTTGTTTTATCAAGTTTCAGCACGTGGGAAAAAAAAATGTGGCTCCCACAAGGGTTGAGCTCGGCGTGCTATATTGTTGTGCTTTTATGGCATTAGGAGACATTTAACAGATATGTTCATCTCTTTATTGCTTTATGTAAATAAGCATGCATCATTTATGGTAGTAAGTTGTTGATTGTTGTCATAAGTGATGTATGATCAATCATTATGAAGCATAAAACATGAATCAGATCAAGATTACTCACTCAGATGTCCAGATGACTGAAAATGTAAATTTGAATAACAAGACACATGGAACACTTTTCTTTTGAAGTTCATATATCGGACTGCCAGTGTTAGGAGAACAATGATCTAACATAACCACTTGATAAGGGCAAGAATATAAAAAATTATCTACATGTCTACAATAGAACGATTGTCTTGACATAGGGACAATACCATTGTATGCATGGCAGTCATGTGCATTATCAATGCAATGGAAAAACTTTTTGGTAAATGGCTTCAACAAAATCAGGATCCAGAGCGGCCATAAAGATGAAAATCTCTAGAATATGCATAGAGAATGGATACAAAAACAGAAAGTGGTCATGAAGAAACAAAGACAAAGAATAGAGGTAGAGCAAGTCATCTCAAAAGTCAGAAGGAACAATCTCAGTGCTGAGGACTTAGGGGAATCATAGTAAATCTGTAGAGTTCTATGAATATGGGTGTCCTAAGCAGTTTATGGAGGATTTTATATTCCTAGTTACAAATTGACAGTCATAAAAGAATATGGCAACTGATAAAATCATTATAAGTTACATGGTATTCATAACTGTATAATAGCATTGAATCATTTTGCAAACTGTATTTTATGCACAACAATATTGTCTTTTGGGATAATCAATTGAGAGGTTCTTGTTTCAGCTGAGTTTTCTCTCATAGAATCTCATTCATATTTTAACCTGGCACAATCTTATCATAATAAAATACAATGAGAAAAGCTACAAGAAAAGTCAGAAAGCAAGTGAGATACTCAGAAAATGAAATACCTAAAACTTTCGACCCAAAAAGGGGGTTTTGAGTCCAAAAGAAGTACAATGAAAAGTCCCAGAGAGTGGTCTACATAAAATGCCATGATATTATGAAATTTCTTGTGAAATTTTTGGAGCCCAAGAGATAACAACATATTGAGGTGGTTTTGTTCAACACACAAGTTTTTCTATTTTTTTCCTTTGGCTGTGAATCATGATATGTGCAAGTCAAACTTCTACTACAACAAAGTTCAAATGCAGTTTTCTATTTACAAAGAGCAGAGGCAAAACTCATAGCTTACGAGCTAAGGTTCAGTTCATAGTAAGCTTACCTTTTTTCTGAAGGGGCGTTGGTATACAAATTTTGTGGCAAAATGGGAAGAAATAAAGATTCAAAATACAAAAGGGAATGAATGAGAAAGAAAGGGAAATACATCAGAAGTTTGTTATTGGCCACAACAATACTTATGGGAAACAGAATAAAATGGAAGAAACTCGCGTAAGCCTCATAGAATAATGTGTGCTCTTTCACAATACAAAGTAATAATGGAGTAATAGTGGATTCTTAAGCCGTTTCAAAAGGGATCTGTGAGGATCACAAAGAAACTTGCATTTTTTCTAAAGAAATTTCCAAAACAAGCAAAGAGTAAATCAAAGAAAATTTGAGAATGTTTCTAAAAAAATGACTTACTCAAAGCTCTTTGTTGACTTTTGCATGGTTTTGTGCCTCTGTGGCCGAATTTTTCTTCCTCGGAATTTTTGGAGAGCAGTCATTGAAACCCTCAGCGGCGGTGAAGCTTCCTTAGGAAGTTTCGAGAAAGAATGAAGCAAATTCTTTTCTTTTACTTGTTTTTGTATTAGGGTTCACATGACCCTAATATGCCGATATGAGGAAATATGGTATTTTATGCTATTATTTTTAAATTTGATTTGTGACTAATGTATACCCCGTGGTCAAGGAAAATGGTGTATGTCGAAGGAGGATTTTGTGCCTTCAATGTTTTGTAACTTTGTTTAGGTGCCAACATGGAGTCCATTTCCTTTTGAACTTGTGCCACCTCAGCTCTGATGTACGTGCTTTAGGGGTTATTTATAACTTTTTCTTTGCATTATTATTATTGTAAAACAAGTAACTTCAAGGTGTATTTATAAACCTTTTTATGTTATTTTGTTATCTTTAAATGCAAAAAAGAGTAGGAGAGAAATAAGTGGAGGGAATATTGGAGAGTTTTTTCAGTTTGGAAACATCTTTCCATGTTTCTAGGGCCATTATTGCACCTTGTTGGCAGTTTTAATTGTTGGTTGTGGTCAAAATCATTCCTTTCCACATTTTGGAGATGATTTTGGGGAAATCTAGGGCCTTTTTTCTAGGCTTTTCTTGGGCATCCGACCCACGGTGGTTATGGCTCCTATTTTGGTGCAACCACTTGGTGTTGGGATATATTCATTTTTTAACTCATTTTTTTGAGGCAGTTCTGAATTGGAAGAGTTCTGGAGATTGTTCATCCTTAGTTTTCATTGTAATTTTGTAACTCATGTTGACATGCAAACTGTAAGTTCCTTGAGAAATTTATAATAGATTCATTCTACTTTCTCATCACTTGCTTGCTAGTGTACATGTCCTTTGAAGTTGATCAGTATACTTGTGAAATTTTGAATTTTTCCCTGTATTTCTAATTTTTTTTTAAAAAGGTACCTTTCTTGCAAGAGAATATCCATTTTTACAAGTTATGAGTTGTGTAAGCAGTACAAGGTTTAAGTTATGAAATTATTCCTTTCTTTCTTAGAGTCTTGTGTTAGTACCTTCTCATGAATCACTTTTATGAATGATATACAAAGATGGTTATGTAGGTTTCCTGCTAATCTATTAACTCAAGTGAAACAGAATCAAGTTTGCATGTCATTAGTTAGCTTTAGGTAATTCATTATCATATCAAGGTTTTCAGTTTTCATTTTTAGTATTACATGTTTCTTACCTCTTTCCCCTTAAAAGACAAGTAGTTTTAAGTTAAAAATCAATAAGAGCCAGCTTTTCTGGAGGTATTTTTTTGTTACAAGGTCACCCACAACCCTAGAAAAATTCCCATGTTACTCATGATTGGTTGTATTTGATCTCATCTTGGGTGCAAATCATTAGAGCTAACAAACCTATCTTAATGTGAGAAATATTTTAGAAATCTCTACCCTTGTACACTTTATTCTATATACTATAACACTTATCATTAATATATAAAATATTGCTAAAAGAAATAAATTAAATAAAAAATTCCAACATTAACCTTATTGAAATGTCTATGTTCATACAATGACCTATATCAACTTATATACTTATTTGGGTGTACTATAGATCATTCCTTTAATGTAAAGTAAATCTAGTAGTGATTATTAGTAGCAATGACATGTAAAAAAGAGTGAGATTAGTATCGCTAATTGATTCCATATGAAAAAATAATAATTTTCAAATGTAACCCACCCTCTACTCTTTAACTTGTATTAATATCCTTCCTTTCTATAATATCCTTATTGGCAAGCTTAAAGGTGATTTTAATTGTCTCTATTTAAATCTTCAACTCTTTATACCATCCAAAGAAATAAGATTGATAGAAAAATATAATTTTGAACATGAACCTTTAGTAATTTCTACCTATGATAATCTACCCAATTGAGAAGAACAATTGAGTGGGAGATGTGAAGAGATTCAACTCTCACTCCTTACCTCTATAGACATAATGTGATACCAAGAGTTGTTTCTTTATGTTGGATACCTCAAGATAAGTGCAATCCCATCATTGATTATTGATGCAAGCTAATGATAAACTATAATCCTAACCCTAAACTTTACCTAACCCTAATGATAAACTATAATCCTAACCCTAACCCTAACTGTAACCAAAAACCCTAATCTTAATCCCATCTCTAGTCTTAACCATAATTGTAACTCTAAACCTAACCCTAATCTAACCCTAATTCTCATAACCCTAACCCTAACTCTAGCACAAACAATAAACTCTAAACCATAATATTAACCATAACTCAAACCATAATATAAAATAAAAATATTTAAATATCTAACTTAGAAATATTAAATTCTTCTAAAAATTGATTCTATTAATTTAATTTAAATATTGAAATGTTCATATCTTTAATATAAATTAATGTTATGCATTTTGATAAAAATAAATTTTAGTTTCTTACTTTTTAATTTAAATAATAACAAATCAAAAAAATTGATGAAAAAAATAATACTATAATATATTATTATAATTTAATATAACCAATTGAAATATATAATAAAGCTAATATATTAAATCTTATTTAATATTATATTAATTTTTTTTTTTAATTTCTTTTTTTTTATACAACAGGGGTGTCCCTGCGACCCAGCCCAGTGGCCCAGTAGCCCTTACCTTGGGTACCTGAGGCAAGCTAGGGCAAGACTAGTCCCCTACGGGTGAGATCCCCTGCCTGCAAGAAGCCCCACCTCTTAAACTTGGAAGCGAAGTCGAACCCAAGACCAATGGGGAGCAAACCCACTGCCCAAGCCAACTCTACTACCCATTCAGGCTATATTATATTAAGTTATTATTTTATATTAATATTATTTTATATATGAAAAAATTCTTAATATAATTGTATTATTAATATTAAAAATATTATGTGGTGGTTGGGTGGGCACCTTTCCCACATAGGCTTATGTGGAAAGGTCGGGGTCTGGCAAGGGTGGTGGTTTTCCATGTGGCAGTTGTGTTGGCTCTCATGTGTGTGAGCTTGTTGACGGGACAACAGTTGTCGTTTCACTGAGTGCCTTTTGGTGTTCTCGCCTGTGTTGGCTGATTGGTGAAAGGAAACCCATTAATGGAATTCATTTCAATACATGCCTAGGACTTAGAGTGTGTTACAACACATCTCCTAGTTGGTGCGCCATGACACGACAAGTTGCACGACTGCGGACAGGTGGCATGTGCTGAGGATTGGAGGTAAGGAACGCAAACAATTGCACAATGTGATAGAGGTGGTGGGCCTTGGGGAAGGAAGTCTCTTTAAATGTCTGCATTTGGGCATGATTTTTTCCATCCTTTGGGTATAATTTTCTACAAAGTTCTTTGTGGGTTATCATGGTGAAGCGCTTAAAATTCATAGTGGAAATATCGTCAGAGGTAGTGGTCAGTATTGGGCATGATACACCCATCCAACTAGATTGTAAGATCAGGAAAATAAATTTCAAGGCCATCATCGACCAGAGGTTGAAAAGAAGCATGCTTAGGATCAACCCCCATATGGTGGTCACAGTCAAGATGATCTTAGGCAAGGATTTTCTAGTGAACCGAGAGACATTTTGGGTTAACACCTGTTGATGGTGTTTTTAGCATTGCAACAACTCAAACAAAATAGAAGTATCCTATCTCTCTTGAAAGGTAAGTTTCTATCAACAAGCCTCAAGAAACAACCCCAAGGTCTCTAATGTCAGGTCTTGACAATTCAACAAACAACTCAGTGATGATGTGAAAATGTTGGTAATCACAAGAGGCCTTACAAATTAACAATTCTAGAAGTATATTTATCATCAATTATAGCAATGTATTGATGTTGGTTCAATCCTAAACTAACCAAGATTCAAATAAATATTAAAAGAGATAAAGGTTAAGAGAACTCCTAAGATGAATCACAACAATGATGAATGCTTCAAATGGACATATCCCCAATAAAACCAATCTTTGCTTGATCAAGGGCAAGCCCACAACTACACAGAAACGGTGCAATCTTCTAAGGTAACTAAAATATTTTTAGACCATGAACACCCATGAATATAAACAAGCATTCAAAGTTGAACTTCGCACAATATAGGGCCCATACTAACTTTACATAACAACTTACAATCAGCAAATTACTAAAAGTATGAGCAGAAGATTGATCAAACATCATTCACATTTCACCATCATTGCAAAAGAACTAAAAACTAACATCTAACATCTAACATTGAGAATCAAGAACAAGAAACCATATGACTGTCAAAGCTCAACAAAAAATTTACCAAATCAACAACCCATTTGCATTAACTTCTCCAGAATTTACATAACAATTTCTAGTCTCTCTCCTCTCCTATAGCTACTGGCTTGCAAAATCTAAATTCTCCTAACTTAGCCAATCCTGGATTTCTAACTAGTCTAACCTCTTACAAAATGAGAAGGCAAAGGCCTTTTATAGATATTACATTTCAATTTCAAAGGCGAAGATTAAATCAATCCAAGGGCACAAATCAATCCTCTAGAAGCATCAGGCAGTTACATTAGGTTTCGCAAATATGGTACATCATCATCCAATGAGATAATTCTGTTACATTTTTGGAGCAATGAGAAAACAACATCCTTCCACCTCAACTTTGATGAAAATTCCCATTGGTGGAAGAAAAAAACTTCACATGTCCTCTCATGTTTGAAATATATCCTCCAGCTGTAGATAGGCTATGGCATAGATTCTTATGTGGGTGCATATTAAATATTTGATTGCAATTAAAAGCATAACTCGAAATATTCTTGGAAGCACAATTTGGGCACATATCCATATGCAATTGGGTTCATTTGAACAACTGGGCATTGCAAATCAACATTAAATCTTGAGGCTACACCTTATATTCAGTTACAATCTTTTCCAAATTTTCCTCTTGGCATGAATCCATATGCAATTCCCCTTTTGATTTATTTAATCCTAAAAAAAAATATTATCATTAGTAGCTCACATGCTAGAAATCCAATCCATAAAACATTAAAATTAAGCTCAAATAGAAAAAATTAACTCCGTCATAAAATTTCAAAAATTTAACCCTATTAAGAAATTTTGGAGTTCAAGAAATTCGCGACAGGAGCTTCGAGGAATCCGTCAAGAGTTGGATTTTCTGAGTGATAGGAGCTTCGAATCTGTGACAGGAGGTATTTTTTGAGTGAAAAGAGCTTTGGGGAATTTGTCAGGAGGTGGATTTCTCAAGTGACAGGAGCTTTAGGGAATCCAACAGGGGGCAGATTTCCCGAGTGATAAAAGCTTTGAGGAATTTTCCAAGAGGTGGATTTCCCGAGTGATAGGAGCTTCAGGCAATCCGTCAGGAGGCAGATTTCCTAAGTGGCAGGAGCTTCAAGGAATATGTTAGGAGGTAGATTTCCCAATTGACATGAGCTTTGGGGAATCCGTTAGGAAGCGAATTTTCTGAATTCCTTACCTGATTGAAATCTTCAAAACTCCATAACTTTTTACCAATAAGGAATTTCAAAAAGTTCAAAAAACAACCTAGCCTAATTTTTCATTCTCTATCCATGGGTGCAAAAAATATTTACATATGACATTGAAAATTCAATTCAAAATCCCCATTTCTAAAATCCATGACAGGTGGATTCCTCCTAGACCCTCAAGATGCCTCAAATTATTGCCTTCATCAAATCAAATTTGGACCTAATCTTAAAATAACCTTCAAAGAAGAGAAAAACTAAAAATTGACAAAGCCAAGATGTGGAGATGCAAAATAAAAAGAGGGTCCCTGTGTCCAATGGGGTGTGTGTGCAAAAAGTGTACAACAACACCCATATTGTCTCCCAATTCCTAGCGTCACTGCTAGATGTGAAGACACCCAAAGCTGAGGTGAAAGTGATTGTTTGCAAGCTCTTTAGGAAAGATCTCTTTGGTAGCTTGGAAGAAGTAATGAAATCGGCACTCCTGGGCCGTGGAGTGCCTCAACCAAGTGATATTCCACTGGTCAAGGTCTCAGGAGAAGTCATCAAGGTGTATCCTCTGCTACTGGAACTCAAAGTTATGGCCCTTGTCAGGCACCATCAAATAGCTGCCTCCAGAGTTAGCTTCCTCAAGAAGTTTCTTATGTTGGAGCCGATAAATGGTTTTGATTGGGTGGAATATTTTGATCAATTTGCAAAATGAACGACTTCTAGTTGGTGTCTACAGGGTTGGGTATGGTTTCTAGGCTCTGTAATTTTGATATTATAGTTTTTTAGTTCTCATGATAGTGGCTAGTGTCTCCTCTCATGGTGTTCGGTCCTGGGCATCGCCCAAGTTTCAATATAGTTGATGTTGGGGTTTTAATTTTTTTTGTGTATCCCTTGGTCTGTAAATTTTGTGGGTTGATGGTGGTCTTTTTGGGTATGGTTTCTATGCTGGCCTGAAAAGGAAATTTTCTGCATATTTTGCAATCCCTGCTATCCAAATGTGATGTAATATTTTTGAAAACTTAATATAATTACTCTTACGAATCAAAAAAATATATTAGAAATATATTTTTTTGGTCGGTAATTGCTTTTTGGGTAACTGCTTTTGACTGGAGCTTTTGAACCAGTGGGGTCACAATGGGAGACCCCATCCCTGAGTACATGCTAAGGTATTAACACCTCCTTGATTTTCCTCCTACTGTTATCTTCTTCCTTCCTTCCTCCCTCCCGTCACTCTACTTCTTCCTCCTTGGGCCTCCCTTTCCTCTATTACCCCTCCTACCTCCTTCCTTTTTTTTTTTTTTGTCTCTCCACTTCCTCCTCGAGCCTCCCTTCCTACCTCCTTCCTCCTATCTCTTGCTTCCTCCTTGGGCCTCCTTTCTACCTCCCATCACTCTTGCAACCCTTCCATCTCCTTGCTACATCTCCTTATCTCTTCGTGCCCTTCTCTCTGTGCTCTTTTTCTCCATCCTCCTATACACCCAATACTACCTCCATCTGTCGGTACCACACTTCATGCACTTATCTCTCCTACTACTAGATACCTTATCTCTCTCGCGTCCTTTCCTCCCACCCACGGGCTCCACCCCATGAAACTCCTCTCCATATGCACCGCTTTCACTAGTCATCCGCTCCATGCTCCTGTCGTGAGGCCAGCATGGCCTGAGAACCATCCCTGACCGGGTCAATGAATGTCCGTCGTACGTCCATGAGCAACCACCAACAGAGAGCCCTCGTTCATCTCCTTTGATGCATCCACCAACTGGTATTTGGTAAGAGTTGAACTTGTGATGCCCTATCAATAGGGCCTGTGACTTTATTGTCAAACTGCGGGGTGAACCCCAAAATATTAGAAATATTATATTAATTATTAATATTAGAAACATTATATTAATATTATATTGTTATTATATTATTGCTATTATTTTTATATTTACACAAATATTTTTATATTAAATTATTGTTATTATTAATATTAATATTATAATATTATAATTACTAAAATATTATTATTCTTTTATTATTATAATTAATTTGATTATGTTTCACATTAAAATATTAATTTAATCACTAACTTTTAAATAAATAATATATTTAATAAAAAATATATTACTAATTATTATATATTAAATAAATTTTATAAAAAAATAAATATAATAATATTAAAAATAATTAAAATTTGGATATTACATGTTGCCAATGTTTCTTCTCTTATTATTAATATAAAATTGTAATATATTAAAATAATTATTTATTACAAATTGTTTATTTTTAATTTAATATATAGATATCCTATTAAATGACTTTATAAAGCAAAAAGTGAAAATCATTCTTAGAAAATATGTAAAAATAATAGTTTACCTTGTTTTTCCCTACAAATTTGGCCATAACACTTCAAACTTCTTAGCCCATTATATTCAAGAGAAATATTTTTTTATAATTTTTAAAGTTAAAATTTTAAAAAAAAATTATATTGGAAGAGCATAAAATTTTAGTTTTTAATTGGTTCAAAATCAACTTATTAATAACTAATTAACAAAACTAGTTGAAGAACTCATTACAATAGTATTGTCTAAGGAAAGTACTGATAAAGTAACATCTATGAATAAAAAATCATGTCCTAAATAAAAAGAAAATAAAAATAATTAAAGCATACACTCAACTCATATATCCAAAACATAAACCCAAATTATCATAAAATTAAAATAGAAAATGATGACACTTCCCTTTTATTATTGGCAACAGCTATCTAACCCCTAAAATGCATCGGAGCATGGATGTCATCCCATACATTATAACCCATCATAACTGCACTTCATTGAATTTGTTGGGTCTTAACTCACCATCAAACATTAGCTGAATTAGACATCTTTATGTTTGTTTGGATAGCCGTTGTCATCTTGTCCCTATCTTATCGTCTCACGATTTCCTGTGGAAGATTTTGTTCCCTCACGCAATAAAATCTTCTGAATTAGTTAACTAAAAGTTCAGACATGATCATTCCATTGTCAAGGTCGTAAAGGGTTTTAACCATTAAATTAAAATGCAATTCTTCAGCTATTTCCCTAACTGTTTACTTCTAGGCCTGGAAAGCGACACACATAAAATAAACAAACTTAGTTAAAATACCTACCTTCGATGCTCTAAAGGACCTTCTTAACCTTTGTCTCACATCCTTCTCAATGGGTATAAACCTTCAACACCCATGCCTACACATCAAAATAAATACACCGTAAGCTTAATACTCCATACACTTATAACTAGTTTTCAGTTTCTTCACACATACAATTCTCTCTCAAATAGCTTTCCTAAAAAAATTCAGTTTCTAATACTGATGAGTGCAATGGAGTGGGTCTTAACATCTCTAGATTTTGATCTATTTTTAATGTTTAAATGCAAATGAAATCATTAGATGACTTTATCTCTCTTATTTCCTTTTTATTTCTCAAATCCAGATCTAAATTTTACTTATTTTTTCATTGGATCCATTTGCTTACTATGGCACTTCCCCATGCTTTGTAGATTTTAAATCTCTTTAGATTCTAGTCAATGGGTCTCTAGGGCCTATGTATTTTGACTGCGTTTTATCTTTCATAGATGATGTTCATGGAAACTGAACCCATGGACCCATTGATGTTCATTTTCTTCTTGAATCCAATTTCATCTGCGTGGGATTTTTTCATTTTCCAAGTTTGTGCTCATGATAGCTCTAGTGGAGAAAAAAAATGGGTCCCAAGGTATTTGGATTTCAAACCTTCGTAGAGTCTATACTCACTCCTTGCATCCAAGATCTTTCTCAAGTAACTTTTTTCTCCTGATATGTTTTTTTACGCCAAATGCTTTCCTTATGGACATCAGTGAATTCTTCAATCCAATTCTATGCCTAACATAAAGCCTAATTGAAAGTGACTTTGTTCCTCATGGTAGACATATCTGATTTGAACTAATATTAATAAATAATCAAAATGATAGAATATTAAATTCATTACATTAAGTACACAATGGGTACATCTTAATATAGTTTAAGAATTACAACCTTTTAATATCATATACAATGATTGCATTAGGTCATAGGCCATTGATCAATTGTCACATATATAATTGATCTCAATCTAAATTATTTGATATAAAAAAATTCAATTGAAATCTACAAGTTTATCCCTCCAAGCATTTTTAACAATTGGGGAGACAATGAACCTCCAATTACAGAAAATCCCTTTCCTTCAAAACCATAAGCCTAGGTAAATAAGTGCCAATCAAAGTGAAGGAACAACACATTTTTCTTATCAATTTCATAACAAATATTCACCCCACACCCAACCAAGATCACACAAGACTTCCCACCACATTATTTCATGCCTCAAACACATAAAAATAAAAATGTACACTAAATGATGATACGATAGGACAACATGATCGTATTAGGCACAATACACACATTCTAAACCTTGACACCATGTCTAGGTGTCAAATCCTAATGGTATAATATCACTATACCAAAACATTGCATAAGTAATAAATATTTACCATAATAGTGCATAGACCATACCACTTATTGAATGCCATGTCATTAAAAATAAAAAAATATGTAGAAAAAGGAATGCTCATTACACAAGGAAGAGGGAACTAAAACTTAGTCCTATTTTAGTACCAAATTGTATTATAATAATCTAATCTTAATGATGGAGAATCCACAATCCAATTCTTTATAATGAAGCATGGTTGTCACATCTACATAGTCCTAGCATTAAATTGATCATGTTTGGTGCACATACCACAATAGCCTTAAATTGTAATGTAGTAGTATATTATTTTATATCATTACATTAAGAACATTTCTAACCTTCTATCATCTTTTACATTAAATTCATGTATGGGATTAGAAATATAATGACAAATTTTGTCAATCCTTTTAATCTAACTTTAAAATATATCTTTGATCTCCTAAGATGAGTTAGACAATGATCATTGTGCATCACACTTTTGGGTTGACATGAAGAGATAAAAGTGATGGCTTTAAACTTAGTCTCATACTATGAAACCTAGGAGTACTTGAGGATATGTCATCTACCTATCTTGACAACCATTTTGCATCACAATTTTGGGTTGTCAAGAGAAAAAAATGATAAATGTTAAACTTAGGCTCATACTATGACACCTAAGAGGACTTGAGGATGTCATCCACTTGGCTTGACAACCATCATGTGGACCAATGAGATATCCACATTCAAATGACAACACTAACATACATGTCAAATCACCACCAACATGAACCTATCACACATTGAATGCTTGAGAATAAGATTCTTCTCCAAATTATGGCGTATTAACCATAGGTGATGCAATAGAAATCAGCCACTTGTATTCCACATCAACATTCCTTGTTGAGTTACTAAAAATATTACTCATCTTGTCTATAATTAAGGAATTAAGCATTGATATTTTGATGTGAAGGACTAATAATGATAAAAATAAATTCCTTAGGATATCCTAGTATTAAATACAAATTATTCACATAGCATAAAATACCCCATAACTTGTGAGTCATGTGTAAGTGAGGAAATATGAGATACATCAAGTCACCATAAGGCGGGGCCAATAGATCAATATAATTTAGAGGGATGAATTGGGCGACTTAAAAATGCCCCTATTAAAAGAGAAAGTCACCTTTGAAAAATAAATTTCATACAACATAGCATCCCTCATCTACCAAAATAGCTAACCTTAATTTAGAATCCTAAGCATTTTAATTTTTTTCGAGAATCCTTTGAATTATCTTCATCAAAGTATTATTTTTGGATTTGCTTTCCCATTTCCTTATGGTTGATATGGTGAAGAGTGAGATATGTTAATTCCATATTAAGAATAGAGATAATTGAATTATATAGACCTGATAAAAATGAAATTATTCTCTATGGTTTTGTTTAAGGATTCCAAACCTTATAATGATATGGTTGAGCATAAAATCATCTATAACCTTATTCATTTCAATTATTGTGGGAAAGTCTTTTATCCACTTTATAAAATAATCTATGGTTGTTGGGATCCACTTGAATCCACTAGTAGATTTCTTTGTGATTTCCCCAATGAAGTCAATGCCCTATTATTGGAATGAATATTTCACTATAAAAGGTCTAAAAATTAAGGCTCTAGATCTTTTCAATTTCCTCAAGAACCCTTGTGAAGCATCACACCTTTTGATCACCTTATTTAGATTAGTGAACAAAGATGACAAAATATCCTACTCAAAGGATTCTATGAATTATCAATTTAGCCATACTCTAGCCATCACAAACTCCACTATGTATTTCCTACAATACCTTGGTAGCTTCATCTTCATCAAGGCACTATTAAAAATTGTCATCCCTACTCCTTTAAAACAAACCTTTACTAAATAAGGCATTTTTTTGCATGAGATTTTAAGGTTATCTTCTCACTCTCTATTAATTCACCAACGTAGTTTAATTGATATTGTGTGTGTGAAATGTGAGAGAGTTAGTAAATAAACACAAACACCAATGAGACTTATTATATTAGAGATTTAGTCAATAAAACTGAATCAAATTGAAACAAGATTAAATTCCTAAAAACGTTCAATTGTTCTCTATTCTCAAGGATTTATTAAACCATATTGGCTCTTAGATTTTGTATATGCACTATGGTTGTTAAAATGACAACTTGAGAAACAAGATGTTATAAATGCAAGAAATCTAAGTTCCTACATGAAACTACATGATGAAAGCCATGATGCTATGATAATGGAGATATTGATAAAATGGATAATGATACTAACTATGTGATACAAATGCTATGATAAGAAGTTAAAATGATTCTACAAATTCTTAAATGACCATTGATATATGAACTAAAATGCCACTATAAAGCTAAACATGATTCTATAATCCTAACTATAAAGCTAAACATGATTCTATAATCCTAACTATAAAGCTAAACATGATTCTATATGCAACTATAAAGCAAAACATGATTCTACAATGCTAACTATAAACTCCAAATGCTCCAATGCTCCAAAGCTATTCCTACATAATAACTCTACTCAAATATGGGATGCAAAATACAATGGCAAAGGGTTGTATTTATAGGCTTTTCCAAGCATCTTGTGATGTGGCAACGATCGATGGTCTAGATTCAAACAAGAGGGATGAATGGTGGAGATGGAGAGAATAAAGAAGGTGTTCCCTTGACCAAAGACAACATTCCAAATGCATGGAGGAATCTCTTGACCAAAGACATCATGTCAAATGGATGGAAGAATCAAGTGTGTGAGAGAAAGACCATGTGTTCAAAGTTTGTTGAAGTGTGTGAGGAATAAGCCGTGTGTTTGACAATTTGTTGAAGATAATTCTAATTTAAAAATTATAATATTTAATTTCATGTGACCTTGGTGAGGTGGCATGAAAAATTTGTAGACATGTGCTTGAATTCCTAATCCGAGGTTAGTGAAAATTAATTAAATAAAACAAGCTTATGAAATTTGTTTATTTAATTATACTAGAAGAATATGATTTTAGATTTGGAGAATTAAAGGATATGAACTATATAAATAAATTGAGAATTTATTTATACGCAAATGGAAGGTGACATGAAAAAGTTGTAGACATGCGCCTGAATTCCTAATCTAAGGTTAGTGAAAATTAATTAAATAAAACAAGCTTATGAAATTTGTTTATTTAATTAAATTAGAAGAATATGATTTTAGATTTGGAGAATTAAAGATATGAACTATATAAATAAATTGAGAATTTATTTATATGTAGATGGAATATTAATTAAATATCTAGTATTTAATTAATTAAATGTCTTAACCGATTTTAGGTGTATATATTTTGCCCCTCTTTGAAGTAATGTGTTTATAGGTTGCTTCAAAGAAAAATTTGATACCGATGCCGAGAAAAAAAATTTTGATGTCCCAGATGTTGATTTTCAAGTGATGACGGATAAATGCCCCCTCGGGAGATAAATTGATGATTTTTGGAATTTTCAGGAGTTTTGGAATTTTTGAAAATTTTGATGATTTTTTGATGATTTGATGATGATCTCAAAATTTTATGCCCCAAAAACGATTTATCCCCCAAAAAATGATATATAAGCCAACAGGTGATTATCTGATTAATTAAGGCCTCTTTGAAAATAAAATAAAACATCCCCATAAAATGCCACTTAATTAACCTTAAAAGGTTAAAATGTGTGATTAGAAGTTCATTTGAACATTTTGCAATTTGAAAACTTGAGAGTTAGAGTGATTTGTGCAAACTTGGAGCAGAATGGCGATCCCTTACCAGACTCACCATTTTGAGTGCCTGAGATGACACAACTGCTTGACAACGTACGAACCTCTAGTAAGTACCACGAAAACTGTCTCGTTATTCGTGCATTTAATTTCCCAGTTGTTTTTTTATTTGAATTTATATTATGAACTACTTTAGCGCATAGGGTCGCTGCAATGGCGCATAGGGTAACTATTCCAATGCATCCATAAACTTAGTGCATAGGATAAAACTTTTAGCACATAGAATTAATGAGATAGCACATTGATTAGATTAGCACTTAAATGGCCCGAATTAGCGCATTTATGAATTGTTGTAGCGTATAGGATACTTTAGTGCATAGGTGAACTGATTTAGTGCATAGATGAGATGAATTAGCGCATAGGGTAAATTTGTGCATCAGGACTCTGTTTTGGTGCATTAAGCAAATGAAATGGCGCATCTAGCGTTTCGGCGCATAGAACCTTTGTTCTAGCGCATTGATAAATTTTTCTGGTGCATAGGGTTTTCCAACGCATAAAAAGATTATTCTAGCGCATTGGTGAAATTTTATACCAGATTGATGATTTTCTTGATTAGACTTCGTAATGTCAATGATGTTTGATCATGTTAGCCTTTGTGTTGATGATGATTGATGATGTTGATAGGTTAGATGTCCATTGATCTCATGATAGGTGAGATGCAATGATAGGATGATGATAATTGACCTCATGATAGGTGAGAATCAATTACAGGTTGATTGATCTGATAAACCTCATGATAGGTGAGGTGGAATTGATTGATGAACCTCATGATAGGCAAGGTGCATTGATTGATTTGGATTGATTGACTGACTGATTTGTGATTTTGTGATGATAGAAGCCTTTGATAATTTTATAGATTAGAGAGCGGTTCCCAAGGACATGGGAGTTGATTCGACACTCAACGCCACCTGAGGTAGGCGTCATTGTGTGATACAGTTTTTCATCCCTTATAGATATGCCCCAAATTAGGGTGAACAGGGGTTTACTGACAACCTTAGCTGAGAGGTGGCACAGTGAGCATAACACCTTCCATTTTCCCACTGGTGAGATTATAGTTATACCTGAGGATGTCTACCGGATCCTATGGATTCACATGGTTGGAGAGTTGGTTTTATATGATTCACATGAGCAGGGTGGGACTAATGCTTTGCGTCAGGTTTTCGAAGATGATACCATATGCGGATATGAGATTCCTTGGAGGGACATGGTCGATGCATACGCCACTTTTCCTTCTATTCTAGCCAATTTCATTGGAGGGTTCCTTTGTCTTGACTGTAGGTCAAAGGGACTCTCAATTGGATGGGGACAAATCTTGGAGAGCATGATTTCTCATGACACTCAATATGCATGGGGTCCTTGCATGTTGGCTCATCTATATCATGATTTGCACCAGGTAGTCTACCTTCAGGGGGTGAGTTTATCAGCGGGGGTCACATTGCTCCAAGTTTGGGCTTGGGAGCATATAACAGTCAGTCGACAAGTGGGAGATAGACAACGGCCAACCATGAGGCCCTATGTTCACATTTATGCCAGTCAACTTGCTCAGCCTATGTTGGGAAAGATGGAGTATTTGAGGAGGACACTGGATGATTTAGAGTCAGTGGTATGACGGCCTTATCTGGATTGAGAGCAATGGCCAAAGGACGACATGGAGATGCCATTCTTGTGTTAGTCGATTTATTTGATTGGTTGGACCCATTTTATTATCGAGAGATTCATGCTTTTGAGATTACTGAGATAGTATGGTAGGGTCTAGGGCATGCCCCAGGGAGTGGCTCATTATGCATGACAACAACATGATGCTATAGAGTGGGGGCCAATTTTGTCTTATGATGTAGCGGTTGAGCATTTCTAGGGTTTACAGGTCGTGCCTTGGGATGTTCATCTAGATATCACCGATGCTTTGATATCAGCAAAGTATGCTCAGTACATGTTCCTACATCCCTTCCCATGGATCACCATCCTTGATGAGCCAATGCCACTGTTAGAGGATGAGGGAGCAGTAGGTCATGGGTAGAGGTGACAAAGAGAGGAGGTGGAGGAGGAGGAGGATAGCAATGATGATGGTGATGGAGATGGAGATGATAGTGATGGGGATGGTGATGGAGGTGATGGGGGTGGAGGAGGTCCAAGTCCTGATGTTGGAGAGATGAGAGTGCCTCGTAAGAGCCGACCATTAGTGGCCCCATCACAACAATGCGTGGAGATTAGACTATCATCTCAGTAGCAGTAGACACATATAGCTTCTCTATAGGTACAGGTTTAGACATTATAGGGTCAGTTAGAGTAGGTATAGGCTCTACTTACATAGGCACAAGGACAGATACAAACTCTGACGGTCGAGAGGGATGCTGCTAGGTAGCAGGTGTAGTAGGTATAGGGCCAGCTTGCACAGGTACAGGCCCAAGGATAGGTGAAAGGATAGATGCAAGGGAAGATTACCATATTGACTGGTGAGAGGGATAACCTGATATGACAGGTGGAGCAGGTTGAGGCATCACTGAGAGGCTACTATAGGCTACAGTGGTTGCCGATACTGCAAATTATTTCAGAGAGGTATGGCATACAATACAGGAGGCCAAGTTCTACAAAGGTCAATATCATGATGTGGTTCCTCTAGAGTAGTGGGAGAGCTTTGCACAGTCTTGGTCTGGTAGGTCCCAATCTCACACTATTAGTATGGGTGTCACACAACCACTGCTTAGAGATAAGAGAGATCTTGGTGTGGGTTCGTCGGGTGCAGGGGAGGTACTGATCCTATGATGCCAACACTATTTGGGGGGAGCACAACATAGCTCCAGTTTATGATTTGTTGTTGTATCTTGTACATGATGTATACACTGATGTACATGAGACATTGATGATGTTCCTCTTATTTTTAGATTTTATGATACACTGCATTTTTTATATTGATGTATCTCTTTATACCTTTGGATATCCTTGTACCTTTTGACATTATGATTTTGAGGTTATATGATATGTGGTGATGATTATGATCTATGTGTCTATATGATTTCATGATGGATGCCTATGATGGATGTATTTTATTTTTGCTTTATGATGCTTGATGTGATATGTATGCTATGGATGCATTTAATTTATATTTTATGATGATGATCATGATGATGATATGATATGTTATGGGTGTAAATGATGATGCAACTAATGTGTTATGATCCTATGATGATTTATGAATGATGCCTGTGATGGACTTTATTATGCCAATGATATGTGATATATTTGATGTTTTTGTACTTTTCTAATGCAAATAGATGATGTAAATAAATGGATCAATGTTAGATGAAATGATTGTATGATGGTACCTAATTTTTAGAAAACCAAGATCACCTGCATGCAATCAATCACCTATCACATGCAAAAGACATGCAGAACCAAAGAAGATGTTCTATAAACCTCAAAGTAAAAATGCATTAAAAAGAATCAATTATTACAAAGAGATCAATCTTTATGAAGGAGATCAAGAAACCCTAAAAGGGAAACCCTAAATGAAACCCTAGTGTGCACACTTAATAATTAATCAATTATTAATGTGCCTAAGTTTAGCTTAAGTAAAAAAAGGAATAAGTGACTTAATTAATTAATCAATATGATATAATTAATTAAGCATAATAACTTATTACTCTAACACCCCCCCTTAAGATGAACTTAGGAAGAAGCTAAAACACTAGAATAAGATGCATGAAAGCAAAGATGGGTCCCGGCAACGAGGCCTGATCAGGTACCCATTTACAAATGTAAGAATGAGTAAGAGAAGGAAAAACCCAGTGGGACAAAACCCCCCTTACAATGAGATGACATGTTGCAAAGAAGCACTGGAAGAACTCTGTAGAGTAACACTGGAACCTAATACTAGCAAGCAAGGAAAGATTCTTTTGTTTACTACTGAAACCAGATGAGAGTCACTGATTGACTCAAGGAATAATGATAAAGCAATAGCAAACCCGATGCCACGAAACACTCGAAAACTCCAAATGGGAACAACCCTGGAATCTATGAAGCAGCAAGTCATTATTGAATGATGTATTACTAAAAATGAAGTGCAAAGATGCAAGATGCACCCTCCCAACTACCAAAACATCCAAGTAATCTCCAAACAACCCATCAGGCCAAATCTAGACTAAGCGATCAACTTGGGATAGATACATAAAAAGTGTATGGACAGCAACATAGAGCTCCTCAATACCTTTTCAATGCCGCAAAGATAGCAAAAATCAAAGATCGTGACAAAAAGTTATGAGCTCGAAAGCATAAAAAGTACATCTAACTTCAAACAAAAATAAATGCAGTAAAATAGAAAATACTGTAAAATAAACTACACCAAATGAAAGTGCTTAGAACCAACTTTTCAGCGATATCTCGTTTTCCTGATTTCGATACCGTATACCCAAGTTATGCCAAAAACAAAAAAATTGCTCCTTTAGGGAAAATTGGACTAGGAGGGGGCAAAGAGTGGTTGTACGGTTACTGACGTCAGTGGTTCAGGAGCATAAAATTGATGGCCATCTAGCCATTGGGGCAAAAAATGCCCCCCCTGCCGATAAAATTTGACGGCTGCCTGAAATCCTTGCATGCTCAGAATATGCATGCTCAGAATATTCATTGTACCAGGAATCTTTTCGACCAGAATAATGAAGGGAATATTCCCTGAGGAAGCATCGCCGCCAGTGCAGGGGTTCACCAAAAAAGTTGTCCCACCGGTAGGATGAGTTGTCACCGATGCGAAGTGGATCACTGACCGAAAGGGTGGCTACTGGTAGGAGTAAAGCAGCTGGTAGATGAAGGCCGTCGGACGGGAATAGGAAACACCGCCGGCGATTGTACAATGGGCGGACAAAAGTAGTCGCCGCTGCAGACAGTGGAGGACAGGCCCTGCAAGGACTTGCCATGCGCAGGTACCCTGCGGTACCTTGCAAAACTTCTGACCCCAAAAATTTGATTTGGTTTTTTTAAAAAACCAAAAATTTTCAATAATAATTTTTTTAAATTTCTAACAGAAATATGAAAGCCAAAAAAATTTAAAATTTTTTTACCACATTCTGTAATATTTTTTTCAATCTGCGTGTAGACGACCGTATGGGCTGTACGAACAAAAAAAATTTGCCTCACGAACAGCTGACACCGAATATAGGCGTATTATATGTCATTTTTTCGTCTCTCGGACGCTCTGGATTTGATGGCGAGGTCCGATCTGCCTGAAAACGCACTAGAAGTTTCGCAACTTGCAGATCTTGCAAAAAAGATGTCTGTGGAAACCCTTGCATTAGAAACTCACTGAAAGGCCATATCTTCAGATCAGGAATAGGCAGCTGCATGTCTGAAGTTCTGATACCATGTTAGAAAACCAAGATCACCTACATGCAATCAATCACCTATCACATGCAAAAGACATGCAGAACTAAAGAAGATGTTCTGCAAACCTCAAAGTAAAAATGCATTAAAGAGAATCAATTATTACAAAGAGATCAATCCTTATGAAGGAGATCAAGAAACCCTAAATGAAACCCTAGTGTGCACACTTAATAATTAATCAATTATTAATGTGCCTAAGTTTAGCTTAAGTAAAAAAAGGAATAAGTGACTTAATTAATTAATCAATATGATATAATTAATTAAGCATAATAACTTATTACTCTAACACTAATTTTATCTATTTATTATGTTTACATGATGGTGATCATTATGATTATGCAATGATGATACCTATGTGATGATTATGTGATGTATGCAATGATTATATGCTAATGTATGATTATGTGATGTGGATGGATTTCGATTATGTAACTGATGTGTGATGATATGTGATGTTTATATTGATTATGTATGGATGTAATGATGATGGGATGACATATGGATGATGTTTTGTAAGATGAATTATGATTATGTGATGCAAATGATTATGCTTAACTGAGTTTGCAAGACTTCAAAACCTCTAGGGTCTTAAGCTTAAATGAGTGAATCTATCCAACTTCCAAGAGTTGTGGGAAGGTTGTCATCAATTGATTATTTGTTAAGTTAAGCTTCACAAAACCTGACATATTTCCCAACTTTCTTGAAAATATGAAGAGATTCACTCATTTAAGCTTAGTGAACCACTTTCTTAATGCCACTATATGAAATGATTTTGATTATGTAAATGAGATGTGATGCACGTATTTTTGTGTTTTCTGATGCAAATATTATGATGTTATGCACGGGTGGATGAATGATGTGATAATTTTTTCTAATGTATGCAAATGATAATGCAACTGATGTGTTTTTGGTAATGTCAAGTGTACTCAATCCATTAGTATCAGAGATAACATCATTGTGAAATTTTTGCAGCTTTGGAAACCCTGTAGATACAAATGCAAGCTAACATGGATGTAATCTAACTTAACCATGCAGATGTTTTCATTCGTAACTGTTGATTTGTTGTGCTTTTTATCATCATTGAGCCTTTAAAATGTTGAAAGTGAGTACAAACATCGATGGTATATTTAGACTATGATGACCCAAGTACTACTTCCATGATTTTTGATATTTCTAGTTAACACAAGCATCTAAGTATAATTAAACTAAGATGACCTAAGTATCTCTTGCGTAAACAAACAAGAGTTAACCATTTTCCTATGCAAATTCAGAATGTCATTAGTGATACTTTGTAGAGCACATCCTGTGACAATTTGCACAGTAATAATGATCAAATCATAGACAACAGACAAAGAAAAATAATACTCCTTCCTAGCTCCTCTAGTGTGATTCATCATCAAGGTGCTCCAGAGATATAATTGTATACGTCTAAAAATGGTCATGATTAAGCTTGTTAATTAATTAAATATGAATTATTTAATTAATTCTCCTAAAGTCATCTACATATAAATAAATTTAATTATTCATTTATATCATTCATTTTTCTAATTCTTCTACCTTAATTAAATAAATAACTTTATTTAATTATTGGCATTTCCCATATTCTTCTTAATTAAATTAAATAAATTTTCATAATTTATTTATATTTGATTATCACATCATTTCAAAGTTTAAATATTTAAATATTCAAATAATGGAATATTCCCTTCACCACATAATTAAATTAAATATTAAATATTTTATTTAATATTTTCCTCACATTCTAAATTCTAAAACATAATTAAATATGATTTATTTAATTATGCGAGTTGCCATATCCGTCTTCACTTCCAAACTAAATAAATTTAATTTATTTAATTTTAACTCATTCTAAACTCACCCTTCCAAATTCTAACCTATTCTTCAAAACAACCTTCCCTTCAAATCTCAATGACGAAAAATTGAAGAAGGAAACCTTCTACTTCTCTCACTCGACTTTCAAAAATATCTTACCGTTCATCTTACCAAACTGAATCTCATCCATTGATCCTTGCCAACTAAGCTTTTGCCTTTGAAAATCTATAAATCAAACTTTTTACAAGCCATTTGAATCGGATCTTCTTCAGACATCCACATTCTGCCAAAATCATTCCTCAATCTTTCAGTCCATCTCTATCATTCTTCATCGTCAAGTCGTTATGCTGCAATAGTGAGCAATCAACATTCCTTCAATAATCACCCTTCAAAATCTTTCATCTTAGCATAGCTTTTGCATTCTTAGTATAGTATGCATTTATTTTTAAATCTCGTTCTTTAGTAGTCATTTTGTGGAGCTTAGCATACAAATCGGAGAGCTTTAGCAAAAATACTGGAGATAGAGGACAATGGGATGTCTTCAAAGGAGCTGCTACATTGAGAGTTTGCTTTACTTTGTTTAATTAGTTTTCCTTTGATTTAAAGTTTCATTGGTGTGCTTGAATAGTATTTATTTCATTTTAATACGCATATTTCAATACACACAATAATAATAAAAATCAAAGTTCAACCATTGAACATTCATGCCACAGTGATAAATCCATGATTCAGAATAACAATCATCCATTTGAAGTGTGCTTTTGGTTTGATTGATTTAGCTATTTGATATTTGAGGTGTTCATGTTTGTGTGATTGTTGTTCAATGTTGAGTTGCACTATGATCATTGTTTTGGGTTGTGTTGGACTACTGTTGTTTGTTTGTTGGTTCAAGCTCAAAGTTTATTGCCCCTAGTGAATTCAGGATTTTTCCCCCAGTTTAGGGTGATACACGACTGCGATGCCAGGATATGTACATGAAGATTTCCATTGATAGGAAGATAGATGGCGAAAGCAAATGGTGAAAGTGATTGGTGAAAGTGAATGGTTGGCATGCTCAAATAGATAGAAAGCTCACTTTTTTTTGTTTTTTTCTCTTTTTTGCTTTTTTTTTGTTACCAAGATGCTTGCTTGCCATGTTTTCATCAAGGCAACCATTTTTTCAAGACATTTTTTGATGTTTTTTTTTTTTAAGGACTTTTTAAGATGGCACGAGATGACCAATTTTTCCCCTAATCTCATCAAGAACAGAGAAAAGAAAGATGGGAGATGAATTTCGATAAGCTAGAAGATATGGAATGGGAGAATGCAAGGATAAGGATAATGAATGGGATGATCAAGATCAAATAGATAAGATACAGACATAATGTCCAAGTATTTTGCTCTGATTCCTCATCAAGACCAAGGAAAGGAAGAAAGGATGTATTTAGAAAGAGTGATGGAATATGGACAAGACGAAAGATATAGTACAAAAGATATGGACAAAGTGAATAGGATAAGATATATGATGTTCAAGGAGATCCTTAACTTTTTCAAGATCAAAGGTGGAAATGTAAGGAATGATAAGATGGACATAACTTCCCCCCCCCCAAGTGTAGAGTGCAAGAGGAATGTGGAAAATAGGATATGGGTGATAGGGAGATGGAGGAAGGACTTAAGCATCAAGTTTCATGAACAAATATCCTTTTAATAAACCATGGTAAATGGGAATTAGACTCATAAATGTTGGCCTATTAAAGGTATGATGGAAGAACTAAGGAATTATCCAAAGGTTTGGATTAAAGGAGAATAATGGGGGATGAATGTTGGGTAATGGATAGGAGGTGGGAATACTTTTTGATGGATAAATGAGAAGGATTGCAAGGTCAACATTGGCACACACCTTGAAGGATGGTAGAGTGATGGAGGAAAAATGGAATTGGAAGGTGATAGGTTTTTAGATGAAAAATTGGAGTAAGCTTTTGGATTAGCAAATTTGGATGCCAATTTAGATTTTATTGCTTATATGAGACTTTTTGGAATCCACATGACTTTTGACTTTGATTTTTGTTTTGTGGGCCTTTGTAGCCTTTGAGATTTTTCTTTTTGATTTATGGGCCTTTGTGGCCTTGGAAATTTTTCTTTTTCTTTGATGGGCCTTTGTGGCCTTTTGAAATTTTCTTTTGATTTATGGACCTTTGTGGTCTTTGAAAATTTCCTTTCTTCTTTGATGGGCCTTTGTGGCCTTTTTTTATTTTTCCTTTGATTTTGGATCAAATTTTCTTTTATTTTTGCATGCCTCTTCGAGGAGACATGTTGATCCTTTGGCACATGTGGATTTTGATATGGAACCTTTGCCATTTGGCACCCAAATTGCTTCCAAGAGCAATGGGAGGGGTGGATTGAGATGAATGGTATGGAGGTATTATGGATGAGTAAGTGTAGGTAGAATTTTGAAAGGGCATCAAGGATGTGTGCCTTTGTTGTTCTTGAGGAATAGGATATGGAACTAGGATAGATGGAAGGTTTGATGGATTAGGATGAAGACCTAAGATAGATGGTAGGTTTGATGGACTAGGACACTTAGGTGTATAACCAAGGCCATGGTAATATGGGTTTTCTTGAGCAAAAAGGGGTTCTAGGATACCTTGTTCATGAAGGCCTAATCCTTTGCCTTTGTAGTTCATACTGTGACACATTCATTTACCAATGGGATATGTATTGTTTGTGAAACAAGATGCAAGTCCATTTTGGGGAGGATATGATATGGATGAAAGGATAGGTGTTGGAAGTAAACCGGAGCAGATGAAGGTGGATGATCCCAATTTTTAGGTGTGAGGTTCATGGATGGCTAGTATAGGTGTGATAGGATCTTGACATGGGGATGATAGGGTACTTTGATCTTGACTTGGAAAAGGATCAGGAGGTGTAAGAGATGGAGTAGCTTTCTCTTTATTAGGTGTGGAATCATAATGTAGTGGTGTGAAAGGCATATCTTGATCTTGAGAAGGATGGACATCCTCATGAAATGAAGGGATATCCTCATATGGAAGCATATATTGATCTTGATGAGGAAGGGAATCATGAGATTTTGTAGAAAGCGTATCTTGATCATCGGGTGATAGGACATCATTAGATAGGATGGAAGAATTATCATGCTCTTGGGATGCAATGGAATCATGAGATGGTATGAGTTCATTAGATGGGGTGGAAGAAGAACTTAGAAGCATACTTTTCTCTTGAGATGGAAGGAAGTCATCATGGATGAAAAGTGAAAGGAGGGGATCATTATAAAATTCTTGAGAGATTCGGTCTTGGTCAAAGATTGAAAGAACTTGTGGAATTTTGGTATCATTGGATGAAGTGGAAAGAATGTTTTGATCTTGAGGTGTAGAGGAGTCTATGACAACATGGTTTAGAATGAGAGATTGACATGAATCATTGGATATAGAAGATATGATAGAAGAAGGTGGTTGGATGGCATTGTTAACTTGAGTGAAAGAATCCTGAGATTTATTTTGACTTATGGGAGATGAAGATAGATGCATGAAATGGTAAGATTGTTCAATATCATTTGTATTTGAGGATTGAGATTTGGGCTTCTGATTTAATTTTTTCAAAAATTCAAAGATATTAAACTTGGATGATGTAGTTGTTGGTGGAGAAGGTGTCATATCTAGATTTCTATCAGAGGAATAAGAACAAATGTCCGGCAACAAATATCTCTCTGTGGTTGTTTCTCTTTGCATATCCCAAATTTTGTGTTGAAGGTTTTTCATTTGATGAGCTAAAGCATTCAATTGATCCTCATCTATTTCAGGTTGATGAAATCTATGAAAAGAATTTCCTTCATTTTCATCCATGATGGTTTGATTCTATGGTTTAAACAGACAAACATATGGTGAATTTAACTTTGTAGTTTTGAGTTTACTAGATGCACTAAAATAGGAACTGGATGCGCTAAAAGATTTGATATACGCGTTATAAGACTAACTAGATGCGCTATAACAAAGGATGCATGTGCTAGAAGACTACTCAAATGCATTAAAATAGTAAATGTGTGCACTGGAAGATTGCATAGATGTACTATAAGATTGTCTACACATGCTAAAACAAAGGGTCTATGCGCTAAAATATGCAATGTATGTGCTATAACAGAGGATAAATCCGTTGGAAGATTGCACAAATGCGCTATAAAACTACCTGGATACATTGGTAGATATAGTGTATGCACTATATGTAATGCCCCGCCATGCAACCCTAGAGGAAGTTGCAATTCACTACTTAAACGTACCAATTTTTATTTTTTTATTTTTTTCTAAGTACAAATAACATAAAAGATGAATACACATTGCCAACAACCTCTAGGACCACGAGACAAAGATTACCTTAAAACCCAACAACAACAACTAATAAAATATACCGAAACATTAATCACTTACAAAATTAAGATTACATAGATCCCATACCAGATAAATTACAACAAGGATAATGAATACCTCAAGATTCCAATTAACATTTAAACAATAAGATTACAACACTCATTCCCCGAATGAGGTAAGTCCAAAAATCATAATTACAATTTACAAATTCCACCTCGATAACAAATGAGGGGTAAAAGAATAAGGATCAACTGAAAAGAACGAAGCCAGAGCAACACTTGGACCCAACGAGCTCTCCAACTGGAAATCACGACCACACGATCAAGAAGAAAAACCAACGGAATAAAATGCACGCCACCCGACCACGTGGAACCCAAAGGCCCCACTCCCTCCGTGCTAGGAGATAGTAACAAGGATTTCCTAAACAAGACCATCTACCTCTAAACATAGGATAACACATACACTAAACTGAATCAAGGACAAAACCCAAATCACTTAACACAATGGTTACAAAGCTTCCAGAGTACAAAAGTGAGTACAATCACTGTACAAAATAAACCAACGGTACAACACCATACCAACTGCTGTCATAGGAGGAGTGTCATCGCAAAGGTTGCATGGGATCTCCTGGCTAGTCTTCCTAGGTCCCGGCCCCCCTCTAGGGATATCCTGGAAACCTCAACCGACTCCCGACCCCACATGCATACCAGAGCGGAATCGATTATCTCTCGTAAAGACGAGATAACGATCTTGCCATTCCAGGCCTTCCCGACTCATCTCAAGTCTCGTACAAGCCCTTGAGCCAATGAGCGAGGCTAAATTATCTTATTAATGTTCAAGCTACTATCTCCCTAGTAAGTTATTTTAATTTTCACTTAATTAACTGACTCTCACACGAGTTATCCTAGAACCACTTTGGGTCCGGCGCTCGTTTGAAAGCCACTCCCCTATCGACAACACATAACTCAACCACAGGCCAAGGGTAGACAATGCACTAACACTTATCACAAATAATCAAACACCTCAACAGGTATCACATCGCTACGGATGCTCAAAACTAAAACCAAAGCGTGCACTACCACAGGCTAACACAAGGTTGACTAACATGATAACATCCCACATAACGAATTGAAACACGACTTAACCTTAAGCCAAAAGGTCACACAACCTGTCGTGGTAACCAGGTTTCTACTGAAATATAACTCAAGCACTTCCCAATTGAAACAATAACAAACACATGATGCACAACACTGTTTCAAGATAATACACTGGAAGACTTACATGAACAACAAGAAATGACTTAAAGTCAACAATCATATAAACACACGTTCTTTAAATGACTAAAGATGTAATTTTGATAAACAAACTTCTCTCATAACACGAAAACCAAGGTACATAACAAAGGTTGACCCACGTACAACCACCCATACCAAAAGAAAATGAACCCATATCTGGAGGCTCTCAAAACATTCACTCTCATTTCACAACATCAAAGGCGAACAATTAAACACTAAAAACATTTCAGACAAATAGGTAAGCTAATGTTCGGATTTCCTAAATCCAATCAAACATAGGTTTCATGACTTGCATTTATCCAATCAATTGATCCTATTTCTTTTCATGACATTGAAATATTTAAGGAACGGGTCATCTACTCCAAATTTCATAACCCTATTCATAATCAAATAGCTTTAATAATGCAGCTATCTGGTCACAATTTAAATCAACCATTCCCTCTAAGTTTCCTGGTCACATACTATAGATAAATCACTTGATTCACAAAATATTTAGGTTAATTAATAAGTTCATCCTTTACCCCCAGTACCGCAATCATATTCTATAAGTACACATCTTGAAAAATAAACATTCAGATTAAATGATTTCAGTCTTGATTTCAACTTAACATTGCATAAATCAACTTAATCTTAACTCTACTTGAAATCAATTATATTCCAAAACGAGTATACCTAATAGTGAGTTAACCATGATGACCACTTAAGGAGTTAAGACCAATAATTATATTTCGTTTCTCCATCACATATCCTAATTATGATCAACAGTTGATAAATAAAGTCCTCTGATTAAAATAAACCATTCGTTATCCCTAGCTCCTCAACTATGTTCTAAACACAAAATTTAATGATTGAAAACAACTAATTAAACTGTCCCAATCATTATCGCTAGGTTTCGCTATTATATCCAAAATCATTTCAATTAAGTCATCTAATCCATAATTCTTCATAGAATAAATAAATCAAACCAAATCAATATTTTATGTACCCCGTTGGCCCAAACTCAATTTTCATTTTATCTATACCAATGAACTAATTACTACAGAGTTCACTTCCTTTAAACATATGCCTCTAAACACATTATTTCTCTATTCTAAGGTTTACTAAATATTCTTGAAAGTCGCAATTAAAATTTCAAAGAATAGATATTTGCTTAAAGAATCAACTTTTTCAATAACCATTAACTTATTTACTGCTCGCTTAGCACCATCTAAGCAATTAGTTACATACTCTAATTCTATTTGCTCAATCCTAGATAAAGATTAAATTAACCCTTTTAAAAAAAAATAATGATTCCATTCATCTATCATTAAGCTATAATTATTTTAAAACATATCCTATTTAAAATAATTAAACATCATTATTTAAATGTCGAAATTATCAACATAACATTATTATAATCCAACTGTTCAAACCTCAAGTTCCCATATTATAAAATATTTAAATATTGATTACATATATTAAATATTATATATATAATATTATTTATTAAATATTTAATATTAAATATTAAATATTAATATATAATATTAAAGATATAATATTAAATATCATAAAAATTATAATATAAAACTTTATTTATTTATTTATATTTTATGTTTTTTTTTTTTTTTAAGAAAAGAACGAATTTTATTTGGTGCTAGCACATGGGCCAAGCTCCTAGCCATTGCCCCTCGCCTCCCTGTCGGCGGGCTGCAGTAAAGCACAGCTGTCAAGCCATGGGCGGCGAGCTGTGCGCCTCCGCGCAGCTGTTGTAGAGCACACAGCAATAGCCTACCGGGCATGGCGGATGGTGGTGGTGGGGGGGATTGATCTCCCCACCCCACAACAAAAAAAGATTTTATTTTATTTTAATTTTTGTTTTTAAAACAAAAATTTCCATTTCCCTGGTATAAACCAGAATAGGGAAATAACCTAGAAAAAAACATTAAAAAATACAGGGCAGTGAACAATCATATATTTTTTTATTTTTTTTTAAAGGGAAATTTTCAATTAACATTTCCAGTTTTAATTGAGAAAATGAGCAAAACATTTTGCCAAACTCAACCAAATTATCCAAACAATAAGAGGGTTTAAAGATTTCATTTGAAGAGGAGTTTCCTTTTTGGGTTTTCATTTCCAAATCTCCACCATTTTGCAAGTTTTCAAGAAATAACTCATGGGTTTTAATGGATTCAATCAACCTTTCAAGGATTCTCACATATTTAACAAGATTTTCAAGCATGCATAAGAAAGGTTAAACTATTTGAAAATGAACAACCAAGAGCAAAGAAAAAAAAAAACCTGATTTCTTCCTCCAACTTTGAAGCCTTCAAAAAAAACATGGAGTTTTTCCCAATTCCTCCATTGAATCCATCCCAAGCCAAAATCTCCACCTCCTTCACAATCCAAGTAAAACCACCAAAAAAATTCTCCATCCAAGTTGAAAACCCCCCTCCCTTCAAAATGAACAAAAATCCCCTAAAATAGAGTTTCCCCCAAATTATTCTCAAATTGAAATTGAAATTTTTATTTCCATTTCCAAATTCAAAAACAAATATCTTTTTTCCAAAAAGTCAACTATTTCCAAAAATCTCTTTTCTACAAAATCATTGCATTTTTTGAAACATTTGAACTTTAAATAACTTAAAACAAAATTCTATTTTCCAAATAAAATGTAATACCTTTTTAATTTTACTTTTATTTTATTTTTTTATTTTTTTCAATAAAAGAATTTAAAACTTCCAACACTTTTAATTCGAAAGAAATAACTTGATCAATTCACACAATTAATTTAATTAATCAATAAAATAAATCTAACCCAAGATTAGATTAGGTTATTTTATTAATTAAATTAAATTAATTAATAAAGTAAATAACATTCCTAGTATTACCACCAATTACATCAAAGCCACAGATTAACAACACAAGCCATTATAACTTGAATTCAATTAAAGATCAAGGTGAACTGGGCAACATGAAACAACCAAACCCGACTACAACCCGACGACACTCGGTGACTAGGGTAACGACTTGACACAGAAAATATAGCTACTATCTCCCAATTAGTTTCCGTTGGTCAATGGACACGCTCAAACCTGAAAACCAGGTGGAGTCGATGTCATATACCTGCCAACCTGCAACAAAGAGCATGTCGAATGTACATATATACATAATATGACCAGACACACCATGAAGAGGAAATCTCAGAATCGTAGGGCACTCGCAAGCGAGTGATACAATTCCGTCCTCTTCACCAATACAATCTCACTAACTGACGCCTCTAACATCAATAACAGGATCAACAGCATAAAACATTGTTAAATAAGATATTTTCTAAGTTAATCCAAAACATGTCATAAGGATGGCATCAGAATAAAATCACATCAAAATATAGCTTCACATCGTTTAATTATTGCAATCAGAAGTAACCAAGTTCCAAATTCACATCATAACATAACAAAGCATTACAAGGAGAACACTGACAAGCAAAGAGCCAAAATAGAGGGGTGTTACACTATAATAGCATATGGATGTGCTAGAGAAGGGTGTAAATGCGCCAGAATAAGCAATGGATGCACTGAATTGGGAAAATGTCACAGTTTCTTGCAAGTTTGTTTAATTTTTCTGATTTTCTAGTCAGAGAATTGGTTGTTTCAAAGGATGTTTTCTGAATCAAGGTTTTCACTTCCGGTATGTGATGTTTTGTTTGAGATTTTTTCAAAAACACATTGGTAAAACACATCAAACATGTACAACCCTAAGGTTGTGTAGGATGATATTTACTGGATTCACACTTGGATTTTAGTCCAACTACGCCTACTTTTAGCGGATGATTAAAAGCTTGACCCCATTGGCTCCCCTCCACAACACTCACTTCTACGGGGAAGCCAAGCTTCAGTACCCATGAATCTCCCATGGCATACTTCTCATCTCTACTAAAAGCCGCAAAAATGTGGGACGATTTCAAAGGTTAGACCTTCTCCGCTAGTAAATAGAATAAGGATTTTGGCTTGCTATAACAAAGGGTTCTAGTATAGGCATTTCGTTCATGGGGGATCATCCATTCAACAAGAGACCATTGCTTCCCTTCTTGTCAGAACAATCCTCGTGATACTTGAACTTTCCTCAAGTACCCACATTTATATCTTGGTTGGAAGTCGCTTGGCTTTAGCATGTTACTGATTGGGTCGTTCCCTTGGGTGCTTACTTTTTTACCACAAGGTAGGCCCTCTATAGATAAAAAAAATAAAAACGAATGGGTCTGGCTTTTTGGTCACCTAGTCAAGGGGAGAGAATATGCCTACCATTCATCAAGCACAAAAACCATGGTGTTATTTAACCCTTCTAATTAAGCTAGATGCCTATCTTAATCAAAAGAAAGCATTAAATAACTCCAGTCCTTGCATACATTATCAGTAGTTGCATAATTTGTCTTTGATCGATGTATTTAGTACAATGGATATCAAATGCCCTTTCTTTCACTTCAATGCTCCATGTTCCTCTTAAAACCTGCAATAAATGATCAAAATGTTAGATGAGATCAAGAAATAAGAAGACATGAGGGTTAGATAAATGATTAAGCATAAAAACCCTAAAACTTAGACCAAGTTACAATGTGATTTGAATTTAGGTGTAAAATTGAAAATTTTAACTCCACAAAAATTGAGAAACACCTACACCATTACATAGCTTATGGAATTCTACCCCATTTCAAAAAAAAAGCTCTAAAAAAGACCTTTGTATGACCAAGATACGACCATTTTAAGATTGACTATAAAAGCGCTAAATAGTCATCCTATGCGCTAAAAGATTATTTGTATGCACTAAAAGAAGTATCCAATGTATGCACTAGAAGAATATTCAAATGCGCTAAAAGAAGTGTCAAATGCGCCAAAAGCAAGCTCTAGATGCACAATAATAGTGCCTAGATACACTGAAAGGTCTTTTGGATGCGCCGTAATAGTGATTGGATGCACTAAAAGACTTTTTGGATGTGCTGAAAGAACTCATGGTTGCTCTAAAACGTCACGTATAGCCTATTTATAAAAAAAAATCCATAAAGTTGTTAAAAATGGGGTTGTGCCCCACAGTGGGTGCCAATTTATGTGTGTTTGAAATGTGGGAGAGTTAGTAAATCAACACAAACACCAATGAGACGTATTATATTAGAGATTTAATCAATAAAACTGAATCAAATTGAAACAAGATTAAATTCCTAAAAATGTTCCATTTTTCTCTATGCTCAAGGATTTATTAAACCATATTGGCTCTTAGATTTTGTATATGCACTATGGTTGTTAAAATGACAACTTGAGAAATGAGATGCTATTATAAATGTAAGAAATCTAAGTTCCTACATGAAACTATATGATGAAAGCCATGATGCTATGATAATGGAGATATTGATAAAATGGAAAATGATACTAACTATGTGATAATAATGCTATGATAAGAAGTTAAAATGATTCTTCATATGCTCAAATGACCATTGATATGATGAACTAAAATGCCACTATAAAGCTAAACATGATTCTATATGCAACTATAAAGCAAAACATGATTCTACAATGCTAACTATAAAGTTAAACATGATTCTATATGCAACTATAAAGAAAAACATGATTCTACAATGCTAACTATAAACTCCAAATGCTCCAATGCTCCAAAGCTATTCCTGCATAATAACTCTACTCAAATATGGGATGCAAAATACAATGGAAAAGGGTTGTATTTATAGGCTTTTCCAAGCATCTTGTGATGTGGCAAGAAGGTGTTCCCTTGACCAAAGACAACATGCCAAATGGATGGAAGAATCAAGTGTGTGAGAGAAAGACCATGTGTTCAAAGTTTGTTGAAGAAGTGTGTGAGGAATAAGCCATGTGTTTGAAAATTTGTTGAAGATAATTCTAATTTAAAAATTATAATTATTTAATTTCATGTGACCTTGGTGAGGTGGCATGAAAAAGTTGTAGACATGTGCTTGGATTCCTAATCCGAGGTTAGTGAAAATTAATTAAATAAAACAAGCTTATGAAATTTGTTTATTTAATTAAATTAGAAGAATATGATTTTAGATTTGGAGAATTAAAGGATATGAACTATATAAATAAATTGAGAATTTATTTATACATAGATGGAATATTAATTAAATAACTAGTATTTAATTAATTAAATGTCTTGACTAATTTTAGGTGTATACAGATATAACTAATACAATATATATTTATACCAAGATGAATTCCTCAACTTCATATTATTCACCTTCCTCCATCTCTAATTGAGTTACCCAACTATCTTCAAAGTTTGACTCTACCATTATTTTGGATAAGCCTTGTCCTTTAACTAGCTTAGTTATTTGATTCTTTTAAAATTAAATTCCTATATGTTATTAATCTATCTACATTTCTTGCAAGTCATCTCCCATTGAATCAAGATATCTTTCACAATAATATGTGGCACATAAGCAAGAAATTTGGCACCAACCAAATAAGGTCTATTTTTTTTAACTTTTTTGACCAAGAAATAGGTTTACTTCTACATGGCATCATATTTAATTTGTGTAGCATTTAGAGAATTTTTAACTATTCAAAACCATCATGGTTAATTTTTAACAATACCGTTACAATTGTGTGGAAGGAACAAAAATGAAATAAATGAAAACAATTTAAGAAATCAAATGAACCTAATAATAGAGCCTATTTTCTTATTTGATGTTTTGAAAATAATTAATACGCTATCCTTCCCAAGCTTAGCTTTTTTCTTTTTTTATAAATTTTGGATATAATTTTCTTTTTTTCCATAAAGGTAGACACATAGGAACTTGGCCTATAAATTTGGGCTTGAAACAACTATCTATAGGAGTATTGCATGCCCTAGATTGGGAAACAACTAAAAAAATTAAGATTAAAGGTTGAGGGTTTTGATAGCGAAGGAAGAGGACAGGGAAGAAGAAACTAAAGAGTTTGCATTGATAGAAAAAGATGAGGTAAATTTTGATTTATCTAAACCTTGCAATTGTGAAGTGTATGATGTTTTACATCAAATTAAATTGAAGAGAGTAGAATAAGAAGGATTGGAGGGATTGAGGGTTGTGGGACAACTAGACAAAAAATTATGTTGGAATGCAACACAAAGAGATTGAAGAAGAAGAGGTAAACATGGATGAGGGGATGATGGAAATAGTTGATTTCCATAATATTGATGTGGATATGTATTTAGGTATAGTGATGAGTAAAGAATTTGAAGAAGAATTTTGGTGGAGGTGGACGGTTTTTTGTGGGATGAGTTCCACAAAAGGAAGAATGATATCTATTGAATAAATATATTTATTATCCCTCTCACATGATTGATTGTCAAGTTCTTTAAGTGGATTCTAAGGGGGGATTTCCATGTGGATCACTTAGGATTTTTACTACACTAAAATATAGAAAAAGTAAACAACTGGAGGTTCCTTATGAGGAATTTAACAAGAGGTATGCTACTTGGGAACATGAGAACGTATTTTGCAAGTAGTATCTATATATTTTTCTTTATTATAGATAATGGCTCTTTGTTGTTATATACTCAGTTTGAGAAATGCCATGTTGTCCTCTATGAGTATTAGTTATTCTTTTTATTTTTATATGAGGGTATTAATGTAGTGGAAGTAACATCCCTCATTTTAATCTCATTGCGGTACTTTCTTAGATCATCCTTGCCTATATATGGAAGGCTTTGTACTCATTATAATTTGGATCATCTAAATGCAATATTGCATAATGTTCATTTTGCTTGTCTCTCATCTCCTAGATTTTCCAAATTCTTATAGTTGATGGTGGTGAATTATTTATTAAGTGGTTCATAAATAATTTTATTTTAATTATTTCATTTCTAAATAATTTAAAATAGTAAATAAAATGATCAAACTAACTTAATTTTTTGTAATCAATCAATTTTAAATGTACAAGTTTGAATTGGAAAATGGAGAATACAAAAAATAAGATATTTTTCTAAGGGATTTGAAAGAAAATCTAAGTTCTATATGAGATCATGTTGGTTATAAGAATGATAAGAACAATATTAGGTAAAATGTTCATCATGAGATGTGTTGTAGTTTTAAAGAGGATCTTAGCTAGGACTCCTCTAATTTGGAAAATTTAGTGCATTTATAATCTTATGAGGAATGACCTAAAAAAAAGTGTATATCAACTACTGAGAGAGATTACAAAGATGTATTTACCTAAGTTGTATGGCTTGGATAGAGGTGATGCAACATAATCTTGGTTGAATTATATGGATAAGTATTTTTCATTCATAAACATGATCTCTAACACTCATGCAAGATTTGATATGTAGCATCTAGAGAAGGAAACTTACCTTTAGTGGAATCATTAGAATACTATGGACAATTGTGATGTGACTAATAGTTTTTGGGAAAGGTTTCAAGAAAATCAAGTGGGGGTACCTATCATCTAAGAATAGATATGAAACTCTTTGAATTTCATGCATTTTAGCAAGGACCTTGACACTTGAAAAATGTAAGGACAAGCTTATGGGTTTATTAACATATGCTCACTATTTAAAATAAAATGAGGATCATTTTGGTAAGTTCCTTCTAGATTTGGATAAGAGTATCATTTTTTCTACTAGGATTCTAAATCCTAAGACCCTAGGTCAAGAAATAAAGGTATCATTGGCTATATAAGAACAAAGGTAGAATAAGATTTATCGTAACCAAAAATGCCAATTCAAATCTAAGGAGAGGAAATTGTATTAAAGAGAAAGTTGGAAATCATACTTGAGTGAATAGTAAGGGAAAATCAGAAAGGAATGATCAATTTAATAGGTCCAATTAATAAAAATTACTCAAAGAAGAATAATAATGATTAAATATATAATTATTGATAAAAGGAAAAAGTTGAGAGCAAGTTGTAAGATTTGTGGTGGTGCATACCTTCAACTATATTATCCATAAGAAAGAGGAAATTTTGGTAACAAGCATAAGATATGTGCAATAGTAGATAAGAGAAACATATAATCAAGCCATTAAGATCAAGATTTGAGGCAGTTTTTGTGATTATATTTTCTACTTTTGTTGACCTAGGAACTAGAGATATTTTTATACCTTTATATTTGTTAAGGAAAAATGTAAGATTACCTTTATGAGTTAAGAAATGATAGTATAGTGGTAGAGTTCGAGTCTAGTAAGAAACAAGGGATTAACATGGGTTGATCTATTTATGACTAGATTGAGTTCTAAAGATATTATTATAGTTATTGAGTGGTTGGGCCTTAGAAGGCATATTTTAATTTACACAAAAAGTTTTGAATGGTTGGACCTGATTTGGGGAATAATGTGGTTCTCCAAGGAATTTATAGGCCTGTATTCTTCAAAAATATTTTAGCCATGTAAGATAAGGAAGCAATTTAAAAGGTTCATGTCATTCCATTGAAAAAATCAACGTAGAGGAAAAGAAGCTAAAATTTATAAATCATAAAATTGTATAGAATTTTATTAATGCATTTATTGATATTTTTTGAGTAAATATTATAGTTTAATTACTCAACTAATCTAGCTATAGTTATAGACACCTTAAATTGACACAATTTTAGTTATTCTGATAACCGCATTTGCATAAGTGTTGGTGTGTTATTGGTAAAGGCACTCACATACAACTAAATACATCCTTAAGTACAACCAAGATTATGTGGCATCACCCCTACCCAAGCAATAAAAATTAAGTAGATACATTTTCTTAAGCTCTCTGGGTAGTGGATCTGCTCTTCTTTTTTGGGTTCTTTCCTCATAAGATTCTAATCACGTTAAATGTACCTAAATAGAAGACTCTCTACTACGACCTTATTTAAAACTACAACACATATCATGATCAACATTCAAACTAGTTGTGTTCTTATCATTCTTATAACCAACATGGTTAGGTTTCTATTGTTCTTCTACTTGTTGCTCTTTCATAAAAATATGAACTCATAAAGAACCTATATTTTATCTCGAATACTTTAGATAAATATTTTATTTTCCATATTCTCTAACTTCTTATCTTTACTATACTATTATATGAACTAAGATTCTTCTAAATTTTTATTGAAGGTGTGTAATCAAGCTAGGTAAATCCTTACAAAAACTAGTCATACCGAATTTATTGGTTTGGATATATATGATTAATTTAGTTACTATTTATCTATGCTAAACTTATAAAATACTAAATATTATTAGTGATTTCTAGCAAAAAATAGAGGAAACATGGAAATCTTAGAGGAACATTAAAGAAGGAATATTTTGAAATAAACAAATTTGCATCTATGTTTTTGAAGTTAAATTTATGGGGTAGGTCCAAAAAGTCAAATAGTATATACTTTGATTGTATATATACATAGAAGTAAATAGAATTTTTTGAGTATGATTACTTGGACTAGAATAGTTATGATGAATTACCCTAATGTTTATATTTTTTATAATATAAGTTGGGAAAAGGGTCCCACACCCAAAAGTTACAAAAACAACTTAAAACACAAGTTTATCTATTTAACAAAATGTTTCTCCAACACAACATCAAGAGGAGAAAACAATAAAGTATAGCTTAAACTGACAAACCAAGAAAAATCAACCTAGGTGATAAGATTTTATTATTATTAAAGTTGGGAAGGGACCGACTTTGTTAGTAAACATAAGTTGGAAGTATATTCTAATTGTATCCATATTTATTATTATTTTCATAAGACTTCGAGTACCTTGGTTAGTGATAAGGTACCAAGATTAGAGTAGATTGAGAGGAATTGGATGCCCTTGTGGTTAGATTCATCTAACAAAAATATCTCTACTCCAAGTCTAACATATTTGAAGATAATCTCCCTTTAAGATAGGATTGCATGGGGCTTGGAGTTGGTATTAGATTTCACTTTTGTCATGCATCGACTCACACCACACATGTCCTAATGCTCCTTTCTAGTTGGGGGCTCACAAGCCATGTAACATATTTTATTATTCCTCTTCAAATAATAGAGTTACATGTTGTTCCACGAAGTCATGTGGCTTGACTTGTAGTGTACAACATTTTCATTGATAAGTGGTATGGACTATGTACTATTATGGCAAAGATTTCTTACTTATGCAAGGTTTTGGTATAGTGATATGATACCATTAGGATTTGACACCTAGACGTGGTATAAAGATTTAGAATGTGTGTATTGTGCCCAATATGATCATGTTGTCATGTTATATCATCCTTTAGTGTACATTTGTATTTGTGTGTGTTTGATGCATGAAATAATGTGGTGGGAAATCTTGTGCGATCTTGGTTGGGTGTGGGGTGAATAGTTGTCATGAAATTGATATGAAAAATTTGTTGTGCCTTCACTTTGATTGGTACTTCTTTACCTAGGCTTATGGTCTTGAAGGAAAGGGATTTTCTCTAATCGAAGGTTCAATGTCTCTCCAATTGTTAAAATCTTGGAGGGATAAACTTGTAGATTCCAATTGAAAATATTTTTTTTTATCAAGTACTTTATATTGAAATCACTTATCTATGTGACAATTGACCAATGACCTATGACCTAATGCAATTATTGTATATGATATTAAAAGGTTGTAATTATTAAACTATATTAAGATGTACCCATTGTGTACTTATGTAATGAATTTAATAATCTATCATTTTGATTCTTTATTAATATTAGTTCAGACTAGATGTGTCTACCATGAGGAACAAAGTCATTTTCAATTAGGCTTTATGTTAGGCATAGAATTGGATTGAAGAATTCGCTCATGTCCATAAGGCAAGCATTTGGCGTAAAAAAACATATAAGAGAGCAAAGTCACCTGAGAAGGATCTTGGATGCAAGGAGTGAGTAATTAGATTTGAGGAAGGATTGAAATCCAAATACCTTGGAACCCATCTTTTTTCTCCATAAGAGCTATCACCGACACAAACTTGGAAAACAAAAAAATCCCACAAAGATGAAATTGGATGCGAAAAGAAAATGAACATCAATGGGTCCATGGGGTCAGTTGCCATGAAAATCATCTATGAAAGATAAAAACCAGTCAAAATTTACACAGGCGCTAGAGACTCATTAACTAGAATCTAAAGTGATTTAAAATCTAGAAAGCATAGGGAAGTGCCACAGTAAGGAAATGGATCCAATGAAAAAACAAGTAGAATTGAGATCTGGATATGAGAAATAAAAAGGCAACAAGAGAGATAAAGTCATATGAGGATTTCATTTGCATTTAAACATTAAAACTAGATCAAAATCCAAAGATGTTAGGACCCACTCCATTGCACTCATCAGTATTAGAAACTAAAAACTTTCAAGAAAGCTATTTGAGAGAGAATTGTATGTGTGACAAAACTGAAAACTAGTTAGAAGTGTATGGAGTATTAAGCTTAAGGTGTGATTATTTTGATGTGTAGACATGGGTGCTAAAGGTTTATATGCACTACAAAGGATGTAAGCCAAAGGTTAAGAAGGTCCTTCAAAGCATCGAAGGTAGGTATTTTAACTAAGTTTGTTTACTCTATGTTTAAACGTCACTTTTGAGGTCTAGAAGTAAACAGTTAGGGAAATAGTTGAAGAATTGTATGTTAATTTAATGGTTAAAACCCTTCATGGCCTTGACAATGGTGGTGGTCATGTCTCTAAACTTATATAGTTAACTGGTTCGGAAGAGTTTATTGTGTGAGAGAACAAAATCTTCCACAGGTAGCCGCGAGACAATAAGAAAGGGACAAGACGGCAATGACTATCCAAACAAACTTAAAGATGTCTAATTCAACTGGCGTTTGATGGTGAGTTAAAACCCAACAGATTTGATAAAGTGCAATTATGATAGATTATAATGTATAGAATGACATCCATACTCTGATACATATTTTTTAAAAAAAATTAAACAATTAAAAAATGCATATTTAAAAAACCATTAAACAATTAAAAAAACTAATAGCTTCTATTTTACTTTTAGCGATGCTTTAGTTTGGTTGAAAACCATGAAAAAGTGTCACTTTTTCTCATTTTGACATTCTTTGTCCTCTAGTGAGGAAATGAAGGAAACAAAATACTTTATCGCTTTTTCTTCCCACATGTGTACGTAGTCATAAGGTGTTGTGTACATCTCTTAAAACAACTTCACGTGATTAGGTTTCTTGCGCTTTGAATTCCACATCCTCCTTGTTGGAATAATGACGTGTAATCCTTATCCACAACTAAAGATCTTTTTATGCTTGACAACCCAAACAATTTTGTCCTGCAAAACAACATCAATTGTGAATGAATGAATGATTTTAATTACGTCCGCGAGACCAGCCAGCCTATGGGACCCAAGAGATAAAAACCGGAAAACCGCCTTTGCCAAAACAACAAAACCGCTGCACCAAACTACCTGCTGTTGTTTTCAATCTCTTTGCTGATTTTGTTTCTTCTACTGTGAATTTTGGTCAAGTAACTTGCTGTTTTATCAATCTTTTCCTCTTCAAACAAAGCCGCTAATGATTTGACTTTTAACAAATCTGAGTAACAATATTCCTCATAAGCTTGGCACTCCAATATCGAATGTGATTCCAAGTACACTGAAATCTTGTATACCCATGCAATGGATGGACACATGCCTATATGCATGTCACACTTATCAAGAAGCTTTCATATTTAGAAATTTATTAAGAGTGATCCATATTTACATTACATATAATTTATATATTTACAATTTATTTTTTAAAATAATTATGAGATACAAATATAGGTTTTAAAATCCAAGATGATTATAAAATGTGATGTAAAGTTAAGATAAAGGTCCCTACATGATGTGCTTTAATAAGATGGTAAACTAGTTCTCTTGAAATAAAATGTATTTTTTCCATTAGAAGATACTATTCAAATGTATGAGAAGGTTTTCCATTTATACCCCTTATTTAAAATTGATTCACTAACTTACAACATACTTCATGACATTTGTTAGGTGGTACATAACATATTATTTTATTTTTGGCATCATTATTGTCACAATCAATACCTAACTATATAACTAAAACAACATCTTCATTGATTGTATTTGCATTGGGTTTATATTTTGTATCATAGTGAAGTCTAAAGTATTTGGTATGTTTCACCAAAATTAAATTTAATAACATTTGATGTATTTAGTTTAGTTAAATTTTAGACATCTTTCCAACAAAACAATAGAAGTTTTTCAAGTGAGTGAAATATGGATGATAATATTTGATATTTTGAGTTTAATTAACTCACTCATAACAAGAGAATTTATAGTCTATTGTGAAAATAATCACTTTGAAAAGTATGCCATTTTTAGTTGAGTTTACTAGTTTTAATTTGGTCTATATTAACTCATTCATAACAAGAGAATTTATAGTCTATTGTGAAAATAATCACTTTGAAAAGTATGTCATTTTTAGTTGAGTTTACTAGTTTTAATTTGGTCTATAGTACCTCTAAATAACTATAATAAAAGTGTTATTGTAGACCATACTAAGAATGTCAAAGTTAATGCCTTAACTTTTCAAAAGATTTAAATAATTGAATATCAGAAACATTTTTTTTAAATATGGGAAAAAGATCAAAGAGCTATTCATTCATTTACAAAAATTTCCATGTCATCGACGAGATATTTTGATATATAAAGAGTATCATACCTATTTAAGTTTTTAGTGCCCTATAATGTTGCCACAATCTCCCTACCAATATGCAATTTTCTTTCCTTTTCTCTTTTTATGTTCACCCTCGAATAGATTTTTTATCTACTATAGTCAACACACATGAAAAAACACAAGAAACACAAGGTAAACATAGGAATAAAATCAAGAGAAATAAAAAATAAAATAGGGGAAATATGGGCAATAAATACTAATTTTAATATTTTTTGGTGCATAATGCTTGATTTTATTATTTATCAATAATTAATAGTTCATGAATACTACTACTTGATATCATTCTTGCATGATCTAATTCAATAGTACGATCTTTTGGTGGATAACTAGTGTCCTTAGGCTTATCCATAAATAGGAAATTCTATGCACTCAATTCAAATATCTTGGCGTGCAAGCCAACACTAATTTGGTGAAAGGACCAATTTAAAATAAACAATAAAAAAAATTGAATTAAGGATGTGATTGCGGTTACAATTTATTCCTTAATAGAATCACATTGTGATATATTCCTAGATTAAAGAATAAGTATGATTCGAATTAGGTATAGACCTCTACAACTAAGAAGGTCTAGAAAAAGGTTGGAGATTGATGAATTATCTAAATTTTGTCAACTTATTGTAATGGTGAAAAATACATCCTTGATGCACTTCCCATTTTGTTTCATTCATAATTTGGGGTAATATATTAATGCATTTATCGACCCACAAATGACACATTTATATGCATAGTTAGGCTTGCATACATAGTCTTTCTTGCACCCATCCCTATGCTTATTATTTTTCTTAATAATTATGTGCATGCAACATCATTCCAATAGGCTTATCTATTTAATTTTGGTCACTAATGTACTTCTTATCTAATCCAAACCATCTCAAAAAATAATCTAACTCAACTATCTCACCTAAGTCATGTCTATGGGTGGAAGGTAATCCTTGTAGCCACAATTTCGACCCTTTAATTTAAAAACCAAAATCAAACATTTAGCCAACTTTCCTTGTGCTACACTTTACTCCTAGACTAACTTTGCATAAATCTTCACTTTGGTTTTATATTTATGTATATAATTGGAGTATTGGAAGCATTAGAATCCATGGCAACACTAAACTATGAAGAAGTGATAGGTGGAGGAGTTGCACTCTCGGCACAAGTCTCAAGAATACTAAGGTTCAAGTGACCAAACTCCTCCTCACAAATATGATTCACACTTGATTCATGAGTGTGAATATCAATCAATAGAATTGTATCATCATCAAGAGAAAAATGGGAAAAAGCATACACACGAGATGCATGATCAACGATCCCAATAGCTATATGATTTCTTTAGTTTCCAAGTCCCTAATGAATGTTGAATCAAGTGTGAACTCAATCGGTTTGCTCGCTCCACTATGCATATTTTAATAGATAAAAAGGAGATTTGTTGACAAGGATGGAACATAAAGTACATCATTGAAAGTGCCTTCTCCCATGTCAATAGAACCTTTCCCACACACACATATATGTGTTGTTACCCATCAAGATTTTTTTTGAATTAGAAAGCTCAAAAGAAGAGAACATACCCATGGATGATTTCATATGATGAGATGCTCCAAAATCAAGAAGTCATCTCCCCGATTTAGTACTTGTAGATTCCAAGAGTGTTTTTCCTTTTATTTTCTCTATCCCACTTGAAACTCCTATTTTCCTTGACTATGTAGATGTAGATGGTGATGATGGTGAAGAAGAGGTGGGAATTGATGAAGTTAGCTAGATGTTGTACTTTTGAAGAAGTGTGTTAACTCATCAATTCTCCGTTTCATAGCACTTATGCTCACTATGTCCCAACTTTTTGCAATATTCACATGTTGTCCTCTCCTCTTAGATAATTCCCCTTTGGAAGAGGAACATAACTTAGAGGTGTTCTACGATGGTGATCCCTTGGCTTTCTCATTATTCTTGGATTCCTTATTATTTTATTTCTCACCTTTACTATTTGAAGCCTTTGGATCTTTTGCAATAAGAGCCTATGATATGAAAGACTTTAATGTACCCATGTGTACCAATTTTTCTTGTTCCCTTGTGAGTGAAGCTACAATTGTATCAAGAGTATGAATTTTGTGTGCAATACCTAGAGCATCCATAATAGCATAAAATGTAGAAATAAAAAATGAATAATCAATACCTAGTTTAGCAAGGATATAAAGAAACAATTGATCATCATCTTGCTCAACTCCACATTATTTCAATTGTAACCTAAGAGGATTGATCTTGGTGAAGAATTCTTAGATATTATCAAAATCAGATGAGTTAAGGCCTATGATTTCATTCTCTAACTTGAAATGCCTCATCTTATCTTTCTTTCCAAAGAGATTCTCCAATGTAGTCCAAATCTCATTTGTTGTTGTGCAAGATTCAACATGAAACCTTAGATATGGAGAAATGGATAAGCTTAAAGTACCATAGGCTTCATCTCTCCCATCAAGTCATTTTCTTCTTTTTATAACACCTATGGGTTCTAGATTTGTGCCTAATGTGGTCCTTTGTAACTTTAATTTGAACAATAATAACTCTATTTGTGACTTCCATTCATGATAGTTATATGGAGTAAGAGGAATAGATTTTGGAAAATCCATGATAAAAATAAAAAGAATACAATAGATGAACAACAATTTACCCCTCACAATACAAGAAATCAACCCCTTTATTCAAGAAAAACTTCCACTTTCTTGCAAATTTTTAATGGATAACCAAAGTACCAAATTTGAATTCAAACTAAAACTCTATATAACTGGTAAAAATATGTAAAAAGTGCATCTGTAGATGTGTAGAGCTCTTGAATAATTTTTATATGCCACAAGAATTGTGAAAATCAAACATCTAGGAAAAAAGTTATAAGCCCAAAGGTTAAAAACAAGATATGAATTCAATAGAGAATAACAAGAATAAAACAAATATATGAAAAAAATAATCAACACCACTATGAAGTACATTTAAACAAATTTCCAATGATATCTCATTTAAAAAAAAAATACCTAGATCAAAAGTTATGTCCAAAAGAAAAAAAATGCCTACTAGGGCTTTAGGAGCAAAATCAGGCCCCTTTTGGCCTAGTTGCTTATTGGACAACGATCTCACAGAGCTTGGGCAATGGGATCTATCATGCCACCCACCTATTTGTATCCCTATGCGTATGTGATATGCCCATGTCCCCCACTTAATAATGATCAAGGGTGAAATTCCTATGCCAATTTAGCGTCTAATATTTTTAAATCAAATAATCCAAATTTTAAAAAGCTTGATTTGATCGCTTATGCCAATGTGACATACTATAGATGCAAGGAGGAATATTGGTGCAGTCACGGATGGAGGTTCCAACAAGGATTGTCTAACTATGCAACCTATGGTTCAACATAGTGAAAATAACACAAAAATGCTCAACAAACATGAATTATCATTAATTCATCAACTTGTAGTTTTACATGCATCATATGCCTTATATACAAAATGACTAGTGCTCACAGGCTTTCCACAAGGGCATTACAAGGCACAGGGCCTTATTACAGTCCAACAACCTAGACAACTAGAATTATTACATTCTTCTAACTACTAACTATTTGATTGCTTTCAAACAGATTATAAATGATCTTAAATATGATTCTCTAGCTTCAATTATGATCCACGTCAACCTCAAGGGCTTACAACCCCAATGCAAGATCAAATGTGTAGGTCGGCCAAGAACATGAAAGGATAACCCATCGAGGGAACAAAATGCATTACAAATCTCCAAGAAAGTTCCCTTGGACCTAAAATGCCTTGTATGATGTACCATTAAGCTCTGCACGCTTCGAAAAAGGTCCACACAACAATCCTGAGCTAGATAGGCCCTGAATGCTTTGTCTGATAATTGACAGTGAAATTCTAAGAGAGATAACTTTCTGCAAACGAATACAAATCACCTAAAATATAGATATGTTGAAGATGACCTCATGTAGAATCTATATCTTGCTTTGCGAGCTAAGAAATGATGATGCGGTAAAATGAGAAAGAAACTACTGAGACAGCTATAGACTGAACTGTAAAGAAAGAAATGTGTCTGGTTGATACAGGATTGCATTACAACCAGGGATGCTCCTACATCAAATATGTCATTTTTTAAAGAATATTCTATCGACAACTCACCTATACATGTTGATGCTTGTAGATCTTTATGACATGTACAAACTATATGAATTTTGTGTGAACGTATAGTTGTATGGATTTTTTGATTGCCTAATTTGTAAATCCTAGCAAAAATGGCCAAAAAATTTGTTTCCCAAATATCAAGTATTTTATATCAAAATATGGATTTTGGACCTTCTAGACTTAATGGTGAGGTTTGTTTTTCCCTAAAGTGCACCCAAAAAAAGCTCATACCTGATTATCTCTTAGATTTGAGAAGGGGCTTGCAAATTTGAAGCTTTGATAACATGTTAGAGTCAACAATGGATTCAAGCCTCTAGGATCACCGACAACACCAAAAGATGCCTTCCACAAGAGAGTAGCAAGAGAAAAAATATTGCTTGATTATGGGCATAATAGATTTGATTAAATTTCAATATGATTGCATGGATTAAATGGATTGAAATGCACATTGTTGTCTTTCTTATGTAGGCAAGGTTGAGAGATAGGACTAGACAATATTATGACAAGTGTCTTAATCCTATGTAATGAGACAACTTATGATAAAATAAGATTAGATCACATGACACGTAAGAGTACTAGAAATATTCTTAAATCCCTAAGTAAACTTAACTTGTGTGAAAAGGACCTACTAGGTGAACTAGTTAGGTAAAATACCTTGATCACCAATAAGGGTAATTTATATAAAATATATTCAAAAGAAAATATAAAATGAGAAAAGGCAAGAACATTGCTTATTGGTAGGGAAATTTTTGTAAAGTTGTAGGGCACTAAAACATTGGATAGGTATGATATTCTTTATATGTCATAATATCCCCTTTGATGAAATGGTATTTTTTGTAAATAAATAAATAGTTCTTTGTTGTCTACCTTGCTTTTTAATAAATTTCAAGTTTCCCATATGCAATTGCTTATATCTTTTGAAAGTACAAGGCATTAACTTTGGCAATCTTAGTATATTCTAAGAGAATACTTTTATTATAGTTGTCTAGAGCTACTATGGACCATGTCAATGTTAAGCTCAACTAAAAATTACATGCTTTTCAAAGTGATTATTTTCATAATAAATGATAAATTTTCTTGTTATGAATGAACTAATTAAACTCAACATATAAAACATTATCTACCATATTTTACCCGCTTGAAACACCTATTATTTTTTGGAAGGTTGTTGTCTAAAATTTAACTAAGCTAAATACATCAAATGTTATCAACTTTGAATTTTTTGGTGAATAACAACAAATAATCTAGACTTTATTATGGTACAAAATACACACCCAAAAAAATACAAGCAATGAAGATATTGCTATATACTTGTACAATAGGATAGGAATTGTGAGAATAATGAGACCGTGATTAAAAAATGCATAATAAGTACCACCTAGCAAATGTCATGAAGTGTGTAGAAGGGGAATTATGTAAGCTAGTGGATCAACTTTAAATAAGGGGTATAAATGCTTCTTAACCAAGTCCAAATCTCCTTGTTTAATGGTTTGAATGGCATCCTCTAGTGGAAAAAAGGCATTTTATTTCAAGAGGACTAGCTTACCATCTTTTTAAAATGTATCGAATATGGACTTTTATCTTAACTTTACATCAAATTTTATAATTATCACGAATTTTAAAATCTATGTTTATGTCCTACATCTATCTTAAAATTGTAACAAATTTAAATTTACTTTATATAAGTGTATAAACACTATATATAAAGTTACAATTACCACACTATATAAATATATAAACTATATCTAATATGAATATGAATCATTCTTAGTAAATAAATTTGTATACACCAAGTTCCTTTTTAGTTGTATGAGAGAGACCACTATGAATAAATGAAAATTCATTGCAAACAAATAAAGAATCATTTCAACTTTCAATCTTAAATGAACTAGGAGAACAATCAAGTATTTCAATCTTAAAAAATTCATCATATAGTAACAAAGTAGCAAAAAAATATTGAGAAGAAAGTGGAAAGTAGGATCCTAACAATAATTTTAAGAGTGACATCTCAAAATCATTTTAATTATATACAATTAATTAAATACAAAATTTAATTTATAATAAACATTAAATTAATTTAAAAATCTTATAAAAGTTTATACCTTTTATAATGAAACTTTTATAAAAATTAAGTCAAAAACTTCTATAAAAATGAATTAATAAAAAAAGTAAGGTAGAGGGATCTTTGTACAAATTTCCAAACATGAAAGCTGCAGATTTGACCAAAAGAGCTTGGAGTACATTCTATGTGGACGTTGTACAATATTTCTGTAAAGGAAATTTGGGCAATTATAGGGGAGAGGACCCAGTAGTCGTGCATCCTAACTTCGCGCTTCTAATTATCCTACGTCGAAATTTCAAATCACTCCCAATTTTTTACAACAGCTTACTTGGCAAGTTCTATGCTTATAACTAAGGTTTCAGGGCCACATCATCAAATATGATGCCACATTAGCATGCATTTTTTTCAAGGTGTCCAAAAAGGCCCCAAAAAATAGTGAGACCAATTCTCGTGCAATACATCATGAGTAGTTGAGCGCTGATGTGGTATCACATGATTGGTTGCTTTTTAGATCAAAAGCATACATTTTGTTTAATTATGGGTAGTCAAATCACAACTATTGGACATTATATAAACGACTATTGGGTATTGTATTTACGATTGGGTGTGCAACTATTGGACCCTGCACGACTATTGGGCCTCTCCCCTAAGTCTCTTCCTGTCATTAAAGTCTATTCCAAGAGTAAGGTAACACATGTCTTGTCAGATGTACATAATACTTACTAAATTGATTGTTTGTCTGATAAGCTTGACATGTATCCATATGAAGGACCACAATTTACTAAAAAGAGTTCAGATAAGGAGGGACCTATCAATTGAATAACTTTTTTGCAAATTAGGTTAAGTTTAGAAAAAATAGAAGTTCATAGAATATACTCCAAGCAATTGCAAAGTCCAATCACTTAAACATTACATTATAATAGAATCTTGAGAAGTAAGAGTTAAAAGAATATCATAAGGTAGATCTAAGTCATTTAGCTTGGAGTCCCATATTACATCTCACAAGTCCTCAATGTTAAAAGAATAGGATCTCAATTTATATTAGCATTGTTTATTTCATTATGATTCTTTTGTCTCATAGGTTATGAATCCCCCTTCTAGTATGGTGAATTGGTCAAAGCAAGGTAAAGAAATGCTTCTTATCTATCTAGCTGAGTCTATCCATGTCGTGATATTCAACTGTGTAGCTCTATTAAGATTCAACTGTGTAGCTCTATTCATGACGTTAAAAGAAACAAAAGAAGGATACAAACCAAGTGAAGGAGACCATATTACATGACCATGAGAGCATTAATGATAATTGTTGGTGTGGCTATGCATTTGGCCCTTGCATAAGGAATAATTATCATGTTGAGCACGAGTTGTCAAGGTAGGTAGAATCCAAAGTGTTGGGATAGGTGTGGCATACCCTTTACAATTCAAATGTTTGATTTATTTTGTAATTTTAATTACTTGTGAGTCTTCATGGAAAAGGATGTCCTAATATGTTTGGGCCATTTTTTCTATGTGTATATTTTGGTATGACATGCGTAAATGTGTGTAAGAGAATATATTGTCATATGAAATATGTAAGAAAATCTCTGAAAATATAATTGGTGTGAGATAATATGTGACACATGTAAGAGCATGTAATAGGGGGGATACATTGTTAACTTATCTTGTTGACTAACTCAAGACACATGTTATTTTGTGTCATAAAAAATATTTGAATGGAGTGAATGGAGCACCTTTTTGAATGCACAAGACAACTGAGAGGGGGGGGTGAATCAGTTGTACCTTAAAATTTCAAAACCTTCACAAACATTTACATCCACATCAAATTAATTAACCCAAGTAATCTATTATAATGATTTATCATGAAAGCATATAAAAAAAATAGAATCAAGGCAACATCATGCACAATGAAACACCAAATTTACATGGAAAACCCAAGAAGGGAAAAACCATGGTGAAGATTAGCTCACAATATAAAGTAATATCAACACTGATTACAAAGGGCTCACTGCCCAAAAGAAAGAAAGGCTCATTTCCAAAGGCTCATTTCTAGAATAGAAAAGAAGATAGAGAAGAGTGTCACAATAAGAAATCCATCCCAATGCAACAGAAAATTCTACCACAACATCACCAACACCTTCGTAGTCCTACTAAAGATTGTAGACACCTTCTGCTCACTACATCCAATAATCTAACACATGAAAGCTTGCATTGCATTGCACAAATTCACACATTACAACTCTACAATTTGCATCATTCACATCATACTCATCTATCTTGTCATCCCTCAACAACTCAACAGATTTTTATACCATCTTTAACTTTGAAAGCATTCTCCAAGGTTGGCTATGCACCTCAACCATGCAAATTCAAATTTGGTTGGCACCAAAACATTCCTGCGGTGGAAAGGAATGAAAGAGGACAACAACACACCTTAGTTGGGACCTAAATTCACTCATACACACCACACCATACTTCCACAAACACCAAAGCAGCTTCACAATTAGTGTAAACACCCAAGGTCAGTTGAACCTATGTTAACACCATTAGCATTTAATCACACACTTCCTCAAATCCAAAAGACAACTTGTGGACCACACACCATATTTGAACACAATCTAGAATATTCCACAAACATCCTAGAAACCAACAAATTCCTTCCCAACAACTTTCACCTGAAGAATGCACACACCTAGTACATTCAGACAATTTTGTCATACATTGCAACTCAAGAAACCGACTTCTAAAGCACCAAACCTCAAATAACTTCAACTGAAGAAAGATACAAACACTATCAAAGGTTGGGCACCCAAGTTTGCATGTTCTAGGTTTGAGCTGTCAAAGCTGTCAGAGAGTAATGGAGCACTTAGGATTGACCAATTCTCATTGGCTATGGGTTAGGCACCCATGTGAAAGCCATGTGATCATTTAATAATTTTCACCATGTTTTTGGATTGTCCACTAAGGGGGGCGTGGGTATTTCCAAGTGATTTTACTTGTTTTGAGATACCACAAGTGGTATTCTCTCCCACAAACTTTTATATATTGGAGCATTGAGATGGTGGTTTCATAAGTTTGTTTGCAGGTTGTTAGAGTAACAAAGTGTTGTATTCAGAGAGGATTATTGTATTGTTGTGCTTCATTGAAGATTAACACAAACATTGCATCTCTTTAGGTGTGGATTTTTCTTGCAAGGGTTTCTCCACGTATATCTTGTGTCACTTGTGATTCTCAACTTGTGGTATTGTTGTTTTGCTTTTATTGTTAGAATTTCTAATCACGCATTCACATAATTGATAATCTTGAATATATAATTTCAGATTTGCATCCACATATTTAAGTTCATATTGTTGCAAGTTTCATCTTGATTTCCAAAAATATGTATACATATATATGTATTATATATATACATATATACATACATATGTATATATATATATGTATATGTATATGTATATATATATGTATATGTATATGTATATGTATATATGTATGTATATGTATATATGTATGTATATGTATATATATATATACATATACATACATATATACATATACATATACATATATATACACATACATATACATACATACATATATACATATATACATATGCATACATATATACATATAGATATACATATACATATACATATATACATATATATACATATCTATATACATGTATATATATAGACTCAATGATTCATTTTTATGATGTTTGGGGCCTTTTCCTTTATGTTTCATGTTATATATTTTTTTGGCTACATGATACTTTTTTTTAAATTCATCATCATAGAACCAAGAATCATTTATAACTTCAATATTTTATCTATAACTAAACCATGTTGAATGAAATTAGTTGATCCTATTCCACTAAAGATTTTTCTTTCTTTTAACTTATATTTATGTCTACCATGAGTCAAGGAGAAAGAGGAAGCCTTAGTATATGGAAGGAACCTTGGATCTCATATTCTCCATAACTATTGTAAATGACATTGATATTAGTTTTAGGATGAGAATTGGTAGATGTGGATGCAAGGTTATCCAAATCTATGTATGATGATGATTTTTTGGTTCAAGTTTTGGAGATGCTCCAATGATGGGGTAATGATTGGATTAATGATGTCACCATTCCAACAGTTTAAAATGTTGAAAAGGTTGTGAATTGATAAGAAAGATTATTTTCATACCTAAATGTGGAAATTTGATGCATTTGTAGGAAGTGGAAGGAATGGCTTGCATGGCATGGATCCAAGGGCGAACCAAGGGGATACCATATGGAAGATCAAGATTAATGACATGTAGCAAGGTTTGTTCCATGACAAGACAATCTTCAACTAGTAAATGTATTATCCCTATTAACTCTCATTCTATATTATCATAAGCCTTGATAGTAATAGTTGGCATATCCAAGGGCTTTTTTCATAACCAATATGTTGTATCAATCTCAACATATAAATTTTTCAACCTAAATGTGAGGTGGTGGTTAGATGATAAGTGCCCCACGAGTTCTTGAAATTTTGATGGATCATATTTTGGGACTCTTGATTCTTGTAATGATTTATTCAATACATACCTATGAATATTAGAGAAATCTAAAGGAACTCTTCAATCAACAAGATAGAAACATGACTAAAATCCCTCAAGCATGGATTCTTAAGTTTGTTTTTTTTTAAATTAGTTTCTAGTTATCCATTAAGAGCCTTGATTGACTAGTGTTTAGAAATAATGGTTCCAAATTGTTGATTCTTTTATTTTCAAGATTGTGTTCTTGTTAGGAAGTTTAAATATTTATTTGGTTTATTAGTGGTTGAACAATATCTCCATTAATTCAAACAACTTATCAAAGAAGAGTCTAGGTATAGTAAGCAAAGTTGGTAATTGAAATCACCTAAGAAGTGTTGTAAGAAGAATAATAATTTGGGTAGAGTCATGAAGTAAAGGAATAAGGTTTAATTTGTGAATTATAACCTTAAAGCTCTTAAATCCATTGAAATATAGTTATTAACAAATGCTAGCGAATTAAATAGTCATGAATTATGTGTATATTTATATGTTTAGTTGTGTGTATATACTACAAATATACATAATCAATCTCAAGATGTTGAGTTATTAGTCCTATAACATTAGTGTGCTCAATATTGGATGGTATAGTTCTTGTTAGCTTATTTCTTGCATGTTTATGCCTGTAATATTGGTTTAAAGTATTGTTTAAATTATTGTCTTCATTTCTAATGATTAGGCATTAAATAGCTCACTTGGAAAGGTAAATAGATTGAGGTTGTTTCACCACTTACAATGAATCTTTAGTATTTGATTCTATTATATACCTCAACCTTTATGTAATCTTGATTTTACCTTCACTAATAATTTTAGATGTCCTATTTGATTATGATTTAATGGTATAGACAAATAATCGAGTAATAATATCTTTTGGGGTTAAGTTAATGTTATTGTGGAGATTTAATACTAACCTTATCAATGATATGTTCCATGTTTGTGTGTAGTTTAATGATTATTAGTGTTTATACATATTTAAAAAAAAAATGTGATTGTGTATTGATTGTTGTGAAAAAAATATGGGCATGACAATCATCATCAAAGGGTATGAAATTTGCATCATCAAGGGGAATGAGACAATTTGTAGTAGGATCCTCTGGGAATGGAGATATATGAGGGGCTTCATAGATCTTCTGAAGTCTAGTCCAAAGTGTGTGGGGATAATCAATGTTTGATACAGTACATATAGTTTCAAGATCAACACTAAAACAAATAGGTCAATGATGTTACCCCAAGTTGATTCCTTGGTGTGTCCAGTGTAGGTATGATTCTATGCAAATAAGTAAAAATATTAAGCCACCTAATATGTGTAAGGATGTCATTTTTCTAAGACCCATAATCATCTTTTTCTAGGATGACCATAGAAGGATGAACATAAAAACCCATAATACCTCCTCAAATGATAAAATCAAAGACCAATAATCTCAATGCGTGTAAAGAAAATCAAATGAATTCATCTTATGCAAACAAATCCTTTCCACATGCCAAAATTTCTAAGTAATTGACTAGAATGTGAAATCACAAAAAAAATGTACTTGGGATATATTCTAGAAAAATCACATGAATAGATACAAAGAGCTCTAAAATACCTTTCCAATACCACAAGAATCACAAAAAATTGGACATGGGTGAAAAATTAGGAGCTTGAAAGCCAAAAATGATGATTTGACTTCAACAAAAAATAATTTGTACCAATAGTAAAATTTGATGATGAGACCTACATCACTGAAAACTACATGGAACCAGCTTTTTGACAATATCATGTTCACCTAATTTCAACATTGTATGCCCAAGTTTGGCGAAAAGAAAAAAATTGCTCCCTTATTACGAATTAGGGCTTGGAAGGAGGCCTACATGGTACAATGCTTACATCATGCTAATATCAATAGAAAAAATATTCTTTGTACATTGGAATATTCCAGTCAATCATCGAAAAAAACTATCGAGTTCCTAGAAATATCAGAATATGCCAAGAAATGGTCAAAATATCCTAATTGCTTGGTATATCCATGAAATATTTTGCTATTGCCACCAAGTCATCGAAATATCCTCAATATATGGTATATGCCAAAGATTAGCCAAAATATTGAGTCAACCCACAATACTATGTCCCACTTTTTGGCCAAAGTAGGACATTGAAATCAACAATTTTCACCAAATTTTCACTTTATAAAACCTATAGAAACTAAACCATTAATAATTTGGAGATGATGTGAACTAGTGATTTGTGGGGATTTGTACATAGATTCTAAATATTTTATAAAAAAATAGAAATAAATTGTAAATTTTGTTACTTAACTTTTAATAACTTATTTTTTATAGTAAACAACATTTTAAAAAAGTGATGTTTATGTTGTCACACAACTTTTTTCATTGAAAGGATAAAAATATAATTTTTAAAATATATATTTGTAACATAAATATCTAGTGCATGGATATTTTTTCATAATTTTTTGTTACATTTTTTTAAATTAATTTTTGAATGTAGAGTAATTATAATCAAGACATAGGTGTATGTCGTCACACACAACTTGTTTTGTGTGTATTGAAATTTTATTTTTATTTTTTTGAATCAAGGACATCAATACCAAGTGCACACATATTTTTTAGAATTTTTTCTTTATTTTTCTATTTTTTCGCATGTGTGAAACAAATACCTTGATGTTTGGTAAAAAACCTACATTCACAAGAAATAAAATATAAAATTAATAATATTCAAAATTATAATTTTTGGAAAGATTATAATAATGGCTACATACTTACAAAACATAATTTCTAAATGAATTTATTTGATCCCTCAAAAGGTAAAGAAAAAGTGGTTTTTTATCAGCATTTTGATAAGTGCGAAGGAGACTCCATTGTGGGTATGATTTAAGACTAGAGGGGTTCCATCCAAGGGTGATCTTAGAGGGATTTATCTAACCCTCTTCAATCAAAACCCTTTGGATGGAACCCCTCAAGGCTTAAATCATTAATTTTTCTAAAAAATATGAGATTTCAAGCAAAAACCAAGATGTCCTGAGTTTGGGACCCATTATTGTGGGATGGCCCTATTCTTTACACCAATTGAAGAGGAAACTAGGAATTTTAACATCGTCAGGAATGAGGTATCTATCACCAATAAGCATTAAGGCTACCAGGGTGGGGTGATGTGGGAGCATTTGGGTGCATGGACAATCCTGCAAACCCAAAAACATATTAATTTTATTTTTTGTGTTTTGTTTTTATTTTTTCTTGCAAGCACATCTTTATTTAATCTTCAGCTTCTCCAACATAGTTTGGTTTAATGTTTGATTTGGGAAAACCAATTGGTGAATTGTTGCTTCTTGAAATTGTTTTAACTTTTGAAAGTTAATGTTGATTTTCCAAAAAGGAAAAGTCTCACACCCAAGCCTATGAGTGGGGATTAAATGCAATTTGTAACTCCTCTTCATTATTTTTGAAAATGCTTTGTTGGCAAATGGAAAAGAAGACATTGAGGAAGTGGAGAGAGTGGAATGAGAGGTTGGAAGGCAATTTTTGAATGGTAGTTGATGGCTCTTTCTAGGAAAAGAAAAACCCATACCCAAATGGTCAAGAGCATGAATTAATTGTTTTTTGGCTGGAAAGAGAAAAGCAACACTCAGTTTGCCATTGAGGGTTGGTGCTGGAAAAAGAATGAGAAGAATGAAGGAAAGATTAATGCATGAAAAGGAAGATGAAATTGTTGGAATGGTGTGTATATTGCAGGTGTTTTTTGTTGTTCAAAGAGAGTTATGATTATATTTTGGCTTGTCTATAGTTGATTTTCAGAGTATTTGAAGTTTGCACATGATTGCCTATAAATTGTTGTTACAAGAGTGGCATAGTCTAGCAATTGTTGTAGCCATTGTATCTCATTATTGTTGGAGGCACTTTGGAATGAAATAATAATTTCAGATTTCTTATTTTATTGTGTTTCCCATTTGTGCATTCAAAAATATCAAAGGTTAATTTGCTACAACAATTAACAATCCTGTGGATTCTCAATTGTTGAGTTGCACCATGGGGCTTTGTGAGCTTTCTATTAGGAGGTTCTAAAATGGTCATCGACCATTTTGGGAAGCATCAACAGTTGTTTACTATCACTAACCTAAAATTGCCCCACTCTTTGTACATTCTTGCAAGGCCTACCTGTGCAAGTACCTTGTCAGTACCTATAATGACGGAAAAAGCCCCCCCCCTAACATGGCCTTGATTTAGTGTTGTAATATGCCTAACATATTCACATTAGGTCTTGGGCCCTTGTGAACTAAATGAACTTAATTGGCACCTTATTTGGAGTGTTGTAAAGTGTTGTAACACACTTTCACACTTTTCTAAGGTTTTATTTAATAATTGGGCTTCTTTATGCTTTAATTGGCCTTATTTTGCATCCACAAGCCCTATTTAATGCATCTTTTCTAGGATAATCCTAACACAAATCAAAATCCAATCATAATTCAAGTGTTTTTAGGTTGTGTAGCCCAAATTTAGTGATATGGGACTCATACGCCACATTGGGCATATGAGTCCCACCTAGGTTTTTGGGTCCTGATCCTGGTTTCACACCTTTCTAAGCATTTTTGAATTTAGTCCCATTAATTATGCCTAATGGGACTCATTCACCACCTTGGACGTATGAGTCTCGTGTGGCCCAAAATTAAAATTAATTCAAAATTTTGGCAGAATTTTATCCTCCTAGATTTGATGTCAGCTTGTAGTGTTGTAATTTTAGGAATTCTTGCATAATTAAGTATAAATACAAGTTTCTTTCACTCATTTTACACCTAGCAAGTTGAATGAGCATCCTTATAGAAAATTTGAGTTCACAAGAGCATTCAAGAGTAGATTATCAAGTGATTTAGAGCATTATTCAAGCATCAAGCATCATGTCAAAGTCTCCATGCATCATGTTTTTTTAGCTAACAATTGTGATGTAGGGTTTCATGATTCAAGCTAGCATTTCATTCAAGATCTATCCTATTCAAGCAAGATTCAAGATCTACATCCATTGGAGTCATCTCATACATGTTTGCAACACTTTATTGTTAGGGTTTGGTGAGTTGCAACATCTCATTTTGTTCATTCATCATTCTCCATTCCTATTTCATTTCATTTCAAGGTTTAATTACCAAAATGGGGTTTGACCAAGGCAAACCGCTATCCACTAACAAAAAAAAAAATCCCTCTTTAGTGTGTGATTTGCAGGTTTAGATTGAAGATACATTGAAGAGCAAGTTTGGAGAAAGTTATCAAAGTACCTAAAGTTGTCAAAGTTGTCACCTTGCATTGGAGATACTTGGAAGATTTCTACAGGTTGTAAATCAGGGTTTTGGATCTAGAAATCAATTGGGAAGCACAAAGCAGACCTTGAAGACTAGATTCAGACTTTGAAGTTTCAGAAAACCCTAACTAGACTGATTCACCAGTTATGGCGTATGATTCCCAGTTTAGGTCAAAATTCAGGTTTTTATAGATTCAAATACTCATTTGCCAGATTCTTGTTTCTGCACAAAAACCTAGATCTGGGATTGATTTGATTTGCATTTCAGAGTTCCATCCAACCATCTTCAGATTTCTAGGTGCACACATTTCATCTTACACCTTTATGTTTTGTTTCACATACTTTTTTGGGTCATTTAGTTAAAGTTTGAATTAAATTAGGGTTAAACATTACATCTTGCATTTCATTTATCTTTCCAAGCCCTAGCTTGGTGGTGAACCCCTCATTAGTTTACAATCATATCCTAGGATAACCTTATTGCAAGATCTTTTTCTCCTTTGCATTGAGATCTCTAGGGTTATCCTTGAATGAAATAATTGGAAAGTGGGTATGCTCTATGTCCTAAACCATACGAAATCATCCTAACCCATTTTCCATCATTTCAGTACCAAAAAAAATGTTTTTTTGTTTTGCTCCTTTTTTATTTTGATTTTAGAAAAAAACAAATTAAAAAACTAGAAAATTGTTAAGCCCTTGAGAATCGTACTAGGGTGAAGCAAAAAAGCATTAATAATGGTCAAGGATCCATATGGAGTCATACAATTGTAAAGATTAATACAGTTATACAAAATTTGTGTGATCTTTGACCTCTCAAAAAATGTTTTTTTCAACTACTCCAATTTTGAAGAATTAACAAGTAATCTTATGGTTTTCGATCATTTTGGACTCAACGATGATGCCCATTTCACTTGAGGATGAGCCAATTTTTTCCTCAAGGTTGCATCTCTCAAAATTTAGATAGGAAGTCATAGATTTGGTGCTCTGATACTATGTTGGAGTTGAAAGTGAACCCCACAACTCCTAGGAATAACCTACAACCAAAACACCTATCAAATATAAAGAGAAAAAGTCACGATTATGTGTTATGCAACCTTGAGAGAATGATTGATTCAAAAAATCAATTGTATGTGCATTGAGTTAATATAAATCAATGCAATTACAATGAATGATGAATCCTTATGAAAAGGAAAAATCAAACCCTAGATCAAACCCTAGGCAAGGATTAGATTAGATTAAGAAAAGTTTCCTAATCCTATGTTATGAGACAACATGACCTAAAAATAGCTCAATTTGATAATAAAAAAGTATTTCCTAAGTTTTTCTTAAGTGAATAAATTAAAAGGGGCCTAATAATTAGTTAATTATTAGGTGATTAGCTATTCACTCCAATTTTTTTTTATTGATTAAGCAGGGAAAGGGCCCTAATCCCATACAGAAACAACAAAACAGTCCAGGGAAACAACACCTAGACAAACCAACAAAATTGAGGAGAAAGCAAGATTAGAAATAGCAACACATCTCTTCACCAGAACCAATGAAAAACACATCAACCAACACCTACAAAATCAAAATTTACACACCTATCTAGTAGCCAGTAGATTTTTAACCAAACCATATTATCATCCACCCATAAAACTAAATAAAGTAGATAACGCCTATGATAAGTTCCCAACATGTCCATAGTCCTCAGATCAAAAATATAGGTTAAAATAACATAGTACATGCCTATCAAGCCATCATCCAAAACAAACTTAAAAAGGAAACCTGAACACCTATAAACATACGACATGAAAAGGAAAAACCAGGCATAGAATAGAGGACTATGCATCCTCAATTAGGCTCCAAGCCATCTTCAGGTCTTCCATCATTTCCTTAAGGCTATCCTTAGTCTCCATTTTCTCGAATCAATCCACTTCGTCCCTGTTTCCTATTTTTCTTTGTTGCTTTTGTATCTTTCCCTGCTCAAATATAGTAGCCATCAATGCCCTTTTCATAACACCATCCATAACCCTACAGTCACTGCCTCCTCAATAACTTGAAACCTATTTGAGTTGTCTTTGTTCTGTAACATCCTTTCAAAAAGCTCCATTCTCTCTTCCATCCTTTCCATTCTTGTATTAATATCATCTATTTCCTACTTTCCCAAGTTTTTCTTAAGTGAATAAATTAAAAGGGGCCTAATAATTAGTTAATTATTTGGTGATTAGCTATTCACTCCAATTGTTTTTGATTGATTAAGCAAGGAAAGGCCCCTTATCCCATACAGAAATAGCAAAACAGTCCAGGGAAACAACACCCAAACAAACTAGCAAAATTGAGGAGAAAGCAAGATTAGAAATAGCAACACATCTCCTCACCAAAACCAATGAAAAACACATCAACCAACACCTACAAAATCAAAATTTACACACCTATCTAGTAGCCAGTAGAGTTTTAACCAAACCATATTATCATCCACCCGTAAAACTAAATAAATTAGATAACACCTATGATAAGTTCCCAACATTTCCATAGTCCTCGGATCCAAAATATAGAGTAAAATAACATAGTACAGACCTATCAAGCCATTATCCAAAACACACTTAAAAAGGAAACCTGAACACCTATAAACATACGACATGAAAAGGAAAAATCAGGCATAGAACAGAGGACTATGCATCCTCAATTAGGCTCCAATCCATCTTTAGGTCTTCCATCGTTTCCTTAAGGTTGTCCTTAGTCTCCATTTTCTCAAATCGATCCACTTCGTCCTTGTTTCATATTTTTCTTTTTTTTCTTTTTGATCTTTCCCTACTCAAATATAGTAGCCATCAATGCCCTTTTCATAACACCATCCATAACCCTATAGTCACTGCCTCCTCGATAACTTGAAACCTATTTGAGTTGTCTTCATTTTGTAACATCCTTTCAAAAAGCTCCATTCTCTCTTCCATCCTTTCCATTCTTGTATTAATATCATCTATTTCCTTTTCTTTCATATTGTTAGCATTACAAGGGGTTTCGGTATTAATTTCAATATCCTCAAGATTAAAAGGGTTTTCATTCATGTTTTCTTTATTTTCAGGCATGATTTTCTCCTCTTCCACAACCTGCTCACCTTCCTATTGAATATTACCAACCTCCTCTTCTTGACTTGAATCCTTTATATCCTTAGAACCCGACATTTCATCCTCTGAATGTCCACCTTCACCCAAACTATCAAGCACATAATCCTCAGAAGAAGTATCATTCTCATTCTTGGCAACCCTCTTCCCTTTTTTCTTCTTAGAATCCTCAAGAGTATCCACTTTCTTATCATCTTAATTTTTGTTTTCTTACTAGCATCCAAACCCTTAGATGCAGCCAAGGCAAGACGAGAAGATCTACGACTAGAGGGAATAAAGGAACTGCTTTTAGGACTAATATCATAATCATCCTGAATGGTTATTGTGGTAGAGCCAAGTTCTTTTATCAGCAATTTTCTTTTCTTATTGGTAGCAGAAGCAATGGGAGCAGTGTTACGCTTTTCAGGGGTGATTTTAAGGAGCGTCGTCCAAGAGGGGTCCACAACTTTAGGAGAAGGGTTCTTACTAGTTTTTGTTTTTTTCTCAGGGAAGTGGGGTCGACTTTCCAACAGTTCAATTTTAACAAAGCTTTTAGGGGTCGGATTATGTTCAATCAAATTATGAAAGGTGTTCATTTACGGGGTGGTAGCCAAAACATACTTGCAAATAGCTCTAATAAAACCCTGATGCAAGGGCGGGTTAGCACCATGAGTCAAGATCTGCTTTAGTGACGAAAGGAGGAAAAAATGAAGGTTTATTTTTTCTAGATGCCTAATGTGGTTTAGGATGGGGAAATGGTATCCATGCACTGATTGGAAGCAACCTTCTAAAGTAAAATATTTCATAACAAAGTAACAAACATTGTGGTAGGGGATGTGAGCAACAACCTAGAATAACCATTCTGAAATCTTTGTGCTTTTTCTTTGGCTTCAAAGAATTTATCAATATAGGTTTGGTAATTACCCATACTCACCTTAGCAATTTTATTTCCTTTGTAACTAAGTCACGTCACTTTGGAAATCAACTTAGCGTTCACAGTAAAATAGATCCCACCCAACTCGACCTCTCCATCCTTCCAAGCATTGGTGAATTTGTAGCTAAGCTCCTCATTGTAGCCCTCCATTGCTTCAAAGTAAGAAGTAAAGCTAGCTCTTTCAAAGAGACTCCATAAGCAAGCTCTTTCAAAGAGACTCCAAAGCTCTACATTTTGCTTTAGGGAGTCATATTTGCTTGGCTCTGTTCTTTTTCTAAGACCATTTACTCCAATTGTTAATGGGATCTTCGATTGTAAATTTAGTGTTACTAAATTATTTTTGAAAAAAATATATATATTTTTTAAAGATGAAGTATGAGAATTCTATAGAAATATATTTGAATTCATTTAATTTGATTTTGAGTTGATTGATTTTTACTAATGTTATTTCACATTAAGGGTTTTTGGTTGTGAGTTTTATTTCTATGTCCCTAAAGAAAATTAATCTAAACTATATATGAAAAAGCACAAAAATGCATCTTTGTGGGATATGATAAGAATGTGCAAAAATTTAAGCTTTGGAAACCACTAACACATAAAATGATACTTTATAGAGATGCGATTCTCAAGGAATTTAGTGCATTTATTTTTTATCTTGTACAACCAATGGAGACTAGAAGGAAAATATTACATTTTAAGACTAAGGTTGAGAAGCAAGAAGATGCAAATGTGGAAAAATTAAATGAGTGATTAGAGGAAGGATAAGAAGAAGAGGGTTCTAGTGGGATTTTTGAGTAGGATGACCTGAATGAGGAGCTTAAGCATGCAAAAGAACGGGTAGATCCCCTTACTCCAACCTTGAGAAGATCCACAACATAACAATGTCCAATTGATAGGTATAGCTAATCAATTTATTAGTGTGTATTTTCTTTGTTATATACTAATGATGAAACTAGATCTTTCAGGGAGGCTATATTTTTAAAGGATACTGAGTCATAGATGCAATCCATGCAAGAGGAGATGATGGATTTAAATATATGTGACACCTAAGATCTTGTCGATTTGTTTGAGGGTAGGAAACCCATTGGTTGTAAGTGGGTTTATAAGAAGAAAAACGGAGCAAATAGTCAATAAGAAAGGTACAAGGTCACACTAGTGGTCACGGGCTACTCTTAGAGAGAGTTGATCTTAGTGAAATTTTCTCTATTGTTGATAAGTTGTCTCCTATTAAAGTCATGTTCTTCGTTGTTTCAGCATGTGATTTTGAAATAGAACAAATGGATGTTAAGATTTATTTCTTGCATGGCAATCTAAAAGAGGAGATTTATTTATGACACCCTAAGAATTTTATTGTTAAGGGGAAGGAACATTTGGCTTTTAGGTTAAAACAATCATTGTATTGTCTAAAGTAGTCAACTCGTATGTGGTACTATAATTTTGTTTCCTTCACATTGGAATTAGTTTTTTTTAGGAGTGAGGAAGATCATTGTGTATATGTTAAAGTTGTTGACTATTAGATTCTAATAATTGGCCTATATATGGATGTTATGTTATTTATTGGTAATAGCAAGGTGATGATTAGGGGGATCAAAACTCAACTTTTTGAGACATTTGATATAAAATTGAGATGGAGATCAATAAGGATCAAGCACATAGAAATCATTGGTTAAGTCAAAGTATGTTGATACTATTTTACAGTAGTTTAGTATGCTTGATTACAAACATGTGAGTATTATTCTTCCTATTGGCACTAAGATTTTATTAAATATGTGTCCTAAGGTGGATAATGATGTAGAGGATATGTCTAATGTGCCTTATGCTATCCCTATTGGTAACTTGATGTACGCAATGGTTTACACTAGACTTGAAATCTCCCAAAAAATGGGAGTATTAAATAGGTTTATATCTAACCCTAGTAAGTAGCATAATACTTATGTTAAGAGTGTTTAGATATTTGAAGGGACTTTAGATTATTGTTTATGTTATCATGATACTAATTATGTAGTTAACACATTGGACATTCAAGGCTTTGTGGATGTAGATTGGGTAGGTGACTTAGATAGTTGAAGGTCCACTAGTGGCTATGTGTTTACTTTGTTTGATGATGCAATGAGTTGAATGAGTAAGAGGCATCTCACAATTGCTTTATCCACTACTAAAGTAGAGTATATTGCTGCTACACATGCTTTTAAGGAGGAAGTATGGCTACAAATATTGTGTTCAAGTATCTGTTTTGATTGCTTGGTGGTTAAAATTAGATGTGACAATCAAAGTGCTATTTGTTTGGGCATGAATCCCATGAGCCATGCTCATACCAAATATGTCAATTTGAAATATCATTTTGATTGGTAGATATTAGAAAATTGTAAGGTCTTGTTACAAAAGGTTGACACTCATGAGAATGTTGTAGGTTCACTTGCTAAACCAGTTAGCATGGAGAAGTTGTCTTGGTGCAAGGAGACCATGTGTTAGAAATTAGTGTTTAACATAGGTTAATAAATGATAATTAACTTAATGTAAGTGATTATTTAATAATCACTTTAGTTAGGAGAGATTATTTTTTAGTTAGTTATCGGTGGTTTTCGGTAGTAAGTAGGTGAATGGTTATATAAAGTAATTGAATGTAATAGTGTAGAAAGTGTTGAAGATGAATGATTGATTTGTGGTGTTAGAGCCTTGTGCTCTTTGTTTTTCCAATTTCAATTTGGTATCAAAGTAGGTGTTTTGTGAGACCTCTGTGTTTTCCTTTCATTTGTTCATCTTTCCTCCAAAGAGATTCATACAATGGTCAAGCAGTACAGACCACATGCAACAGCCATTCACATTTTTTTCCACCACTTTTTTATTTTGTCAACAAAAAAGCAATGTGGACCACATATAAATCTATGACATTCATCATTCATTTACATTTCTCTCCTCTATCCATATTTTTCACTCTTTTCATTGTTTTGACTCCACTTTGTTCATTTGCATATGAAAAATAAAAAAAATACTAGAGTTTCTATTTGGTTGATCATCTAATTCCTTTACAAATCTTTGCATACAATTTTTTGCATGTTGACATGAATAGGGGTTTGAATATTTATGTATATTGTGAGAAGGAATTTCCAAACAATGAAAGGAAAATAATAAGTTGTTTGATTCAATTTTGGTCGCTAAGTGTTCCATTGCAAAGCAAAAACCCACTCAGAATCCATACGAAGACAATAAACCCATTTGGTAGCCTTAAAGATCTCGAGACTCTCTCAAACTGGAAGTAACACACGCTAGAAGAAAAATTGAAAAGCATTTTTTTGTCTAGCAAAGCAAGATGTGATTTTATTCAAGGAGAAGCCGATATTCCTAAGGATTGAATGCCAAAGGCATTATAAGGCTACGAAGAGAAAGGTTTGTTGTAATTGGAGTGATTAAAAATGGACAAAAGCATTTATGAGGTCATGTGTTTAACACATCGACAAACTCCATCTAATAAACAATTTGATGCAATATTTTGAAAAATGCCACCAAAGTTTGATCTATCATAGGTTGTGGAGGTGTTTGTATGAATTACAGAAGTAGGAGTGACCTCTTCATTGCATTACCAGATTTGACATAAATTTATCTACATTTGTGCATGGGTGAGGTTATGTACAGAAGGAAACTCCAAAGCAATAATGAAGGTATTGATAAAGGTTGGTTTGAAAAAGGGACAAAATAAAGTGAATGTCCTCTTCCCTGCAAGCAAGAATGAGCTGAAGAAGGATTCAAACCTTTTTCTAGTTGAATATAAATTGGTACTTTAGGGTAGAAGGTAATCTAGAAGGACTATACTTCTTTGCTCAAAATGGTAGCATTTCAGGAAAGGTAATTTATTCATTCATGAAATAAGAGCGATTATGAGGCCCCAATACATGGAAAAATGCCTTGTTGGAACTATCAAGGAGAACTTAGGTACATGTTTTTTTGGCTGCAATTTTGATGGTAAGGATCCCAAGGACTTGCAAGCAAAGATTTGATCTAAGAAAATATTAGCAATCATCGAATAAAGGCAATGAAGAACCATACAACCATGGATGCAACCATAGATTAAAAATACCTATGGTAGCACTAAAGAGGGGTGTTAGAAATCAAAGCTTAACATAAGCTATTAAATAATAATTAATAACATGTAATAGGTTATATAATAATCACTTTATTTAGTATATATTAGTTTTTAGTTGGTTGTTAGTGGTTTTGGGTAGTTTTGAAGATGAAAGATTTATTTGTGGTGTTAGTGTCTTATGTTCTTTGATTCTCAATTTCAATATCAAGGGTCTTGCCTCTACAAACACTTGGTTTAGTTTATTTTACTCCCTATTATGCCAATGCTATGTGAATATCAAGTGGGGAAATGTTAGGATTGGTGATATTAGCCTTGAAATCTTTAGACCATGTATCTTAATTTTAATATTTTCATAGTTGATTATTATTCCATGTGACTCCAAGAATTGTAGAAGACGAACTTGGATGTTTCGCATGAAGAGGAACATTTTTATACTTAAATATTATTTTCTAGGATTTTGGAATACTTTTTCAAGATGACATTGAGTGGTGGAATATTAATTTGGCCTATGACAACATCATTGGACACTTGACATGAAGTGGAAGGGAATCAAACTATTTATGGTGTTGTAAGAGGCGTTAGAAGTATTTATGACATTGTAAGAGGTGTAAGAAAGTATCTTTGATGATGTTAAGAAGTCAATAGCCTTTTTCGGACTTAAGGAATTGTTAATTTGTCTTTTAGTGGATTATTTTTGTACTCTTGTAAAATTAGATTCCCAATATCATGAGAGAAGTATTCAATCTTCTAAAAATATGATTATAACTCCTAAACACATGTCAAATTTGGATGTTAAAGTTGTGCAATGAATCTTCCTTTGCTATGTTGTTAATATTAAAGGGTACAAGCTTTGGAATCTTGCGGCTAGAAAAAATCTCTAGAATAAAAATTTGATTCTCAAGGAGGTCAAACTTTTCACTACATTTGAGTAGACGAAAAGATAATTGTGCAACTACAACCAAAAATTGAGAAGATTGCACTAGATGCTAAACTATAGGTTCGTGTTAGACCAAATGAGGATAGTGCAAAGAGCTCAAAGAATTCAAAAGAAGTAGAGCATCATCCTCAACTATTGAAAACATCCACCCAATAGAGGAAGCAACCAAAAAGGTATGGTTTGCTTGATTTTAGATGTATATTTGCTTTGTTGACTAACACTAGTGAGCCTAGAATAGTTAAAGAGGCAATTGAAATAGATGGTTGTGAGTCTAAAAAATTGGTTAGGAGGTGGCTACACTAAAGAGTAATGATACATGGAACTTGGTTTAATTGCCTAAAGGAAAGAAACTCATTAGCTACAAATAGGTGTTCAAAAATAAGTTAGCCTTTGATAGTAACATTAAAAATTCTAAAGCATGGTTAAGTTCCCAAATTTATTCCCAAATTAAGGGAATGGACTAGATTTTCTTCCTTATTGCAAAGTTAACATCTATCATAATGTTATTAGTGTGTGTTGTTGCTTTTAATCTTGAGGTGGAGCTAATAGATGTAAAGTTTCTTGCATGGTAATCTAAGAGATCTACATGATAGCCAAAATAATATGTTGAGAAGGGTAAGAAAAAAAAAATTTGTCAATTAATGAAATCCCTCTATGGTTTAAAGTAGTCTCCTAAAATGTGGTATGAAAAGTTTGATTCATCTGTTTTGTTAGGGTTTATCAGGACTAAGTTAGATCAATGTGTTTACTATAAAAAATGGTGATCATTATATCATTATCACTTTGTATTTCAATGATACATTGTTTGGTAATAGTGAATAAATTATTAGGGATTTAAAATCTTAGCTTTCATTATAGTTTAACATGGACTTAGTGGTAGCTAAATACATCATTGAAATAGAAATTAGATGTGATAAGGCTAACAAGAAACTATGGATTGGTTAGAAATGTGTTGTCGATTTTGTAGCATTTTTGTATTCATCCTATTTGTGGGAACTAAGCTCTTGATTGAGCATTGTCCTTGGACCCCTATTGAGATGGAGGAGATGAGTTCAATGCCCTATACTAGTGTACTTGCAAGCATTTAATATGTTATGGTCTACACCAATCTAGACATTTCCCTAGTAATGAGAGTCTTGAGTTGTTGCATGGAACATTAGTTTGCAATGAAGAGAATAAGTATTTACAAGGTATTGCTAAGTACTTCATATGTTATCATCATGATTTTTAAAGATCAACACTTAGTGGATATGAAGTTTTGCATGGATTTAGCTTGGGCATATGGAATGTTAATAGCAAAAAGTCTCCCAATGGCTAATGTTTGGCTTATACAATTGTGCAATGAGTTGGATGAGAAAGTAATAGATTGTGGTCACTTTATCTAGAATATAGGTAGAGTACATGGCAGCTACTCATGCCTATAAGGAGCTCATTTGTCTTTTGAATTTGTGTTCAAATGTTGGACAACATCAAAAAATAGTTAGATTTTTTTGTGATGGTTAGAGTGCCACAAATTTGGTAAAGAGCCTAACCTTTCACACACAAATAAAGCACATTGATGTACATTATCATTTTGTTTGTGACATAGTGGAGGATGGGAGGGTATTGTTGGAGAAATTTGATGCTTAAAAGAATATTGTGGATACTTTAATAAAAAGACAATTAGCATAGAGAAGTTCCAAGTGATGTAGTAATTATATGGGCCACTCAACCCATGGAAGTTATAGTGTTGGTATTCCCTCTACTCTTGAAAGGTGTTTGACAAGTGGAAAAATGTTAGGAAAGGTGTTTCAACCTTGCATGTACAATTTTTGGGTTGTAGAGGTTTTTCTTGCCCCAAAAAATATTGAAATGAAATTTAAATGACTAAAGCAAGTTACAATTTCATGAAACTCTCTAAAAAAAAATTGAGTTACCAAATTAAAAGTTATGGCTTATGAAAGTTAGGCCCCCACTTCATAAATGTAAGCACATCTATAACACATAAGAGAGTTGTAAGAGAGAGTTACACATGTTGACCAAGAATAATCACCAACCTATGACATGTCATTTTGACTATCATAAACCATCTTTCGAGTGTTTGAATAAGAAACTTTGGAACACCCATGTTGGGAGGATTACTAACATGTTATGATATATTTTTATAAGACTTCTCTTGTGATTTGGGTGTTAGAATTTGACTGGGGAATTTGGGTGCCACTTTTGAGTGGTATTAGCTCATAGTTTTGTAATTTTCCTTTGATGGTTTCATGTATTGGTTTCACTATGTATTGGGTGGTTGAGATGCAATTTATATATTGTATTTTGTAGCTATTATTATGATGTCATTATTACTCCAAATTTGAGTGTTGGTGTTGCCTCCTATGAAGGCTCTTTGCTTGTATTATTTTATAATCAATATTATTATTGCTTAACACATTGGTTCAAAGTTTGGAGATTGAGTTTTTCCTCTAAATATTTTCCCATAATACATCATTATGTTTTTAATTAAATAAGCAACATTTACAGGGTGTTGTACCCTTTACATAGAAAGTCCTTAGGGCCAAAAAGAAGCTAGTTCAACCCAGGAATGAACCAGGAAAAGAGGACAGGCCACACAAAAAAACAGCTGGCAGACAGTTGTCGAACAACAAACAAGGACTAGACAACCCTAGAACCTAAGGGGACTAATCTGACTCCCTTAACCCTAGGCCGCGAAGTAGCTATAGATTTTGGGAGTCCCTTCTTTCTCAGTACAACAAACCAGGAAGACTCAGAATTGAAGTCCACCGAGTGAGGCGAAAGGAGTGGATCCCCAATAGCCACCATGGGCAATGAGCCACCATGCAGGGAGGGAGTCAGCAGTGCAAAAGAGGAGACGAGCAATCGAAGGACCAGCAAAGGCATTCAACAAGGGTCGGGCAAACTCTGCCTGAACAACGACAACAATTCGAGGCAATAATGGTTCCACAGAAGGGACAGCCGGAAGAGGAGCCTGGCAAGACACAGACTCCCTAGATGAATCAGCAAGGTCATCCTCTGTGGATGAACCATCCGAAGGAGGAGAGCCCACCGTGAGATGATCCTTGAGAGCATCCTTCCACCAGGTAGCAATGCCCTTGTGGCGGGCATGAGGGCAACTAGAGGCCAAATGACCAACGGAGAAACATCTCCTACACTGAAAAGGGAGGCCCTCATAGTCCAGGAGTTGTGTCCAAGGTCTGTCCTCCACCAATAAGACTACATCACCATGGAGAGGTTTGGAGATCTCCAAATCAACTAAAATACGAGCTATTGTAGTATGCCCAAGCTCCCGAGTCATAGAGTCCATCAAAAAACGTCCAATGGTGTTGCCAATAGCTTCATAACATGATTCTTCCCAAAACTAGAGAGGGAGATTCTGCAGTCGGACCCAAACTGGTCTGGTATTCAACGGCTCCATAAGAGGATTGAAAGAGAGAGACCAAGGCCTTTTGGACAATGAATGAATACCCCACATCCACCCCTTGTCCAACACACTATCTCACTCCGCGGAGGAGGCGAAGGTTGCTAAGAACCCCCTTGTGTTGGGATAGAGCTCAATCTTCCCAGAGACAACAGGCTTCCAGGAGACGAAAACCCAATCATAGAAATCGGGAAGGGAGGGCCACAAGTTAAACCTGTAGACCACACCCTGTTTCAAATAGTAATCCTCATTTTCAGCAATCTCAGGTCCATAGACCACAACAAGGGAAGCACGAGCACAAGGCAAAGGTCAAACTCCAGCCTAAGCAAGAGACCAAGCACCAACCTTAGCAACCTCAAAAAGGACTTCACTTGGCCTGAAAAAGGGATGCCACCAGCAACCGGAGCAAGAGGCAGAACAACAGAAGGAGCAGAGGGAACCAAACCATCCAACCCCTGCAAAGCCACACCCGCCCACGCAGCATCGCCATTCATTATGTTTTGGTGAATGATTTTATTGTGTTGTTTCTTTTCTATAAATTATTTTACGTCATATTTTTTGCTCATCTCCCCTCTTAAATTTGTGTAGGAAACACTTTCATACCTTAACTTCCTTTCAAAGGATTATGTCATCCAATAATTTTACTCTTTTCCTCTAGGTCCATCAAATACTTTGATGAGCTTGCTACAATTTTCTTACAGCATTTTCACATAAATATGGGTTTAAAAATAATAATGCATAATCTTACTAGATAAACCCAAAGAAGCAATGAACCTATTAGTGATTATGTCATTTGATTTCAAACTTTGTGTAAAAATCCCAAACACCAATGAAATTATTGATAGTAGAACCAACATGAATAAATTTGTAATTTTCAAATTCAATAATGGTGAGTTACAAATCATGTTTCTTGAGAGATTACTTAAAGAACAATGTGCATCTATGTAGCTTTCCATCTTTTAGAAACATGTGCATCAATATGTTGAAATATGCCTTATCATCTCAATCATCAAACCTTTCAAATTTCAAAATCCAAATAATTTTACAAAGAGTAATGATATGAAGGGAAATATGAATCGATTTGCTACTACCTCTACTTTTGCTTCATTAAATCCAAATGCTCCTAGGAAGCTTATGAAATTACAAGAATCTTTGGATGGTGTTCTTCAAAGCCTATTGAATGCTAATTTGATTACTCTCCATCATGTTCATCCATTGGATCTCAACGAATTGTTTCATAGGACATATGACAATCGAGCATTTTCCAACTTGTGTAGGGTAAAAGGAAATTACACTGAATCTTGTATGGACCTTAAATGCAAGGTACAATATCTCATTGATAACAGCATGATCAAGGTATAAGGCATCAATGAACATGGAAATCCTTAAGTTACACCAAGATTGGAAATCTACAAAAATGATTTTTTGCATCATACAATTAGCGTCAAGGTACATGATACAGATGATAAAAACAATTATAACAATGTTGAAGAGATGTTGAATGACCATTCTCTCATGAAAGTCATTGAAGCTAATGCCATGTCTTCTTTCTCTCCTTTTGCTTCCCTATTGTTTACATTTTATAATGAAATCCCAACAAACAACTATTATGGTTCTCTATGCATACTAATAGTTTAAAATGCACATCACCAACTCAATTCCTCATTGACCTTACATGTCAATACAACATATGTACTAAAGAGTTTTATTCACTATTGATGTGGTTTTGATGTTGGGGGATAGGCCTTGTACTCAACCACTTGATTATGAGGGGCTCTCTTTAAGATTCAGATGATATTTTCCATCGATCACCTAGCTACCAATTGTCTTCTCTCTTCATACAAGGGCACAATTACTTGCTGGAAGAATGCCAATAAAGACCACTTGTCTATTCATGCCCCTAATTCCCCAACTAGTGGCTCCTCTCAAGATGACGAGTCTTCTCAAGAGAAAAACTCTTTTGCTTTTGGTGTAGCTCTAATGTGCCCTACTCCTTTGAATCTTGTTGGATAACCTCCTACTCCGATATCTCAACTTGCTTTGCCTTTCGCTTTAAATCAGCTTCAAACTACTCATGGTGGAGGGTCGCCATTTGTCTTTGTCTTGTCAATCTATTGCTCCTTCAGACTTTAATGGACTCTCTATAGACTATTTTGAGGATTTAGAGGATGATATCTCTTAAGATTGTTGTTAGGAGGAAGAAAGGTCTTCCTAAATATTTCTCCCAAATACATACTAGAATGAAGGGTGTGAGGCCAATCAAAGTAGGGTTTGGTATTGTCTAAGTGGGACCAGAAGGGCCCTAGCTTTATCTTTTGATTGTAGTTGTTGTTGGCAGCTTGGTTGCAATTGCATCTCACTCATTGTCTTGTTGAATGGTTTGGTTTGTCCCATTGCTCATGGCATATGTTTCATTTGTCTTTTGGTTGTTTGATGTACAAGGGTTTAGGCCCTTTCAATCCCATTTATCACTATCAAAAACATTACACATTCTCAAATCTCACTAAAAATTATTAATGAGATGTTGATTAACACATTGAGTTGCATTATCATATTGTTGAGAGTTGGACCTAAATAACTATTAGTACAATGTCATATCATACCATCACTTGACAGATTTGGCATTTGACTTGGGCAATCATGCATTGAATAGTTAAGTTCTACCTTATGTTTTACATCAATATATCAAATTTGTATATAGTGGAAAAGTGAAAAAGCTCATTAAAAACCAATATTTAATATGAGCAACTTTACATTACACACATTTGTGAAGACACCAGAGGATGTCTCATAAAAGAGGAAGGATGTCATATGTGACTTATATAAGGAAAAATGAACCCAATATACACCATCTAATACCATATAATTTTTCCAATCAACGTACTTGATACAAGTGCACACAACTATGCCCATAAAGTCAAATTAGGATAGTTAATTTCCCACATTAACCCTTTGAGGAAAGCACAGTAGATTTCACATCTAAATAAATTTTGGCAACATAAAGAAATGTAAACTAACACAACTAAAAACAAGAAAGAAAAAGAATTAGACATAAGAGAAGAAACAACAATATATGTGGGAAAACCCCTTTTAACTTAAAAAACCCACACCTTGAAGCATTGAACCAATGTATTAATCTACAACAAAAACATGTTACAATACACTTGCAAGCTTAGAGCCTTCATATGGAGATCTACATCTTGGTCCTTTGGAGGAAATCCAACAAATTAACTTTGCAAAGAGAATTCCTCATACATCTCAATCTAAACACCTAAATCAATAAGTGAAGAATAAACTAGAAACCATGAATGATTTAGGAAAACCATTAACAGTACCATAGGAGGTATGGCACCCAAACCAAAACACCAAATTTGAACACCCTCCTTGGTAAAAGATTCTCCTAACTATTTTTTGCATATTCCTTACATTGTCATACACATCATATTTCACCCCTCAAACTTTGGTGCCCCAATTTGTCTTCATTCAAACATCCAAAGATACTCCATGACAAGTGTCCATGCCTGTTATAATTCTAGTCAAGATTATTTTGACCTCCCTCTTACATGCATCGTAGAATTGTCATATGTAACTCCTTTCATGATGACCTTACACATACCACTAGATACCAACACATGGCCAAACTTGCCACCTCAAAGTGGGACGACAACATACTCATATTAAACCAAAACTCACTAAAGACGAAATCCAATCGACCTCCAAATGGGATGCCAATTCTCCCACAAAAAATTAAAATCACTAGAAGATGAAATAGCAAGTGCATCCAAAATGTTATTAAAACGACCAATTGAAATGCAAGGTTGAGACACCTTTCCACAAAAACTTATACAAAATACACTTGGATGAATTAAAAAGAAACTAGAAGAGATTGAAGCAATGATCATCATCCTATAAGCAAATGAGCCCAAAGTTGGAAATCATGTCAAAATGAAAAAGTGATGATACAAAGAAAGATGTCAAATCAAAAGTAACACAAATGAAAAAAAAACATTTATAAAAGGCTACGTGGAAATCAAAGCAAGAAGTTTGGGTGCATCAAATGCCTACCATTCCACCACAACCACAAGTCAAGAAACAAGAAATATAGGCACAAAAGGAGATGCCTAATGTTACACTTGTTGACCATGTGTTTGTACCTAGCACAAAGGAATATAGAGAAGAAACATGTATAGTAGAAAAGGCAAGCAAAGAAGAACAAGAAGCACGGGTAAATAAAACCAATTGATGATTTATGTTGGGATGACAATGATATATTAGAAGATTGGCACAATTGTGATATTATGGAAGTTGAAACTCCAAAATTTGTTCAATGACACTTGAGCACCACTACAGTGTCTATATATATAGCTTATATTTCACTTTTGTCTTTTATTCTTCCTTATTACTTTTACACCTTAGCCCTTTTTATTATGGCTTGATTGTTGTGTTACATATGGTTGTATACTTACCTCTCCCCCACTTGTAGGCATTTGTTTCTTTTCCCTTTTCCTTGCTTTATATATTTGCTCTTATGCTTTTTTACACCTGTATTCTTATGTTTTGTCTACCCATTCCTTAACCTATATTTTTCATTCCACTTGATCATCTACTATTTTCCTATTTCTCCTTGTGCATCCTCATGGTTATCTACCTTTTATTTTGTGATTCATGCCTTACCACTTTGGTTTCTCATGGTATCTTGTTGCTTCACATTATTTGCTTATTATGCATTCACTATAATCCTCATGTTTATTCACATATGTATCATCCATATGTTTACAACATTTATTGTGCCTAGAGCTATGGTGATTATGCTTTACCTTGTGCTTACTTCTCATGACAATATATTGTCATATCACACCCTAGTTATATTTACATCAAGGGCATCATAATTTCTCCCATTGCACATTGAGCTTTCATTGCCATATCTTTACATCAAGGGCATCATGCCTTCCCCCAATGCATATGGGATTTTATTGATGTGCCTCTACATTAGAGGCATCATCCCTCATTGCATCTAGGATTCTATTGGCATATCTCTACATCATAGGCATTGTGCCCTCCCCCATTGCATATGGGATTCTAATGCCATATCTTTACATTGAGAGTAGCATGTCGTAGCCTTATGCCATTTATGCCTACATTGTCTTATCATGCTTCAAGAGTCGCATCTTGTGAGTTTAGTATCTTGCCATCCCCACTCTTTTCCTATGCCATCATTGCTTATTCTATTACAGTGGAGGCATCACACTAATCCCCACTATTACCTTAAGATCACATTCCTTGACCTATGTTACCATAATAGACCTATTACCTTACCCCCACCATTGTGTGTTGATGCTCTTAGACACCACATTGGGGGTAATGCCCATCCTAGTGTCATATGTACCTATACATGATTTTTGCCATCAAAGGTCACTCACCATTTTCCATTTGCTCATCTTAGGTGCAACCTTACACATTGAGATTTATCTCCAACCCATATGATTTTCACGCTTTATCATTCTAGATGTTTACATGCTTATTATACCATGCATTTACTATAGTTCCTACTATACATTAGGCATGCTTAGCTTATATTTAAATTTCATGTACCATTTTTCCCTCTCTAATTCATTTCATCATGTGGTTGCAACCAATTGTAGGGGGCATTTATTGTCACTAAAACTCCTATGATTGAGCTTTCAAGTAGTGACAAATGCTAGGTAGACTCATCATCAAGTCCAAATGGAGTGTATACCACATAGACTAGTTGAATTTGACATGCCACAAAGCAACATGCTATATCACTTTCCGTACAAGGGGAACTCCCTAACCCAACTCATTATCTATTTTTCAAATTCCTAAATAGTCAAGCAAGCTTGTCTTTGGTGCCTATTTTTCATTTGTGAGACAAATGCTACTCATTGCACATTTTTTCTCTATTTCATAGGTTCTCATGAAGCATGTGTGTCAAGAATGAACTCACAAAGATATCCAACAAGATTAATTACTTTATATGGACTTGAATATCCTTTTATGTCTAAATATTTACTTTGCATGCATGTTTGTGAATGCTTATGTACTTTCACATACATGATCATTTAGGGATTCACATGCACCTCAAAGTAGAGGCAAAATGCAATGGCAAAAATTACCATTTAGTTTTGGACCTACTTTGAGAGAATGTCTTAATGCAATTTCATAACTAGCACAATATCATGCAAAGTTGGGCTCATTCCCCTAGACTTCACCTATCCTCATATCCACATTTATACATATTCCCACATTTCAACTATACCTTATCGATTTGTGCACATTCCACATTTATTGCATTTCTTATATCCAAACATTCATTCCATGCATAGGCCTTTTGACTCTATTATCTTGTGTTCATCTCACAAGTGTAAGAGCAATCCCACATCCTTGGATTTGACCCCTAAAGTATTTTGTTTTCGGCCTATTTTGAGATAACTTCATGCAATTTCATATCGACAACTAGCACAATATCATGCAAAGTAGGGCTCATTCCCCTAGCCTTCACCTCTCCCCATTCCCACATTTTGACCATGGCTTATTCATTCTTGCAAATTCTCCCATACATTTCACATATATTGTGCTTATTATAATTAGACATTCATTCCATGCACAAGCTTTAACTCCTACCCATTTCACTAGTCAATATGAGCAAACTAAACACAATGGTTTGATTTATTATTGTGTTATTGTATTTAATGGTATTTCATTGCACGTATTTCCTATCCTCTCTCATCCTCAATCATTCATGTCCATATAGCATTCAAGGTGCACTTATTAGAAAACTTCAATTGGTGTACTATAAGAATAGCATTTACTTCAGCATCATGTAGAACATCTGCACACTTGCCACTTGCCAATGCTTCACACAATCATAAATTTGGTGTTTTTTGGGGTTGACATAGGAAAACATATCCCCTAGCGAGTTTTATAAGAAATCTACAGGTATCATAAATACTGCTAGTTCTTCCAACAAAGTAGACATCAAAGAATTCAACAAACTGCACAAGCATGCAAGTTGCATGATCAGATCCATAGCCAAAGCACAGATCCAGACCTGCAGAATTGATCTAGATCCAGAAATCAACCCAAAAGAGGACACAAATCTCGTGCATTATCTTAGGCAGGCAGAGAGGATCCAATTCCAATTTCCAAGATATTCAAATTCCAGAACTACATCAGAATTATCTCTCTTCGTTCTTACAGCTAGGTAAATCTATCCTCTGCATTTAATTCCCTATCTTGGCATTTAATATTTCAATTATCACTCACACAACTTTGAATTAATTAATCTAGGTCTATTTATGCTTTGATGGTTGCATCTATTTAATTAGCCTGGATTGTCTTAGGGAAAGTGTATGTTCCTCTACACCAATGTAGAAAAATTCACTGGGTTACTAGGATTACCCCATTATCTGGACAAAAATCACCATAAATCAAATTAGGTGTAAGAATCTTATAACAGAGCCGGTGTTTTTACAACCTAAGATATTTGTAGCTTGCCCTTGTCTTCAACACAAGCTAGAATCATTTGACATAAAAGGCAACTAAGTACCACACTGCTTCGAACTTGTGCTGATCAAATATGATTTTTTTGGCTTTATATGCTCTTTATCTTTAAGCCGATAGATGGTTTATGGAAGGGCCAAAGTTGATTCTTTGCACAATAGACGATATGACCCAATTTTCTAGCTCTTATGATCCTGTTCTTTTTCAATTATTTAAATTAACAGTTCACTTAGCATGAGTCATTGCAATGACATCATAGGCTTAATGCAAGAGAAACAATTCAGGCATAATATATAACACACTGACTCATCGATTCTTGCCAGCATGCTAAAAAACTACTTGTCAAGGAGGCATGGATACAAATAGATGGCAAGGTAGCTTTTGTTCACAACATGAAAAATCTCAATCCTCAAAATGTCAAAAAAATTTACTACTTATAAAACATGAATCTTAAAGTAGGGTTAAAATGTTCAGAATAATAGTGTAACTATTTATGCAGCATTGGTGTGCTGCAATTTTTGTTTATATTTTTAAGATTGTTCTCAAAATGGACAGTCCATCATCAAAGGTGACATGGGTCATCCTACAATCAAAATATAAGATCAATAATAATACGTGAAATTGAGAGCTTTAGTTAGAGCTGTCACGTAACAGTCAGATTGAAGTTCTAGTGACACTTATCATGTATGGTTTGTAGCAATACAGCACTTGCACTAGTAAATAAGTGCAGCATGGAAAACAAAGAAAGCCTGATTCAATGTGAAATCACCAGAATATATATTTCTTCTTTTGAATTCCTTATTCCCCAAGAAATCATGTAGTTGTTAAGTACAGTAGATATTTTAGCAGAAACAAAAGCAATGATGTGAAATGACTGCTATTGAAGATTGTAGGTGAAATGAAAATGGGATGAAACCCTGAATTTTTTAGCATCATTTTTCGGTCATTTTGAAAGCAGAGGGTTACCTAGAACAGCAACCCCTGGAAACTCTAACAAAGATCTCCACAATTACAGTGCGACTTTTATTTTCCAGATATTTGTGTTCCTAAGAATTGGACAAGTTGCAAAGAGCATTTTAAATTATCACACAGAAAAAAATTCCTAAAAACCTACATGGCATCAACAAGCATCCAAGTCACGGCAAGGTGGAGGTTTTGGTTCACCAAGCAAGGTGGTATTGCCACCAGCTGGACCTGACTTAATACGGTCTGGATTCTGTGTCCCAACCTGCAAGAAAGAAAACAGGCAATGCATTTAAAAGTTGGCAACCTTCAAGAAAAACTTGGAAAGAACACTAAATGGAGAATATCAATTAAGCCTACTGGGGGAATTTCACCACGCCTCAGCATCTCAACAATCTCAATAACACGCTTTGGTGTCACATCCTCCTGTACAAAAAGCATTGATAATTTAAAAACCAAACACACTGCCAAGGAAAACTTCATTGTAGTTAAAAATCAAATATTAATCAGATCTACATGATCCTAATATCAAAATTTGTTCTTCTAACATAATAAAACAGAAACAGAGTTCCACATGCAAAATAACAGCATTTAGACACCAACATAATAGTTGTATGAAAATCCTTCTGAACCCTTTGTGTAATCAGCAACAGTAATCATGGGAGCATTCACACAACATCCCTGAGAAACAACCAAACAGCAAAAAAATATACAATGAAGATGGATCAATAAATTAGCCTATTAAAAAGCATGTCACTTTTTGTAGAAAAGTTAACAAGAACTAGAAGTAACCAATTACAAATTCTATCTTACCATACACTCCATTTCGCCCACTGAAAACATGCCGTCTTTTGTTACCTCTGAAATTTAAGGTATGCAACCAGGAAATGCCTCAGGCCCAAATAAGTTTCAACTAAAAGAATATTACTCTTTATGGTAGACATCAAAATCATTTAAAATCTCAAAAAAGTACATGAAACAAGTGGATGCACAACTATGACCATTTGATAGCTGTGCAAGTCATGTTTTACAAAATGCTTCCATATTCAACCAACATTACTTAACGGTGTAGATTAGAGATGCTCCTGAATACCAAGCTCAATGTTTCTAGGGTATCTAATTTCCAAATGACACAAGTAAAATGGGAAGAAAAAGGATTAAAACAAACTTGTCAATATATTAATGGACTTACCATTTCGCTTTACACCAAGGTGCTTCAAAAGTGCTGCCTCAATATCACATGAACCCCGAATCATACAAGGGGTAGTACCACAGACTAAAAGGTGATATTTACCTACCTGCAAATTTGTATTAGATTGTATCAACAAGAATAGATTTTAGCAGTTAGGCTTGTATCTAAGAAATTCAACTTTGTATTTGTTCTATTTCATAAATATAATTTCATTTTCACATTTGAAACATTATTGTTCAAACATTACTAATTGAATCCCCAATACTGTTTCTGCTTTCAGAAATGCAATGATTAGAGTTCTTATAAGATGGTCATTTTCTCTCAAAACATTTCTAAACAAAACCTTCCCCCTTTTCATAATGCAACAGTTATTATGAAACAAGCATTTCCTCTCAAAACAGTCAAAACAAAAGCTACATTACGATAGATTAAAATTTAATGCATAAAATGAATTGCAATGAAGAGCCATTTGATTTCTTTTATCTCAAAAGAAGTTTATAAAAGCTAAAGCAAGCATTATGAAAAATCTTTGAATCCAAGATACACCAAGCATAATCAAATGACTCTCTACATTATTAGAAAAACAAGAAGCAAGAGCTGATAGCTATTTGAACGTCTAAGAATGCCAATATCTTACCTTTGCTCTATTAAACATTGAATAAAAGGTGGCAACTTCATAAACACGAATCGGAGCCATTTCAAGGGTCTCAGCTATCTGAATCACCAAAAACAAACCTTGTTACTTTTATATTCACAAGCTACAACCTTATCAAGGAGGTTGAAAATTTTCAGTGCTAGATATGTTACAACAAAGAAAAAACTGTCACAAGGATAAGCATATTATATTATGTTAATCAAGCCATATTTAATTTGCAAAGCATAACTTATTTTCCATTTTACGTTCTCTGGCGAAAACCCAAAACAAAATTTCTTGATTAAAAAAAATGAGCTGAGTTTTGGAAACTTCCATTAGAACAGGATGCAGATGATCGAATAGAAAACATTTGCTCAGGAAGTTCAAAGAATCATACTAAACATGTACATTTGTATGAGCATATCCACTGACATTTTGATAAATGTAATAACATAATGAATATGCATAAAAATGAAATGATTAATAATCAAATCTTAGCAATGAACACAGAAGGTTTGACACATTTAAAGCAGCCTGCCCTACATAGAATCATGCATTTACCTAGATTTTAATCCACTCAGGCAGACTCCAAGCTATTGGTCAATCTAATCAAGAGAAAGTGGTAATAGATTAATCTGTTTGAAGAACTCAGTTAATGAACCACACTGTGAATAAAGATTTGGACTGTGTATGAAGATCTCTTAACTAAAACATGACACAATGTTAAATCACAGTCACTTGGCAATCAAACTTGCTTCAGGTAAATAAGGAAGCACAGAGAAATTAGTAAATACCAAAACTAAGACATGAAAGAAACTCAAACAAGGCAAGACTCAATTTATCTCTGAAAAACTCAGAACATAGAAATACATATGTCATAATATATTTAAAACAAATATTTTATACAATTTTTATATTCGAGTTTTGAAAGTTTTTCAAAGGTCCAAGTCAACTCTTAACTCTGTCTCACCCAAATTTTTGAGTCTTGAATCACATGAATATGGATGGCAAAGAGTGTGACAAACTAAGGGTTACTTAAACAGTGGAAAATTCTATTATGTCACGGGAACATGTCTCAATCCCAAATGTTGCAGTTAACTTCAAACTCTAGATATAAATTTAATTAACAGTTGAACTTTAATCTTAAGTCAGAAGGCAAATGAAACCATGATTTCACTAATGATGAAGATGGGAGATCTTTATTTAAGGATCAATAAAGATGTCTTGTTCATGGAAGAAGCAATGAGCCAATGTTACGGTGAACAAAGCAAAATGGTTAAAGTTTATTAATAACCTCATTTAAGACATAATACATTGGCATTAGCCTTCATTTGATCATTTAAAATTGTCCAATTCTACACACATGAGAGCCCTGCAACAAGGATTCCACATCCAATAGGGCAAACCAAAAGGTGCACAAGGAATAAGCAATAAGATAAAGTACAGAGAAATGGTGGAGAGAAGGAGTATTTACAATATTTATTTCAACCTTGTTAGTGATCATCAGCTCAGATAGGCTAAGAAAAAGCACAATAACCTTCATTTTATCATTTAAAATCATCCACTTCTAAACTTATGAAAAAATAAAAGATGCACAAGGAATAAGCAAACATAAAGTATAGAATGAAAAGGATAGAACTAGAAATGAAGGAAATAAGGAGGTTTTACAGTGTCTATTTAAACATTGTTGATAATGATCAGCTCTCAGAAGCTAAGAAAAAGCAAAACGCCCAAACACTGATCATGTCCATGAAAATGTTGAAATTGATTTTCCCTGCAAGCCTTAAGTTGTTGAAGATGAAAACTCAATCTCATGCTTTAACACAAAAAGGTTACAGAAAGCTAGCAGACTGTCTAATAGTACCTTCCGGGGGGGGCCTCAAAGCTCCTATGACCAATAATGCTTGCTAGCCAGGCTTCATTGGTGATACTGCAACAAAAGTGTCAATTCTCCTTATTTTGTCTTTTGCATTAGCTTTTCTTGATTTACACTATAATTGCTGAGATGAGGTTTATATGACTCACATCGTTTTAGGAGTCTGCAAATAATAAATATATGATGGGTTTTTATAAATATAGAAACTGGCAATTGTCTTATAAAATTAGGACTCAAGAATATGCATTTTCGTGAGATTGCAAATATATTTGACAGGTTTTATGGGTATACATACAGTCAATGTCCCTGCTAGCTAGTCAATGTTTAAGTTGGATACCAAAAGCAGTATAGTTCTTAGCGGGTGTTCTTTCAGCAATATTCTCTATTTTTGGAAAATTTATAGATACCAAAGCTTCTCAATCACAACTGGACAATGAATCAAAGATAATTGCATAGTACCAATATATACTGGATATCCATGGTAAGATATATAACAATTAAATAAGTAACATATATGACAATTAAATAACCAATTAGCTACAAGAGGCTTGTGTCCTGGTAATGACCAACAAGATGTGAACAAAAAATGGCCTCTGGCATAACCTTAAATCTTAGGACCACAAACATAATCAGATGGAGCCAGAATGCTTCTTTTTTTCTGGATTTAACTGTGTGAATTTTATTTGCATCAACGTTTCGGATCACACTCCGTGATCCACCATCAGGATAAAGAGAGCTGAGAGATAAAAATGGTAGATTACAGGCCAAACCAGGATATAAATAGACAGGAGAAGGGGAGATGATGCACAAGAATCAAGGAGGCTACAAAAAGAGAAAAAAACAAAAATAATAAGGAGAAACAAGAAAATAGCAATAACAAAAAAGTGAATAAGATAAATTGATTAAAAAATTAAAGAAAACAAAACTAACAACTCAATATAATAATAAGAAGAAATAAAATCTAAAAAACTAGAAACAAGAAACAAAAATATAAATTATAAAAACTAAAAAAAAAGAAGATTTTTTAAAACAATAAAAAAATTTAAAAACTTATAAAAAACATTAAAAAGAAAAATAAAGAAAAACAAGAAAGAAAATTTTAGAAGAGACTAGAAGAGGATTTAATAATAATTTATTATCTTATCTAATTAAGTTAATAAAGAAAGGTAAATAAGATAAAAAGGGGGTTCAAATGACAAGTATAACAAGGTTAACTTCTTCACATTTTTAATAAATAAAATTAAGAGATTATGAAAAATAAAATTATTTATAATGTTCATTCTTAAGGATGATAAACTTTAATATGGAAGCTGATGATGGATCATGGAGTGTGATCTGAAACGTTGATGCAAATAAAATTGACGCAGTCAAATCCAGAAAAAAAAAAAGCATTCTGGTTCCATCTGGTTATGTTTGTGGTCCTAAGATTTAAGGTTATGTCGGAGGCCTTTTTTTGTTCACATCTGGTTGGTCATTACTAGGACACAAGCCTCTTGTAGCTAATTGGTTATTTAATTGTCATATATGTTACTTATTAATGTAATAAAGTTTAATCTTACCATGGATATCCAGTATATATTGGTACTATGCATTTTATTTTTCATAATCTCTTATGAAAAAGTTAACCTTGTTTTCCTTGTCATTTTTCATATATTGGTACTATCCAGTATATACTGGTACCATGAATTTTATTTTTCATAATCTCTTAATTTTATTTATTAAAAATGTGAAGAAGTTAACCTTCTTTTCCTTGTCATTTGAACCCTTTTTTTATCTTATTTACCTTCCTTTACTAACTTAAGTAGATAAGATAACAAATTATTATTAAATCCTCTTCTAGTCTCTTTTAAAATTTTCTTTCTTGTTTTTTTTAATTTTTCTTTTTAATGTTTTTTATAAGTTTTTAAAGTTTTTTATTGTTTTCAAAAATCGTTTTTGTTTTTAGTTTTATTATTTATAATTTATATTTTTTATTTTTGTTTTTAGTTTTTTAGATTTTATTTCTTCTTATTATTATATTGAGTTATTAGTTTTGTTTTCTTTAATTTTTTAATCAATTTATCTTATTCACTTTTTTGTTATTGCTATTTTCTTGTTTCTCCGTATTATTTTTGTTTTTTTCTCTTTTTGTATCCTCCTTGATTCTTGTGCATTATCTCCCCTTCTCTTGTCTATTTATATCCTGGCTTAGTCTGTAATCTACCATTTTTATCTCTCAGCTCTCTTCATCCTGATGATGGATCACGGAGTGTGATCCGAAACATTGATGCAAATAAAATTCACACAGTTAATCCAGAAAAAAAAACATTCTGATTCAATATGGACTGTGGAAATCTAATGTCTTTCATAACCAGATGGTTCAAGTTGTAAATTAATCATGTGTGGGATAAATAAAAAAGAAACTTTACTTATCAATGCAATGAAAATACCAAATATCCATGTTGAACTACCAAAGAGAAAGAATACAAACTCCATTACATATTAATTGCTGCAAATAGGAAACAATACAATTTAGGTCGAATCAAAAGGAAGATACACATTAAATACCTGATCCGGAATTCCATAGCTCAAATATAGAAAAAACTTTAAAAAGCTTACATTGCTAGTGATAATCCAAAAACAGGCTACACTGAAACATAATGATCACAGCTGACCAAAAGTCAATGAATTCAACTGGAAAAATACAAAATATGAGAACATATAAAACAAAAGCATTAAGTATATCCAGAGTCAATAAAAATAAACAAAAAAAAGGCAAAGAATTATATAGCAGAAGCGTCTTTCTCACAGAAAAACCACAAAACTTTAAAAAATGGCATTAAACACCCAAAGTACCTTGTTCATGGCCGAGACTGGTATCCAACCTCCATGTTGTTGCTGTGCAAGATCAAGAAGAGAAATAACAGCAGACTGCTTGTAGTTTGAAGGGTAATGAGATATAATTTCTTTCACCTAAATAATGAGAAGATAGTCAGATAAGACTCACATGGACTTCTGCATAGCCTCTTAGTGTCTATCATTAATTGACAAAAAATACTATTTACATTTAATTGTGTTAAGCAAATAATACTATAACAGTTAATAACAAACAAAAATGCATTGTTTGTGGGGAAATACTCTTATCACATATTTGAACAAAAACATTTAGCATTCAATTCATACTTCCCAATATGACTTTATAACCAGCTGTGGAGACCCTCCAAGGGCAATTGCCAGACAAGAAGAAAAAGACACCTCATCTTCTACATAAAATATTCCCATAGCTAGCAGCAAATACTGGAGTTAGCAGTAGGATCAATGGCAATAAGTTTCCTGATTTTTATGTGCAAAAGATTCTGCCACAAACTAAAAAGAGCTCAAATCGCTAGTGGCATCTTGTATTCTGTGCATCAGCTTCCAAGCACGATGGCAAGAAAACAGTTGAAATTCAGATTCGACGACAAAATGTAAAAATTGTTTTAAGTTTTTAACCTTATATCCAAATAACCTATTTTTGTATTTAGCATATAATATCAAGGACCAAATACAAAATATCTAGCAGTGATTGTCCTTTGAAGGTCATCCTTTTTTAGGGAATAATACCTGCAAACAAACTCCTTCAGTTGCAGTGAAATCGCCAACAAGTTCATTTCATTGAGTGCTAGAGCAAATCACATTTTAAATAATGCATATATTATTTCCATCACTCTCTACAGTACAATGTCAAACTCTACACATTTAAAATTTTGTACATTTGACTATTTTAGATAGTTATGAACTGAGTAATGAGCATAGTCACTAAGTTCAGAAATCCAGATCCATAAAGGAGAGGGGAAAATTCCTAGACACCAAGTTGACAAAAAAGTTCAGAAACTCCAAGTTATAAAAAAAAAGTATGCGTATAAAAATATTATATGGTATAATCAGGTGCTAAATTTTAATTGCTGGGCTGAGAAGAAAATTTAAATCTTGGGAAAGAGTAATTAAAAAAATGTCCAAATCGGACTAGACCAATTTTGTAGGTTTGGAAAAAATTACAGATCCAACATGGTCTTAGTCATGGCAGGCTTTGATAACCAGGGGAGTAGTGTTTGCCAACAAAACTAATGTTTCTAAATGATTTTATGCTCTGTATGTACAAGGCAGTCTGGAAGACAATCTTCTGAACAAAAAGAACATTATGTTTATTTGTACACAATGCCCTACTGAAAGAAGAATCTTATGATGGAAGCAATACAATTTAAGTAACTAATACGGTCTTTGGAGATAAACTTTTTAGTTTTTTACTTTTAGCTTTTTCCAAATCAATACCTCCAATTCTATTTCATTCCTTTTTCAAATAAAGAAGATGCTTCGTGTACCTAAAGATGAGAAAAACAGAAACTGCACATGCAAGAGTTCTATAAATCTGGCAATAAGTCTAATAAAGCAATGTTTCAGTATCTACTAGAAACTGAAATTAAGCTAATTAAGCTCACCCTACTGAAATATCAGCACTGAAAAGTGGATTAACTAAAAGAGAATGGCTCAAGAAAGTCTGCATTAGAAATTTGGAAATTCCCGATTTGAGTACTCATTTGAGACATAGACACAGCATGCCCTGGGTAAAGAATGGAAAGAAAAATCCAGACAGTTGGATAGGGAATAGATGAAATATACGATTGAGAAAGTCAAATGACGAAAACAAGGAACATAAACCTCATGAACATCGACAAGCATCTATCTCATGGTAGCATAGGATAAAATTATAAACTATAAAGACCAATCTCACAGTTCCATGATTGAGTCAGCCAGCATTATTCCCATTCATTGAAATGGTAAATGTATTGCCGGCATTGGCATTTCACGAACTCATGGAAAACTATCCCTGCCTTGGCATTTCACGTATATTGATATATCCCTCCTCCTTGAAGTAGTTTATCATTTTGGAAATGATTTGTAATTGAAAACTGTATAGCAGCTTCAGATGTTCACACAAATACCAGCATAATTATGTTTAAATCCAATCAACAAGCTACTGGAATTCAACATGTGTATTGACTGTAAAAACAGATATATGCCCCCAACTACATCCCCATACCTGATTCCAAAGTGTCCATTACTAAATGTACAACTACACTACTAAGAATCTGATATATCTACAGCTCTTTGCTGGTATCAACCTATGTTCCACAGAGTCTCAGGATCAGGGGACACAGGGATGAGTCTCGTGGATTGGGGGCCAAGGGCGCAGATTTGGGGACAACAAGGGAATGATTTCAAGGCATTGGCAGGATGGTGGAAGGCAGGCTCTGGAGGCAGAGCCCCCAGTAGGGCTGCAGGGCAGCACCCCTCATGGGATAAAGGGGCGGAGCCCCCACCACCAAGCCCAAATCAAGGCCTTTGAAACCACATAGACCTTCACAGCGCACACCAATTTCACAATTTTATCACTATGTTTTCTGCAACAAATCCTTACTATTTCCGATTTTTTTTTTAAATGCATTTTTTTGTGCTGAAAGATGCTGGGGACACCTGGGCATCTCCAGCTCACTCTAGAGACATGAGGGAGTCCTCTGAGGGTACCAGGGATGTCCCAACATCTCTGCGGTGTCTCCAAAACAGGGGGACTTCCTGAAAACGTCCCTTCTTTGAGGAGACGTCACGGAAACATCCCCAGAGACTTGGCAGCAATGGCAGAACAGTTGGTGGACATTTCCCCCAAGTCCCCACATCCTGGAAAAAGTGTAAATGGAATTCAATTACCCAAGTTTAAAACAGAAAAGAATTAGTAAACTAAGTGCAAAATTGAGCAAAAACAAAGGCAGATATAGTATTTATTAAAAATTTCAGAACTACTTTATTAAAAACCCAGGAATAACAAAAGAACCCCAAAAATGAAGGTAAGTATAGTATTTATTAAAATTTTCATAGCTACTTTTGTAAAATCTTGGGAATTACAAAAAGAACCCCCTCAAACCTTTGAAGTTTGGAGTGCTTGCGTTATCGAGATTGGAATCTCATTTAATACATTGTAGCTTCAAATCTAGCTTCCAGATCCTCTAAGACACTCATGGGTTCCCATGCCATACTTCAACTCTTTGGCCTGCTCATTTTACAACCAGGAGCTATCCTATGTGAAAATCACGTGATTGTAGAATTCAGAACACCCACAACTTGTTCCTCTCTGGGTTGGTGGAAAAAATGACAATCAAAAAAGAGATAAGAATAGAACTAGAGAAAAAGAGATTGTAGAAAGAATTAGAAGATTGAATGAAAAGGGAAAAGAGATTATGATAACTCTAGTTTGTTATTATCTGAAATCCCAGTTTCTCCGTTTGTAAGCAATTACAGATAAACTTTGGTTCTTCTGATTCACTTTAAGGATTGAAAACTGGGAAAATCTGTTGTTGAAGCTTTAAAGATTTTCTTTTCTTCTGATTTATATAATATAGAACACAGCTTTCTGATACAATTCATCTTTGTGGGATCACTTTTATATTGTGATTCATGTTCACACTGCTTCACGATCCAATGTCAATTCATTTTATTTGCTTTCTGAGTTATTTTGATTTGGTCTCCAACAGTCTAAGATAAGTTGGATGCAATAAGGGATTTTTCTATAGACTGTTGTTAAGCAGATCTCCACTCTTGCCGTTTTGTTGGCAACCAGTTTAGACAGAATGAAAGGTTATTCTTGAAATTGCTACCATCAAATTTCTCGGTCTCATTGTTCCTGCCTTTCTCATTGTTATTCATCTTCTCCATTCCTTCCTCTCACCTCTCACCCTAATGTCTTTTTATTTTCTTTGACACGAATCTTGTGGGATTTTAAATATAATTGTGGTTAGTTTTAGCATTTTGTTTTCCAGTCACTTGCTCTACCATATTTAGTTTTGTTTATCATCATTCCCCAGAGGTTTCAACCATCCTGCACTGGCAAAAATCCAAATCCAGTCAGTTTCATTGGTCGAAAGGTCTTCCTCTTCAGTTTAATCAATAAACTATAAAACAACTCCACTCCTGAAATCCAAGGTTGGTCATTGCCTAAAAGGAAGGACTCCAGCCTATCCAGCAAGTTATGAGTCTGTGGCTGTTAGTGTGCCTAGAAACTGCATTAACAGTAGAAAATCCCACAAAATGCAAGGACTCTAGTATATGCTTTTATCAAGCATATGATCCCTGTCATTTCTTCTATTTCCAAGGCTATTTAAAGGGTTTTGAATGGTTTACAACTTTAAAATGAGGTTTTTGCATTCTTTTTTCTCAAAATTCTGCCTAGTTTCTCTGTGGTGGCTTGAATTTAAGGTAAGAAAGCCTTCTTCCTGTTAACTTCTTTTATCCTGAGATACTTTGATGGCAGTTTCTTCAATTTAAAAAATTAATGGCCCATTTAATCTATTAGAAATTAGAATCAAGGGCGGATAAGTGTGTTGCAGGCTATGAAAGAAATAAAGAACAAAAGATTAATCATATTAATAACAATAGTTTCTACAAATGACAGAAGCATTTCAATAGAATTCAAAAGAACAACTTCCAATAGAAAAGAACTAGGGTGAAAAGGATGCAACATGTTAAAAACCACTAATAAATTAAAATAAACCAATGTAACTTAACAAAAAGGAGCAATCCCAAACAAGTACACCCTATATTTCGAGTATGTGTATAAATAGCTATGTAAGGGAAAGAGCTCTAAAAGAAACAAATTGATGAAGATCAAAGTTACATATGCCAAGTATGGTGATCAGTGTTGTCACATGTTTGTACCAAAGCTTGGCTAAAAAGAAAAACATACAGCAACATCATACACCAACTAAGCTGGAGGATGTGTGGAGATAGAGCTCTAGAAATCCCCCAAATTTCTATCCACCTACTATCCAAGATTTCTAGTTCATCCACTGATCACAAGAATTGATCCACATATAGATTCATGGAAACCATCGAGGGAGTCAGCCTTACACAGTAGAGAAGCACTTGCAGCACATAATGCCTTGTGTCTTCATATAACATTTTAGTATTTGTAAGGACCAACATCACTTTAGAATGTTGATAATAAAGATGCTTCACAAATAGATGAGGGAAATGGCATTGACATGCTATAAGGATTGATTGGGATTCCCTTGAGCATCTCTAAGGAGTGCAGTCCAATTATTCTAACAATAATAATGCTCACTGTTTTGATGATACTGAAGCATGCTTGATGGATATGGTAACAAAAAAAACCAAGAATGCCCTTTCTAAACTGTAATGTCCCTGAATATTTGGCTTGAGCATTGCATAATTAGAAAGAATATTTTTTTATGGCTCAATTATTTTTATTTGGCTTAGGGGACTTGGGAATTAATTTCCCATAATTTATTATTATTTTATGTGGCGCCAAAATATTTTTATAATTTTTCTATTAGGTTGGGAGACCCTTTTTGGATATAAAAGGGGAAAAAAAAATATCAAAAAATATAAAAAAAATAAATAAATTCGAAATTGGGCACCCAAATTGAGTTGGCCAAATTGGAGGGAAAAGGTGAAGATATAAATACAAGTTCTTTGGAGGCATTTCATATCATATTGGAATCATTATTTCTATTGTTTTGGACTACACTTTTTGAGCAGCTTATTCCAAGGACGAAAACCCTTGAGAATAAAGGGTGACTTGGACGAAAACCCAATCTCATCTTGGGAAGGCTTCATAAAGGAAGTCTACTTGCACTTCATTGGAGGATTTCAAGTTTTGGAGCAGAATTTGCATATCATTTTCGGAGCAGAATTAGATCGTAATTTGGAGCAGAATTCATATCATTTTGGAGCAGAATTTTGGATCAGATTTGAGCGCCATTCTTGAAGAGTCATAATTCAAATTTATAAATCAGTTTGGAGTGCCATTTTCAAATTGTTTTCATGGATGTTGGAGTGCCACCATAGAAGGAACAAATTCAGATTTCTAAGTTAGATTTGGAGCAGCATTGTTGTGGCAATTTTGTGAGCATATTGCATTAGGGTTTTTCCCCAATTTGGAGTGCCACTTTGGAGCAGATCTGAGCACCCACCTTTGGAGGGCAATTTTGCATATTTGGAGCAGCAAACCCTAAGCGCTTGCCAAGGAGGACTTCGCCCATCTAGGGTTTGACATTTGAAGACTATTTTGCATATATTTGGTATGTACAATGATAGTGTTAGATCTGGTTTGTAGAGCAAAAATCTGGGCATATATTTAGCATGTTTGAGCCCATGAATTCATTGTAAAATCAGTCCAGATTATTCAGTTTTGTAGCAGCAGACTTCTTTAGTCAAAAATCAGATTTATTGGACCTATGTTTGGCATTTGGATGGCTGATTTTCATGGTTGCTATCATAATTGATGTTATCTACATGTTTGGCATAGTTTTATGGAAGTTTGGTATATGTTTATTGGATGCCTATAAATGTTTATCATTCTGAAAATAGAAGTCGTAATTCAGTCCTAGGGTTTGAGCAGAAATATAAATCAGAAATCTAGGGCATAAATCAGGAATTTTAGGGCAGGTCCCATTGAGGATATTTCAGTGGTATCAATGATTTGATCCTGCCAGCCTGGAGGGTTTAATATGCAATCTGTTGATGTTCATAGCAGCATCAGTTGTATCCTTCCAGCGATTCCCTTCATGATGATAAATTAAATAATAGCCTAGGGCTATTTAATTTATAGAGACATCGATTTGATGAGGAGGCACGATTCATGTTAATTATATTTAATTATTGAAGAGGCACGATTTAATGAAGAGATGCATTTTTTAATGAGGCCGACCTCATGCTTCTTGGACGTGATTTTTGAAAAGGCACATTCCTTCATGATGGACGCGATTTGAAGGGACACATTATTCTATGCTGGGCCGACTTATTGCTTTGAAGAGTTGCGCCCTCCCTTTCATTATGTATATATATTCGATGGAGTTTTTCATTGTTGTTTATTCATCATAAAGTCGTCAATCATAGTGTGAATTCTGTAGGAGTGCAGATCGAGTTTTTTGGTAGAAGGCTGAGATTATCATTATCAGATTGCTTCATCTTGTTGGTGTATTTGCATCTAATTGTGGTACTTGTTATTGGCCTCATTATTGGCCTCTCTTGTAAAGGAGACTCTCATTTGTGATTTAATATATAAGTGATATATTGTTGCTGGGTTTTTCTCCCTCAAGTGGAGGCTTTTCCCAGGGTATCTGCTGTGTTATTGCGTTGAATTTTGAATTAATTTTCTGTGCTCTAATCTAATCATAAAACTAAAATGGTATCCGAGCGGGTTTGAAGAAAATCTTGATCAGATTTAGTATTGCAGCGATACTCTTTATTCTCTTTCTCATCATTGAGTACTTCTATCTCTTCATCAAGATGGTGAACAGTCTCAAGATTGAGGACAGACTTGAGGGAGCATCAAATTTCACATCTTGGAGATTCAGAATTATGCTCACCTTGGAAGAAAATGAATTGGCTGAGCTTGTGGAGAGCAAAGTTCCCGAGCCTATGGATGAGGAAGAGAAGGTTCAATGGAAGAAGAAAGATATTAAGGCGAAGAAGATGTTAGTTGATTCCGTGAAGGATCATATTGTTCCTATTGTCTCCAAGTTGAAGACGGCAAGAGAGATGTTTAAAACTTTGGAGGAGATGTATGAAATCAACAACACAAGCCGAGCACTTGCACTGAAGCAACAACTCCATCATGTGAAGATGGCGAAAGGAGAATCTGTTATTGCTTACTTCATGAAGATCTCCGAATTGAGAGATCAGCTCTCTACTATTGGTCATGTGGTTGATGACAAGGACTTGGCCATGCTTGCTCTTAATGGTCTTCCTTCGTCTTGGGAGTCTTACATTCAAGGAATCAATGCAAGATCGAAACTTCCTAAGTTTGATCGTTTGAGGGCGGATTGCATTCAGGAGGAGTCTAGGTTGGCTGCAAGAGGAATTGGTCAAAACTCCACTAATGAAGACATTCATGTTCTTGCCACTCAATCCTCCAAGAAGAAAGGGAAAGGTGGAAAGAAAGGATATTTCAAGAGGAATAGAGATAAAGAAGTTGATGGTGCTCCTGCATTCAAGAAGAAGAGGGACCTTTCCAAAGTCCAATGCTTTAGATGTGACAAGTATGGTCACTTTGCTAAAGATTGCCCAACTAGGCCTAAGCAGCAGGCTTCTATTGCAGATGTTGATGAAGTCTCTCCACAAAAGGACTCATGTGAATACTTATTCTATTCAGCATTGTCAAGCAATGTACCTACCGACACCAACACTTGGTTGATTGATAGTGGTGCCTCTCGCCACATCACCGGATTTAGGGAGCATCTAACTAATTTGGTGGAGAGAGATTCTAGTGAACAAGTCATTATTGGAGATAATGCTAGTTACTCTGTGAAAGGAATTGGGACCTCCACTCTCCACTTGGATTCTAGCATTTCCCTACAATTGAGTGATGTTCTATATGTTCTAGGCATCAAGCGAAACCTTGTTTCCATTTCAGCCTTGGAAGACAAGGGGTACCAAGTTGCATTGTCTAAAGGCAAAGTTCTTGTGTGGACGAAGAATTCCAACTTCAAGATTGCTCGGGTGATTGGAGTTAGACATGAGAGCCTCTACAGGCTATGCACTCGTCCACTTCAGGCTCTAGTGCATGATTCTTCAAGTATGTGTGAACTTTGGCATCGAAGATTGGCTCACCTTCACTTTCGAGCTCTACCTATCATGGAGAAGATGGTCACGGGCCTTCCAAAGTTCAACCAGGAGCATGAAGGTACTTGCAGAGGTTGCGCTTTGGGTAAGAATACAAAAGGTCCATTTCATAGTAGAGAAAGTAGATCCAAATGTATTCTAGATCTCATTCATTCTGATTTATGTGGTCCAATGTTTGTTGCTTCTTCAAGTGGTTTCTTGTATTACATTATTTTTATTGATGACTATTCTAGAAAGACTTGGATTTATTTCTTGAAATCTAAAGAATCTGAGGAAGTATTAGAAAGGTTCAAGGAATTCAAAGCTCAGGTGGAGAATTTGTCCGGGAAGGGGATCAAAGTTTTGAGATCCGATAACGGAGGAGAGTACACTTCCAGCAACTTTCGTAGTTTTTGCATTGAAGTTGGGATTAAGGAGTTCAGTGTCCCCTATAATCCTCAACAAAACGGTGTTGCTGAAAGGAAGAACAGATCTATTGTGGAAGCAGCCAAAGCCATGATTCATGACCAAGATCTGCAAACCTTCCTTTGGGCGAAAGCATCTAGGACAGCAGTCTATGTTTAGAATAGAAGTCCTCACCACATTTTGGAGAATATGACTCCCAAAGAAGCATTCACAGGAGTGAAGCCGGAAGTGAGTCACTTGAGGATCTTTGGTTGTCCTGTGTATGTTCATGTACCAAAGGACAAGAGAACAAAATTGGAGCCTTCTAGCAAGAAGGGGATATTTGTAGGTTACAGTGAGACATCAAAAGCCTACAGAATCTACATTCCAGGCCAGAAGTTGATCGAGATCAGTAGAGATGTCACATTTGAGGAAGATGTTGCATTTAGAAGATCCAAGGGCACTCATATGGAGATTGATAATGAAGAGTCTCCTCAGGATATGGAAGTTGACCATGCTCCTGAGATTCAGAGGGAGGCTTCAAAACCAAAAGAAGACGATGATCTAGTTGAGCCCTTGGAACCTACTGATGAGCCTACAGATATTGTGATTGGTCGTAAGAGACCTCTTTGCGCTAGGCAAACAATGCAGGAGGCAGAAAGGTTTGCAGCACCGAGAGGAACCTTCAGAGAGAGTAAGAGTCCTCACAAGTTTTCCAGTTATGTAGCCTTAATGAGTCAAATTATTGAGTCTAAGCCTTCCAGTGTTGAGGAAGCTTCTAGTCAACAGGTTTGGAGAGATGCTATGTCAGAAGAGTATCTGTCCATTCTCAAGAATGATGTTTGGGACACCGTTCCTAGACCCAAAGGCAAATATGTGGTATCTTCTAAATGGCTCTTCAAAATCAAGCATGCGGCTGATGGGAGCATTGAGAAGTACAAGGCAAGATTCGTGGCTAGAGGGTTTTCACAAAAAGAGGGAATTGACTATGAAGAAACATTTGCTCCAATTGCTCGTTATACTCCTGTCAGGACAATCATTGTTATTGCTGCATCTAGAGGATGGAAGATTCACCAAATGGATGTGAAGACAGCTTTTCTGAATGGTGTAATCGAGGAAGAAGTATACATTGAGCAACCTGATGGATTTGAAGAACATGGGAAGGAGTCTCATGTTTGCAGGCTGAAGAAGGCCTTGTATGGTCTTAAGCAAGCTTCTCGTGCTTGGTACAAAAGGATTGATCGTTACCTGTCAAGCTTGGGCTTCTCCAAGAACGATGCTAATTCTAACCTGTATTTCAAGGTAATTGATGGTGAAGCATTGATTTTGGTTTTGTATGTTGATGATCTGATTCTTACTGGAGAAGAACACCTCATTATCAAATGCAAGAAGGAGTTAGCTTCTGAATTTGAATGAAGGATCTTGGTCTCATGCATTACTTCCTTGGCTTAGAAGTTTGGCAGAAGCCAGATGAGATGATTCTAAGTCAAGGGTTTTAAATTTAGTGATCAGATTAATGCACAGAATTTAATTCAAAAATTCAACACAAAGACACAGCAGATACCCTGGGAAAACCCTCCTCTTGAGGGAGAAAAACCCAGCCAATAATCTCTTATATTATTGAATCTCAAAAGAAACTCCTTTACAATGACGGCCGATAATGAGGCCTAATAAAATGCACCACAGACTGATGCAATCACAGCAATACAAAGATGTAAATCTCAGTGATAATACACAGCCTTCTATCAATGAATAGATCTGCTCTCGAATACAAACTTGCACTTGAATATATCGAACTTGTGATGAACTACGAACTGAATAATGAATGCTTTACAATGAAATCCCATCATATATACAAGTTGAGAGTAGAGGATGTTACTCTTCAAAACATAAGTCGGCCTTCCTTGAAAAGACATGCTTACTATAAACATGAAGTCGGCCTTTAAGAAATATGTGCCTCCTCATAAATTCGAGTCTCTTTAATAACTAATCATTATTTAATATTAAAGATGTGCCTCTTGAACAAATCACAATCTTCTATAAATTAAATAGCCAACGGCTATGATTTAATTTATTCCATAATGTAAGGAGATCGGCTGGAAGTGAAGACCGACGCTGCTATAAACATCAACAAAGGGAAGTATACCATTGATATTTTAAAGAGATTTGGTATGATGGATTGCAAATCCATGTCTACGCCTATGGAGACCAACTTACATAAGTTGAAAGAGGCTGCAGCTAATTCAGATCTGGTGGATCCCACGTTGTACAGGCAGTTGATTGGATCGTTGATGTATCTAGTCAATACCAAACCAAATATCTGCTATGCAGTGAGTGCACTCAGTCAATTCATGTGTGAACCAAGGAAAATACATCTAGTTGCAGCAAAACATATCCTGAGATACTTGCGTGGCACAGTTGTATATGGGTTAAGATATTCTTCAGGTGTGGTTTTGAAGTTGCATGGTTATACTAATTCTAACTAGGCGGGGTGTGTCACTAATCGAAAGAGCACCTCTGGATGTTGCTTCAGTTTGGGGTCTGCGATGATATCCTGGTGCAGCAGGAAGCAGTCATCTATAGCATTGAGTACAGCAAAGGCCGAATATATTGTAGCTTGTGTGGCAGCTCGAGAAGCAGTATGGCTTCGGAAGCTCCTTGCAAGATTGTTTGGGCAATCAATGGAGTCTACTATCATTCATTGTGATAACCAGAGCTGTGTGAAGCTTTTTGTCAACCCTATGTTTCATGACAAAACTAAGCATGTGGAGATCAAATACCATTATATCAGAGATATGGTATTGAGGAAAGCAATTCAATTGAGGTATATCAACACTGATGAGCAAACGGCAGACATGCTCACCAAGCCTCTCTCCAGGATAAAGTTTGTGTACTTTCGAGACAAGCTTGGTATGGTGGAGACTCAAACCTTAGCTGAGAAGGAGTCTTAGTATCAGTGATCCTCTTTAATGCATTTCTCTTTGAGAGAGATTTGAGGTGCAAGCCCTTGTTAATGCATTTCTCTTTGAGATTTGAGGTGAAAGCCCTTGATTTTCCACCCTCTGGGAGAGCCATGGTGGATGTCATGTGTGTGACTCCATGACAGCATCACGGGAGAGAGTCCATGATGATTTTCTTGTACTTGTGTTTCACCCTCTGGGAGAGCCATGGTGAACGTCACGATGAGGTGACAACATCACGTTAAGTGATGAACACTTGTACATACCATACATGGGTGTAGCCATGATGGTTGATATCACGATGAGGTGATATCTAATATCACGATGAAGTGATATCTTTCCTTTCCACATATAGGTGTAGCCATTGTGGTAGACATCACGATGAGGTGATATGTCTTATGCAGCTGGAAGTATTCTCCCTAACTGAGAGGGAGTGTTGATGTTCATAGCAGCGTCGGTTGTATCCTTCCAGCGATCCTCATGCTTCTTGGACGCAATTTTTGAAAAGGCACATTCCTTCATGATGGATGCGATTTGAAGGGACACATTATTCTATGCTGGGCCGACTTATTGCTTTAAAGAGTTGCATCCTCCCTTTCATTATGTATATATATTCGATGGAGTTTTTCATTGTTGTTTATTCATCATAAAGTTGTCAATCATAGTGCGAATTCTGTAGGAGTGCAGATCGAATTTTTGGTAGAAGGCTGAGATTATCATTATCAGATTGCTTCATCTTGTTGGTGTATTTGCATCTGATTGTGGTACTTGTTATTGGCCTCATTATAGGCCTCTATTGTAAAGGAGACTCTCATTTGTGGTTCAATATATAAGTGATATATTGTTGCTGGGTTTTTCTCCCTCAAGTGGAGGCTTTTCCCAGGGTATCTGCTGTGTTATTGTGTTGAATTTTGAATTAATTTTCTGTGCTCTAATCTGATCATAAAAATAACACAATCAATCACCGTCTTAGTTTTATTATCATAGAAGAACAGGACAGCAAGCTACAATGGGAGAGGGAAGTCTAAAGAGGAATGATCAACCTTGGGAGATCTTTCTGCATACTCTTGCCCAGCAACAACAGCAGGTGTTGCAAATTTTTCAACAACAGATAGTGGCTGCAATTAGAAAATTGAGGAAAGAGAGAAAAATCATAAGTTATCATTGAAGAAAGGTTAGAGAAGGAAGAAGTACTTGTTTATGACTTGCAGCCTGCAAGTAATTATGAGGACAAAAAATCAGTCAGCATGCAGCCCTAAAGAAGACATGTTCAAAAGTTCACTTCAAGTTCAACCCTATGAGGACAAGGACAAAGGAGAGTCACCTATTGAAGCTACAAATGAAGAGCACATGAAGATTGAAGAAGATACCGCCATGGAGATTGTCAAACCAACAGCTACATGAAGGTATGGGTCCTTGTGGTACTTCATTAATTGAGCCTAGCATTGCTTTGTCACCTTTACATCATTTTGGCAAGGAATCAAATTGTGGTTTGGGCGTCCTTAAGTTGGATGTTGCCCATACATATATAAGCAATTCAGAAGTTTTAGTATGTAGTGAACAAAGTGAATTGGTCAAGATTGATTTAACATTGCAAGATATGGTGGATCATTTGGTGATTAAAGAGGTTATAGCTGTGCATACTCTTTCTAGATCAACCAATGAGGAAGATTGTGATGTAGAAGACTCTACTCATTATTTTGATGGAGATCCTTTGATGAAGCATGATGATGACCTAGTTTCCACACATGGATGTAATGAAGAAGAGGCCATGAAGGAAGCTGATTTGGAGGTGCACATTTAAGAAGGCCAAACAGAAATTTTGCATGGAGGTGATGGATCTCATAAGTTACATCACTTGGAAGGACAATCTAAGGTAAACAAAGGTAAGATTGTGGCAGCCCCAGCTCATTCTGATCATGTTCATAAGATGATGGCAGGTTTGTGTTGGAAGGCTCTAGGGAATCATGCAGATTTTGAAGGAGGTATATCTCTTGATGACTTGCACAACCTCATGGAGGCTTTGTGTAATGTCCCTTGCTTGGTATACTTAGAATTCTGCCCTAAAATCACAATTTCCAAGTAAGAGACATATTTATTAAATTACAACTTCTGATAGACTCTAGTTTAACCCTGCAATAATGCTAGCCAATGATTCATAATATAATATAATTAATTGATTATTAGTAATGTTACATCCACTACATTAGTTAACATATATATGTATTGATCTAGATGAGTAATTCACAATGCTGATTCTGAATTATTATCCCCTCAATAATCAATCATTGGAGAAGATTAGAGAGGGAACCTCGATTTGGGTGCTAGGAGTCTTTCCTACTTCTAAGCCCAAAAGTGGATAGTCAACCACCTTGTCTACTCAGCAAGGAATCTCTCCCCCACTTCATGTACTTCCAACTCTTCTTCCCATGAATGAATTATAGAGGCACTAACAATTGAGATTGATAATGCAATATGAATTACAACTCCTATCAAGTATATATTCAAATATCTAAATGCATGGAAATACATGGAATTAAAATATTCAGAGCTATATATATATATATTAAATAGCATACCAATATCTGTGAGCTACGTTACTGTTATAGTCACAAAATGCAGATAATTATTTGTGCAGATAATTATTCCAGGCACTTCGCTGTAGATATCCGTACACATTAAATTATAAACATAATGCCATAGACTCATAAGCATGCTCAAAATTATAATCATATAATCATATTGCCATAATGCCATAGAATATTGAAACAATGAAATACGCCATATGGTAATACCCCATATAATCATATTCATAATTTGCAAAAATGTAAATAGTAAATTACTAAATATTAAATACTCAAGTCTTAAAATGTCATTGCACATTGAAAATTCAAATTACAATCAAGACAATATTTGATTCAATATTCTTCAAATTCGTCTTCATCAAAAGCATCAAGGTCGTGGTCCTTAATTGGTTCAATTTCATTTGAACCACTATCAATTGGATTGCCACTCCCACTAGGTGCATCAATTGCCTCATTGTCATCTATAAGGCAAAATGAGCTTCATTTGGTCAGCCAAGTCAATATAAGGCAATTTGGGCACTTTTTAGGGTTTTATTTTATGTTTTTAAGTTGAGTTTTTGCCTTTTTCTGGGCTGGATGACGTGGGTTCGCCTGGGTCCTTCTGGGTTCTCCATTTGCTACTCGGGTTCTCTGTGGGTCCTTCTTTTTGCCTTTTTCTGGGCTGGATGACGTGGGTCTGCCTGGGTCCTTCTGGGTTCTCCACGGGTTCAGCCAGGGTTCTCCATTTGCTACCCGGGTTCTCTATGGGTCCTTCACAGAAGGACCCACAAAGAACCCAAGTAGCAAATGGAGAACCCAAGCAAACCCACAGAAGGACCGAACCCAAACCAGAACCCACACGTATTTTGGCCAATTCGGGGGGGGCTAAAATGAACAACTCGATAACTTAGATATTTAGTAACTGGTCCGACATGCAGAGCAGTGTAGGGTTTCCTGTTTGGGCAATGTGTGGAAGTTGTCCAATGAGCTTTATTGCTTGTGCAAGTCCTTTCTATGGGGTTTTTTCAGTGTTTCAATGGGACTTTCTATTTATAGCAGTGGCCAGCTTACAATGCTTACTATTCTTAGTAAGCCACAAGGCATCTCAGTGATCTTCAGTTTTGTACTAGTTGATGTTTGGTGAGTACTTACTATTTTTAGCAGTTGCTATTTATAGTAAGTCTATTTCGGAAAACTAGTCTCAAGCCCATTGTGTCCTCAACAACGTTATTTCTAAGGTAGCGTTGGAGAGCCTAAGGTTGAATTATTTAATAATTGTTTTTAATCAGTCACTTAAGTTATTTTATAAAATAACTTTATAACTTAAGTGAGGGGGTAAGTGGTCATCAACAAAGTACCTTGGTGCCTAAGTGATAACTTTAAATCGTTTTAGGCCAATAAGAGCGTGGTTTGGTGGTCAAGTCGCTTGGTTGTAGTGACGACCACCAGGGTTCAAACCCTCACTGGGCCAAAGTGCTCGCAGGCCTTGTGGCTTCACTAGGCCATTGTGCTCACAGGTTTGGTCGTTTCTTGTGGTTTCTTGTACCCAATTCATAGCTCCGATCAAAAGCATTTACCCCTAATAATATGGGTGTGTTGCACCTTTTAAAAAAAAAAAAACTTTAAGTCATTTTAGAAGGCTACAAAAGTGCAAATAGTTTCCTTATGAGCAGGACGTCCCTTTGAGGATTATTTGATAATGTTTTAAACTATAAAGCAAAAATATTAAAAGGTTTTTGGAGGGAAAATGATTCAAAATCTAAAGCTGCCCTAATTTCCCTCTTACATTCTATAAAGTGACTTTTTGGCTCTCATTTGCTCATGGATGATTTGGCTGCTTAAGGAGACGCTGCTGGTTTTTCGCCAGAAGGTCTGATAATCGGAGTTGAGGACAAAAACCCTCAATATCTAAGACTAGTTTCGGCAGTGCAAGACCTACCCTAGCTGGTAGAAGGGTGGTTTCATTTAGAAATCACATTTGGGCTTCAGTTTGCAGATTTCAGGCTTTGAGAATGAAGATATTTCAGTTCTTTTGAGGTGTTCCAGTTTGGTTTTTGGAGTGAGTTTGCATCTTTTCAGTTTGGAGTGGATTTCTTGAAGTTTTGGTGTGATTTTTATCAATTTTTGGGCACATTCTTTTTGGACCTGAACCTGGTTATCAGCTCTATCCTCCAAAATGGTTTAGGTTTTCCAAATGGGTATTGGATTCAATGAAAGCTCTCTTCAAGGCGATTCTATCAAGCATAAGGTTGTATTTTTTGAGGCAGATTTGGATTTTATTTGCTAGGTCGACCCCCCAGCTGCTAGCGCCCCTTTTGGGTGTCTCTTTGACTGATGGTTGTCCTCAGAGGTTGCTGCAAGTTGTTTTCTGTAGCTGTGAAGAGGAGTCTATGGCGTTGTGGCTTGGTGTTTTGAGAGCTCTCATCCTGGTGAAAGGTGTGCTTGAAGGGTTTCTTTATCTGCTGCTAGGAGCTTCATTTCAGGTTTGAAAATCATATTTTGCTCTCCAAACAAGACTGTCAATGCTGTTATGATTTCCTTAGTTAAAGTGAATGAAAGCTCTTATTTCCATGCTAGTTTCTTTGTGTTATTTCTGCATATGTATGTTATATTTGTTGGCATGTTTCAAAACTGCAATGGGCATATGAAAAACACAAACAAACAAACTCAGAAAACTCACAATCAGCAAGCACTTGAAATCAGGAAAAGAAAAAAAGAAAAAAACAATTTGGGGTCAGTCATTACACTCTTCAAGAATCGGAAGATCACATGAGGATCAGCTTTGTTGGAAGATGACAAAGTGTGGAGACATGGAAGGAGGACATAGAGGATCCCATGATGAAGTCATGAAGATAAAGGAGACCTATACACGTGAAGATTAAGCTGGCAGCCATGGGACAGAAATTATGGCACATGACACACTTGATTTTCCATTGAAGACATCTATTGGACCAGCACTTGACGATGGACAATTAACGAAGGATGAAGACTTGTTTGAGTTCCTCGAAGGCACTACAAAGAGGTATGACGAAGGTTCTGATTTTCTGTTTTATTACAGCAGTCGTATTTCCTTGCATAACCATGAGACAGCGGCTATGCCACATGAGGGGAATGGTGTTGAGGGATCTCCCAATGTTGGCACTCAAGATGTGAGTGTCAAATATAAGGAATGTATTGTGGATTCAAGCCACAAAGGTTCTGATTTTACATACCATACTATGGAAGATGTGAAGAAGACACAAGATATGTGTGAAGGGTGGTTGCAATGAGCTAGGAGAGCAAAGATGTTGGCTGCCCAAACAAAACAGCACTTGTAAGAGATCAAGGACCGTTGTAACCAGCTCGATTAAGCAAAGAGGCAAAGGGAGTCACACCTTAGATCTCTATTTCTTCCAAGGGAAAAATGCATAGCGGGGGAGCAAGCAAAGGAAAGCAAACAAAAAGACTATGCAGATTTGGATGGACAAGTGGAAAGGTATGATTCAGAAAATTTTGTTCATATACCTGATTTGCATCATGAGTTGTCTTTGTGTGAGGGTCCCTTGAAGGCCCAAACCCTAGAGGAGGTTAGAGTAGTTGAGCATACACTTAGTGGATCAGCCACTAGTGCCAAATGTTCACATGAAGAGGGAGTCATAAGTGATTCAGTCTGTGGTGAACTGGTGATTCATTGACCTTTCTTGGAAAACACGAAGAGTTGGTTGGTGACAAGGTGCAACCCTATCATCTTATTGATTATTTGGTAGCGTTGGAGGCTGCCCTATTCCAGATATTGGTGATGCATGGCATGGAGACACTTGCATTTATGTGGCATACTTTTGGGTTGCAGCTGGTTTATGAGCCTAGATATGGAAACATTGCTATGATTTGTAATTTTGAGGCACTAATGTTTGCATTGCAGCTGGACTATGACGTTGGGCATGGAGGTGAGCATGTTTGCATAGGTGTTCCAGCCCCAATTCGTGAGAACCTACTCCCTACATTGATAGGAGGTGGCTGTTCTACTTTATGGAATATGGATTTCTTGCATAAATCTTGGAGGACAGCGGCTGTTCGGGAGTTTGGAAGAGAGTTGAATTATCTTCTCCTTCTTGGAGAGTGGCATAGGGATGATACTCTATCATCCTACGTCATTGGAAATACTATTTGCTCCCACATAGGTCTGATTTTCAGTCATGAGGTTGCTGTTTTGTTCCATATCAGCAACTTAGAAGGAGCTGTTATACATTTCCTTGCACCTATGTTGGGTATTCCTCACATCCATGGTAGATCTACAAGAGTTGAAGGGTGGTTTTGTGTCGATAGCACTTTGAGATGTTTCCATCTCCTCATGTATGATGGATGCAAGGATGTGGTGATTTGGGATCCAGGTAGCGGCATAATTAACACACTTTTTCATTGGGATCTTGATGAGTTGCCTCACAACTCACGGGGCATTGATAATTGTAATAGAGTGGAGCAGCGGAAGCTTGGAGACTTGTGTTTGTGTTTTAGAGTTCACATCTTTCATCACTTGTTGACAGGCATGGCTTTCTTCAGGGCTTCAGATTGGTCTAGTGTTTGGTCCTTGATGGATTTTGCATTCTTGAAGGATGGAGCCTTTGGAGATTTGGAGGATGCAAGTTTGTTATTGCTTGAGAACAAGCAATCTCGAGAAGGGAGAATTGTAATGTCCCCGAATATTTGGCTTGAGCGTTGCATAATAAGAAAAATTATATTTTTATGGCTCAATTATTTTTATTTGGCTTGGAGGGCCTTGGGAATTAATTTCCCATGATTTATTATTATTTTATGTGGCGCCAAAATATTTTTATAATTTTTCTCTGAGGTTGGGCGACCCTTTTTAAAGGTAAAAGGGAAAAAATTAAAAATTAAAAATAAATAAAAAATAAAAAAATAAATTTGAAATCGGTCGCCCAAATTGGGTCTGCCAAATTGGAGGGAAAAGGTGAAGATATAAATACAAGTTCTTTGGAGGCATTTCATATCATATTGGAATCGTTATTTCTATTGTTTTGGACTGCACTTTTGAGCAGCTTATTCCAAGGACGAAAACCCTTGAGAATGTTAAATTTAATTATCAGATTTAAATTCACAAAAATTAATTCAAAATCAGACACAATAACACAGCAGATACCCTGGGAAAACCCTCCTCTTGAGGGAGAAAAACCCAGCAAAAATATATCACTTATATATTGATATGTAATTCAAAAATCTCCTTTACAAAGGCCGATATGAAGGCCAACAAGAGACACTACAAACTGATGTAGATACACAACAATAAGACTTAGCCTTATATAATTCTTCAACCTGCTCCTCTCTAGAATTCGCTCTATGACTGTGATGACTTATGATGAATATGAATGCTAAACAATGAGACAAGAATGGATATAAATACATTATCAAGAGAAGGACGTGACCCTTCACCATCATGTCGGCCAACATAGGGAGATATCCCTTCATAGAGACGCATCCAAAAACATGATAAGTCGGCTTCATAAGAACTCAAGCCTCTTAGATAAATCATGTCCCAAGGAGGAATGAGGTCGGCCTCATTAACATGTGACTTCTCATTAAATCATGCCTCTTCAATAAACGAATATAAATCATCATTAATAAATGACGCCTCTTGATGCTCTATAAATTAAATAGTCCTCTGGGCTATAATTTAATTTATCAAATGATGGCTGGAAGAATACGACTGAAGCTGTATCATAAACATCAACACTCCCTCTCAGCTAGGGAGGATACTTCCAGCTGCACAATGTTGTTTTTATGATCAGATAAGTGCACAGAAAATTAAATCAAAAATCAGACACAGAAACACAGCATATACCCTGGGAAAACCCTCCTCTTGAGGGAGAAAAACCCAGCAACAAAGATCTCTCTTTTATATATAAAGTAATGGCAGTAATTCTCTTTACAATGAGGCCAATACAAGGCCAATAACCAGCATCAACTCTAGATGCAATAACAGAATATATTCTGCTCTTCCTTGTAAACTGAATCTGCACTTAGAGAAATTCGCAATCTGCTCTTGAAGGAATTCGCACTTGAAAATGAAGGAATAATTCAAACTTGCTTGATGATTGAATGGATGGAAATGACCTTGTATAAATACCAAATGTGAGAGAGGTCGCACCTCTTCATGTACAAGGTCGGCCACTTTACAAAAATATAATTACAAATAAAAGATGCAAATTACAAGGAAGGTCGGCCCTTTTAGAAATTACATTGATGCCATTAAATATCTCATATATAAGATAAGTAGCCGAATTAAATTATGTCTTGATTCGAGGCTGGAAGGACGAACCTGAAGCTGCATCTCATTAACACTCCCTCTCAGCTAGGGAGAGAACTTCCAGCTGCTCAAAACATATCACTTCATCGTGATGACAAATATTGTCTCAATGCAATATCAACCATAATGGCTACAACCATGCTATGGTGAACAAGGGAATATCACCTCAACGTGATATTGGATATCGCCTCAACACGACATCTACCATAATGGCTACAACCATACTATGGTGAGTGAAGGAATATCACCTCAACGTGATATTGGATATCGCCTCAACACGATATCTACCATAATGGCTACAACCATACTATGGTAAAAGATATATATCACCTCAACGTGATATTGGATATCGCCTCAACACGATATCTACCATAATGGCTACAACCATAATATGGTAAAAGATATATATCACCTCAACGTGATATTGGATATCGCCTCAACACGATATCTACCATAATGGCTACAACCATACTATGGTAAAAGATATATATCACCTCAACGTGATATTGGATATCGCCTCAACACGATATCTACCATAATGGCTACAACCATACTATGGTAAAAGATAGCAAAGCTCACTGATACTGAGACTCTTTCTCAGTCAAGGCTGGATTCTCCACCATACCAAGTTTATCTCGAAAGTATGCAAACTTTATCCTGGAGAGAGGCTTGGTGAGAATATCTGCCGTCTGCTCATCAGTGCTGATGTACTTCAACTGTACAGCCTTTCGTAGTACCATATCTCTGATATAGTGGTACTTGATCTCAACATGCTTCGTTCTGTCATGAAACACAGGATTGACAGAAAGCTTCACGCAACTCTGATTATCACAATGGATGATGGTAGGCTCCATTGATTGTCCAAACAATCCTGAAAGGAGCTTGCGAAGCCACACTGCTTCCCGAGTTGCCATACAAGCTGCAATGTACTCAGCCTCGGTTGTACTCAATGCTACAGATGACTACTTCCTGCTACACCAGGAAATCATAGCAGAACCCAAACTGAAGAATATCTCAATCCATATCCAACTGTGCCACTCAAGTATCTCAGGATATGCTTTGCTGCAACAAGATTACCATCTTCTTCAGGTTCAGCAGACTCCCTCTGAATCTTCAAGCACATGCATCAATCTTCCGACCTCTTCATCCAAGATTGCTTGCAACACTTTGACTTAGATAAAAGTTTTCCAACGCACACTTCTGGTACTGTAGAGAGTTCAGGATAGTCCTCCTCGACCTCTTCCCAGATTACTCTATTCTGAATAGGTTTGCGGAACCACCAATGACAAAATCCAGAAGACAATCTTGAGCAATTCTGATCTCAGCAACTGAAGGGATCCTCTAAGGGTTTTAGCACCTAGCCTTTCAATACAACAATCTTCACTTCTTCTCAGTGAGTTACAAAACTCCCTCTTGATCCTTGCTTCAGAGTTTGCAAAGAAGACTTCTAGAAGTGAACTCCCTCTGGCCACCAGCTCAGTCCCATGGCTGCTTGATCATTTCTTTGGTCGGCATGACTTCCTCACAAGATGCCTCAAGCTTTTCATTACTAAGCAGTCTCTCATCACCTTCTTGCTCCTAGAACAGTGAACTGCAAGCATTTAGAGAAAGATTACTTACAGTTTGTAACTATCCAAAGAAATATCAAGGGTAGAATCATACAAAGTTTACTATCTCAGGTTATACAACATGAATAAGTGAATCAAATAAATATATCAAAGAGATGAAGGAATAAAGAACTTATCTTTATATGATTTTGATATAACTCTTCCTTCCAACTTTTACTCCTCTCAACAAAAGACAATTTGAACAACTGCAAATTCCTTGAATGCATTATGCAATTAGCAAGTAGAACCAACTCTCTCCAAGAGTCAAGGCTCTAATCACAGTTCATGCATTAGAGAATGATATCGACGTGATCAACCTATCACAACGAAAATGCAATTCTCTTTTCCATCTCAATGTCACACTCAGAGATCTACATAATTAGCATGAAACAATAATTTCAAAGGATCTCTATGCTAGAGAATACAATTCAAGAGAAACCACTATCTCTCTTTTAATTACAAGATCCAAATCTCTCTTTAATTATAAGATCCAACTAAAAGATTTAACTTAACAAACAAAGAATACTTATCTCTTTAAATATTCTAAAGGATGCAAGATACGCTGCTCTTGAGCACAGATCAACACACAACCTTTACGGCTTGAACACAGGCCCATGACTTAGAATAGAAATTCCCTAGAATCCTTCTGAGGAGAAAACTTATTCATATCCGCAAATGAAGCATGCTGATTAGGCCTGGTTGGGCAATCCTTTGCATAGTGACCAAACTCGTCACAGCGAAAGCATTGGACTTTGGAGAGGTCCCACTTCTTCTTGAATGCAGGAGCACCATCTGACCCCTTATCTCTATTCCTCTTAAAATATCTTTTCTTTCCTCCCTTTCCTTCCTTCTTCGAGGATTGAGCAGAAAGAACATGAATGTCTTCATTTGTAGAGCTTCGACCAATACCTCTCGCAGCCAACCTAGACTCCTCTTGAATGCAGTCCGCCCTCAAACGATCAAACTTGGGAATTTTCGATCTCGCGCTAATTCCTTGAATGAAAGACTCCCAAGATGAGGGAAGACCATTGAGGGCAAGCATGGTCAAATCTTTGTCATCAACAAAATGACCAATGGTAGAGAGTTGATCTCTCAATTCGGAAATCTTCATGAAGTAAACGATGATAGATTCTCCTTCTGCCATCTTCACATGATGAAGTTGTTGCTTCAGCGCAAGAGCCCGGCTTGGTGTTGTTGATTTCATACATTTCTTCCAAAGACTTGAACATCTCCCTTGCAGTCTTCATCTTAGAGATGATAGGGACAATGTGATCCTTTACGGAATCAACCAACATCTTCTTTGCCTTGATATCTTTCTTTTTCCATTGAACTTTCACTTCCTCATCTGCAGGCTCCGAAACTTTGCTCTCCACGAACTCAGCCAATTCACTTTCTTCCAAAGAGAGCATAATTCTGAACCTCCATGAAGTATAGTTTGACGCTCCCTCAAGTCTATCTTCGATCTTCAATCCGTTCACCATCTTGAATGAAGTAGAGATAGACCAAGAATTAGGATGAAGAGAAGAGAGTACCGCTGTACAGACAAATCTGATCACGATCTACTCAAACCCGCTCTGATACCATGTTGTTTTTATGATCAGATAAGTGCACAGAAAATTAAATCAAAAATCAGACACAGAAACACAGCATATACCCTGGGAAAACTGTTAATGAGATGCAGCTTCAGGTTCGTCCTTCTAGCCTCGAATCAAGACATAATTTAATTCGGCTACTTATCTTATATATGAGATATTTAATGGCATCAATGTAATTTCTAAAAGGGCCGACCTTCCTTGTAATTTGCATCTTTTATTTGTAATTATATTTTTGTAAAGTGGCCGACCTTGTACATGAAGAGGTGCGACCTCTCTCACATTTGGTATTTATACAAGGTCATTTCCATCCATTCGATCATCAAGCAAGTTCGAATTATTCCTTCATTTTCAAGTGCGAATTCCTTCAAGAGCAGATTGCGAATTTCTCTAAGTGCAGATTCAGTTTACAAGGAAGAGCAGAATATATTCTGTTATTGCATCTAGAGTTGATGCTGGTTATTGGCCTTGTATTGGCCTCATTGTAAAGAGAATTACTGCCATTACTTTATATATAAAAGAGAGATCTTTGTTGCTGGGTTTTTCTCCCTCAAGAGGAGGGTTTTCCCAGGGTATATGCTGTGTTTCTGTGTCTGATTTTTGATTTAATTTTCTGTGCACTTATCTGATCATAAAAACAACATGGTATCAGAGCGGGTTTGAGTAGATCGTGATCAGATTTGTCTGTACAGCGGTACTCTCTTCTCTTCATCCTAATTCTTGGTCTATCTCTACTTCATTCAAGATGGTGAATGGATTGAAGATCGAAGATAGACTTGAGGGAGCGTCAAACTATACTTCATGGAGGTTCAGAATTATGCTCTCTTTGGAAGAAAGTGAATTGGCTGAGTTCGTGGAGAGCAAAGTTTCGGAGCCTACAGATGAGGAAGTGAAAGTTCAATGAAAAAAGAAAGATATCAAGGCAAAGAAGATGTTGGTTGATTCCGTAAAGGATCACATTGTCCCTATCATCTCTAAGATGAAGACTGCAAGGGAGATGTTCAAGTCTTTGGAAGAAATGTATGAAATCAACAACACCAGCCGGGCTCTTGCGCTGAAGCAACAACTTCATCATGTGAAGATGGCAGAAGGAGAATCTATCATCGTTTACTTCATGAAGATTTCCGAATTGAGAGATCAACTCTCTACCATTGGTCATTTTGTTGATGACAAAGATTTGACCATGCTTGCCCTCAATGGTCTTCCCTCATCTTGGGAGTCTTTCATTCAAGGAATTAGCGCGAGATCGAAAATTCCCAAGTTTGATCGTTTGAGGGCGGACTGCATTCAAGAGGAGTCTAGGTTGGCTGCGAGAGGTATTGGTCGAAGCTCTACAAATGAAGACATTCATGTTCTTTCTGCTCAATCCTCGAAGAAGGAAGGAAAGGGAGGAAAGAAAAGATATTTTAAGAGGAATAGAGATAAGGGGTCAGATGGTGCTCCTGCATTCAAGAAGAAGTGGGACCTCTCCAAAGTCCAATGCTTTCGCTGTGACGAGTTTGGTCACTATGCAAAGGATTGCCCAACCAGGCCTAATCAGCATGCTTCATTTGCGGATATGAATAAGTTTTCTCCTCAGAAGGATTCTAGGGAATTTCTATTCTAAGTCATGGGCCTGTGTTCAAGCCGTAAAGGTTGTGTGTTGATCTGTGCTCAAGAGCAGCGTATCTTGCATCCTTTAGAATATTTAAAGAGATAAGTATTCTTTGTTTGTTAAGTTAAATCTTTTAGTTGGATCTTATAATTAAAGAGAGATTTGGATCTTGTAATTAAAAGAGAGATAGTGGTTTCTCTTGAATTGTATTCTCTAGCATAGAGATCCTTTGAAATTATTGTTTCATGCTAATTATGTAGATCTCTGAGTGTGACATTGAGATGGAAAAGAGAATTGCATTTTCGTTGTGATAGGTTGATCACGTCGATATCATTCTCTAATGCATGAATTGTGATTAGAGCCTTGACTCTTGGAGAGAGTTGGTTCTACTTGCTAATTGCATAATGCATTCAAGAAATTTGCAGTTGTTCAAATTGTCTTTTGTTGAGAGGAGTAAAAGTTGGAAGGAAGAGTTATATCAAAATCATATAAAGATAAGTTCTTTATTCCTTCATCTCTTTGATATATTTATTTGATTCACTTATTCATGTTATATAACCTGAGATAGTAAACTTTGTATGATTCTACCCTTGATATTTCTTTGGATAGTTACAAACTGTAAGTAATCTTTCTCTAAATGCTTGCAGTTCACTGTTCTAGGAGCAAGAAGGTGATGAGAGACTGCTTAGTAATGAAAAGCTTGAGGCATCTTGTGAGGAAGTCATGCCGACCAAAGAAATGATCAAGCAGCCATGGGACTGAGCTGGTGGCCAGAGGGAGTTCACTTCTAGAAGTCTTCTTTGCAAACTCTGAAGCAAGGATCAAGAGGGAGTTTTGTAACTCACTGAGAAGAAGTGAAGATTGTTGTATTGAAAGGCTAGGTGCTAAAACCCTTAAAGGATCCCTTCAGTTGCTGAGATCAGAATTGCTCAAGATTGTCTTCTGGTTATTGTCATTGGTGGTTCCGCAAACCTATTCAGAATAGAGTAATCTGGGAAGAGGTCGAGGAGGACTATCCTGAACTCTCTACAGTACCAGAAGTGTGCGTTGTAAAACTTTTATCTAAGTCAAAGTGTTGCAAGCAATCTTGGATGAAGAGGTCGGAAGATTGATGCATGTGCTTGAAGATTCAGAGGGAGTCTACTGAACCTAAAGAAGATGGTAATCTTGTTGCAGCAAAGCATATCCTGAGATACTTGAGTGGCACAGTTGGATATGGATTGAGATATTCTTCAGTTTGGGTTCTGCTATGATTTCCTAGTGTAGCAGGAAGTAGTCATCTGTAGCATTGAGTACAACCGAGGCTGAGTACATTGCAGCTTGTATGGC